>OY365813.1:25950903-26145685 GCA_959347315.1 Bimastos eiseni | reverse complement strand
CCATCGACAGCGTACAGTCAGTGTAGGCCTACTCACTATATTCGAGTTGGCTATGGGGCTGTCTAAGATCTACACATAATATAGCCTACGCTTATCTCGAACAATGTAGCACTTTGAAACAGCTCGATAGGGACAACATATAGGCTTTTAGCACTTTCTATAGCACATTATGTAGATGCTCTTTATATAAACATTCTCAATGTGGGCACAGATTGATCGATAATTGACTGATAGTCGCCGCGATGTAGACAAGAAGCCGACCATCACTTAGTAACAATCAAGCATCTTTAGACAATGGAGAGCGTAGTAGTGGTAGTTTCAGTTTAACGACGCTGAATGTGTGATAACGAAGATCATTAGCGTCGCCCTCCCCATTTTTCCAGGCATGGGACTAGCACTGTCATGTTGGCTAACAGTGGCGACGTTTTGCAGTCAGTCATTGGCGACGTTCATTTAAATGCAGCTAAATGAAAACGGTTTCCGAGTTAATTCATAAGCTCCTCTCCAAAGAAAGTGTTTAAATCTTCAAGTCATGTCCAAACTTTCTAAAACGTATAGGCCTACAAATTTTATATTGTGCTGCCTGTCACTTAACACACCTCTTTTAAGGGTTTTTGGTTAATTATAAAATGACTTCGTTCGCAGATATCTAGAAATGTTTTCTAGCGAAAGAACTAATATCGGAAATAACAAAGTAATGTGTCTCGTCTTTATATTTATATAGCGCCGCTCTGGGGGTTTTTAAAACGGAAAACCCCGAGTGTAAAGAAACGCCTTTAAGGAGCGAGAGGCCGATGGAGAAAAGCCAGGCATTTGTTTAGCCTTTTAATCATACAATGTATGTTTATAAACTGGGACCTGAGTTTGTTCGCGGATTTTAAATCCGCTACTAGTCTACACTCAAGCTCTGCCAGATTCAAGCCTCGACATTCATCAGACCACAACAGATTTTTATTTTAGAATAGAATCATATTACACATGGATTAAAATACATTTGATATTACTTATAAACGTTAACAAAATATGATAGTTTATAAATGAAAATAATTCTTCTGTCAAATATTCATTTGCACTTTGTACGTATACATATCTTTTATACCTTTGATATGTTGAGGACCACTTTTGGAGGCCTGGTGGGCCACTTTTGGCCCGCGGGCCGCAGGTTGGGAATCGCTGATTTAGCATCATCGATGACGCTGAGCAATTCTGTGTGAATGAGTTGCTCATTATTCCACACAGTAATCGTGTCCTAGAGGAGGAGAATGTACGGCGACCGCCCTAGCAACCGTCTTTAAAATATACAATCAGTTGATTCCATTTTAAAGTTATTTTAATGCCAACGCTTAGCTTACTTTAGAGGTAAAGCAATCAAAGAGGTACCATTGCGTCCTAATCTTATACCATCGGTTCACTCCGTTTTAAAAGTGTCTAAGACGGCCGCTCGTATTATTCTAAAACAATTGGCCACGGTGTCTGTTGTACCTGAAATATGGGCACCGCTTTGAACAATCGGCTTCGGTAGAGCCAGCAATTTATGTGCGCGCTAAAAACCTTCTGAAATAAAGGGGGAGGGAAACGTACAGACAGACAGACAAACGGCCAATACACGCGCCAATTTTATTATTCGTTTTAATATTGGTGTCAATTTCAACTTAACGACACTGTGTGATAACAAAGATGTTTAGCGTCGTATTCCTTCTTAATTCAGACTTGGGACTGCTCCAACAGATTGCGGGCAGTAGGGCTTAGTAGGTTTTTAAGGTGTAGGCCTATCTATATATATATACGAATGCATACGGTCACACCCCAAGTTGCGTCCATTGTTTATAGCCTCTGTGTGAACGTTTTAATTGCGTATAACCCATGCAGAATATTCTAGCCAATCATTAGCAGTATCGCATTAATCGGTCACTGTTCCAACGCGATCAATACCTAATCCAGTGGATATAACAGGGTTCAAATTGATCACACTATTCATTGGCTTGAACGACAGCATGCTTGTACACCTCTTTTAAGGATTTAAGGCGTTTATAAAAACCCTTTAAATTGTCTATGCGCAAATGCGGTTCGTTATCTCAAGTTGGCAGCTCCGTTGTCTCCACCTCCTCTTCCTCTTCATCGCTCCCGGTGCCTGGTGTCAGCTGACCACAACAGTCGTCAAGAATGACAACGGTAAGATATGATTGTCGCATCTACCTCCCTACCCAACTACCCACCCATCTACCTATACCTACCTGCCTACCTACCTACATATCTACCTACCTACTGTCCATCGTAATAATAACAAAATAATCTGAATAATGAATTATGCTGTCAATTATCTTATATAAGATATTTTTTAATCCTGAGACTCTTGGCTTCATAGTTTTGGCATTTCAATGTGGCATCATATTTTCGAATTAATGTTGACTGTGGTAGTACTAGGTCTATTTTCAGTTTGTGGAAATGGGATAAGTCAGTGTTGTGGTGCACAAAGAGTTAAATTTATATACTTATGTTATAAGCGTTTTAAAGGTGTCGAACTGTACCAAGTGCATCAGCGACATATGCGACTTCCATTTAGTCGTGACGTCGACCAACCATAATATGCCAACCCTATAGATATTCGCGATTCATTTATATGTCTCGGGTTACTTACATCAAGAAAAATAATTATGCTTGAATAATATATTTATGGACACTTTTATTAGTACTGAATCTGCTATTATATAACCAATTTGTAGCGCCATTCTTCTCATCTCCCTTTACATACTTGTTCGATATCTTGGCCTCCTTCTTGACCCTACCCTTGCCCTATCAGGTCACGTACGTTGTAAATGCCCATTCTCGCTCGTGCTTCTATCACCTGCGCCAGATCGCTCTATTAGACACAGTCACTCTCATTTCATGCTGGGTTCACGCTTGTGCACGCGCTGATCTTTTCTAGTGTCGACTTTGGCAACATTGCCTTCATTGGACTCTACTCTCACAATATCTCTGAGCTCCAGTCCATCCTTGATGCGGCTGCCCATCTAATTGGAATTTGGAATTCCAAAAATTTGTCACATCTCGTCCCTCATTCGTGAATACCTTCACTGGCTTCAAGCATATCAACGCATTCGTTTCAAGATCCTTGCGTTGATGCGTAACTGTCTCCTTGGGTCTGCCCCGCCTACCTTCTGGCTGTCTGCACAATAGGGTCTCCTCTAATCCGCATCGGGTTTAACTTCGTTCCTTTGTACACTGACTCCCAGTGGTTCCCCGCATGCGCTCTGCCACGGCCCCATCCAGGAGCTTCGCCTACGTGGGTCCCATCAGTCTCCCCCTCTTTCTCCGGGAGCAGCTGCACTCTCTTCCCTATGCCGCCTATCGGATGTTCCAGATGGCTTAACTGTTCTCCGCTTTGCTATTCTTTGAGTCGTAAGCGCCTGATATGAGTGGCGCTATAAATGTTCCTGTACAAGTTTTATGGTTACACGATTTTTAGGAAGAGGCTACTTCTCGCGTTTATCCCGTACTTCTAATATATAGCATCGGCTGATGCCGTTTAAAGGGTGTCTAAGGCGACCGTTTTTGCAGGTTGATGCATGGTGGTGGTAGTTGTATTCATTTTAATCATCATCGTCGTCGTCATTCGCAATATTTCTCTATGATTTTAGCTATGACTGGCAACGATTATTGCCCAGCCGAGTGGAGGTTCTTTCTGGGTTACTGCTACTACGTGCCTATGGCCAACCTGTCCGTGACTTTCTCCCAGGCCGTCGACCTCTGTCGACAATTAATGAACTCAACCATCGTCAGCATCCAGGATGCTGAGGAGCAACAGTTTGTCCACAGCCTCTCGTAAGAAACTTAATTAATCCACAGGTTAACGTTGTCGTATGACATCAATGACCGTTGACGACAATTTGAAACATTTACAGTACTGTGAAAATAAATTCATGACGTCCGAAAGACACCATTCAAATCTGTCTGAATTTTAAGCTGTCATTAGTGTTCATTGGAAAAGTTGCTACAAAAAGCGAAGGCTTTGAGGCTCTGGATGGCGACTCTGCGCCTATGAATAAGCGCTGAAACAGAAACGTTGCCTCTCTATAATTGCCATCAATGTAAACGTTTACACGGGCGAACTGCGAACGAACGCTTCATTTTTCTTCTTCTTCTTCTTAGTATTATTATGATATCTATCATTATTAGCCGTTATCTATCATTATCTTTATTGCTGTTGTTATTGTTGTTGTTACTGCTGCTTCCGATCCTGCTACTGCTTGTTGCTGTTACTGTTAATGTTCCTGTAACTGTCTGTTACTGCTCGTATTACTGTTCTTGTTGCTGTCTGTTGCTGCTTGTATTACTGTGCCTGTTAGTTTTGTTACTTTTACTGTTGCTGTTACGGTCTGTTGCTGATCATGTCACTGTTCATGTTATTGTTCCTGCTACTCTCAGTTGCTATTCGTATAACTGTTCCTGTTACTTTTTTACTGTTCCTGTTTTTGGTTTTTTCTGTTTCTGTTATTGCTTCTGTTGCTGTTCTTGTCACTGTTCCTGTTATTGTCTGTTGCTGCTCGCGTTACTGTTACTGTCACTAATATTCTCAGGACGGCCATCACTGGAGAAGACTACTGGATCGACCTATACAAGACCAAGTGCTTGCTCAGCGCACCTTTCTATTGGCTGGACAGAACCCCCTTCTCATACGAAAACTGGGCCGACGGAGAACCCAATGAGGATGCGTGTTGCGGCAGAATGTCGCCTCCGCAAGGCCTCTGGAAGGATAAGTCTTGCTCGGAGACGTTCAACGTCATCTGCAAAATGGTGGCCATCGGTATGCCATAGATATCTGTTAACTCAGTGATGATAATTAATTTAGTATTAGTAAAAATTATAACTTTTCAGGAATAACGATTACAGTAAAAATAAAAATAAAAATAATAATAATAATAATGATAATAATAATAATAATAATAATAATAATAATAATAATAATAATAATAACGATAGTCGTAATAATACTATCTTTAAATAACAAATGTAAAGATAAAATAAAATAATAATGATTATTTATAATGATAATAATAATAATAATAATAATAATAATAATAATAATAATAATAATAATAATAATAATAATAATAACGATAGTCGTAATAATACTATCTTTAAATAACAAATGTAAAGATAAAATAAAATAATAATGATTATTTATAATGATAATAATAATAATAATAATAATAATAATAATTGTTATTATTATTATTATTATTATTATTATTATTATTATTATTATTATTATTATTATTATTATTATTATTATTATTATTATAAGAACAATAATAATAATAATAACAGCAACACCAACACCAACACCAACAACAGCAACACCAACAACAATAATAATGATAATGAAAGTAATCATGACGATGACGACGACGACGATGATGATAATGATGATAAAACAAACCATGGTGATGATATTCTTATTACTATTGCTTATGTAATAACGTTATAACCAGATTGTTTAAGCTTACTGAAACATACTAATTTCTACTAGTACTGGTGCTGCTACCGCAACTGCCATTCCTGCTATTGCTGCAACTACTGCGCTCGCTGTTAGCCTGATCCTGTTAAATTGTGTTGTATAGACAAGTGCTGGTTTTGTTCCTTCAGATAACATACCAGATGCAGTAACCTTGACGCAAACTGAGGGTCTGAATGCGACTGCTAAGCAAGTAACCTCAGACGTCACAGCCTATTCTTCCTCTCCTCCATACTCCTCTCCTCCATCCTTCTCCGCCTCTACCACTTCCTCCTTCTTTACCACCACCTACTCATCTTCTTCACCTACTAGCACCACCTCAACCTCTTTACCCAATAACACCACCTACTCACCCTCATCTCCCACCAACACCACCTACTCATCCTACTCTCCCAATAACACCACCACTTACTCATCCTCCTCGCCTACTCAAACCACTGCCTACTCATCCTCCTCGTCTACTCAAACCACTGCCTACTCATCCTCCTCGCCTACTCAAACCACTGCCTACTCATCCTCCTCGCCTACTCAAACCACTGCCTACTCATCCTCCTTATCCAATAACACCGCCTACTCATCCTCCACCCCCACCAACACCACCTACTCATCCTACTCTCCCAATAACACCACCGCTTACTCATCCTCCTCGCCTACTCAAACCACTGCCTACTCATCCTCCTCGCCTACTCAAACCACTGCCTACTCATCCTCCTTATCCAATAATACCACCTACTCATCCTCCACCCCCACCAACACCACCTACTCATCCTACTCTCCCAATAACACCACCGCTTACTCATCCTCCTCGCCTACTCAAACCACTGCCTACTCATTCTCCTTACCCAATAACACAACCACCTACCTATCCTCCCCACCCAATAACACCACCACCTACTCCTCTTCAGCCCCTCTCTATCCTACCACCAAACCTTCCCCTTCAACAACAAAACCCCGAATCGTCCCCCCATTTCCTTTCCCTCTGTCAACCCCCACAAGAACCCCAACCCCCACCACTCTTCCATCCACCACCCATCAAACCCTCTTCCCTACTATTACCATCCCCCAACCGCCCACTGGGGTCGATTCCCAGTTGGCCTCAGCCTTTGGGGTACCATTCTACCCATCGGCCAAACCTGCCTCCCGTGTGAATCAAGCTGCACTACAGCAACCTGTGGAGGCGCCACATTCGCAGAGCATCGGATCGACGTTCATACTTATCGGCATGCTCGAGATAATCGTTGTCTTGGTAACGGACGCCAGGAAGCTTCTCACAGATGTCCTGCGCGGTCTCGGAAATCTTCGAGTGGCCTGGAACGTGGCTCACGAATAATCTGGTTTCCTGCGCTTGGATTTAGGGTGGCGCTTCAGAAGTTTGGGATTACTTTTTTCTATATTAGGACTAGGAAATGCAATTCGAGAAATAAGACGATTTTGGGATTATTAGACATAATGTTAACAAGACGCCAGACTTTGAATAGAATCTTCTTACTTTAATTTGAATTACTTTACTTTACTTTGTTGTATAGCCATGCCTTTAATTTCTTTGCCTTAATGTAGTGTAGTCGAATATTTATAATTTTTATAGCGTTGCTACAAATCAGCAGCGCTCTCAACGGGCCCCTGAAACACAGAAGTCCTAATTAAGGCGTCTCCGAAACTGGGAAGATGAGAGAGATGTTTTAATTACAGACGCAAAGATAAGTTGACAGACAGACAGATAGACAGACAAACAATATAGGCAGGCAGGCAGGTAGGCAGGCAGACAGCAGCAAGGCAGATGGACAGATAGAATGAGTAGAACTGTGGATAACAATAACAGACCATGTTATGGTATAACCATAGATATTACTCTTAGCTCAGTGGCTTATACAGATAAAGTATTGATTGACCTAGTACCTAATATTTAGGCTCGTTGAAACGGCTGTTACTGATTTCAAAAGACGTTATCGCACGTGATTATAAGACCTAACATGAGTAACATCTTTAGGTTATCTTTATTCTTTAATATATACAGTGTTTACTTCAATCTGGGGAACGAAAATAGCGCTGTCCCAAGGACGAGTGAGTTGCAGCAAAACGATAACTGCATTGGGTGCCATGCTATGTCTTGAAAACCTGTTTTAGATTCATGGGTCCAGCTTCTAAATAAAATTTGTTGTTAGAATTATTTATTTTAACGGTGCAAATTATTGACTTTCAAGTAAGAATCTTGAAATTGTAGATTTCAGATAACGGTTTTTGATAATTGAAACTTTTCACCGTAAAAATAAATGGTTAAATGTATATCACTTCTATTTTGAGATGATTATTTGCTTTACTAGTCATCGCACTTAACCTGGTTCAGTTTACCAAGACTAGGCCCTTGACCATACCCTACAGGCCTACACAAAGCCGAAAGATATCCGGGCGACTTATAAACATTGACTCGACCCCATCGTTCGACCAAAACATGAACTACATATACTTAAGCGAGTCGACTCAGATTACGTCATACTACACGCTACTCCTACAATAAATACCCAATTCTAATTCTCAAGATACAATAGCCTTAAATTAGTTTACTCTATTTAATCAAATTAATCGCGCTCTAGGCACTTTCCAGCACCAACTAAAATGTTAATAAATAGAAACTGCGCCTAACTCAACTCAACTGAAATTATAGCCCCATTCGGGCCGCTTAAAACGTCATCAGTTGTTGAATCCTCAATGCTATGACAAATGTTCTATAAAAAAGACGCACAGCGCTGAGCTAACCTGGGAATAGCAATTAAAAACGGGCAGATTTGATCAGAAATTTGCCACAAATCTGCGTGTAATTTTGCAATTTGCGCCCTTAATCCGATCCAGTTTCGTCGGCGAATCCCATCGCACGATCCTGGTTCATTTTCCTGTGAGAGAACGACGACGAACCATGGAACAGATGGACGAAGGCGCAGTTTTCGGCGATAAAAATGTCGTCCCGCGTAGGGCTGCGTCAACCAGTCTGGATCAGCTGGTCGAAGGCGAAGTTCTTAGCGTCACGGAAGCACATTTCAGTCACGAATCGGCCGAGAACATGCCGACGAAGGAGGATCGACTGTTCCGTAAGGCGAAGCGTACTCTACGCACGGGGGTTCGGAGCAACAGCGAGTCGGGTGACGCGAATGGGCTGTTGTCGACAAGCGCCCCTGCTGGTGGTGTGTTTCTGGGGCCGCAGCAGGTCAAGAGTCTCCTAGCCACCGGAAAGAACAGCAGGCGCTCCAGAAACGCCTACTTCAACAGCCGTGGCCAGCCGAAAAAGGGTACGTTGCTAATGCGACTGGATACTTAAGAGGGGTGTATTCGTTCGGGGGTTAAATTTGCTACCGAAGCCCACTGTGGCTTCCCGTTTTATTGTGCTGCATTGACGGCGAGGTTGATGGGTGTACTGGCCAACCTCCCTCGTATGTTGAGGTTAAGAAAATGAAGTCACTAGCACTTAATACTGCTTCTCAGGTCTGGCCAGTGGTTAAATTTGTCGACCTAATGTTGACGAGTTTTTGGCCCAGAGGCAGGTCCCTTGGCTTCTTACGTCATCCAGGAATGAGATGAGTGAGGTTGTTTCCCTTTGCCTTATTCACAGAAACTTATGGGTGAGTAACTTCCCAAGGCTGCTGCACAGTGGCTTGAGGCAGATTCGGACCTGCAACCCATCTGTTACAAGGCACATAACATACCGCTACGTCGGCGCATCCCAATTTCAAATCTGTAACTGATATATTTGCCTTGCGCTGTTTGGATGAGCTTGAAATCTGTATTGTCGACTAATATAATGGAAACACATCTGGGGCGGATTTCAGATCCGGGTCATTCGTTCATTCTGAAGCTCATTAGATTTGAAAATGGGATTGATGCTGCTGCCTCTGTGCCACTGCCCCTGTTTACCTTCAGGAACTTTGTCGACCTGTCACTGCCAATGTTGGTTCTTTGCAGTAGTGGATCCAACCACATGGAATGGACTACCCCAACAGCTTCACCTTCTGCCCAAAACCTCATCTACATTCTACTCGTTATTGAAAACTGCACATTGATAGTCAGACCGGTAGCGCCTCTAGGTAGATATCTCGAAGGGATGCTATATTAAGTTTAATTCGTTCATTCATTCATTCATTTGCTCTGGGCACGCGCACAGCGCCCTTCAAGAAACCTACTTGGGAACGCTCCCAGCACTGAAGAGTTACACTGAAGAATTGAGTTATTTTTAAAACCCGGTTTGATTGGTCAATTCCACCAAACGGGTCTCAAATGTATTTTTCATTGAATAATTATATGGCAGAAATTATATTGATGGGATATTTGTGCATTTATTATGGAAATGTTTATCATTTTGTAGGCGGTGCAGGAGGTAAGGGAGTCTGGGGACAACTGGGTTCGGAATTGGACGAAACCGGGCTTTGCCAGGACGCGAGGGACCCCAACTATGACTCTGACAATCAGGTGGGTGATGGGTGATTTCAGTTTAACGACACTGTGTTATGACATGGAACGTTAGCGTAGCCCTTCTCAATTATCCATTCTTTGGACTGGCACTGGCAGAGGGCTAGAAGTGGTGGAGTTTGTGGTAGTGGTAGTTGAAGTTTAACGACACTGTGTGATAACAAAGATCATTAGCATCCTCCTCCTCCTCCTTTATCCAGGCTTGGGACTGGCATTGCTGAACTGCAAGCAGTGGGAGAGTTTGTGGTAGTTATGGTTTCAGTTTAACGACACTGATAATAAAGATCATTAGCATTGTCCTCCTCCTTAATTCTAGCTTGGGACTGCCACTGCAAGCAGTGGCAGTTAGGAAATTAATTAAATGTATGGGGATAAGGAAGAATTGTGGGTGGTAAGAAAAGGCAAGGTGCAATGACATCAATTAAGCGTGAAATTCCTGAAGTGTGCCGTGATTTGTTCAATTATTTTATTATTATCATTAGTGTTATTGTTGTTATTATTATTATTATTATTATTATTATTATTGGACTCCCAGACTCCCTTACCTCCTGCACCGCCTACAGGATAATGATTCTGTTCCCGAATGGATACCACAATATCACTACGACCCTCACAAAAGGCAAAAGGTGTCTGCAGCGTGTGTAGGGTTGAGAGACAGTTACATAACAGAGATGGAAAGGTCCATCTACACGGCCCTTGAAAACAACCATGTCCGGGTTCACATAAGCCCCCTCTAACGACGAACTGTGGTCACACTGACAACCAAGGCGTGGACTACAGTAACTTCTGTACGCCGGACACTGACCAACTGATCACATCAGACACTCGGATGGACGGTCTATCGGAGAACGTCTTCACTCCTCAAGTCTGCAGAATTTCCCACCCATTCCTACCAAACAGTTTGTTGAAATGCATTCCCAAAGCTGCCAGACCACAAACCGGAAGACTTCTCACTACCATCATCAACAAAATACTGAACGACGTCGGAAATCCGACCACATGGCAGATGCTTTTGACTTGTGGTGCGACAATTTTAGAACAACCAAGAAGAGGAGGTAAACGCCACAATCTATCAACAACAATCAAGAAGCGGGTAGAAGAGTTTCACACGTCTTGGCAGCTTAAGAGGGACGAAATCTTCTCTGATATCCCAAAAACCAACAACCACAGTTTAAGATCTAGGGCAGGCGAAGTCCATGCGTTGGCCACAGCAGTTGCTTCCAAATTAGAGGATGGCAATATCAAAGCCGCTGTCAGAATTCTAACCTCGACCGACAGGCCTGCCAATGCAGACTCTGTAACCTTGGAGGAACTACGCTCAAAACATCATCAGAATCCGCCTGACCATCCAATTAGTACGGAAAAACTTAAAGTGACACCCTTCCAAGCCACATAAAGGCAGGTCCTTACACGAATCCGCTCCTTCCCATTAGGTTCTTCAGGGGGACCAGATGGTCTTCGACCACAGCATCTGGTGGACCTGGTGAATTGCGCAGAAATTGGATCGCAACTGATCTCATCTGTCACCGGACTAGTCAACCTCCTTCTGACAGGCAAATGCCCTGAACAGATTAGACCGATACTCTTTGGAGGCACTCTAATGGCACTTCGCAAGGATTCCGGAGGCCTACGCCCGATTGTAATCGGCTATTACTGGCGCAGGCTCGCATCCAAATGTGCATGCACCTTCGTGGTTCCAAAGGCAACGGCATACCTCGCACCGAGACAGGTTGGGGTTGGCATTCCGGGGGGAGGAGAGGCAGCGGTCCATGCGGCGAGGCGCTTCCTGGAAGCATTGCCGACAGGGTCAATCCTTGTGAAGCTAGACTTCAAGAATGCCTTCAACAGTCTCTACAGAGACAGAATGCTGTCTTCGATAGACGAGGTCCTGCCGGAACTGGCTCCATTCTGTCACCTAGCATACGCGGAACCCTCAGAGCTTCGGTTTGGTCAGTATACCATTTCGTCACAGGTTGGACCCCAACAGGGAGACCCGCTTGGCCCTTTGCTCTTTTGCCTTCCATTGCAGCCAAACTTACAGGAGATGTCGTCACCATTGGTACTGGGCTACATGGATGATCTAACCCTAGGAGGAGAGGAAGCGACGGTGGAGGAAGATGTGAGAATGCTGGAACTGCGAGGAGAGGAACTAGGGCTTCGACTCAACCGAGACAATTGCGAGATCATCCATCGCCAAGACAGACTAGTTTCCGACCAATCCTTCAAGCACTATATGTCAATTTCTCCGGAAAGAGCCTGTTTGCTGGGTGCGCCATTGTCCACCAGCGAGGCCTTGACGACATGTCTGGAGGGCAGATGCAAGGAACTGGCCTTAGCAGTTATCAGACTAGAGTCTGTAGCCAAACACGACGCTCTGGTGCTCCTCAGATATTCGCTCAGTTCCCAGAAACTGATATATACATTAAGATGCAGCTCATGCACGTGTCACTCTTTGCTACACAAATTCGACGACCTTCTTCGAAGCGGTTTAGAGGCAGTTCTCAACACCACCCTATCGAACGACCAATTGCTTCAAGCATTTTTACCAGTAAAGATGGGAGGATTAGGAATTCGTCGAGTGACCTCGCTGGCGTTTCCCGCCTTTATGGCTTCCGCTGCGAGCACCCGACCACTGCAGTCCTCCATGTTAGGCAGCACCTGGTCCGACGTCGACGGACTGCTTGAGAAGATGGAACATCTGTGGTGCACCGAGAGCCAAATGATGCGTCCGGACAATGATGCAGCACACAAGCAATCAAACTGGGACAAGCCGCTACTGCAGAAGGCAGCTGCCGAGCTGAGCACTGCCCAAACCGACCCATACCATCAGGCGCGATTCAAGGCAGCCGCAGCACCGCATGCCGGAGACTGACTCTTTGCCCTACCAATCACTTCATGTGGACTTCGGCTAGACGACGAAGCTTTCAGAATTGCGGTGGGTCTCCGTCTGGGGACACGCATTTGTGAGCCACACGTATGCCCATGCGGGTCACGAGTCAATGCGGAAGGAGCACACGGGCTTTCTTGTGGTCTTGGGCCAGGGCGGTTCGCCAGGCACGCAGCATTAAACGACATAATCAGTCGTAGCCTCACACGCGCTGGTTTCCCAAACATTAAGGAACCCCTTGGACTCTCCAGAACGGACGGAAAACGCCCTGATGGTCTGACGCTGATCCCTTGGCGAAGAGGACGGAACCTGATATGGGATACGACAGTGATTGACACCGTGGCTCCATCATATCTCCTAGCGACGTCATCTTCGGTGGGGGCTGCAGCGGAGGTGGCTACCACCAAGAAGACCATCAAGTACAGCCAGCTCGCTGTCAGCTATCTGTTCATTCCAATGGCCTTTGAGACCATGGGCCAGTCAATAATGAAGGAATAGACTTCATCAAAGACTTGGGTCGCCTTCTGACACGTGTCACCAGAGACCCTAGAGAGACAAGCTACTTGTTCCAACGATTGTCAGTTTGCATCCAGCGCTTCAACGCAGTTGCCTTCAGAGGCTCTTTTGTGCAGCTGTAGTTTAACCAAACAATATAAACACTTGTGCACTCAATGAAAATCAACAGATAATAATAATAATAATTATTATTATTATTATTATTATTCTCAATAAATTAGTCATTAGTTAATCAATAATAATAATAATAATAAACGTCCCACCATTATTATTATTATTTGTATCATTATTATTTCTATCATTATTATTGTTATAATTTTTTATTATCATTATTAGTTTTCTTTATTATTACTACTGCCATTATTATGTGATCACGGACTTTAAAGGATGCTGTTACATCTTGACATGAATTTTTCTATGCACGTAAAATATTTGTAGATCTTAAAATAATCTTCTAAACTCTCAAGCATCTATTAAGTTTCTTCAACACTTAGTAGTAACAGTTGCAGTTTAACGACGCTGTGTGATAACAAAGATCTTTAGCGTCGTCCTCCTCCTTCATCCAGGCGTGGGACTGGCACTGCCTGAATACTAGCAGTTGTGGAGTTTTCTTCAAATGCTTTGAACGCCTATTGTGTGAAGCCGAGCTAGTGACACCTGGCGAGTCAGTGACGCATGAACAGTCTTTCTCATGTATTCGTTAGGAGGCACTAGTGCTTTCCGTGACCATACGTTTAAAATTACTCGAATATTCATTCAAGTTTACCGATTGTATATAGAGTAATTATGTTTCCATGTGTTACAAAATAACGTTAAATTAAATTTATATATCCGTTGCAAAGTATTGAAGTAATTTAAATAACTCAAGGCAAGAAGTTGTTTTAAACGGCGGGTTGATGTAAGACACCTTTTTATTGGTGTTCGCTCATCGTATGATAGCGTTGACTACCCTATGGCAAGTTATACTTACTTACTTACTTACATAATTTTTGCAAGGGATTGGGTACAACCAGTCCCGGTTAAAGAAAAAATAAACATTAAGGTTCTGGTGGTGCGATGAAGGGACGTAGGCAATGGCTAGATGACATTGAAGAACGGTTTGGAACAAATCTTCAAGAATTGAGCCACGCTGCAAGGAACAAAGACATGTGGAGAGATATGACCAGAAAGGCATTAGACACCTACGGGTGATGAATCCATGGTTGTTGATTGATTGATTGAGATACCTTGAAAGGGCGCTATATTAAATTAACATTGATTGATTGATTGATCGATCGATCGGTAAAACCAGAGATGATATTATGTAAATCAACCGGTTGTGTGTATTTTAAGTTTGTTTTTATAACTCGTTAATTGTCATCCTTCGTGTGTTGTTTGAATTTTTTTGCCATGATTTACTTCATTCCCCCAGGAACTTAGAGATTATTATTAAAATATCAATAAATTTTAGAATAATCATCTAAACTAGAAGGCATTCTTAAGTCTTTCATTAACTGTATCAGTCAGTTTCATGGTAATCTAATCTTCTGATTAAGATTACAATGAAACTTACATTAGATTTTGTTGTCATAGTCGAATCTCTATTTTTGTGACCCGTGATATAATGATGCCTTCGCGTTCTCGGTCTTTGCTCACTAGCGCATTCTTGTCTTTTCAGGAGGAGTACAAGCTGGATGAAGTCGACCCGGTCATGACCGAAGACCAGCTGGAGAAGGTCGTCCAACCGATTGTGCTCGAGTACTTCGAGCACGGAAACTCTGACGAAGTGGAGGTCGGTATTCTAACCTAATCCAATGTCATTTATTCTTATCTGTCATTTAGTCAAAGCTAAAGTAATTTAATCTTATATGTCTTTTGATCTGATTGAATATCATTGCTGTCATTTAATCTTATCTAATGTCCTTCAATCTCATCTAATGTTATTTAATCTTGTCTGTCATTTAGTCTAATCCGATGTCATTTAGGCTAGCATGATGCCATTTGTTCTTACCTGATGTCATTTAATCCTATCTTTCATTTAGTCTAATCTAATGTCATTTGAGCTAAAATGATGTTGTTTTAATCTAACCTTTTTGTAATGTCATTTAATCTGGTGTGTCATTTAAAATTAATAGAATAATTTTAATAAAATGTAATTAGTAAAAAGATTTAGGTGAACTGAAACTTTTTGACCGTGGTGAGCTTGTGTTTTACCTATTCCGATGTAATTTAATCTGCCTCATTTGTTCCTGAAGTAACTCCTCCATTATGTTCATAAAAGCCATGAGTCAAGAGTCTAAGGCTATTTTCTGTTTCTGACGTAGATAGATATTATTTTATTATCAGTTCTAGATTTCTAGTCGTAGTTTCAGTTTAAGGACATTGTGTAATAGCAATGGTCAGTAACTTTTTCTGGGAGTGGCATTGCTGGAGTACAAACAGTGACAGAGTTTCATTCAATTGATATCAATACTTGTGTCTTTTGGTTGGTGTTTATATGGAAATTATGACGCCTAAAAGAGGTGTTCAGTTATTTATAATATTACTCGCCGTTCCTATGGCGTTATATAGTATCTTGATAGCAACACATGCGATAACAAAGATCATTAGCGTCGCCTTTCTCTCTTGTCGAGGCTTGGGACTGGCACTGCTAGACTGCATGAAGTTGCTGAGTTTTAAATGCTATGGGCAACGGCTCTTTTTTATATAAAAAGAGCAGCAGCCTTAAAAGCGGTGTGTAAGACACTGCTCCCATCTTCTTCTAGGCACTGCTTGGCGGACTGAACATCGGTCCTAACAAGCACAAGGTTGTGAAGGTGTCCGTCCTGTTGGGCCTTGACCGACACAACCCCCAGAGGGAGCTCGTCTCTCGGCTCATCTCCGACCTGTACAGCTGCGTCTTCAGCCAGGATGACATCGCGCGGGCATTCAGTGAACTGCTCGCAGCACTTGACGACATTGTTCTGGACACACCCGATGCAAACGTGGTGAGGAGGATAAGGGAATGGGGATACTTATGATAACGTCATCATCATCGTCGTCATAACCATAGTCATCGTCGTCACCATTATCATCATCATCATCATCATCAGAATCATTGTCATCAGAATCATTGTCATCCTCATAATCATGATTGTCGTTATTTATCATTGTTAATTGTTACCTATTTGACATGCATCCTTTCCATAACCTGGTCTTTCCTTCTGTTTCATAACCTTCCCTTCTAAAACATTCCATTACCTTCTCTTACCTTCGATTACTTTCCCTTCCATAAACTTCCTTACCATAGCCTTCCCGTGCCTATCCTTTCCTACTCTTCCCTCCCTTCCCCCATTTTCTGTGTCCCATCGTTCGTGGCCAATCGAATCCCAACGTAACAGACCCTGTTGTTGTGGCTGTCATTGCAATGTGTCTAGCTCCTGGGTCAGTTCATCGCTCGCTGTGTGGCCGACGACTGCCTGCCGCCCAAGTTCATCACCAGCTACAAGGGGCACGTCGACAATGAATGGGTCAAGTGAGTATCGAGGGAGGAAGGGAGTTCGCTCCTCTGGCGTTTGGGGAGTGGGGGTGCGGGACACTTCAATCAATCAGTCAATCATTTTATTTTCTAGCAACACAGAATAGTAACATTTAGGCTGGATAGTACAGTACTTCATCTATCTATCTATCCATCCACACATACATATTACATACGTACGTACATCCATTCACTCAACCTTTCACTTTCGAACTTAGATTTTGTTAAGTTGTGTGATTATTAATTTTAGATTTTATTTAGTAAATAGAAATCATTTTGATTAAAATTTTAGTTAGATGAAATTATTTAGTAAATAAAAATCATTGTAATTGAAATTTTAGTAAAATGTCTTATTATTTAGTTTAAATTATTTATGACATGGAAAAACTCATTGTGCACTCTATGACCTTGGAATTAAACTATTATTAATTTATTATGTAGATATTTATGGAATCATTAATCATTGAAATACAAACCTCTCTGTGTATTTTAGGAGTGCCCTGGAAAAGGCGGACATACTGCTATCGATGAACCATGGTATCGCCCACCTCGACAGCATCTGGGGAGTCGGAGGGGGCAATCGCCCCGTCAAGTCCCTCACCAACAAGGCAAGTCACAGGGATACACTTAAACACTAACCGGGAACTGTCTATCTAACTTGGTCTTACCTTCACTTTGCTTGCATTCACTTAGCTTACCTTCAATTACGTTACCGCCATTTGCCTTATCTTTGCTTACCTTACCTTTATTTGCCTTACCATCACATACCCTACCTTCACTTCAAATAACTTGCCTTCACCTACCTTACCCTCATATACCTTACCTTCACTTACCTTTCCTTCACTTGCCGTACTTTTACTTGCCTCACCTCCATTTACCTTGCCTTCACTTGCCTTAACTTCACCTATCTTACCTTCACTTATCATATCTTCACATGCCTTACCTTCACTTTTCTTTACTATTGCTTACCTTCAACTAACTTATCTTCTTCTCCCTAACTTTCACTTCACTTGCCTTGTCTTAATTTACCTTCACTTACCTTCACTTCACTTACCTTGTCTTAATTTACTTTCACTTCACTAACCTTCACTTACTTACCCTTCACTTACCTCCACTTACCTCTTCTTCACTTAACTTCACTTCACTTACCTTGCCTTAATTTACCTTTACCTACCTTAGCTTCATTTACCATTCCATCAATTACCTTGACTTGCCTTAGCCACACGTACCTTACCTTCACTTACCGTTCCATATTCCAGATGATTGAGCTGCTGAAGGAGTACACCAACTCGGGTGACGTCAATGAAGCCATGCGATGCCTTCTGGAACTTGAGGTTCCACACTTCCATCACGAACTCGTCTATCAGGTAAAAGGCAGGAAATGGCGCTGATAGGAAACGGCGACGTCTATCTCGGCACTAACTCAGGTTTCTGATTTAGTTTTCTGTTGAGTATAAAACAAGTGTCAATTTCCTGACGAGTTCAAGTACCGAGTTTTACGAGTTGAATTGTACTGAGTCTGAGTTTCAAATATTTCAAGAAGTCTTTTGATTTTTAGTTTAGCAGTTTGCAAAAATTTGTATGAATTTTTTTGTTTTGCCTAGGTTTGCACTATTACATAGTAACTATTAGGCACTAATAATAAAGGTATTTTTGTTTTTAGTTAGGTCGGTAGTCATTTTTAAAACATGTTTTGATGCAAATGCGATGTAATCAAACATTTATATAGCGCCCTTCAAGATGTCTACTCAGAGACGCTCTCTGCACTGGCCGTAGTTGTGTTGAATGTCACAGTGAAAAAGTAAAAATACATTTATCAGCAAAACTATACACAGTAAATTGAAAATATAAGTTGGGTTGATTGACAGACACTCACTTTTCTCTTCAGTCTCTCAGATTACGATTACAATTACGCGTAAAGTTACTGTCAAAATTGCAGATTACGGTTACTGTGTTGTCTTGTTGTGTAGGCCGTCGACTTGGCGATCGAGGATTCGACCGAACGCGTTCGTGAGATGATGGTCAAACTCCTTAAGTCTTTCTCTTCCTCTCTTGTCGTCACCACAGATCAACTGGAAAAGGTATGTCTCTCGAATTATTAATTACCATTAATTAAATATTATTATTATCATCACTATTATTTTATTGCATTTGTTATTATTGCTATTGATTTTATTGTTATTATTATATTGTATTGGCTTTTATTATTATGCTTTTGTTATTATTTGTGTTGGTTTCAAGCAATTGTTATTAGTACTATTATTGTTATTGCTATTGTTATTATGCATTTTTTTGCTAAGTTAGCAATTAATTATTCATTAATTCTTAAATAATTAACTATAATTAATTTCTTCATTAACAGTCCTAACTTTTGTTGCTATTATTATCGAGTGATTATTTTTGCTGTATTGTGTGGCTTTAGAGCATGAGTTTCTGTTCTTTTTTATTTACCCTCTTTTACTTAACTTGGCTTGCATAATGTTTGTCACGAACGGACCCGTTCGTTAGACATCTTTCAACTGTTTTTCAGGTATGTTCCCATCGACCTACATAGCTGAAATTTTGCACACATTTCAGGCTTGCATGACAATGCAAAGTGTAAAATTTTTATGGACATATCTCAAAATTGAGAAGAAATGACTCAAAAAGCGAGAAAAAACATGGCCAAAATGCACAAAATTAAATATAGTTTAATCACTCGAACGAGTCCTCCTTGACGAGCTCCACTCCGGCAAGTTCACAACATCAATGATATGTAATCAAAAATCTCCTAAGGAAATGGAACAATTACACCATCTGCCAGATAAAAGAGGGTCCAGAAAAACCCATGTTTTTACTTTAACTTGTTATTGTCCAGTTCAGTTCAATATCCATCCAACTTACTTTCTACGTTGAAATTATTATCGTTTAATCTTCTGTTTCTATTCATTAGTATTTGCTAATTGTTGCAGGGGCTGAGGCGCCTGTTCTGTGAGATCAACGACCTGAGCCTAGACGTTCCAGCTGCACCTCTTCTGCTGGAACACCTCGTCATGAGGCTCCACTCAGAGGGGGTTGTTGGAGTGGAACTGGTGAAGGCACTGCCATCAAGGTTCAATTCGCCTACCCATCTAATTAATAATTATAATAATAGTACTGATAATGGTAATAATAATAATGATGATAACGGTGATAATGATAATAAGAAAAAGAATAATTGTTATAAGAATAATAATGATTGTAATAATAATACTAAGAGTAATACTTTTATTAGTATTAATAATAGAATTAAAAGAATGATTGTAATAATGATAATTTTCGTTTTATTTCAAACTGACAGACTGCTGTATGATTACAAATGGAGTATGAATGAATTATAACAAGTTACTACAGGAGTCGAATTAAGCTGTCGGCAGCCATGCGAGGCTTCCATTACGTTATACATCTAATCAGATCTCTATCTAACCTTATCGTCTATTAGTTTCTGATTAATTTACTATCAGTTTCTTTTAGTTTATTGTGAGTCTCTTTATCAGTTTCTTTAAAAAACTGATAAGAAACTTTCTTACGAGTTTATAGTGAGTTTATAGTGAGTTTCTTACCAGTTTCTTATCAGTTTCTTATCAGTTTATAGTGAGCTTCTTATCAGGTTATTATCAGATAATAGTGAGTTTCTTATCAGTTTATTGTGAGTTTACTATCAGCTTCTAATCTGTCCTAGTGATCCAATCTGATACCACGTGTACCGTTTGTCCTTGATCCTTGCAGAGGCCGCAAGCGCTTTGTGTCCGAGGGCGATGGAGGCCGACTGAAGCCGATGGCCTTCTAGGCTCGCCGTCCAAGGACACCACGAACCGTTGTCGTTCCCCTTCAAGTGCAACGGATGCAACTGTTTCCTGGTTGTCTTGACTTCTTCTTGACAACCGTTGCCGGGTTGTCTTGATTACTTCTTGACAGCTGTTGCCTGGTTGTCCTGACATTTTTGTCTTGCAGCTTTTGCGTTGGTTGAGCCCGTTGTTTTTTGTTTTTGTTTTTTTTAACGAACGAACAAAGAGACTGTGATGATTTTACTGACAGTGGCATTGGAGTAATTACTACAAATTAATTACTACGAATTAATTAATCACTTGATTTTAGATGAGACGTCTTGATCCTTAGCAGTGGCTTTGCTACCATTGAAGTGCATGGGCGTGTGCTTCCCATTTTTCATTATCTTTTTGTCGAAATATTTTTTCCATTGACAAATAACCGTAGCATTAACAGCACTACCGCAGAGACTGCCGGCAGCTTGCTATAGTTATAATCATTCTGCGGTGGCAGGAGTTTCCCGAGGGATATTCGCTGCATTCAATTGCGTTCGCCTACTGTATGCATGATCTAGCCGGTGACTTCCCACTTTGAATAGTACCACTTTTGCATGATTATGACGGCACCATCACCAACGAAATGATCACTGTTACACTGTTATTTAAAAAAATAATTTGGGGTTAGGGAGGTGATACCCGAATACCCAATCTGCGTCCTCTGACCTCTAATCCTAGCGATGCCACTGGTTCTGAGTGGGTCAAGGCCCTTAACCACAGGTCTTGCAAACTTCTCTTGTGGGACACCTGACCGAAACTCGTTCACGGGTTTGGCAGAGGCGTAGCGAGGGTATTTTGTGCTTGGGGACAAACTACAGAATTCGCGCCCGTTTTCTAATTTATTTCACATTTCTCAAAAATATCTAAAGGCTATTTGTGCACTGCTGTCATAGACGGTCTAAGGAAATTGTTTTTCTTGATTTAACTATCGCAAATTGTTCAATTGCGTTATAAAAATTTTTCATGAGTATTTTGTTGATCGATGGGGGCCCGAGGTTGCCAAAATCCTGCGTCACAACCAGTTTCTAATGAGGATATTTTGAGGCTAACCCAAAATTAAATCTTACTAACTTAGTTTGGATAAATTTTTTGCATAAATAAATTAATTTAATCACCATTTTGACACTGCGTTCCAAATTGGCGCCGGAGGACACATGTCCCCTCTGCCCCCTAGCTATGACTCTGTGGGTTGGAAACCAAATTTAAATCGGATGGAGGACAGAAGCAGCAGGTTTGGTTACTCAGCTCAGGATGAACATGGTCTGACGGATAAACCCTCCAGTTTAGCCGTAGAAATTCGGTTTTGTTGTGTTTCCTGCAATGCCGCATTTGTATCCATATCAACTGCTACCTGTTGTTACATAAAGGCTTTGCTATAATAATGGATTGTTTTCAAACTCTGGTGATTTCTTTTCTGTGTTACATCAGACACCATCCTCGTATGAATATGTATTAAATATAATATGATTGGTTGTTTTTTTGGTTGATTGATTGATTGATTGATTGATTGATTGATTGATTGATACTTCATCATTAAAGAGTGGTGTACTTGATAAATGCACAATGGATATAATACCGAAATAACTAATAGTGCAGCGATATGAGTACCTTTGGAACAACGTTCGGATCTGGTATAGATTCGTACTAATGTAGACGTCTATAACTATTTTCTTCATGCCTTAATCTGGACTCTGGTCAGCCATTGATCGCAGCGGTTTAGAGCAGTTCTTAGCATACATTGTACACTGTACTAGTACTACAGCACACAAATATATGCACATTTGATTCTCAGTGCCCACTAAACCTACGGCAGCGAGACCAGCTTATTCGCCGGCGCTAAAATGGTTTTGGAAGCTGCTGACGTAAAAGCAAAGATGGTAGACTAGAGTCGACTACGACCCTACCATCTTTTGTAAAAGGATTAAGATAGAAATAATTCTGGAAGAAGTGGGTCGTGACTGGAATTTTAATTTGGAGTGGAAAGTCTTGTAACTGGTCATCTGGCTACTTAATTAAAGGAATTTTATTTAGGCAACTATCGTACGCATATCATCGTCGTTATGGATGCGTCGTTAAATAAACTTATATCAGTCAGTCATTTAGGCAACTTCCAGTTCTTTACAAACGCTGAGAGCTTTGTGCTTTAAAACCGATGGAGCTGAAACCGGTTTGTAGTTAATGAAGAATTTCATGAGATGAGAAGATTATTTAACGACATCTGACGACATCGTGAGACTATTGAGCGAAATTCTATTAAATTGGTTTGTATATTTCAGACTTTTCCTGCGCTGATTAATATGTTTATAGCGGTTTATACTGAAACTCGTTCTTTACAAAAGTAAAAATATTACGGAGCATTTCGTCGGAAATTAGGACGACTAATTGGTAAACGTGTCGTTGTGTGAATCACTTTCTGGTGCTCTCTGTTTCAGGTGCATGATTGAACGCATCGATAAGCCAGATGTTTTTAATGTCGATACGAATTTATATAGCACCTTGATTGCGAAGATCGCATTTACGGGGTGAATCCCATCTTTCTAGAAAACAGTTTTCATTTTTTTGGCACGAACCGGCATATCGACCTTTGACTGATCTGTTTTCGTATGCTTAGTAACGTGCATACGTTTTCCCAATTTAAGCGTGGAGCTTCCGCGGCCGAACTTCGGCCTTCAAACGCACGGAAATATAACTTCTTCGGCCGAAAGTTCTCTGCACATGTCTAAAAACGATCGGAGCCCTGACGGTAACCGACCCTCGCGATATTTAACCTGACCCTAACCGACCGTCAGACGCATATTAAATATTTAAATATTTAATATTTTTAACAGTGCATATGCGCCAAAAGTTGCGCATGCGCAGAGGTCTTCACTCGATACATTTTTTACATGTTTAGCCGTAGAAGTAACATTTTCGTTTGTGTTACGGCCGCAGAAGATTTATCCTTTCCCAAGTGCATTTAGTTAAAGTTTTCGTTTTATGCCAGGTTGCTTAGTGAGTCCACAAATCTACTATTTTTGATATTGAATTTCCACCCTATCCCACTAATCTATTTCCTAAGTGAGAGCTAAATTATTCGCACAGTTCAACTTGGCCGTTTTTTCTAAATATGAAATTCATGATATTTATTGGCCAACCATTTTTTGTTGCTCAGGGAATTTGAGCTCTTGGTAGAAATATCGTGCTGCATGAAGGTACATGTGGAAAATAGTGTTAAATGTTATAAGCTTATTCATCGGTGTTTTGCTTGTCGCTCGATGTTCAAGTTTGGTTATTGTGATAGTTTTCATTTATGTAAATTATAATTGTTCGTGTCGTCTTTAGGGGAAGATTAAATTAAAGTCTTGTAGCTTGTAGTAATTATAATAATGATATTTGTAGTAGAGCTGTACCGATTAATCGACCGGCCGATTAATTGGTACATAGATTATAGAGATATATGACTATCGGTAAGATAATCAGCGTCGATATTAAACATTTTTTTCATTTTATAATATTATTTTCAGTCTTCAAGAGCAAAATGGTGACAGGAACATCATTGGGTCTGTGATGGACAGCATTCCTTTCGTTCCCTTCCCATAGCGTGGGGAACTGGGATTCTACTTCAGACCACCCAATAAGCATTATGCTAGACTACTAATACCGTGGGAAAGTGTCTACAGCTGTTGTGCAGAGTGAGTCATAGTGCCTGATTAATTATCCTGGGCACAATCATGTAATTTTAGGCCAAATTGGCAGGTCGTAAAAGTGGCCTGTCTGGGGAGGAAATGGCATCATTGGCATGTTAGAAGAAGGCATCCAGTTACATAGTTATATCTTTCCTCTCCTCTGTCATGCAAGGTCGACAGTGTGCGGTGTACCTAATCTGTATAGGCTGCCTAGGATTAGTCCCCGACTACATAAATACGTCTCCTACAGAGCAAAATGTATCACAACAATAGGCAGTATCAGCAAGTCTGTCTTTTAGAACGAGACATCTTGGGAAACACAATGAAGTAATCTGTAAAATAATCGGCTAAATAATCGAGTATCGGCAAACGAATAATCGGTAGCGACATAATCGGCAAAAAGCGATATCGGTACAGGTCTAATTTGTAGTAGTGATCATGATTATTATGTTGTTATTGTTATTATTATTTTAACCCAATGGGTCAATAAATATCGTAATTAATAACAATGGTAACAGCATGATAAAAGCAACAATAATAACAGCAACAATGACAACACTAATAGCAAAACTTGTAACAACAGTTATAACAACATTGACAACAATTACAGCAGCAGCAATGCCAGCCCTAATAATGGCAACCACAATAACTAACAACACCAACAATAACAGCAATACTCAATGTTCCCTCTAATTTTTTGCAAACGTTTGTGCAAGAAGGTTTTTTTGTGATTTTTTATAAATATTTAACAATTGTGCACAGCTGAATGTGATGATAGTTAAATTAAGACCATAATCTAAAAGTCTATGGTGAGAAGTTTTGATAACCTAAGAAAAGTCTCTCTAAAATGTTTCTTAGAGCAGACGATGCATACCTAGTATTGTACCTAATTGTAATTATCTTTCAATTTATCTGCAATTTTCTATTCTACCCAGCTAAATAGTGGTTTACAGTTCATCTTAATAATATTCGTTTTTCCGAGAAATTTTTTTAGTGTGCGCACACTAAATTTGTTTGTGCTCTGGCTCCACGGCCTGTGTGCTCTCACAAGTGCACAGCTTAGAGGAAACACTTCCTATATTGATTACAGTAATAGTAACAATAATAACACCAATAACGATGATGACAGCAACAGTAATACTGATTATAAGAACAATGATGATAATGATAATAACAGAAGTAATTGTATGCACTGACATTCTTATTCCAGAAACCTGAAGACTAGACAGAAGATGTCGGAACACCGACCTGAGTATCGCTACGAAAGCGCGTCCTGTGACGATGAAGACCTATACGATCTGAACCTGAAGGGCGGATCTGGCGAAAGCGACAGTCGGAGTACGATGTTCGAGGAGAACGGAAAACAGAAGACTGGTACCATGTTCGTAGAGGACGGCGATGCCGGGTCCCCGTCGGTCTTTCAGTCGACCCGGCCGATCGTGAGCGGCGCAAGAAGTAATGTGGAGACCAAAGTCGTTGCTGCGGGTTTGTTGATGTTATCTCATTATAACTGGTGTGTGTTACTGAAAGCTGAACTTTTTAGCTGTAATCGGACCGAGAGAGCCTCTGAGTAGATATCTTGAATGGGCGCTAGTCATTTATTCATTCATTACGAAGATTTATATAGCACCACTTCAAGGCTACTACTGAAGGAATGCTATATTAAGTTAACATTGATTGATTGATTGGTTGCTTGATCGGTTGCTTGATTGATTGATTGATTAATTGATTGATTTGCTTGTGTTTATGTGTGTGGGTTTTTGTGTTCATGTGTGTATGGTATTGCATCATATCTTTACATTTATTTAGCACCTCTTGCAGACTATTCTTACAAATTCGTTAATTCGACACGGAAACCCTGTTGAATAAGAAACACCTTTAAAGAGTGAGAGGTTGATTGAGAGACTCCAAGTCATTAGTTTGGTACTTATGTGATGGAGGAAGGTCATTCCAGGTAGATGGACCCACAACAACAAACAGCCGAAAGTTGGACCAAGGCAATCTTAAACCTAGGAACAAAAGTGTCTGTTTGTATATGTGTTTATGTAGTTTGTATGTAAGCTTTTTTCAGTACAGTCGCTTGTCTCATTTTGTTGTCCACCTAAGACTAGCTTTTTCATCAGTTCTCTGCTTTTAGATGGATACATACTTACAACGCCCCTTGATTATGATGTCGATAATGGTTTCTGAATGAATGAATGAACGACGTGGTAAATGAATGACTTACTGAATGGCTAGCTGAATGATTGATTGAAATACTGATTGAGTAATTGAATGACTCATTGAATGAATGAATGAGTGATTAGTTCTTGAATGAATGACCGAATGATTGAATGACTGGCTGTCTAACTAAATGAATAAGTATATTTCTTTCACAGTCAAACCGACGGGCAAGGCCCCGATTCCGTCAGACCAGTCTCGCCCTATCGACCCTCCCCGCTCGTCTGACCAGTCTCGCCCGACCGCCCCGTCCCTCTCCTCCGCCCGCAGGCTTCCGGCTACTTCAACCATGCCCCCGACGTACCCCAGCGCATCCCTCGCGCCCTCCGTGCTCACTTCATTCAAGAAGTGGTCCCTGAGCACGCTCAAATACACAAAACAGTACGTTTCCGAGCGGCTAGGTCATACCCCGCGCACGGTCGACCCAGAGACGGAGGCGCGGGTTGAGGCGCTGCGCGAGACCCAGCGTCAGTACCTGCACATCCTACGCCTGGCACGAACGCTGCACGCGCATTTTCAGAGGCTCGTGCAGACGCAGCGAGTGCTTGGGGATGCGTTCGGGGAGCTCGCAGCGACGAATGCAGAGCTCGCCGAGCAGTTTGCGTACAATGCCGAGACACAGAAACTGCTCGCGAGGAATGGGGAGGCGTTATTGGGTAGGTGAATTTGGTCATGAATTCAATCTGTTAGTCAATCAGTTAGTCAGTCCTTCATTGAATTTAACTGAAAAAGAGTTATTAGATCAATCAGGGATTCAATCATTAATTCAGTTATTCAATCATTCATTAGGCTATTTCTTTCCATCAGTCATTCAGCCTGTAATTATTTTGTAATTCGGTAATTCATTCAGTAATTCATTTATTCAGTTGGTCATTCAGTCTTTCATGCAGGCTTTCTATCATTCAGTCAGTCAGTAACTTAGTCATTCAGTCATCCATTCAGTTAGTTATTCATTCATTCAATAATTCGGTAAGTCATTCATTGACAACATTTATGTAGTGCTTTTCATTGTTTGCATGCAAAGTGTAAATCGTGATTTTGTTATGATTTGCCATCGTAGGGGCGTTAAATGTCTTCATGACAAGCATGTCGACCCTCTGCAACACGACGATCGAAGACACCCTGACGACGGTCAAGAATCATGAGGCTGCAAGGTAGATGCAATCTTGTATGGAACAAGATTCCTCCACAAATTATGCATTTCTTGTACCCTACATGAATTCAGAAAGAGGCTACGTGCCCACATAATGAATGGAAATAACCAGTCCGCTCTGTTAGTGTATAAACCTATGTTTTTATGTTATTATTATTATGTAGTTTGTTAAGATAAAATACTAATCAATTAAGATGTACCTGGATTAAGTGTATGATTAAGTGAAATTGTTCATATATAAATATGTTAGTTGACTGTCATTCTTGTATATTTAATAAGTACTTTATAGGTGACCCTAGGTAGCAGGATCTAGATCCCTCAGAGCCCCCACTTGTTACCTGTCTCGCAGGAACCTTGAAAAATTTATGTTTCTGCTGTTGGTCTGGTTAGTAACAATAAAAAAATATCAATTGATTGATTGATCACAGTTGCAAATATCGGTCAGATTTTGCTGAATTGTAAATTGGGAATCTGGAGGGAGCATTTTCCATCCCTGGATTCTGTCAATTATTTTTTCCAGATGTTTATTTCTATCCAAATTAGTTGAGAGTCTGAAAATTTTTGAATACTATATGAATTGGTTGACGCTTTTAACAGTTTTATTTTTGAATCAAACACTGAGATTATGGCTAATAATGGATCCCTGAACTCTGAAAACTTACCATTTTGTCTGGGCTAGAGTTGGGAGAGTTTTTGAGCAGTTGCCTTGAATGGGCACTACAAAATTTTTATGAATTAATGCAGCGTTTCCCAATCATTTTTGGTCGTGGAAGCCTTATCATCTCAAATGTTTTGGTGGAGCCCCATCCAAAAACTAAATAGTCTGTTGTAGGTAATAACGTTTGAGAATGCAGACAATTATATGTTTAGGCCTTCATTAGATTAATAACAACACAAATCTCGATGACATATGAATTCATTTTGCTAGGTAGAATATATTTATCGAACACTTTATAAATTTATGAAGTGAAAATTATAACAGAGTTTGTTGACACTGAAAGTTTTCAGCGGAACACAGTCTGGGAAACGCTGAGCTACTCAGTTAATCTCATAGTCGATCAATTTATATTCAATCAATTACTCACGATCAAGTGATCAGTCGATCAACTCATCTATCAGTCAATCAACTTTTTGTATGGCAAGCTAACTTGGCTTCTATGACACTCCAAAGCAATGAGAGATTAAATTTCACACAGTGCTGTTCTTAAGATTTGTTTCTTATATCATAGCAACAATAAACACTAATTAATTAAGTTTTTTAGGTGACATTCGATCAGATCGTTCCCGTAGCAAGTAATCTGTTGACTTGGTTCTGTGTACTATAGAATCAAGTACGATGCCGACCGCCTCTACCTGGATGGCCTCCGGTTGCAGACACGGGATGCATCCGCCATCGCAAAGGCTCAGGATGCGGAGCGCATCTTCCACCTGAGCAAACAGCGCTTCGACCGTCTCCATAGTGACCTCGCCATCAAACTACGGTTTCTCGACGAGAACAAGGTAGGGGCTGCGGGAAGAGGTAGTGGCGGTCGGGGAAGATGGATACATACAGAGACAGACAGACTTATAGAGAAGCAGATATAGAGAGACAGACAGACAGACACATGGAGAGTAAGTAAGACAAACAGATAGAGAGACAGAAGGACAGAGAGAGAGAGGAGGGAGAGGCGGTCTTGGAAGTAGGTTAATGCACGGACTCAAGGGATAGAGGCATAGAGAGGAAAGTGGACAGATTCAGGTGGAAATAGACATTGAGAAAGAGAAGCAAACAGATTAACACAAGGACAGACAGACATGAGAAAGGATTGGATGGCTACTAGTACTGGATTTGAACAGAAGCCATAGAGGCGAATCAATGACCTCTGATCCTTGGTCGTGTTTTTAGGTGAGCGTCTGTCAGAAGCATCTCTACCTTCTACACAAGGGTTTTGTTGGCTACGTCGCTGGAAACCGTGACGGTGTCGAAGAGGTCCTAAAACGCGTCCACGAGACCGCTATCAAGTCGCAGTCCGACGCTATTCCGTCCTCCGACGTGAGTCCTTCGACGACCATCACGCCGAGCGACACATGTCACGCGGCCGTCTCTGACGTGTGTCATGCATCATCGAGAGAGTCATGTCAGCCGTCGAGCGACTAGGGGGGCGTTGACTCGGTTGGCGCTCCTCAACAATTTGTTTCGTTCACATTCCTGTCTTCCGTTCCTGTCCCCAGGTGGCGGGATATCTTGCGTATGATTGGACGAATTGTTGTTGTCATTGACAACGGTGGTGGGATGAGATTTGTTCGGTTCAGTGGTGGCGGGAGAAGTTGAAGAGGTCGCGCACGAACCTTGAACGATTTTTTCAAAGCATTTTGGGTGTGTGTGGATTTGAAGATACAGTTTTCTGAATTCAATTGTTATTATTTTAATTTTATTTTTTACCTGGCATGGTTCTGTATAGAGACAGAGGAAATGAATGAATATTGTTATGGCTATTATTATTATTATTATTTATATTATTATATTTTTTAAATACATCTGAGGACTTGTGGTCATGAATTAAATAATTTCTGATTATGCTGAACCCTTTTTAAAAATATTTTCTATTATTATTATTTAGTTCATTTATTATTATTTTTTCCAAGTGTATGTGATCCTTTGGGATTTTAGTTTTTATGAGTTTTTATGCATTTATCCCAGAGTGCCTATTACTATTTTATTTATATTATTATTACTATTTTCCTATATTTTATATTATTTATGAAAAAAAAATTATATTATTATTATTACTGAATTAATCACAGAACTAACAGAACAGTAACAAATATGTTTTCATTTTGACCCTTGGTGCATGTGACCCTCAGGGAATAAGAATCTAAAATCAATTTTCGATGTAGGTAGAATTTTCATCATTGAATTGTTGATTATTTATTACATGGAATAATAATTTTAACCTGTTAGAAATTAAGTTGGCTCTACATTAGAATATGGTCTGTTTGGTCATGCTAGCAGGATTATATTAATATTTCTATCGTGCAATAATTGCTAGTGTCATTATGGCTGACTTCATAATATCAGAAGGTTGGCAGAAATGTTTTGTGCAAGATATTATTACTCGTGTTTTGGACACCAGGTGGTGTCTGATCTTTCGAATTTCAATGGATTATCAGTTTGAACGGAGATTGCTTTTGATACTGTGGACCATTGACTTGTGTCTCTGACTTGATTGATTGATTGATTCAATCACTGGTTCAATCATTGATTCAATCATTGAATGTGATATGGAAGTCATCGGATTTGCTTGGATCAGTCGAGTTCTTGATCGATCAAATGAGATCGAATTCTTATTCTCAGATCAAACCATTTTGCTCTTTATACTCTTAATGAGACTTTCTGAGACTTTCAGGGCTTCAAATAAGTATGACCCATGTGGGTTCTGTTCAAATGGTTCAAATTTGACCCATATGTTTTTGATCTCTTTAAATGGAATTGTATTTTAATTAAGGTTTGACCTTAATTCCTGCAACGATTCAATTTTACTTAATGACTTAGTGACTTTTTAACTTATGGCAGGTTTTTTAAATCGGATTGTTTGGATTCGATTTGACTTAGTGACTTATTCACTTAGTGATTTTTGACTTATTACACTGAATTGTAAATAGGATTCTTTTTATTCGACCTAGTGACTTATTCACTTAATGACTTGGTGACTTTTTGACTTGTTGCACTGATTTTAAAAATCGGACTGTTTTAGATTCGATTTAGTGACTTGTTCATGTAGTGACTTTTGATTTAGTTAGTTTTTAACTTATTGCAGTAGTTTTTAAGTCTTATTGTTTGGATTCAATTTGACTTTCTGACTCACAGAACGCGTTGTCATTCGTAGTAATTTATTGCACGGATTCTGATGTTGCATTATTCAGAAGTTATTTCATTCTCAGCATAGAATAGTTTTATGAAGAGGAGTTAAAGCGTGTACTTCAGGACGCGTCGAAGATTCTATTTCAGTATTTATTGAATTTGTTTGGGGTGAATTTTGGGGATCCGTATTTGATTATATATGATTTGGATTCAGATTTAGGCTTTGTGGAATGTGCCTTACTCATCTGCTGTGTCAATTGTAGACTTCTGAAATCGAGGCCAACAATTTCTGCTGTCTGAACTTGATGCTGTGTTTATTGTCATTTTATTTGTTGCTGAACTGTATAAGCTGAGTTGCAGTTTTTTCTGCTGTATGCTTCCTTGTTCCCTTTAACTCTGTCTCCCTTTCGGGTGGACTCTTCCACATGTATGTTGAATTTTTTTAACTCTGTCTCCCCATGTATGAAGCAATCCAATTGTCCAACCTTCTTTCCAAATCAGGTGGACCAATCTAGTTTTCTTAACCAATTTTTGTCCCGAGCCTGGATAAAGGAGGAGAGCGACGCTAATGATCTTTGTTATCACACAGTGTTGTTAGCACTTCTAACAATTGACCAATCGTTTTCTGGTGATTCTGGTTTTCTTAATTTGTTGGTTTAGAGGTTGATTTTGTTTTAGATTTGTTCTTTTAACGTTTCTTTTGAGAATAATGGCTTCACATCACATTTCATCTGTTGCCGTACAATTCTGTTTTGGCGAAGAGGAAATAGATTTGATGAACGCGTGGATTAATAAATGACCGACTTCCTGTATCGTTTGTTGTCTGTGTGATATCTTGAAGGATTCAATAAATGATAACTGTATTTCCAAGTGTTCTTTGTCGGAATCTAAGGTAAAACCCACCAGAATGTGGAGGCACAAACAAGTTTGGAAATGGTTTTGATTGTGTTATGCATAGGTGGACACTTGGAACAGGTTTTGGGGGACAGGTAAAAAAGTTAAATTCCCAAACATTGATGCAGCAAAAAAGGATGAACTGTAGAAATTCCTAATATTTTGAAATGTTTATGAAATTTTGGGGGATACGCAGCTCTATCCCCTCCACCTGAAATTTAGGGGACAGTCCCCTCCTGTCGTCCCGTTAAGTCTCCTCTCCTGAATTGATGATATAGATAAAACAAAAGTTTTGGGTTTTCCTGATAGCATTAAAACAGGAGAAGCTAGTTGTGACGTTGCCTAAGTTAGACCTATCATATTTTAAAGCCAAGTACAGAATAGCAGAATTTATCGATTTGCTACGATTGCTCGAAATTTTAACAGGTGACACAATAATACTTGTATTGTGTAATGTAGTGTAATGTAAATCTTCGAAAATTACTCGGCACCAACAAAAGCCACGTTAGGGAGACGAGCTTATTCGCAGGTAGGCGCTATACCAAAACAAGTTCGCAAATAGCCCAGTATTTAGTTTCGGTGCCAAGTGAAAATCCGGGGAGGTCAAGCCGAGGAGTAGTTACTTACTTAAGCCAATGGGTACTAGTAGCTTAAATTTAACGAAGCTCTGTCATGACAAGGTCGCTAGCGTCGCCCTTCTACCTTATCCAATCTTGGGGACTGGCACCACGGGCCGAGAACTCATCCATGATCGAAGACACGTGATGCTGGTCCGCGAAATGTTGCTGTCGTCATGGCAGCCGCTGAGCCAATGGCAGGCGCAGAATTTCACTGCTGCGAATCTGCCGTGATAAATTCCACGATCGGAGACGGCAGGCCGACTAGAATTTTGTCGATTTGTTACCGTTTATTTTATTGAAAATCTAGAAAATCGAATCTCAGAATTGGCCAAGCACGAAGCTGAAACCTTCGGCTTGATTTCAAGGGCTTTAAAATGGCTCCGGTGCGTGTTCTGAGCTAAACAGACTTATTTTGAACTGTTTTTTTCTTAAACGGAGAATTGTTTAATCGCACGGTTTTACTATTTGCTAGCTTTCTTATTTTTATATGTGATTAATTTGTTGATTTTTGTGGTGATTTATTTTGGGTCTTGCTACTTAAATACCAGAAATTGCAATTATTCATCATAATAATTTTATTATGAGATATTTCAGATGGTGATTAACGCCGACTAGGGTGTACAAAATTGTTTTCCGTTGCGTTAAACAGTTCTCAGGAGATGGCATTGAGAAATTATTGGAAGTTACTTTTTAAAGTTATAATTATACCATTAAAAATCTTTTATTGCTTGCAGATGAGCCATTCTATTCTACTCTACAGTGTCAATGGGTATGCCATTAACTTGGTTCATTATGGTTTTCATCCTTGAATTATATTAGTCCGTCTGTCTGTCAAAGTTGGAGTTGTTCCAATGACTTCGGGGGATAAAGTTGCTCCAATGACTTGGGGTGGATAGACACCTCTGGCCAGTCCTCTCCCTCGTCTTCTCACCTTCACTCCAGCATTACGCTGGGCGATTTGCACTGAGAGTGCCTCTGATTAGGTTGTACTGAGAGAGGTGCTACAGAAATATATGACTGCAATACAGTACAATACAATTACTGATGTCTGGTGCAGGAGAAGGATGATGTGGGCGGAAAGGACTCGGAGAACGTCAAGGTCGTCGTGAGATGTCGTCCGATGAACGAGAAGGAGACATCAACTGGATGTCAACAGGTCGTTCACGTAAGTACCTTTCTCCAACCCTTTTCCCCTCTGTTAAATGGACTGATCCATCTTTAGTGTTACTCCTCCAATGGACCACTCTAATTTTTCACCATTCTGGTAAAAAAAATAGACTAATTCATCTTCAGGGTCAAACCTCCAACAGACAACATCAATCCTTCACCCATCTGCAAGTTGACCGATCTATCTTCAGGAAATAATTAATTATAGGGCTCGACTCTGCTGAACTGTACAGCTTTAGAATGATCGGTTTTAGTATAACAACTCTGTGTTCTATAAATTATTGCTGTTGCCCTCCTCCAGTGTTGGGACTGGCACAATTATTTGTTTCCTTTCACATCCCTTCCATTTACTCTGATTTCCTTAGCCTGTCATAATGTCCTTTAGTTTCCCTTCATTATGTCCTTTAGTTTCCATTCTATTTTCATTTGCATACCTTCACTTCCCTTCATTTGCCCTTCAATGCCTTTCACCCATGAGGGAGTGTTCTTGTCGTTCCATTTGCCCATACAGCTGCTAAGCAAAACTGAATTCTCTGCGGTAGACTTTGTAATGGCCTTTCTCTAGAGTGACGTCTCTTCCCTAAGTCATACAGTGACCATTGGAAAACTTACCTTTTAGTCTGGGCAGAGTTGGGAGCGCTGTTGAGTAATATATTTTTTCATTTAATTTCAAACTGACAAACCGCAGTACGATTACATGCACCGTATGAACGAATGATGACAAGTTATTACAAGAGTCAAATTTAACTGTTGGCAGCCTTGCAATGCGCTTATTGTGTTATGCATCTAATTTAACCAACGCCACCACGTAGCAAAAGAAGGACTGGTCAACCTTACAGGGATGCAGATATCGAATTTGGTGTCCTATTATGTTATTTCCCAAGATAGTTACCTTAAAATGGTGCTGTATGAATTTTTAATGAATGAATGAATCCCCTCACCTAGCCAATGATTCATGTTGTTACCTTGAAATGGTGCAATATAAATTAATTGTTATTTTTCGTCATATTACAGGTGGATGAGGCGCGGGGGTCGATCACCGTTACCTCCCCGAGCGACAGGTCTGAGCCTCCGAAGGTCTTTACATTTGACACGGTCTTTGGTCCCAACTGCAAACAGGTCGACATCTACAACATCGTTGCTAGACCGATCGTAGAGAGCGTCCTCGAGTCTTACAACGGTTCGTTTCAGACTATTCAATGTTTAGTTAGTTTGTTAATTGTATTAAATTTGTTAAGTAAAACATTTGATATTCGATGGTTGGTGGTTCAAATTTTGTGTGAGATTTACATTATAATATGGACTATTTATTTCTTTATTTGGGGAATTTATATAGCGGCATAATAGTGCCCCTTCAAGAACATTTACTCAGGAGCGTTCCTGACCAAACCTCTGGCTAAACAGGACATTTATGTTGATTTATGTTACAAAATAAATCATTTATGTTACAAAATAGGCCATTAATTGTACAAAATAGGCCATTTGTGTTCCAAAATAGACTATTTATGTTTTAAATGAACCATTGATGTTACAAAATAGACCAATAATTGTACAAAATAGGCCATTTGTGTTCCAAAATAGACTATTTATGTTATTACTATTAAACTATTAAATGAACCATTGATGTTACAAAATAGGCCATTTATTTTACGTTACCAAATATAATAATTGATGTATTACAGAATAGATCATTTATGTTACCATAATTATAGACCATTAACATTATGTTACAAAACAGACCATTTACGTTACCAAACAGACCATTTATGCTACGATCTGTCCGAATTACTGTCTTATGCTTCCAGGGACGATCTTCGCATACGGCCAGACAGGAACCGGAAAGACGTTTACGATGGAAGGGATCCGATCCGTTCCTGAGCTGTGTGGAATCATTCCCAATTCCTTTGCGCACATCTTCGGTGCCATTGCTAAGTCTGAGGGGGACGTCAAGTGAGTCCATCGGACGACTTCTATGGTGGCGTTATCAGCCAGAATTATGTGTCAACTGTATTATTTTTATTAATATTAGTTATAGTGGTAATAGTATTAGTATTATTATTAGTGCTATCATTAGTATTATTAGTAGTAGTAGTGGCAGTATTATTTTTATTATTGTTATTATCAGTATTTGTTAATTTTATTATTATTATTATTGTCAGTATTTTTTACCATTATTTTATCATTAGTTTTAGTTTTATTAGTTTTATTGTCAATTTTTTATCATTATTATTACAATTTATTGTTATTATCAGTATTTGTTGTTGTTATTATTGTTGTCGTTGTTGTTATTGCATGTGAATTCTCAAACTGACTGAATGAATGCACACTCATGCAGTCATAGAATTCATTATCTGCCTGAAATGACCTTTCTCGCTCTTTAAGGGCGTTTCTTTTCCCCCCGGGGTTTCCATGCTGTTGTTGTCTGTTCCAGTTTCATGGTGAGCGTGTCCTATCTGGAAATCTACCAGGAGGAAGTCCGTAATCTCCTCAACCTCGACCAGACGGCCATGGAGGTCTGGGTCCCACAGAAATTCAATCTGTTTAATCTCTTTGCATTTATATAACACCTGTACTGATTATGATTATATTATAATCATGGTGATTAAAATGATGATGATAATGGCAAAGATGGTTATAATTTCGATGTCTCTAATGGTGATGATTATAGTGATGATAGTTGTTACGACTATAATGATTATAATTATGATGATGACGATCGTAATGATTAGGTGAAGGAGCGACCAGACATAGGTGTCTATGTGAAGGACCTGAAGATGTGTGTCGTACAGAACGCAGACTCCATGAACAACGTCATGACATGTGGCAATAAGAATCGTTAGTACCTTTTACCTTTATCTCTTTGTTATCTTTTACCTTTTCCACCATTATCTGTTAAAGCTACATCCAATTATCTATTACTTTTACCTCTGTTATCTTTACCTTTAACTCGTTTTTTATCTTTATCTCTGTTATTAGCTGGCTTTACCTTTATTATCATTTTTACCTTTGCCTCTATTATCTGTGACTTTTACTTCTATTATCTGATTCCTTTGTTTCTTATCTATTACCTTTGCCTCCATTATCTTATACCTTTGCATCTATTATCCATATCTTTGCCTCCATTGTCTTATATCTTTGCCTCTATTATCTGTTACCTTTACCTTCATTTTCTTTACCGTTATCCGTTGCAGGAGCGGTCGGTGCAACGAACATGAATGCGACAAGTTCGAGGTCGCACGCTATCTTCACCGTTCAGATCGACTGCAATGACAAAGGCCCTGACGGTAAAGACAGGTGGCGCACTGGTAAACTCCACCTGGTAGATCTGGCGGTAAGTGGCGCGGCAGACAGAATCACTGCCTGGTTGTGTTAATTGTCGTGCAGTCCTTGTACTACCAATGAGGGACCACTAGATGGTGGTTCTACTGTTTTAGTTGGGTAAATGAATATATAGCACAGATATAATCAATCGACCAATGCAATTTATATAACACCTCTTCAGGAAAATTATTCAGAGGTGCTCTCGACTAGGGCCCGGTCAAAAATGAAAGTCTTAAGAAGTTTATAGGAATAGCCAGACAGGTCAGATAGGAGGTTGTTCCAAACACTGGGACCACAATTGCGAAATCTCTGTTTTGCCTGGCCTTCTGTATGTTATATTATATTATTATAATGATAATAATTAATGATATTAATTGTGATGATAATAATTAATGACAATAACAACAACAATTATTGACTGATGTTAATTAATAATAGTGATTTTTAATATTTATTGATTGAAAATTACAATAATAAGAATTGACGATAATAAATAATGATAAAAATAATAAATATTTATAATGCTTAATGATAATAAATATGACGATTATAATAATTGATAATAATAATAATTGATAATATTTAGAGGTAAAAATTATGATGTTGATATTTCATAATAATAATTAATGACTAATATTAAATAATAATAATCGATAATAGTGATTCATGATATTTAATTGTTATTAAGAATAACAATAATTATGATTGATAATTATATTAATTAATTATAATAATTAACGATGGCAATGGAGATGTTGTTTTTAGGGTTCCGAGCGCCAGGCAAAGACCGGAGCCACGGGCCAACGCCTTAAGGAGGCTACGAAGATCAACCTTTCCCTGTCTACTCTTGGAAATGTCATATCCGCCCTAGTCGACGGAAAGAGCAGTCACATTCCGTACCGCAACTCCAAACTCACACGTCTGCTGCAGGACTCGCTCGGAGGAAACTCGAAAACGGTCATGGTAGGCGACTGGATTATTAACAATTTAACAAATAAATAAAGAATTACTAATAATGCTAATTAATAAATGAATAATGAGAATGATAAATGATAATAATAATAATTATTAATAAATAAATAATAATAAAAATATTGATTATTAATAAATATTTAATAATGCTGATTATTTTATGACCCTTGCTGACGCCTGTTGAGAGCTGATTTGAGCAACGCTGGATAAATGTTTGATTACATTACAATTAATAAATAAAATAAAATAATAATGATAGTTAATAGATAGATAATAATACTAATAATTAATAAATAGATTAATGACGATGATAACTAGTAAATAAAAAATTATTGATCAAATCCAATAATTTTGTTTCATGTTTATCCAATCTTTTGTGCTTCGTTCATACTGTACTTGTAATCGGTTTGAAATAAAACGAAAATTATTATTATTATTGTTATTATTATTATTATTAGTAGTAGTAATAGTATTATTAGTATTATGTTAGAGTTATTATGTTCCATGCCTTGGAACCGATGGACCCAAGGTTTGAACCCACCTCAAGTCACTGTGTAACTGTGCGTAGCGACCTCGGACGAGCGAGTTGCTCACTCATTATTGTCTATGAGGAAGGCAACGGGAAACCACCTCACTTATCTCATTCCCAGGTGGCATGAAAAGCACTCCTGAATAAGCCAGTGCCCTGCGCTAAGCGTTCAGTAACATATGTTGAGGTCGCGATTAAATTATCTTTTTTCTGTGGAGTCAACATGGATCAGCTGGTTGTCATATGAGAAAGATGATTAACGTCGCCCTCATCCTTCATCCATTATTGGGACTGGCACTTTAGTCTGAGATCTGGGGATAGGCCCCTATTGGCCTAAACATGTCTGCCTATATCTTTCTCGTCTTGATCTGGTTGTACTACTAACCTTTGTCTAGTTTCTATTGGTGGCCAGGTTATTTATTTGGAGGCTGTGGAGGATTGAATCATTGAATGTGATACCTTCTGCCGTGGACTTCTTTCTAATGGTAATGCGCGCGAGGCTACTCGTGGCGCCTGTTAGCGGCAGGCGTGATCAACAAATGGATCAGATATCGTGGTAGTTGCAGCTTAGCGATACTATGGGATAGAAGAGATCATTAACGTCGCCATCATGCTTTATCCAGGCTTGGGACTGGCTCTGTCAGAATACAAGCAGTGGTAAAGTTTGATTCAGATATTGTAATGGTATCTATAGATTTATGTAGCACCTCTCACAGAATGACTATTCACACCACGGAAACTCTGAGGAAAAAGAAACGCTTTTGAAGAGTGAGAAGCCGATGGAGAGAAGTCAGTTATTAGTTTAGACCTTGTATGGCAGTAGCCGTGTGATTCCTTATGCGAGCTCTGAGGCAGCTGGACTTGAAGCTGCATTTTCTTAGCCTCGGGTGGGAAGCGCTCTCCCTTGATTGACAGTTCGGCACGCCAGCCACTACGCAATCGAGCACTCACACCTTTTCAACTGTGAATATCTCCTCCGCTTCCGGTAATCAGGTAGTGCCAGTACCCAGGCTGGGTCTTTTGATTCGTGCAAATCAGAAGAGTTTGTATATGGGGGGCGGAGGTACCCTTTGTGATTTGTAATTTGGCATTTCACAATTAAGGTCATCTGCATATAGTGTAGTCAAATTTTGTCACAAATCGAGATGATTTAGATACTTTTATTTCGAAATAATGGTTTAAATATATGAGGTAACAAGAGCCCAAAATGCACTCCATTTGGCATCAAAGGCTCAAAAGTTTACAAGCTCCTGGAGCTACGCCCCAGACCCGGTTGGGGAGCTTACGACGTTACCCCAGACTCCATAGTCGTTATTTTTTGCCACCCAACCTCAAAGCTCTGGCAACGCCACTGTTTGGTGTCGCCCTCCTCCTATCTCCACTCTTGGGACTGGCACTGTTGGATCCAGAGTTTAACGACAGCTTATGACAACAGAGGCCGTTGCCATCGACAGAATTTTTTTTGACATATTAAAGCACTTACAGCTATACTGTCAAAGAAGCATTAAGCAATAATTGGTTATTTATAATGTCCAAAAAGGACGATGTAAAGGTTTCTAAACGCTCCGAAGGTTCTTTAATGTAGCGATTAATCGCAAATTACAAGTGCATAGTGCCGGTTAGGAACGACATTGAGGTGTCTAAATACGGGAGCAGTTTGACCAATGTTGCAAGAGGAGCGGGAGGAACTAAGTCTAAATGAGTTAAAATGCTGGACAAAAGAGGAGTAGGTTGACTTTTGATCACCTTTTTTGTTAAAGAAACGATTGGATTTTTTGTGGATAATGTTCGAAATAGGGTGAAGGGAGGGAGGGAGTGGTTAGGGTTGGTTGATTGATTGCTTTATTGATTGTTTCACTGATTGACTGACTGCTTGATTGATTGATTAATTGATCGCTTTATTGCTTCATTGATTGATTGATTAATTGATTGATTGATTTACCTTCGCGTTGATTGATTGATTTACCTTCGCGTTGATTTCCTGGCGATCCATATAACCAACGCGCCTGCAGTAGCTCTTCGCTCAACTTTTCAACTACCCGATTATTCCGATGTAGTCAACGGGCCCATCATCGCCAGTTTCCCGTTCACTTGCTACGCTACGAGACAGGCGTCCGTGTTTGCTCGCTCTTCCGTGCTCCCAACTCGCCTCCCACAGTTTCAGATTTCTCTTTCCCGGCGAGATTAAGACGGTGGGCATTAGACGCCGGTCGACCTAGCGCTTTGACGCTTCAAATTTCTTCGTCTGATAGGCGCCCAGACGTTGCTCTTGCGAAACCTGTACTCGTTTCTGCTTGTGAAACCGACTGCGGCAATCTGTTTCAAACGCTGTTTTGGAAAACGGTTCGTCCCGCTCCCGATTACTTCACTCGGTGCGAAAGTTGTGATGTTTCTCGGAGATCTGGACGACGACATCGTGTGGTGTAAGCAACGGAGCTTGATATGGCGCCATATTGACGTGGTCACGTTCCGGATCACTTCACTTGGTGCGATTTTCCCGGAGATCGGGACTACGACATCGTGTAGAGTAATCGACCGTTTTTAATGTAAACGGATTTTTTATGTTTGGAGAATGGATGCCGCTTGTAGACAATTTATTTACTGGTGACATGGTAGCGAAGACAATTTTTGGGACTGGCACTGCGTTACCTATGCTGGCCGGCGTTGTTGCTACATTTGATTGAGCTGTTTCCGGATGTTGGTATCAGACACTACTGACAACTGGTGGGTGTACCGGCCACACTACGCTCGACACACCAGTTGCCTGATTGATAGTCTGCTATCAAGCTAACCCATATAAGATAGCAGACTATCAGGCAACTGATGCGTAGTGTGGCCGGTACACTCACCAGTTGTCAGTAGTGTCTGATACCAACATTATATGGGTTAGCTATTTCGTAAGTTGCTGCAGTGAACAAAAACGACGTCCTCTTTAAAAGCTTATCTTCCTGCTCCCTGCTGACCTTCTGAAAAGCAGATTCTAACCTCCCACGGACTATCCTTTGGACAACCTCTGTGATTCGAATCATTCGATGCAGCGCTCGTGTATAAGCTTTGGACCCTGCGTTTGGCTTTCGAGTGGAGCTTTAGAAGTCTAGAAATTGCGAATAGAGGCCTACGATTATGAATTCGAAACGTGGAGAGTTTTCCTCACGCTGTTAAATCTGGCGTGTCGACCTACAGCCACTGTTCAGCCACAACACAAATATCTGCCTGGACCCAGGCCATACTCGGAATACTGTGATGCATTTTCGCGCGCAGAACCAACGTCACCTGAACGTTGTCTTCATCACAAGGTGGCGCCGTTCAACCCTGACCTTGACCCCCGTGGGGTCGAGGTAGCGGCCGGGGAATGGCGCAGGGGGGCGCTCCGCTGGACGGAGTGCCCGAGAGGCCGTCGGTGCGCAGGAGGATCAGGGAGTTCTTCTCGAGGTTTCGAACGGACGGAAGACGGTCTGGAGGGGGAGAGAAGGGGAAGACGGAAGAGAAGAGGCCTGGAAGGATCGGGGTACGTGCATCGTCGTTTGAATGACTTCATTGACTGTCGGGTGTTCGGTCGTGATCGAGGTATCCATCTTGTTGGAACTGTTGATCATGATCTAACTATCGATCATGACTGAATTATCGATTTTGATCGAACTATCGATCATGATGGAACTGTTGATCGTGATCCAACTGTCGATCGTGATTTGATTATCGATCACGATTGAACTGTAGACCACGGTGGGACTGTAGATCAAGATTGAACTCTTGATCGTGATCCAACTATCGATTATTATCGAACTATCGACCCAGCTATAGATCATTACTGTAAATATCGATCACGATCGAATTTTAGATCATGATCTAACTATCGATCGTGATTTAACCGCAGATCGTGATCCAACTATATCACATCATGACTGGATTATCGATCGTCATCGAACCATCTATTTATCGTCATCGAGCTAATATGATCAAATTATCGATCATGATCAAACTGTTGATCGTGATCGAACTATCGATTATGATTTAACCATTGCTTGTCACTGAACTGTCCATCGTTAGCAGTCTTTGGAAGTCTAAACGATGGTAGTAAAACCATGCAACTTTTTTTTTTAAATAAATTTTTTTTAAATATTGACAGTTTGTGCTCTCAAACAACATTTCTCAACGGATTTAACATATTATCATAGTAGTAGTTTCAGTTTAGCAACACTGTGTGACGATAAGGATCATTGGCGTCGCCCTCCTCCTTTATCCTGGCTTGGGACTGGCGTTGCCGGAATACTATATTATTCTGATAATAAGAAAGGGTGTGTAAGGCTTCAATTTATTCGATCGAATAACTAGCTATAATTTAGCGCCTTGGTTTGGGTTTCGTTAGGAGCTTGGCTGCACTCATTCTTGCCGTTTTTAGGTGTCTCAGGAACGCGGTTGCAGCGACTGGAGCTTCTGGTATCGTTCTTGCTATTCCGGGATGCGGCATTCAAGCCAGCCATCTAGCCGCCAGATGTCGGTTTTAACGTTCTCGGTGTTGTATCGGGTTTAGGTATTATGATATCAGTCAATGGGTGGGGCTGCAATTAGCGGGTGATTATATGGGTCGTGAGTCTGTCAACGGCCGGCTGCGGCTCCTTTTGAAGTGGGGGTCGGGTTACGGATCGTTTTCAGACGGTGTATTGTGGGTAGGGTGGGTGTGGCGTAAAGGTCTCTCGCTCCCACTGGGTTCTACTTAGGGATGAACCAATAGGGTCAATTTCCTACCAAGTACCGAGTACTACGAGAGAGTAGTCCCGAGTCCGAGTATCGAATATTTAAAAAGTTTTCACTCTTGATTTTCAGTTTGGCAGTTTGCACAATTTTTGTGTGTTTCTTTGTTGAAAACAGGGTACTCGTTTAACGTAAAATTAATGCATGAATTTTTTTAATTTTCAGTTTTCGCTATAAATGTGATAAAGTAAATGAAAAGATAAAATGCGATTGTCGTGTTGTGGCCTAAAAGAAAAAAATCGATTCTCGCTTTAAAAACAGAAAATAATAGGAATTCGGATGTTTGTTTCACAGGCCGACTTTTATTAATGCTCGGACCCACTGTTTATCCGGTTCCTAGTAACACCTTTATGTCGTTCTATTCAGAAACAATATACTTGTAATTTTTCATTATAAAAATACGTTTCGTAAGTTGTTACAATTATTCTCCAGCAGTTAGACACCTTCATATCTATCCATTCAGAAACCATATATATTTGTCATGCATTTGCAATGCATTGGGTGTGCAATGATTAGAGACCGCGACAACACCAGTCCGCTCGCCGCAACTATGTTGTTGGGTTTTGCTGGGAGAAGCGGCGCTGCAGAGATACGTCAATGCAGTGCAACTCCTTTCCATTGTGCGGTATGCCGTCGGCCGCGCGTTTGAATTTTGACCTCTGCCCATCGATCTCCGACCTCACTCTGATTACCCTATGGACAGCCCTCTGATTCGACGCAGCGTTCGTGAGTAAGCCGGTTACCCTTCGAGTGGCTTCGTTTAGAATTGTGAAGATTACGATTTTGTTTCGATTGAGCGCCTGTGGATAAGCTTGTTCCCGCGACTTCGCTTCTCATGTGGGCGCTGTAGAAATGTTGAGCTTACGATAGCGAAGCGGATTTACCTGGTTCATCGTTTTGGTTAGTTGCAGTTTAAACGACACTGTGATGGCAAAGATCATTAGCGTCGCCCTCCTCTTTCATCCAGGCCTGGAACTGGCACTGCTGGACTGCGAGCGGTAGTGTAGTTGGCCATTGGTTTCATCGTTAGTGTCTGTCGAGACAGACTGTCGAGACTGTCGAGGTCGCCTCCTTTCGACGCTGGAGCTGGCATTCCTGTATATCCCTTGGCTGCTCCCTGGGCGTTGGCTGCCCGATAGAAGGCCATGCGGTCTGCGATAACCGGTGGATCAGTACGACCCCCGCGGTCGGTAGGAATTACGACGGACGATAATGTCGGATAGTTTGTCTAATGGATAGGGCAGTAGATCGGTCGGTCATCCGTTCATTTGTTCATCAAATCGTTCGTGTATTCATTTTTTATTGAATCATTCATTGAGTTGTTCATTCAGTCGTTCATTCAGTCGTTCACTGAGTCATTCATTCGTTCATGGAGTCGTCATTCTTCGTTCATATATTCATTCATTCGTTCATTCAGTCATTCGTTCGTTCATTCAGTCGTTCATCTGTTCATTCTATAAAACGAGTAGCCTAGCTTTTGTGCACTTGATTTGGTAATAGCAACGGTGTAATAAGCTGGTCTCACTAACGTGGCTCTCGTGCGCACTGATAAATATTCAAAGATTTACATTATGTTAGATTACCAGTATCATCAGTATGTTACACTCATTGAATCATACAGTGATATACGTAATGCAATGATTTACTTGATGCAATTATTTATATGATGCAGTTATTTACACAATACAATGATTTGCATATTACAGTGATTTACATAATACGATAATTTCCATATACAGCACAGTGCTGTACATAATACAATGATTTACCTAATGCAGTTACTTACATAATGCAATTATTTACATAATACAATGATTTACATAGTACAATGATTTGTGTATGACAATGATTTACATTATACAATTGAATATCTTTATACCTTTACATTACTGTCGTTTTATTTTGAGGTTGCAAACGTCGGTCCAGCTGATTACAATTATGATGAGTCGATCAGCAGTTTACGTTACGCAAATCGAGCGAAGAACATCAAGAACAAGGCAAGGATCAACGAGGATCCAAAGGATGCGCTCCTTCGTCAGTACCAGAAGGAGATCGAGGAGCTAAAGAAGAAGCTAGAGGACGGAGGAAACCTCAGCGGTTAGCATTGAAAGGAATTTAGATCGGGATTGAGGTTTGAGCCAAAATGGAACTTCATCTGAAATTTTATTGTGAGGAAATTTGGTGGAGCTAGAGCTAGAAATTGATATTTGATCAGAATTGAAATTTGGTCAAAGTTGAAATTTGATCCAGGTGTAAATTTGATTCAGATTAGTCCAGATTGAAATGTGATCCAGATTTAAATTTGGTCCAGATTTGAATTTTATCTGTATATCTAAATTTGATCTGTGCTGAAATTTAACTCCGATTTGAATTCGATTGGGATTCAAATTTGATCCAGCATGAAATTTTATCACACCTTATCTTGATGGGGTTGCTTAACGACTTTACCTAACCTGTTATCTGTAAAGTCAACTTGTTCTACTAAAGCTTTCGTGTTTTGTGATGTACAGGTCTTGACGACGAAGGCTCGGAGGACGAGGATGGAGAAGGAGAGGATGGAGAGGGAAGACCAAAGAAGAAGCGAAAAGGTAATCAATCAATCAATCAAGCAATCAATCAACTTATCAATCATCCGATCATTGTATCAACCAGTCAATCAATCAGGCGACCAGTGTATCAAGCAATCAATCAATAAGTGTTTCAATCATTCAACCATGTCAATCGATTAATCAAGAACTTCTTTAAACATCAAGAATCACAAAGTCACTCAGTCTTTTATTGTTTCACTGGGATTACGATTAGATCGTATCGTTCCAATGAGTTCAGATTAGATCATGGCAGATCCACTTACTCTAACTTGGATGATATTCGATGATGATCGATCCTAAAAGTTTAACTTGGATTATATTGGATCAGGATGATCAAAATTTTGTCCTGTGATTTTGATCATAGGTCGATCGAAGGGTCTTTCGAAGGAGAAAATGGCTGAGATCCAGGCACAGATCGATGCAGATCGAAGGAAGCTGGCGTCGCAGAAGGACATGGAGGAGGAGGAGAAGAGGAAGGTGGAGGACGATCTATCGGCCAAGGAGGCTGAATTGGCAGCTGCTGAGTAAGACTTGCAATACAATACATAGATACATACATAAATAAATACAATTAATACATACACAGAAACACGAGGCCACCTTGTCGTTCCGCACATGCGCTATGCTACGGCCCAGTCAAAGAGCTTTGCCTATGTTGGACCTTCAGCATGGAACTGCCTTCCTCAGACCCTGCGCCTGGAATTACTGACCCCTTCACCTTGCCAGTTTCATGGATGCCTTAAGACTTTCCTGTTCGCTGGCCTAGGCACAGACGCCCGTTGAGAGCGCTGCTGATTCGAGTGGTGCTATGTAAATGCTTGATTACATTACATTAAATAAATTACTAAATACAAGGCATCCTTGATGTAATACAATGTGTGTGGCATTAACCATAAAATACAGTTGGCAATTGGTTTATATAGAATATGCTTGTTAACATACTTACAGAACTCTGCCACTGCTTGCAATTCAGCAGTGCCAGTCCCAAGTCTGGATGAACTACGAGGGCGACACTGATGATCTTTGTTATCACACAGTGTCGTTAAATTGCAACTGCTGCTACGACTGCTACAATGGGGTAGAGCGGTCACCTTGTGACGCATAAAAATAGGAATATGACGAAGCTATGGTATATGTAGCATGGCAGTAGAAGTACATTATCATTATTACCACTACCATCAGCTCCTGAGGCTGAGTATTTAGCAGCGACAGGTACGAATACATTTCTTGTCTTTAGGAATGAACAGAGGGAGCTGGCGCGTCGGCTGCAGGCGATGGAGAAGAAGATCATCGTGGGAGGGGAGAACCTGTTGGAGAAGGCAGAGGAGCAGGAGAGACTGCTCGAGGAGAGCGCCAAGGAGCTGGAACAGCGCAAGTCGGCTGCGGAGAAACTGCGCAGGGAGCTAGAGGAGAAAGAGGTGAAGGGTTGTAGTGATGACGACAATTGTTCGAGTTATGATGTGGTTGTAAGAAAAGATGATGAAGAGTTTGATTAGGATTATGATGATGATGATTATGATAAAGATGATAGTTGTGATGATGATCATGATGAGTTCGATTATAATGATTATGATGATGAGTTCATTATGATTTATGATGATATGATTGTTATGATGATGATTATGCTGAGTTTGATTATGATGATGATGATGATGATTATAATAATCAAATGGTGATGATGATGATGATGAATTGTTTCGCTGTGTGTGTGTGTTTGTTGGGTGTTTAGCAAGAGCGTTTGGACATAGAGGAGAAGTACTCTAGTATGCAGGAAGCAGCAGCAGGAAAAACAAAGAACCTCAAGAAAGTCTGGACCATGTACATGCAGACCAAGGCAGAGGTAGAGGACTATCTTCATACGCTCATTGCATTGTATTGTATTTAAATAAACATTGATGGATAAATGTATGTATGGTTGCGCGTGTATATATATATATTTGTTTAATATATGCAGGCGAAAAGATGATTGAAAAGGTTATAAAGAAAATAGAACATTGTACGATGGATAATGAAGGAAGAACTGAACCTCTGCAGAATGGAGAATCAATGACTGATGAAGCACCTGATGATTGGGAGAATGCAGGGATGAACAGCAAGGAGACAGACGACCATACAGAGAATGGCTGCATGACGACATGAAGGGTGCAATTAGAAAATACGTGTCATTAGTTAGCAGGTCAAGAACAGGACTGAGTGGAATAGAAGAAAATTGTCATAAAAGCATTGGACACTTATGGGCGATGAACCCGTGGATCGATCGATCGATCGATCGAAAGATGGATGTACATGTGTGTATATTTATGCCTTTAAGTATAATTATGTTGCATTGTATTTGAGAACTTGTTAAGCTGACTGACTGATTTGCTTCTGATTGGTCTGCATATAGATAGCCGATTTGCAGCAGGAGCATCAGAGAGAGATGGAGGGTCTGCTGGAGAACGTTCGCCAACTGAGTCAGGAACTCCGTCTCCAGATCCTCATCATTGACCAGTTCATCCCACCAGAATTCCAGGTAAGCAACCGGCTTTTTCTCTTGTGTCCCATTCACATAATTTATTACTGATCATTTGCATGATTTATTTTGGCTCAATTTTACTTAATTTATAACAGCTCATTTACGTAATCTATTGCATCTCATTTACGTTTTTTACAGCTCATTTGCAAAGTTTATTATTGCTCATCTACATTATTTATTACAGCAAGTTTATGTAATCTCTCACTACTCATTTACATTATTTGTTGCCACTAAATTTTGTGTAATAAACATTTATTACAGCTCATTTGCGTAATTTATTTCAACTCGTTTACGTAATTTATTGCAACTCATAATTGACGTTATTTATTGCAGCTCATTTACGTAATTTGTTACAGCTCGCTTACATTATGTATTACATCTCATATACATAATTTACTCCAGTTTGATTTTACATAATTTTTTACATCTTGTTTAATCTATTGCATCTCATTTACCAGATTTCTTACAGCGCACATTTACGTAATCTATTCATACAGGTCATTTACATTATTTATTACATCTCATTTACATTGGATCTGATATAGGAGATGATCGAACAGTATGTGAACTGGAATGAGGATATTGGAGAATGGCAGCTCAAGTGTGTCGCTTATACAGGCAACAACATGCGCAAACAAACACCATCCGCAGATGACAACAAGACCAAGGTATGTCACCGTCTCTATCTCTGTTTGTTTGTCTGCATGTCTATCTATCTGTGTGTGTGTGTGTGTGTGTGTGTGTGTGTGTGTGTGTGTGTGTGTGTGTGTGTCTGTTTCTCTGTGTATGTCTCTCTCGCTGTGTCTGTCTGTCTGGTTGTCTGTCTCTCTGTGTGTCTGTATGTATGTGTCCATCTGTCTGTCTCTCTATGTGTCCGTTAATCTGTCTGTCTGTTTTTCTGTCTGTGTGCAATGGAATTGAAGGTAGGTTGTAATAAGAGAATGCAATAGATTAGAAGGTGATTACAAGGGGAGAGAATTTGAAGAAGGGTAACCAGGCAACCTGCCAGTTTCAGCATTCAGAGGCATCTCAGGATCTCTGCTTTAGTACTGTTTATCTACAAGTATTATCCTCAGTGATGATAACGATGATCATAACGTCATAATGATGATGATAACGTCGTCGTTGTCTCCGTTTGTCGTTGTTCCTATAGTCGCAGGAGCCCGATTTATCTCAGAAGTACCTTGCCTATACGGCCGCGGGTGCAGCCGAGGGTCAAAGGTCGGGCAAGGGCAAGACAAGCCGACCGAAGACTGGAGTGCCGTCCAACAAAAGCAAGATAGCCAAGAGGTTTTTATACGGTCGCCTTAGACACCTTTAAAACGGAAACAACATATGCTATATAACGAGTGTAGGCCTGCCTATGGCTGATTGATATACGTTTATACAGTTTCGTGACTTATTCAGTGCCAGTCCCAACCTCGTTAAAGGAGGAGGGCGGCGCTAAGGATCATTGCTAACTAGAATTAACCTTTGCCCCTCCAATTATTATATCAAACTCATTCAAATTGGCCACCCTGAGCGGCCTCAGGAGTGGTAAGGGTGAATGCTGGTTCCGCTGTAGTAAATTTGATTTAATTTGCATTTTTTAAACGGATTCAATCTAAGCTATATAAGGATGATACACTATAGTTGATTATTAAATTTGGTCTCCTGGATTTTTAATTCTCTCATCGTGCCTGCTTGCTCTATGGCAGGGCCGGTCCTAAGCTGGACAAAGGAGGAGGGCGACGCTAATGATCTTTGATACTACTGCTTATTAATATAAATTTTGATTCCCTGTAAGAAATAGTTGGCATTTGTTTTGGTAAATTTACTCTTCTAGCACACCCTTAAAACGTTACCAGCCGATGCTTTGGCAGTGCTGGTCCCAAATTTGGATAAAGGAGGAGAACGATGTTGATGATCCTTGTTATCACACAGTGTCATTGAACGGAAATGACTACAAATCATTTTTCTTATGTTGAGCAAGTCCTTCACTCACAATTGCTCAGCACCATCGACTGATAAATTTTATAAACAGTATGAATGATAAAATGATTATCATAGCAATAATAACAATAAGCATAAAACTTCCTCTTCATTGGACTCTTGCAATAATAAAAGTTTTCAATAAATTGATGATGATTATTATATTAGTAGCAATAATGATGACAATAATATTATTAATAATAATAAAATAAAAGAATAGTAATAGCAATATCTAAGTTTCTGAGTGATCCTTTTACCTCGCAAAATGATAATAATAATGATAATAATGTATTCTTGAATAAATAACTTAATACCTTAATAATTTCTGTGCTTGGAAAAAAAATAGTAATAACAATAATAATAATAGCAAATAAATGCCGAGCTGTTGAATTTCTCTTTCAGGAAGAAGGAGAGTTCTATTGACTACGGTCTCAATTGAGTCAAACGCTTCATTGCGATCAACATAGACAACGTATTCAATGTTTTCTTCAATTTCTTCCTCTCTTTCTACTGACCAAGAAGTTTTCCATCAGCACATCTATCCAAAAATTTCTCTGAGAAACGCAAATGGTTTACGATTATGCCGCGTATTTATTGTGTTACGTCGAAATCTTTTGCGGACATTATGGCAAGCCTCTAGCACAGTGTGGCTACATTTTCTGTAGGCATTTTTCCAGCAGTGTTTATGTTATTCCGTGGCCACATTGAATTGTTCTGTGTAACATGTAAGTAGGCACGTGTAGTCGGATTTACACGTACTGTAATTCTGTAAATGTGTGCATTGTTAGTGTCTTTTTGCAAATCTGAATTTATGTGCATTTATGTTGAATATAATTCTGTGAATGTATATTTACTCAGACTGTGTAATTCTGTAAATGAACATTTACATAAAGTCCGTAAATATGCATCCTGAGTTCAATTGTCATTCCTCCAATGATAGGCCTATTCATATTAACAATAATTATAGTAGTACTATTCATTGTTATTATGATCATGATAATACTGATTATAATATTAATCCTTATAGTAATAATAATCGTAGCCATAGGCGCCGACTACACAGGACAAGAGGGCCATTCGCCCCAGTACTCGTCAAGGACAATAGTTTCGCCCCAGTGCTTTTTGGGACATTCGAATTTTCCAATTACAAAATTATAGAATGCCTGGGAGACGTGGAAGAATTCCCCGCCACAATCTGTACTCACTTGGGCCATATTCTTGAAACCAAACACATAGGAGTTAATGCAGTTGGAGGAAGGGAGTGAGGGAAAGACTGAGACAGGAATAGTCTTGTTGAAATGATGCGAAACGTTTGATGTGATATGCAAGCCGTACCAAACTATAATTGCGCCCTGTGCCTAGCATTATGGCCTAATGTGGCGCTTCCACATTTTTCAAGAAAGTGAATTTATGGAATGATTAAAGTTATTCCATCCTGAAATTTTCGCCCTATCTATATTTGCGCCCTCGGAACGGCCCTGCGTAACGGTCCACTTAAAATCCACCCACGGAGCGCGTGGGGCTTGCGTATTGGACTAATCTGACCTAGATGATTATCCTTGATCGATGCTATATTTGAGCACTGCCTTACGGTCTAACGCTACCTTTCAAGCTTCTGCTTTGCAATAACCTGGGTTTTTGTCTGATCGGAGCTTTTCATTTAACTTTAAACCTTTGTCCCTTTGAGCGCTCTAGTAAACAACTGAAGACCCACTCTGCAGAGATTCCCCATAAGGGAAAGTTACGAACCAGCACACCCAGAACGTGATAGGCCTAGGTTGTTTTATATTTTTTTTATTTCTCCCTCAGTAGGATACCACTGGGGAGGATGAGCAGCCGGAGGATACCGTAGCGTCTCCCATAGCTTCTCCACATCATCTCAACACCAACGATGTACTAAAACCAAGTATTGCGGATCAGGGATTACCTGATCACCAGCCTAGGCCGAGAGCCAGTAACATCGGCATCGCGCAACCGCGGTTGATGTACGTATGTACGTATCAGGTAGTAAGCTGACAAGTAAGCGCTTTTATCTTAACCAAAGGGTCAAGAAGCGATGACATTTGATTCTTGCCAAGCCTTATAATGGTAATTTAAGAGCTCAAAAGAGGTAGCTCAACGAGGCAAATATAACAGCGGTGAATAACTTTTAAAATTCAGTCATATACGGAAGAATTACTACAAAATGCGAAAGCAGTTAAATTAATACAATTATTGGTGAAGATAAATATAATATTAAATGCACATTAACGCAGATTGACTCGATTTCTTTTTACACTAATGTAATCAATGGCAACACAAATGCCATCTATCGACGCTGTGGTTAGACAGTGGACGATGACGTCCACATGGCGTTTAATCAATTATAATAATAACAATTTCGTTTAGTGTTCAAACTAACAACAACGCAGTATAATTACAGAGACAGTATGAACGAATGATGCTGGCAATGACGTGGGGCGGCCGATGCACTATGCGCGTAAATTTAATTTCGCCAACACCGCCGGAATACGGGTTTCGAACCCGGTTCCTCAGCTCCGCGCCCCAGTGTGTCATACATTGCTCTACGGTAAACGCCATTATATTTGTGTTAGTTATTTTTAGCTCAAGGCTTCTTAAAACGCTAAGCCACTTTAACACGGAACTAATAGCAAATGTACCAACAGTAATTTTGAATAAACGATATATATTATATAACATAAATGATCTAATTCATTCTATTACACATATTACACAGAGAGAGAGAGACAGACAGACAGACAGACAGACAGACAGAGAGAGACAGAGACAGAGAGACAGAGACAGAGAGACAGAGACAGAGAGACAGAGACAGAGAGAGAGACAGAGATAGGGACAGAGAGACTTAGAGAGACAGATAGAGGCTTAGAGCGAGACAGAGGGACATAATAGCCAGACAGACATAGAGAGGGAAAGTCAGAGACTAAACAGACAAAAGCCGTTATTTTTGTTTACAAAACGACAATCGACCAAACTAAAAACAAGTACTGCTACTATTAGTGTCAGCTGGTAACTACTAACTACTTCCTGGTGTAAGCTGTAATGCAAAACTAAAAAATCGATTCCTCAGCTCTGCGTTCCAGTCTCTTCGCAATTACTTTACGGGCCCCAGATGCATATATTTATATGTGTTAATATGTATAAATATATTCATGGACCCTGCAACAGAAGTTCAAGGTCACAAGGGAGATTAATCACAGAGTTCTGAGCAGGGCAATCATGGGCCTCTATGTTATCTTACGGCTGAAAAAGCAAATTGAAAATTGAGCAAGGCCTGGCCCAGGCTCCCAAAAGTCGCCTCTGCATTTGGCCGCGCCTCTCCTCTCCGTGTAAATTTACGCTTATTGGATATGCACGTGTTGTTAGATATTATGCATAATTCTTTTTCTTATCACCGGTCGATGTGTAGGCTTCCCAGGAAAAGGGACACTACGGATGCAGGCCTTACCAATGACAGTACAATGAAGTGTCTTCGGACATCATTTCCTCCGGCTTCATCTCTTCCGATGTCCTTTCTGCCAATGACATATTCGACTCCTGGCTACCCATTGCCAACATTAGGGAACAACCAGACCTCTGAAGTGGTCGGAAATGGGTTAGAGGATATTCTGAATTTTTTTATATTAAAGAGCAAGGTATGTAGCGCCTGTGTATATTGCAGAAGTTATCAACAGATGGTTCATTGGCGCTACAAAACCAACTAATGATTAGGTCAGAGGCAGATGATCATTATTTTCGACAGAGAAAAGAGTCTATTAAGTGATTTGTCGTTTTCAGGAGAATGTCTAATGTCTCTTAATGTCTAATTGTGGACAAGCAATTGAAAGAGATTATGAGTCTTTATTATTAATTAAACACGACCCGCAAGTGGCTCGCAAAGGATACTCAAGTGGGTAGCCAACTTTTCTTTGAAATCGCATTTTTTTCACTCAAAGATATTGTCACGTGAATGTAATGCGCTATACTTTCTTAAGGCCCAGATCGTTGCCTAGTTAGTGTTGCTGCCATTTTAAACTACTCAAACATCAGTGAGACCTGCTGTTCAGCTACGATTACACTCAAGACTAAATAATTATAGGAATATGCTGTGTAAATAATGACTTAAGTTTGTGTCTAACCAACATCAGCCCACGTATTGACTTAGGCTACTGTACATCTGACCAAAATGCAAGCCCCGCCATCTCATTAACAGTTTTTATGTCTCAATGTGAGTCAAACAATAAAGGTTTTTTAAAATATTTTTTATGACTTATGTAATTTTATTTTGATTTATTTATAGTTTTGTTATACGCTATCATGGTTAGTGGTACAATGCATTGATGCGTGACTTGCTGATTTAACAAAGATCATATAATATGCAGGGTTTAAAGTGGGTGGGAACGCGTGGGAACGGCGTTCCCACTGCTCTTGAACTCGTGTGTCTGCGTTTCCACTGCTCACAATGCAATGAACCCTCGGAACGCATGTGTTCCAATAAAACTCTTCTTCGGAACGACCGTTCGGTAACGACAAATAATTCATGACTCTTAATTAAGAGTCTTATTTAGAGCTACTTTTACAATGTGTTTGCTGTCCGCTTGTAAGCAGCTTTACGCTAAAGACATGTATAAGGCCTTAAACAGGGTATGTTAACGGATCACTACAATAATAGGGAGGGTAGAGGACCGTGGCGTAGGCAGGATTTCCCCAAGGGGAGGGGGGTTAGTGTAGGCACTTTTGGGATAGTCCTTTTCCCACTAGATCTACAATAAATTAGGGGGCTCAATGAGCTAGATTTTTTTTGCACTGTAACAGTTTTTTTGGTGATATTAAAAAACTAAAAATTATTTTTTTTATTAAAATCGGCTAAGGCGCATAGCAAGTGGTGAGTTAATAACAATGGACAAAAAATTACAAACATATACTCAAACTTTAAATTTGATATGATTATTAAATAGCCCTGCCTATGCAAGTCAGTCTAAGATTTTTTTAACATCTTAGTAGGCTAATATACTTCTTCTGATTATCAGTAGATGTTAAGTTTTCTTGTCATTAGGGCCTATCTTATTAATTCATTCCTTGATCACAGTGATGGGCACCAACTACTTGACTAGTAGTTAAATTTACTTCCTAACTACTTTCAAAATATGTAGTTATAACTATTTTTTAAACTACTTCTTAAAAGCTAGTTATAACTACTAGGCAACTACTTCCATAGTAGTTATAACTACTAGTTAATAACTACAGTAGTTAAAAGTGCCCATCACTGCTTAATCATAATGAATATTGGTCTTAACTTGCTTGGCTTCACCGAACGAAATCCAATCTTCGCTTCCTTGGTAGTTCATTGATTATTTCCTCGGTTGTTGGGGTCATTTCACGGTGAAAAAGAACGCTCACGTGTACAGATGGAAACAGGCGATGTAATGTTGCCAAGTTTTCAACAACTTTGTAATATTTGGATGAACTGTTGAATGACACAAATGCATTGCGTCCAAAGCATTTTTTGGCACACTACCCGTTGCTTTGCTTGAAAGACGACGATACCACAGCCTTAGTTCTGCCACTAAAAATCCCAATACGTTCAGAGCCATTGCTAATGATCGCTTAGCTTTTGCTTAGTGTTATTCTTGCCCCAACATCTTATAGCAAGAGATAACAATGTTTAGGTTAACTTACCACAACACCTTTCAGCGAGATATAACTCTGCTTACTGCATGTTTTATAGTTGAGCCACTATATACAATGCAGCAATTGATATAATTTATCATTTATATTCAACTGTTTTAATCTACTGAACACTCAACTTGGTACAATGCGTCCAATGATCATGTCTAAGGATGAACTGACCTATTTAGATAAGTCTATCTTTATATCTCTTTATATATATATATATTTATATATACATTAGTTAAATGCATATACGAACACTCATGTTACATAGTTATATATATAGTACGCATAGAGCCTATGACAGCTGTCTTATATCCCTGTCCTATATCCGAAAATAATTGAATAATACATTGCGCTTGTCACATTATAGGCTAAGTTCTGCTTCATTTACACCCTGCCAGAGTGACCCTGGTATACGGTATCGAGTATGCATCAAACCTATGCCACAGCTGTTGCCTCCGTGGGGTCGGCGCGTATGCTGCACTCAGTGCACTGTAAGTGTATGTTATTTCTCTAGTGAGGGAACGGTCCTAAAAATAACCCAACTTATTCTATAAGTTGTTGCTAAAAAATGTTTTCAGTTATGCCAATGGGGGGTTTTATCTTTGTCCATCAATGATTATTTTTGAACAGAAAAAGTGAAGCTTTCTTAAAAGAAGAAATTGAAACGCCAAAACTGAAGTTTCGCAAAAGTTCGGAGCCGGGAAACCGCTACACATTCCTCCTCAAATGCAAGTGCATTTACTGGACCATAGGGCCTATCCTCAGAATTTGTGCGCTATCAACCCGTCCACTCCCAACTATATCATACATGCGCTGCACTACTTATATGGTATCCTATCAGTACCTCTTTAAATAAAGGTGTCTAAGAGTATAATTACATTAATCAACTGTCAGCTGCGCTTTATTTTTGGCAATCAATTAATGGACTTAAAGGAAAGTAGTTTTATTTACTCACAAAATAGCAGTGCTAAATAGTAAATAAGCTACAGTAGTAATAGCAATCATGAGTATTATTATAAATTCAATATACACATGTACGATGCCACCTGGCGATTCGTGTGCGCGACACTTCTCCAAAGAGTTACAATTTTAGATTTAATTAAGATTAATTTTACATCAATCATCGCACAGAAAGGGATGCAGTTTCGTTTAGTCAACTAATGAATACGTTGAAAATTCATAAATTGGCCACCACAATAATACCAATTATTATTATTTTAATTTAAAACACGTACTACGCCACCTACCGATTGAGGGGCGCGTTCTGTCCAATACATTTGAACTTCAGCATTCTCTGTCGCTTATCTCAATACTTGTTTCTTCGATTATAAATGAGCTCGTGGGAACTTCAAAAATTACAAATGAAGTGCAGAATAAAATATTAAATAATTATGAGTCACATCGTATAGGCCTACAATTATTGTGTAGCTAGAACAATGGCGTCTATATAGATCCTGTTCTGCAGATAATCCTGTAATTTCACACATTAGGGGTTATTTGTAAGTTGTGCTGTGTGACATATCTACGTATTTTGCAAAGCCAAAGTTTACAGCACATTGTATCGTCAACGTCCATGCCTCGAAGCAGTGTCTACTTCAAGCTCTGATTTAATTGCGTCGTAAATGTGGTATAATGTGGTTACCGTCGTTTACTGTCCTTCGGAATGCAGATAAGTGGCAAGTTAAATTAAGTCTAACGACATAATTTTATCTGAAGTCATTGATTGAAATTGCAGGGCGGTAATTAGCCCAACCCGATGCACTAAAAGATGCGTGTCAGAATTTGCGAAGATCGGCGTAGACGAACCTGGCAAGAAGGCAAGGACTACCAGACCAGAGTGATGATGGGGTATGAGAATCGCTGCTGGAGGAGTAGCTAGGGGAGCGCATCCAGCATCTAACCGAAGACGTGGCAACATTTTGGAGTGCGACCGACAAGACATGCAGCAGAAGGCAGGACCCGGTCCAGGCACCGCAACCGCCCAGTTTGGAGGCCTACATAGAGTGAGCCGCAGTAATTTGATGAAGGAGTGGACAAGTGTAGTGGTGACGTCTGGAGTTATCAAGCGAGTAAAAGTGCGAAGCTGACGCAACTTTTAGCATGAATCACACAGTGACACAGGATACGGTGAATGTGAGGTGCAAATGTAAGCTCTTGGTCTTGGTTACAGATGTTCGGCAACCCTACAGTGTGTTTGCACAATTATTTCAGCAATTGATTAGCGAGTAGTAGGAGAGCTGATTTAGAGCAGCAGAAATTGTCGGGAACGGTCATGAAACTGGCTAACCCTGTTTTCACAAAGACTCGTGTATGATGCCCTGGAAGAGTTGACCGATTTGTCCTTAACATTACAGATAGTTTATATCACTCTTCCTGTTGATCATCTACTCTTGAGTCCTGACAAGACGACTCGAAGTCATTACAACTAGAAATGACTGAGTGGACAGTACTATGCTGAAGCTGCAGATGCAAGAGCTTTCAAAGGTGCACATCACTCAGGTTGCAGCTGTCTATTGAGTTTTTCGTGTGTAGACAGCATCATAGACTGAATAGAATTTCTTTAATATTTTCTCTTGTGTTAGGCCCATGTAGCTACAGTTAGCTATTTGACTAGCTCAATATAAGCCTAACTGTATGTGAGATCCGAACCCTTGCTCTTTGAGTTTGAACTCGACACATTATAGACATTAGGCTGTATACATGTACATGTATATCTATTTATTCAAAAAATCGGTAGGATTCATATTTATTTTTAGGGAAAGAAAGATGATACATGTTAAAAAAATCAATGTAAATTATTATTTTTTTGAATTTTCTAATGTATTCTCTTTTACATCTTTGATATGTGGAATGCGGTTTCATCGAAGGATACGATTCTTCAATTTGCATAAAGCCTGGTTAGGGGTAGACTGTAGACACTGATGGTCCTGTCTCCTATCGAGTCAACTCGAACTTTGGAGTTCCCACTGCTCACCCAAACCACTTTAACCACTGATAATATGTGCTCTTGGAGCCCGGGTTCATCAATATGCCGACGACTCCCAACTGTACTTGACATGCCGCCCATCTGAGGCACTGAAGTGCGTGTCAAAAATCTTGGCAATTGTGGAGTAAGTGCAGATCTGGATGTCCTCCAATCGGCTAAGATTGAACCCAGATAAAACTGAATTTATGTGGCTGGGCATGAGACAAGCGCGTTCGAGGGTTGACAAGGAGGCGATTAAAATAGCATTTCTTCATTGGAAGGTTCAACGCGTCGTCCGGGACCTAGGAGTTCTTCTGGATCAAGACCTGTCCTTGGAGGAACATGTCAATTCCTTGTGCAGGTCTTGCTGTTATCAATTGCGCCAGATTAGAGTCATTCGGCGAAATCTGTCAATTCTATAACTCTTAATTGTCCACTCCTTCGCGCTGACTCGCCTGAACTACTGCAATGGTGTCCGTGCGGGTCTGCCAAAGTTCCGGATGAGACAGCTTCAATCCGTTTTCAACTGCGCCGCTCGAGTCGTTGCCAAGCTGCCAAAATACTCGCATATTTCAAGCTATATGCGTGACACACTGCACTCGCTCCCGGTTGAGGATAGGATCACATTCAAGACCATCCTCGTGGGACGGACACGGGGTTTGTCGGCACGGCTCACCAGAGAGCTCTGTCTTCCCGTCTCCAGCCAGCCAGGTCGTCGATCCTTGCGTGCTGCGGCTCGTGGGGACTTGATGGTCCCGCGCTCCCGTACATGAAACCGGACAAATCGTGCCTTCTCGTCCATTGGACATCATACTGGAACGCTATTCTGTTACAACTTCGCAACATTGCACTGCTTGCAGCCAACTTTTCTAAATTACTCAAATCGCATTTGTTTAGATCTATTGTGTAGCTACGTTTAGCGCCTTCGAGAGGTTCTTATAAGGCGCCATGTAAATTGCCTAATAAAATACGTATACATGCTGCCAGATTTTGTAGTGGTGGGTCTCGTTAGGATCTAGATACTGCAAAGTGGGTTTGTCCCATGTCAAAAAGGTTGAGAATCGCTGATATGGAGCAAGATGAAGTTTCTCCGTTGATTAAATCATAGGTAAATGGCAACTACAATATGATTTTGATTATAAGGGACATTTAAAAAAAATATTTGCCCAACAGTATCAACTAATATAAAATTTCTTGATCCATGTAGACTAAAAGAAGCTCAAATTGACCGCTTAAGATTAGGTGTTACTCTTACAAATAAAAGATTATTCATTATGAGAAAACATCCGAATGGATTGTGTGATTTGCGTAACACTACAGATAGCATTGAGCATCTACTAGTGGAATGTAAAAAAGAAAACATAGGCCTAGCCACTGCATTCAAAGATCAATCCAACATTTATAAATCAGAATTTAATTTGAAAAATCTACCAGATGTAGGGTGTGTGCACGGTATTATTTATAGACTTATTAAAACAATAAATAAAGGAAAAATACTGTAATTAAATCTATTTCATTTACATTACTATATAATTTATTTGTATATAAATTTAGATGGACTAAGCACATCTGATCACGTGACAGATAGATTTATAAAAATAGTAATTACAGATATAATATTATATTTCATAATATCTTAAAATTACATTCTTATTAATTTTAATTGTCAAATAATAATTAATAAATTTAATTAGATCGTTAATCAGTGATTGTAGATCTATAGATATTATAATGTTTCTTAACTGTATGCGAATTCAGAAGGGGTAAACGCACCACGTGTCTATCAGGCTTATACATATTAATTAACTCATGTGACATAAGTAATAGGATCGCCAATTATAGCGTTATATTCACTTATAAAATGACTAATTAAATGATTAATATATTGTAATTAAAGATGATATTAGAATACAATTGTTTGTTTTATTGTCTAATGATTGCTAATATTAAATCAATAGTTAATCATTGTACCAACATTATATTATAACCTAATTGTATGTGATTTCAAATGGAATAAATGCATCATGTGTTTATCAACCATATGCATATTAATTAACTCACGTGATCTAAGTAACGTGGCCATTAATTGTAGCGATGTTTAGGCCAATAATGAAGCATCTACATTGCGAAATTATAATTGTAAATAATTGTAAATAACTCTGAATATCTTTGCGAATCTGTAAATATAAATATATATAATGTTCTTGAATATGTAATAGTTAAACATGTATGCTAAACAAATAATTGCAAATAATTGTAAATAATGTTTTAAAGATATATGGACACAAAGAGCCTGTGAAGCCACAAAAGAACCCAAGCGGCCAAAAAAGATCCAATATATAAAAAAATATATAAAAGAAAAAGGAAAAAAGCCAAAAGAGGCCAAAAAAGAGTCAAAGTGACCAAAAAATACGAAATACCAAAAATATACAAAAAAAGTAAAAGAGGGGAAAGAAGATAGAAAAAATAAAGAAAATAAAAAAGAGAAAAATGGGGAAAAGCTGAAGAAGAAAAAAATATTCAAAAACAATCAAAAGAGCCGATTGGGCCAATATTAATTAAGTAAATATTAAAAAAGAAGTCAACGGCCATTGTTGCCATACGACGTCGTTAAACCTTTACGAAACTAACTATTGTTAACTCCGCTACTGTAAGAACTCAGGCAGTGTCAGTACCAGAACTGGATAAAGGAGGAGGGTGACGCCAATGATATTTGTTATATTATACGTACAGTGTCGTTGAAACTGCCACCACCAATTTTTCAATTAGTCGACAATGGCTGACAAAATTTTAATTTGGAACGCTCTTTAGACACCTATCAAACAGTGTCAACTGATGCTACGTATAGACCTAAAATCACTAATTTCTCAGTGTTTCGATCTAGCTGATCTTTTTCTTCATCGCCGATGCGTAGGCTAACCAGAAAATGGTATGCTTCTGCTGCTGAATTTCAAAACGAGCAGACGATTAAGTACCTGCGTTTATCAGGACCGGCAACTTCCAGCATGCCAACTGCTATTCCAAGTTCCAAGCCGCCGAGTTCCTGGAATATCAATACCTTTCAGAAACAGTGCAATGGGTGGGAGGATGTTAGAACATCTGTTGATCTGGATCTGTAGCTAGCTGATTTCAACCCTGCCCATCGATTATGTTATGACTGAGCATCTGTGAATAAGCTGATTCTCATGACTTCGTTTATGTGCAGTGTGAAAAGTCGAGGTCATGACTGAAAATTTTTAAGAGCTATTATGAAATTTCTTTCAGTATATTATTGAAAAGCAAATATTGTATAGGGGTGTGTGTGCCTACGTGTGTGTAGGTGCGTGTCTGAGTGTTCACTCCAAATGAATGATCAACATATATCCACAATTGATTTGTTTTTTCATTAGGTTCTAATATAGTTATTGTTCTTTTTGAAACTCTGATCAGTCAGGTCATCTTTTAATCTATTACTATAGCTCCTCTTAAACTAAGAATTTTATTACTTTTTTAAAGTTTGTTGCTATGGTGGATAAGAATATTTAAAGATGATTATAGTATGTGGAATAAGAACAGATTTCATGTTGAATGTAATTGTATGGATGTACATATACCCAGACTCCGTAATTATGTAAATGCGCATTTACGCTGGCCCAAATTCTGTAAATATGCATCGTTTCACGTCTTCTTACGAGTTCTACCAAATACAATCGTATTAATGGTTATCACATTCAATCATATTAATAATAGTCATATTAATAATAATAATAATAATAATAATAATGATAATCTTATTAATAATAATCGTGTTGTTGATAATCATATTAATAATTAATAATCGTATTAATAACAATTTTATTGATAACAAATTAATAATCGTATGAATAATGATCATATTGATAATCATATTGATAATAATCGTATTAATAAAATCATATTAATAATAATTATATTAATAATAATCATTATTAATAGTAATCATATTGATAATAATCTTATTTATTATATTCGTCTTATGGATAATCATATTAAAAGTAATCGTTTTAATCGTTGTGCATATTAATAATAATCGTTGTAATTGTAAATTTACATAGGCCTCAGGCCAATTCTTGTGTAGAAGAGACAATAAGTTCAGAATTAGGCCTACAGCGGCCTTCTATATTTAACTTGTTTCTGTTTAATGGCACTGTGTAATAACAAAGATCACCACGTCGCCCTACACACTTAACCTTGGTTTCAGACTGGCACTGCTATAGTGCAAATGGCGGTAGAGTTCTTAGTAATTTCTTGCAAGCCGCGACCACTTAGTGATAGAAGTTAGTTACAGTTTAACCACACTGTGAAACATTGATTATGAGTTTCGACCTCCTCCTTTTTCCAGGCTTGGGACTGGCATTGCTGGACTTCAGGCAGTGGTGGTGTTGGGAAACGATAGATTGAAGTGATAGAAAACTTGAAGTGGCAAATAAAGCGTATTTTTAGGCTTGGTTGAACCTGGGACAAATATGGAGGTTGAACACAGCGCAACTGACGGATAAATTACGCTACAAATCTCCATAATGGACTAAAGATGTCGCTATTTCAAGTTACGTTGAAGACCTGACGGACGTAATCTCTGTCGCTGTCTCCGTCTCTGTCTCTCTCTGCCTGTCAGTCTGTCTGTCTGTCTGCCTGTCTCTCTCTTTCTCTCTCTCACACACACAAGCACGCAAACACGCGTGTTGACTGAATATGATAATAGACCAGTAAAAACTAATTCCTTCCTAGCATACGCAGAGACAGACGAAGAAGGGCACAGAGACAGACGCGACCGTACAGAGACCCTCAGAGAAAGAAAGACACGGCTCTCCGTTTCTCTTTCCTCGTCCACACAGGTCGGTAAATCTCCGGGGTCTTGTTATCCTACCTCCTGGGCATCAACAGAGCCCCATGGACCCATCCCAGTACGATCCTGTTTGCTCTCTCTCTTCGTCCTTTGTTTTCTTTCTAAGTCGCCCTCTGCTTTCAAAAGCCATCACCAGAGGCAGCACTAACAACTGAACGTCTCATTTAAGGTCGACGATATTTTACGCATAGACAAATAGCATGGCTGGGAACATCAGACACCACACCTGCTGTGGTTGTTGTATTGTATTGTATTGTATTTGCATATTTCTATGGCACCTCTTTACAGTACACAATAATCAGAGGCGTTCTCATTGCGAAAAACTTTACTGCTATAATAACTGCTTCGTCAACATTGTTTACAACTTGTGTTAGCGCAAGAAGCATTAGCGTCGCCCCCATCCTTTATCCTGGCTTGGGACTGGCGCTCCGAGAGTGCAAACGATGTCAGAATTAAACAAACAAATATTGTGGTCTCATCCTTATAAGGACGAGACCGCACTATTTAACTAATTATCTACTAAACTAATTATCTTTGTAATCGTAGTGTCGCTAATTTGAAACTAATATAATATAATAGTTTCAAATTTCAAATTCAATAATTAGTTTCGCCCTCTTCTTTTATCCAAGCTTGGGACTGGCACTGTCAGAATGCGTACAGTGCCGGGTTTTTGACCGACAATGAGAGCAGGCGACAGCTCTTTTATTTGACTATATGGTGACTGTTGCAGTTTATCGACACTGTGTGATAACAAAGATCATTAGCGTCGCCCTCCTCCTTTATCCAGGCTTGGGGCTGGCACAACCCGAGTAATACTAGTGGTGGCGCTAAATATGTCATCGAGGAATATTTTATAAGACACGATTCTTTCTATAGAAGAGGTGTTTAAAAATCAGCAGAGAATTTATTTATCTAAGCGTTCCGTACAAATATTTGACACAAGCGGCATTTTTCGATGTATCACGATCGAGGTTGCGTGTTGTGTCTAGATGCGTGCACACTAGTGTCGGCTTCACTTAGACACGATTCGGAAGTGGATGTAGAGATTGTGGGCCTATGAGTAATAGGTGAAACGATGGTAGCAAGTATAAAGCCAACTGCGTTGAACGTGGACTGGAAGATAGGTGTCGTTGTTGCCTTAACACACCGTATTCAGCAATCGTGAGTATTCGCATAATTATATTATATTAAAACGATTACGTGCGCCAATACGGGAGTGTCAGTCCCAACCGGGTTGACGGAGGAGGAGGTGCACGCTAAAGACTTCTGATACTGTTCGGGTCCCCAAATGAAGTGAGGTCGACGCTAACAGCACCGGTTGCTACAGATTGTCTAATGCGCTTATTAAACACCTTCGAAATGATTGAAATCTTTTCTTTATATAAAAAGAGCGTAGGCCTAATTCACACTTAAAATTCCTGCATGTCAACTTAAGTTGTGAAGTGTGGCAAATACAGAAAGATTTATACAATATGTATGTTTATATATGTAGGAATGAAATGTAATAATCATTTATGTGTTATGAAATATCTACAACAACCATATGTCGAATGTTGCTGTCTCAGCAACCACTGCCATCCATGTAATTCAGAAATGGAATCAATAACAACACAAAAGGAAGAAAGACAACATAAAGATAAAGGATTTAAACTATTTATGAAATTGAACTGAAATGCAACAAATTCTGAAGACGTCAACAGCCTGTGTTGTTATAAGATGTCGTTAAACTGTTGAATAATAGTAAGTGAGTATACAACAACGTCTAATTCCAACTTCGTATTGTTCGCACTTTGGCAGTGTCAGCCACAAGCCAGGAGAAAGAGGAGGGCAACGCTAATGATCTTTGTTATCCCACAGTGTCACTAATAAGGCAGCGGTTTCTGTTTGTACTATATAATTCACTTTCGTTCGTTTTCTTACAAGTATCCCGAGAGAGAAGATGCCTTCTCAAACGGTCTGCTTCTCCTTCGTCTTCCTTCTCCTTCTCGCCATCATCCCACGAGACTCCGTCGGGCAGGACTACTGGAGACCGCAGGGACGATTCGGGAAGAGATCTGAGAGGGTCGACCCCCCACTCATCGCTGCCCTCCAGGAAGGTAGTCGATTCCTTTAATAGTAGTCGCGGGACCTAGCTTATTCACAAGCGAAATCGGTACCAGTTAAGATAAAACAAAAACAAAAGACTGTGATAGCGTCACGACATCTTAAAAGCGTGCTCAGCCGATGCTATATAAGGATAAAACACGATTTAATACTGAAGCCGGTTCGTGATCACATATATAAGCAAGAGCGATTATCTTAGATAGCTTTAAAGCGTTTTGAACCGGCGCTATAGGATACAAGCAAGTGCATTATATACTTCACTGTCATCACGCATCATGGGCGCAATGCGCGTATAGATGTCCGATGCCAGCTTTTACAGGTTCTTCCACTGTTGTCTGTCTGAAGCCATTGCAAGTACGCTAGTTTCTTATGTCATCTTTTGCCTCTGTCTACGATATTATCGTCTTGCCATTCCCTGCGTGGACGACTTCTTCTGCCGATCATCGCTGTATTGATCTTTCAGCTGTCATTCATTCCACAGATGTGACCGAATAGACCCAGCTTTCTCTATTTCAGTATTACTATTACTATTTTCATTACTATTACTAATATTATTAACATAACTATTAATAATAATAATAATATTATTATTATATTATTATTATTATTATTATTATTATTATTATTATTATTATTATTATTATTATTATTATTATTATTATTATGGTATTAATAATCCCTCAGGCGATACAAACAATATCCAGAGATGTGATGATTTTCTGGAACGGCAACTCACTCGGCAGTGTGTGGTAGGGCAAATGTGCCTCTGGAGCAACCGTCTCTGCTATGGTGGCGTCCCATACGAGGCTACGCCCCCTCGCCATGGTATCAGTGTCAAGCCATCTGGTCTTTTGCCATCCGTTCGTGAAAGTCCTGGTAGTTCCTTGATGTTAGGCATTCCAGCTTGCGTAAGACTTCGGCTTATGACGTCATTTATTGTCGTATGTCTGGCAATTCGGCCCGGGCCTAGGCTGCATGATAGGCCATGAGAACCATCTGCTGTCACCCTCGACCCACATGGGCACGTGTAAGGCTCGTACATCATCGATCCAAGTCTGAAACCCACCGCTACTCTGATCGTTTCGTCATCCATTTGCAATCCACATGATGATATCGGGAGTGCTAATAGCCAGTCGCCTGCATGAGGCGCTGCAGCCGCTTTAAGTCTTGCTTGATGGTACGTGTCATTGCATGAGTCGATCAGTAAGTCCTTCACTTTCTTCACCAGCGACTTGTCCCAAGAGGTTTGTTTGTATGCTGCTTGGTTGTACGGTTGCGTTGTCTGTCCGACTTCGGTCCATCGTTGCAGCATCAACACCATCTGCTCATCTGTGAATATACTTGATCGTGGCCCAGCTTGGAGGATTGGAGGACGTGGGTGCTTGCATCGGAAGCCAAGAAGGCAGAAGCGCAAGCGAAGCAGCCCGACGTATGCCCAGACCTCCTAGTTTGACTGGTAGAGACGCCTGTAGCCATTGATGGTAATTTAGATTGATGTTCAATATTGAAGAGAGGCATTTTCTTTGTATTTCGTCGTATTTTTGCAGTAGCGGATGTTCACAGCAGGGGCAGCATCTCAACGTGTGCAGTAACTTCTGAGAGCACAGAGCGTTTCTTAGTAGGACCAGCGCGTCATGCTTAGCAACATTTTCCAGTCTTATTCTCTCTTAAATAGGCCTACTTCTACTTCTGCTACTACCGACTGCAACAACAATAACAAAAACAGCAACAACTAGTGTCATTACTAGAACTACAACAACAACTATTATTATTATTATTATTAATGTAATAATTATTATTACTAATGTTATTATTATTTTTGTTATTGCTGCTGTTGCTATTATTATTATTGTTGTTGTTGTTATTCTAATTATTATTATTGTCGATATTGTTATTGTTGTTACTGTTATTATTACTATTACTATCACTGCTACTATTATTATTATTATTATTATTGTTGTTATTATTATTATTATTATTATTATTATTGTTGTTATTATTATTATTGTTATTATTATTATTGTTATTATTATTATTGTTATTATTATGATCATCATCATTATTATTATTGCTATCATTGTTATTATTGTTATTATTGTTATTGTTGTTGTATGCCGCTATCTCTATTGCTACTACCACTACTTGCTAATATTGCCACTACTTATTACTACCACCCCTACTACCCCAACGACTTCAAGTTCTACAACAGCCACTTCTACAACTACCACTACGAATGCAATTGCAGAGCTCCTACCTACGATGAGCTTGAGACAGCTACATAGTAAGCTGGCCGTCTACAAGAAGCCACTCTCTAATGATCGTTCGCTAGAGGCAGTTGGTGCGCTGTGCCTTCGACAGGGTGCGCATCAGAACTACAGGTGTTTTAGGTTAGTTACTCACTCTTAAGACTGTGCTCACTTATTTATAAATTGCACTTAAATTAAATTATTATTATTATTATTGTTATTATTACTAATGTTATTATTATTGTTATTGCTATTGCTATTGTTGTCGATACTTGCATGCTGGTATTGTTGCCGTCATTATTACTCTTATTGTTACTGTTACGGTTGCTGTTGTTATTGTTATCATCGTTGCTTTGTAATCGTCATCATAATCCTAATCATCATCACAATCCTTATCACAATCATTATCTTAATCATTGTCTTAATCAATATCATTATCATTGCCTTTATCATTGACATCATCATTATAACTATTATTTTTTATTTTATATCATCATCCTCGTCATCATTAAAATTTTTAGTTATGGTTAATATCATCATCATTTTTATTTTTTCAGTCATTTTAGTAGCTGTTGTTGTAGTTCTAGTAATGACATTAGTTGTTGCTGTTGCTGTTGTTGTTATTGTTGTTGCAGTCGGTAGTAGCAGAAGTAGAAGTAGGCCTATTTAAGAGAAAACTCTAGTGCCACAACTATTAGTAGTCTATTACTACGGGTCATTCAATAGCGATGCGTCCTTGGACACCTTTAAAACGTTCTCAGCCGTGCTATATATACATTGAACACGTTTACTCATCATACTCTCACTTCGAATACAGGCCGTCGTTAAACACTATTGAATAGAAATGACAGTCTTTATTAAATTTAACACTCGGATGGTGCTAATCCCAAGACTGGAATAATGAAAAGGTTCGTGCCAATCATTTTCTTTTTGAGATTTAGATACTACCGATGGAAGGCTTTGAACGTATAGCAAAGTTTATTCGCCCTCCTCCTTTATCCAGGCTTGAAACAGACTCTGCTAAAGTGCAAACAGTGTTGGAGTTAAATTAAATAGTCTATCATCGTGGTACATCGGTGAAAGGTGGTGGTAGTTGCAGTTTAACAACACTGGCTTGGGACTGGCACTGCTGGACTGCTGCAGTGTCGATGAATAGCCTTTCATCGCCACTGCTTGCAGTCCAGCAATAATTGGTCACGGTACTTGCATTGGATGGATGGATCCAGACTCTAACGACAGCTTTTGACAACAGAGGTCGTTGCCGTCGACAGAAATTTGTTTGACGGTGGTAATTGCAGTTTATCATCGATGAAAGGTTGTGGTAGTTGCAGTTTAACGACACTGTGTGATAACAAGGATCATTAGCATCGCCATCCTCCTTCTTTAACCAGGCTTGGGACTAGCACTGCCTGGTTTCTTGCAGCGACGGAGTTTATTTTACTTGGCGGTGGTAGTTGCAGTTTAAAGACACTGTGTGATAACACAGATCAATAGCGTCGCCCTCCTCCTTTATTCAACCTTGGGACTGGCACTGCCTGAGTTCTTGCAGCGATGGAGTTAATGTTTTGTTTGGCTGGATCCTGGGTTTAACGACAGCTTATGACAACAGAGGCCGTTACCGTCGACTGAATTATATTTGACACATCGCAGCATTTACAACTATATTTACTTGTATCGTTGTTAAAATGCATTTTAATGGTGTCTAACGTAAGCAAGTTCATTTTCAGAATAACGAGCGATGATGGCGATAATTTCGAAGATACCTTCACGGTCTAACAGCTTTCCTTTAATAATCAGCTCCAAAGGGGATCGCAGACACCGCCGTCAATTTCTCAACTTCGTCACGCCGACAGCTGCTTCTTCCGAATGGAACAGTAATTGATGTCATTGTGCAAAATAATTATTATGGTTTACCATCTCGAACGCTCGGATTAAATATTTAGCCGTTATAGTTTTCGTTATGCATTTTACCAACTGTCTATGTCTGTTTCACTGCTTCCGCCTTTCTGTGTCTGTCTACCTCCCACTGTATTTGATAAGCAGTGGTTTGACGACATCTCACGGTAAGTTCTGAAAGTTTTTCAATTTTCCATATTGCTCTGAGACTCCCATTTATCACCTAAGCCGAGTTTGCTCTTTGGATTTGAGAAAATTCAACAATTATTTTGCTCATTAATCCAATTTCTTACAAGGTCAATGCAGTACTTAAAAGTGGTGGTGTCTAAGAGACTATAATCATTTCGAAAGGTGCACTCTATTGACTACTGCCATTGTTCGTTCAAGTTGAGTGATGTTGCGCTGTCGGAAATGTATAGGCCTACTCCACAGAGTCTACCTCGAAAACTATTTTCAACCTGTCGTTCGTGTTGCGCTTTTATGTCTTTTGCTGTATGTTGCGTTTAATTTATCAATTCTTTTTTAATTTACAATTAAACCATAATCACATTCTCAAAATAATTATACTGTGACCCCCTCATTGCTTCGCAGTTTTCTGCGTTTAGGCCCCCTAGAGCTTCACGCCGGCCACGCCGCCGACATTTCGTGGCCGCTGCCGCCGCCGATTTCTCGGGCTCGGCGCGCCGCAGCCGACAATTTGCCGGCGCGCCGCAGACGCCACGCTGATTTGTTCACTGTTCACACTCACATACACGCAAGCACACACACATTATACACTATATACACATCCACATTGACATACGCTCATATATATTCGTATAGTTTTATATATGCCCCAAAAACCGTCTGTCCGTGACCTTCGTGAACTTAGCACATGTTCAATCAATCAACAACCATGGACTCATCGCCCGTAGACCTGTGTCTGATGTCTTTCTAACCACTTCTCTCCACACCGTCATTAAACTTGTGGAGACTTGTTACACCCCATTCTTCAAAGGCATCTGCCATTCTCTTGGTCTTCCTCTTTCGTATGTTCCATTCATTGTTCCATTACAGATATCAACTCAGAGTTCCATTAGTAAAGTTCGGTCACTGACCCCTGGATAATGTGTCCCGTCGTCTGTGCACAGCCGCTTAGCGTTTTCACACAAGTCGATGTTCATGCTGTCCGTAAAGACTATGGTCACAGGTCACTTACGCGTAGGCCAGTGTTAGGGCGATCACTAAAAGTTTTACAGATTATTATACGACAATAATAATTTCGCTTGCGTGCTACTATAGCACCGTCTTAGCCGTGTAAACGACTGCCTGAATTATTTCAAGTAGGCCTATTCACACATCATAATGGCGGATGACAAACAAGTTCATGAAAATGTTTCAGTACCAATATACTTACATCACGTTATTAATTGTTTGTATTAATAATTGGAGACATAATCTGTTGCACATTGTGCATTCCTACGCCTAATGTAATACTAAGACTAGATTCAAATGACATTTAACATGCATCATAAGCTCGATAGTGTAAGCCTAATAACTGGACTGTCAGTCGAATGTTCTGGGATTCAAATCAGCGGGCGCCACCCACACAGGCCACCTTCGTATACGCTGAGGCTAAGATAACGAAGTCGGTAACACTTTATACTCCAATCTCGTTTGAGGGACTGGTCCTTTTCTCCTGTTCTTAATATATGGCTTAGTAGAGAAAACGACCTTGTGAGGTACATGTATTATATAATTCGCTTTATTGATCGTCATAAACTTAAAGAAACTAGAAATTAGGCTTTAAAAACCAAAAACTTTATTGCAAAACTTGTTTTCCCAGGCATGAGTAATACATATAGCCTATAGTCACTTACGCGTGACTTAAGCGACAATATGAAGCATCTTCTTGCTGTAGTTTTTAAGTCATTTGCGAAGTAATAGGCTTAGCAGTAGTGTCCCAAGTGTCAAGACGCCTTGCGATAGCCAATAATGTATCAGCAGGGCTAATAAGCAATTAATCAGTTAATCCTAGTAGTCCTAGCCAACAGCGCCATTAAGGCAGAAATAGTTATTCGTGAAGTGTCCTTATACAACAAGCATGACGACTGTAGGCGACATCTTGCTTTGAGGGTGTAAAGACAAAAACAAACTTGATGACACTAGACAAAAACTGCACAAATTCGATGCAAACCCAATCAGGATCATTTTTCTGACAGTTTCTAAGCAATGCAAAATGTTACTGATAATTAATATGACGATATTCATAATGAATTTAAATCGTACAAATTATTACAATGATCTAAATTGCGGAGACAATTACTGTGAGTTGGACGTCATGTGTAGATACACTCTCCACATGGTTGACCATTATAGGCTACGTGTGTTCAATTTTGTGCAATCGCACCGGACGTTCTATTCTAAAATACAGACATCTGCGGTTTTTAACCTAACTTTCCTAATAAAGGGTTAGAGTAAATGACAAGTGATACGCATACTACTGACAACGTAGCAGTTTTAATTGACTTCAAGCATTGTAAACCTTAGAAATATACATCTTTGCGTTGTAAGTTACTAGCCATCAGACTACTGCTCAGTTGTGCTTTCAATATGTTGTGAAATATGAGTCAAATTCATTTCAAGCCATGTTTCAAGATGCCTTTCTATAGATTATAAATCTGGCTGACAGGCAGTGACAGCAGAGTCAATCTAATAGCCGACTAGACCTTTGAGGGTCATAAGGGTTAAATGAGTCGATAGAGTAATGAAGAACACACTGGGGAACAGAGCTGATGAACCGAGTTCTACCCTTATCATCCATGAGGTTGACTAGTCCTTCTTTTGCTTGGCGGTGGCGTTCGTTTCCTAGACTTATAACGTAAAGGGCGCCTTGAATGAGAGTCAACAGTCCATATCTGCATGGTTGCAACACAGCCACTGGACACTCTTCAAAATTGGTTTTAACATTACACACACTGCGGTCTTCACATAACGAACGCCGCAATTTATTCCAGCTTAACCAACACACTACAGACCATCGCGCAGTTAATATGATCAATTACCTCCAAATACCCTCGCCCTCCCATACCTCCAATTCTCTCACCCTCCCTATCATCCAATACTCTCACCCTCCCTCACCTCCAATACTCTCACCCTCCCTTGCCTCCAATACTCTCACCCTCCCTTACCTCCAAATACCCTCGCCCTCCCTTACCTCCAATTCTCTCACCCTCCCTATCCTCCAATACTCTCACCCTCCCTTACCTCCAATACTCTCACCCTCCCTCACCTCCAATACTCTCACCCTCCCTTGCCTCCAATACTCTCACCCTCCCTTACCTCCAATACTCTCACCCTCCCTTACCTCCAATACTCTCACCCTCCCTTACCTCCAATACTCTCACCCTCCCTTACCTCCAATACTCTCACTCTCCGTTACCTCCAATACTCTCACCCTCCCTTACCTCCAATACTCTCACCCTCCCTTGCCTCCAATACTCTCACCCTCCCTTACCTCCAATTCTCTCACCCTCATTACCTGCAACGCCCTCACCGCACATGACGTTTACATCCTCGGCTTTTCCTCGCTGCTGTGTTTACATCCTTGCCGCTATGAGCGCAGGAATCAATGACTGTCATTAAAGTGACACGTCGTTGTATAAAGACTTTCCATACTCGTGAATAACAAGTCCTTGGTCCGCCATCTTGTAGTTTCTACCGTGAACTTATTCAATTTGTGTACGCATTTTTTGCTATTTTACTCGTTAAACTTCATATTAGAGCTGGGTATCGTAAGTGCGTTCAAGGATTTACATGATCGCTGCTTAGCTGAGTCTTCGTAAAGTAAGTATGTTTTATTTAATCACGTGTTAAGCACTAATAAATTGCCTCGCGAAGTAAGTGTTCGATTCTAGGAGTTCATTTTGGTCCACCTAAGACTAGGAAATTACAAACCGTGTAGTAGTCCTGTAAGTGTATTAAAAAAATTGGATTTATGGTTAGATTGACTTAGACTTTAAGTCTTTCTTTGTAAATATTATTTGAGGTATTAGCCAGTAATTATTACGTTGATCGCGTATCACTAAGGCCACGCGCAGAATGATGAGTTTGGGGCTCATAACTAAAATCATTTCTAATCGTATGAATTAATTTTTTCAATGCCTTATGTTTAGATAGGGTTTTCTGTTATATATTTTATTTTTACTTTGTTTTGATGATGAGGATACTGATATGTGATCGTATTCAAGTTTGCTTGTATGTTTGTATATATGTTTCTAATCTAATCTTAGAATTTCTATAGCGCCATTATGGCATAATCACATCCGGGACCGTTCCGAGGCTCTATCCTACAGGACAGAAATGTAGCTGACTATGCATGAGGATACTAAAGCAAGGGTTAGGGTCTCCATACCACTTGATAACCAGCTTTACCATATCTTAGCCGCTACTATTCGGTTCGTACCCAGATCCGGCAAATAGTTCATCCAAATACTCGGATTCAGTACTTGGTGGAAATTTTCTACTCGGTTATGCCCTAGTAATAATAATAATAATAATGATAATATGAGGATAATGAAAATGATAATAATAATAATATTTTGATAATAATAATATTATTTTGATGATCATAATATTATTTTGATGATCATAATAATAAATAATACTTATAATGATAAAAAGGATAATAATCTCTGTGACCTTGCGTGCATTCTAAAGAGAGGTGGTATATAGATCGTTCGTAATTACAGTTTGAATGCTGTACATGTTACGCAGGTTGAAGAATGTCATATCCGCCGAGGCCCCCTCTCGGACTGGCGCCGATGCCCGGGGGTCTGATACCCCAACCGTTTGGCTACGCTCCAATGGGTGAGTTCTATCCGCCGATGCAGTACGCCTTCTTTGCGAAACCAGTGAGTGAGTTATCCAATGGGTGCTGTTCCTGCAGATGCATTCTTTGGTTGATTCTTTTAAGGGGTTTCAGCCAGAATATCTTCAGAGCACTGGAGAAGCTTTGTAAGGTGCAGGATATCTTCTTGGGACCAGTGGAGCTCTGTAGGGATGAACCAAAACTCTTCACGAGTTTCGTAATATTCGGCATACACTCGTACTTGGACAAACAATGGGTCCAAGTATTAATAAAAATCGGCTTTCCGATTTTATGTTTTGAAAATGAAAGTTGGATTTTTTTATTTGCAAAACGACAAATTGACCTAACTAAAACACAAATACTGTTACTTTCTATAAAGCAAGTTTCATCGTTCCATAGAAGTGATTAGTGATTGCAATCTTGTCTGCCACAGGGTTGAACCCTTATCCCTGCACCACAAGGCAAACTTCTACTATAAGCAATTGCTCAATAGGGATGAATCGAAACTCGGTTCGGAAACTTGGCTCGGCCAAGTTTCGTAGTACTCGGCAAAACTCTGATTTGGTACCAAAAAATGGGTCCGAGTTTTAATCTTTCCGATTTTCTGTTGTGAAATGAATATCGGTGTTTTTTATTTACAAAACGACAATTAATGACATTTTTTTTTTCAAAACTGCCTGACTTAAAGCACAAGTGCTGTTAATATTTAATTTAGTGCATACAAGTTACTACTTCCTATGGAAAACTAAGGCAAAGCTTTAAAAAATTCATAAAGTTGTGCAAACTGCTAATCTAAAAATCAAGAGAATGAGACTTTTTAAAATTAATTAGAACCTCAGGCTCTGCAAGAAATTGAAACTCGGTTCATCCCTATTGCCCAACATGCCCCGCATTACTTATCCTTTGTTTTGGTACTTATCTGAGCAACATAGGTACTTTTGAGTATGATAAGTATTGAAGTTACTTCTGAGCATACTTATATGAGTACTAGATCTACTTTTGAGTATACTTATCCGAGTATTAAAGTTACTTTTGAGCATACTTATCCGAGTATTAAAGTTACTTTTGAGCATACTTGTATGAGTATTAAAGTTACATTTGAGCATACTTGTATGAGTATTAAAGTTACTTTTGAGCATGCTTGTATGAGTATTGTAAGTACATTTGAGCATACTTATTTAAGTATTGAGGGTATGTTGAGTTCCTCCTTGTCCTTTTCTGAGCTGTCTCATTCATAAGTTTGTGGTCTTCGTTTCAGGTATGATGCACGTTGGAATGATGCAAGTGCCCGGCGTAAGTACATTACCACATCGTATCTTATTTACGAATTTCTGAAGCGCCTCTCACAGCATGAAAGAATCAGAGCCTGTCCCAGTCTAGGGGCAGAAACAGAGACACCCACTCCAGTTACAATCAAGGAGAGAGCAGTAGAGGGAATATCGTTCCACAGCAATGGGCCAACTGAGGCACTGTAGGCTGCCACTCGGTCTTTTCTGACAGCTTTTGGGTTAACCACTGAACTGAATGTGACTTTGGTTGTTCATTTTGGCCTGCGGTTGGTTAGAAATTATTTAAATTGATGATTGTAATAATAATAATTATAATGATATTAATGATAACCTGATTAATAAATAATAATAATAGTTATAATACCTATCCGAATATCAACTTGGGTACTTTTGAAAATACTTATCTGAGTATTTAAGGCACTGACGCCAGTGCTCTGCTTCTGACCTAGCAGCTTTTCATTATTTATTTTGCTGAGCCTTAAGCACCTGGGTAGCATTACTGGAGTGTCTGGTAAGATTTGCAACTTTTAATGTGGTCTCGTGTCATTATACGTCTAGATGATGCGACCTGCGATGCCGTCCATGCCACCACAGAATTCGGCACCTCTTCCACCGGTTCCACGTCAGCAGCCGTTCAAGAAACTGGTTCAGCAGGAGACTGCAAAGGTCTGATGGCTTCTTCGTTGGTTATGAATAATATTAATTAATGACATTTGATTATATTCCACTTTCACTGCACAATTGGTTTTGATGTTTTAACCGACTTCCTGAATTTTCTGAAGCGCACAGTCGACATAAGGATTTTTTCTATCAACATTTGTAATTTTCATTAAATAAATGCTGCTACATCTAACGACGAAACATCAGTTGACGGCACTGAGCAGTTGTGAGCAAATGAATTGCTCAAGGCCCCTACACACAGTAACCGTCTCAGAGGAGGAGGGCAGAAAATACTTTTTATCATAAAATAGATTTTAACTTGTGATATTTACAGATCCTCCCTACTATGTACATCCAAGAATCTCCATTTTCTTATCTGCCTTCTTCTTTAGCAGGGTCCAGGCCTTTTTGGATGGTAAAAGTGACAGATAATTTTGTCTTTGGCTGGAGCTAGATGAATATTTGATTATGCTGTGTTACACTACACTGCGTTCGTAATTGTAGAATGACGAGAACAAGCCACCAATTACAACAGTATTCGTTGGTAATATCAGCGAAAGAGCACCAGACTCTATGATACGTCAGATGTTGCTGGTTGGTTATTCACTTTGTAACATGAATCATAGAGTCGATTTACTTTGTAACATGAATCATAGTCATTACTTTGTGGTCAGATTACAGGTTTGGGGTAACATATGTTAGGGATGAAATTATTTGCATATTATATGATAAGATGTTCTCTGTGTATTCTCTGTGGTAGGCCATAGGTTTGGAATGACCTTTCTCTGGAGTTACGTCTGTTTCATAAATTGTGTAATGGTGGTTTTTATGACCATTTGAAAGCGTACCTTTTTTGTCCGGGTTGGAACTGGAAGCGCTTGTGTGTTGTCGATCTGAAATATGCGCTTGAAGTGAATTCCGTATGATTTCTTTTTGTTACAGAGGTGTGGAAATGTCCTGAGTTGGAAGAGAGTTCAGGGAGCTTCAGGGAAATTGCAAGGTAGGATCACTCTTGCGTTTTTGAACAATAAAACCAAGCTTCTTAACACTTTGACCGCCGATCCATTTATTAGCCAGGTGCGGCAAATACAGGCTTAAGCCTAAAATTTAGAAATTTTTATTTCATGTTATTCTGCATTCATTTGGTTGAAGAATAAAAAAATAACTTCCTTTTGTGAGTTTTTGTAGTTGCCACACTGTTGGGGCCTAGGATAATGATAGATGCTGAGTTTGAAACTGTTTGAAGCATTGTCCTAGACAGAGAGTAGGCTCTTAGGGACAAGTGTTGCAGAAAACGCACGTTTCGTTGTGTCTTCGAGGCTTGGTATGAACTACAGCCTTCTTGCAAGGTGCCTCCTTGGTTACAGTTAATAGGATAGCATCCGATTCATGAGAAGAGTGCACAAAAATCTCCTCAGTAGCAGTAAACAGTTCAAGGAAAAGGACTAAATCACAGCCCTAGCAAACTCTTGTTATCATGCTATGCAATCTAGCTACCACCATTTCTGCAGGAGCTATGTAAAGTAAATTCCACATATCCTTCCAACTATCCTGACAATATCCTAAACTCCGGACAAATACCCATTTTTTTCAAATACTGTATGTTTTATTTATTATGTTTACCGCAAGACATGATGTAAGAAATAATTCTTACATTGTGCCGCAAGGCGGAAAAAACCAAGATTACTTGCACCAACAAATAGGAAATATTACTGCCACACTGAATAACCTCTGAGCGACAGTTACTTATGGGATGTGTATACACGTCCCAGCAAACCAAAATTTGGATGTGTATACACGTCCCTAGAGATTAACGTATTAAGATGATGATGGGCCGTAGTGTAATGGATATCAAACTGGGGTGCACAGCTGAGGGACCGAGTACGATACCCATATCCCCCACAAGGTTGACTGGTCCTTCTTTTGCTAGGTGGTGACATTGGTTAAATTAGATGTATAACGTAATGGGCGCTTTGCATGGCTGCTGTCAGCTAAATTCGACTCCTGTAATAACTTGTTGTCATTCGTTGTCTGTAATCATGCTGTGGATTGTCAGTTTTAAATTTTAAAAATGTATGTATCAATTTTTTTCTGTATGACCTTGACCGTGTTGAAATTATTTCTAATTAATAGTAATGATGTCCAATTTATTGTGCTCCTTTGGTTTCTTTAGCATTCGGCTTCTGTGAATACGAGGATCCTGAGGCGACTTTGCGTTGTATGAGACTGCTCAACGAATGGCAGATAGCAGACAAGAAGTTAGTGGTAAGTGATGAAGAAGTTAGTGGTAAGTGATGAAGAAGTTAGTGGTAAGTGATGAAGAAGTTAGTGATGAATGATGAGGATATACTTTGTAATAGTTCGTATTCCTTAAAAAATGCAATATATTGATAGTTATTATTATTGTTACAAGTTATACTTGATACTAGTAATTATTATTATGGGGTACACTTAGTAATAATAGGTGTTTTCTTAATAAATGCTTAATAATGATAATTCTTATAATTTCAGGTCAAAGTAGACGCCAAGACAAAGAACCTGCTTGACGAGCACAAGAAGAAGAAGCAGGAACAGGAGCAAACCAACAAGGACAAGAAGGAGGAGGAGAAGGAAGAGGGCGAGGACAGGTCGAGTGGCGAAGAGGACAACACCCTTGACGAGTACACGCAGAGAGAGGACCGAGTAGCCAAGGCTGGCCTCGATGCTATCATTCGAGAGTACAGTGATGAGCTCAACAAAGAGCTGCCCTCTCTTGGTGAGTAAGGCCTCTCTTTTGGTGAGCGAGGCTCGCTCGGCCTTTCTGGTTCAGTTTTTGCATGTTAACTTTACAGGAGACATATTTCCATGGGTTTAACAAATATTCTTCTGGTTTTGTATTTTTTACATTTTCATGTATAGTTTAACATTTTTTATTGTTTTATTTTATTTTTTGACTTTTCCTACATTTTCTCGACCTGATCTTAAATTTTGCTGATTTTTAAATCTATTTTTTATTTTGTTTATATTTTTTCTGGTTTCAATATATCACTTATCTATGCTTATTTCTTTTTATTTATTATTACTCATATTTTGCAATTAATTGTTTATCAATTTAAATCTCTTTATTGTTAACAGATGCAAATGGTGACAGGAAAGATAAAAAGAAAACGAGCAAGAAGAAGGAAGAGGAGCAGAAGATTGGGGTGAGTCTAGAATGTAGGTGAGTCAGTCGAAAATAGGAGTGAGTCTAAAAGGGGTGAGTGAGTCGAAAATAGGAGTGAGTCTAAAAGCGATGAGTCAAGAATATGGGTGAGTCAGTGGGCCAGGCTGAAATCTTATAGGACTCCACCAACTTTTTTATTTAGATTAATTTTGAGTATCTAATTGCATGCACAGATCCTCTACTGTGCACAAAGAAATGTTGGGATCCGGATTTGCTATTGTTATTATCTGTACTAATAATCATTATGTGTAATTATTATTATGTGTAATTATTATTTTTATCTATAATTATCATTATCTGTAATTATTATCATTATCATAAATCATTATCTATTATTATTATTATCAAATGTAATTATTATACTGTTTAATTGTTTTTATTATCTGTAATTATCATTCATAATGTTTCTTTTAGGCTCTTGAGAACATGGAGTTGGAAGAAGAAAAGAAAGATCTCATTAATCGCGAGATTCGCAGTTTCCGGGATCAACATAAGGTAAAAGAAATCCCTCGGAACGTTTCTGGAACATTATCTTTTTATGTTTTCATGTGTTTAATCTGTATGTTCTCCTTATCTTTTGAACGCGAACCGATTTTAGGTGATTGTTTTTTTAGGGAACTTTGCAACATCCTATCCTGCAAGTTTGATCCTGATCCTGGGATGGAGGTTTAAACTCTAACAGTCGATCGGGTAGTTCTTCCCTGTCAGGTTTTTAATTGTGCTGGCGTTAAATTAGCCGTTATTAGTGGCATATAGCAGTCGATGCTTATGGCAGTTTGGTCGTGCAACCGATTTTCTTTGAACAGCTATTTTCTGAGGGATGAAACTTATTCAGCTGTTGTTATTTGGAGATGTGATATTTAGTGTGACTTGGGGAATTATTCATCATCAACATTGTTATTGCTATCTGTAATTAGTATTATTTTGTATAAATATTATTATTATTATTTGTTATTATTGTTACCTGTAATTAATATTATTATCTGTAATTATTGTTATTGTCTACGAGTAGTATTATTATCTGTTGCTATTATTATTTTCTATAATTAGTGTCATCTGTAATTAGCATTAATATTTCTATATATTCTACTATCCAATCTCTGGGCATAGATAGTGGCACCAAGCAGTGAGCATGTTCTGTAAGTTGAAGAAGTCTCGCTGTGTCATTTTTAAAGAGTCTGATCCGATGGCAGTAGTCAGTTTAAGGTTGAAGAGACATTGCCTCATGCATCCTCTCTGCCGCGCCATTTTGTTCCTATCAGACGACCGGCTTGACCTTTTCGTTCTCCATGTCAAGATGACAATGGCCAAAGCGGTAAACCCACCAGGGCCCATAGATTCCACTCTGGGAGCAGCACAGACGCTCGTTGGGGGTGTTCAGGGTGGGTAGAGGTAGGCAAGAAGCCTGTTAATTCTTGAAGTTTCAGGTACGAGATTATATTGCCGCTCTATGACGACCAATACTGAATTTGGATTCGTCTGGACTGAGATTTTGCAGTTCGTGCGCACCACAAGGTCACCCGCAGCATACAGTAACATGTACTATATACTTTTAACTACTACAGCTGTCCATAGGCGGAGACTTTGTCCTGGGTTTGGGAGGGGGCAGGTCGGCAAAATTTGGGTTTTCAGGGACAGGTCGGAAAAAATGTCAATTCCCTTTGAAACATGGATAATTTCGATATACCATAAAAGGTAAAAACACTGAAGAAACTTTTAATATTCGTGAAATATCTATGAAATATCTATGAATTTTTGGGATATAGGCTGCTTCATACCTAAAATTTGACAGGGATAGTCCCCACCTTCCCCCCTTCCTTAGTCTCCGCCATTGTTACTGTCAATAATAGGGTCTTTGACACCTTTATTGAGGTGTTGAACAGGTTTTGATATATGTATATATGAGTTGTGGCACACTGTATAACATATATGAATGGTTGGTTCCTTAGACACCTGCAAAGCAGTGTCAGAAGCCCATTTATTCACGAACGCTGCATCAAGTCAAAGGGTTGAACTCTGCCACTGTCTGCACTAGGACTGTGCCAGTCCCATGTCTGGATAAATGAGGAGGGTGGCACTAATGATCTTTGTTATCACACAGTGTCATTCATTAAAGTGCAACCACCAATGCCGCCAGTCAGAGAGCTTCTCACAAACTCTCCTTTTTCATGCGTGCTGAGTCAGGTCAGATGGGTTGTTGAGAACTTTGCATGTATTCAGATATGCGTAATTATACAGACTCTGTTGTCTGTTCTTTGAGAGCTGCGAACGATTCTTTACGAGGCATTCTCTTTGTTTGCAGGACGAGAACGACAAAGACAAAGAACGGGAGAAGGAGCGAGAGAAAGAGCGAGAACGCGAGCGGGAACAGCGGCGTCGCCGGGACGAAGAGAAAGAGCGCGAGCGCGAAAGAGAGCGCGAGCGACAGAGAGAACGAGAACGGGATCGCGACAGAGAACGGAGAGAACGAGAGCAGCAGAGGCAGAAAGAACGACCGAAGAGTCGGTCAAGAACTCGTGACCGGTCACCTCTTAGCGATCGGTTGGTTGTTTCAACTGTGATGTCTTATTGTGATTATTATTATTTTTGGCTATTTAAAATGACACTCATATCTTTGTATGCTGTGGTCTGGACTCTGCAGTGTATTAGGCTATAAACAATGTGGCAGGGAGGCCAAAGGAGTGTATGGGAGATTCTTAATTTTGGTGTGCAACTGTGCACAGGTATAAACCGAAAAAATCCTACAGCCCTACCTATTATTTTTTTAGTTATTATTTTCTATGTCTATTACTGTTATTTTCTATTGATGAGGCATCAGTCTAAAGCACTGAGCAATTGCTAGTGAATGACTTGATTAATCTCCCTATGCATTAGTAGTTCTTTCAGTTTAATGGATACTGTGTCACCCTCCTCCTTTATCCAAGCCCAAGACTGGCACTGTGAGAGTATAAACTGAATAGCAGCAGTTTCAGTTTATCTCACTGTGATAACAGAGATCATTGGTGTCGCCCTCCTCGCTTATTCTGACTTGGGACTGGCACTGCCAGGGTTGGAGCGCTTACAGTGACTGAGATTTATTACAGGACTGCATTTACATATATATGACGAATATATCGCTCAAAAGAGGTTTGGATTATTCTGATCAATTCTCACTGTTTCCATGGCAGAAAGAGAGACAGCGACTTCGCCACCGTTTACACTCTGTCAGTGCCAGTCCCGAGCCTGGATAAAGGAGGTAGGCGATGCTAATGATCTTTTACATTCCATTACTGTGCATTTCGCTGTGGTTTACAGTACTATATACAGTACATCGATTTCATTGTAAATGGCATCTTTTTTCATTACGCATATTTTGACGGTAATTGTCGTATGTTCACAACAGGAACAGAGAGCGAGACATCGACGCAGAAGACGAGGAAGAGTTATACGAGAGGAGGAAGTTGGAGCGCCATCTGCGAGAGAAGGAAGCAGCCTACCAAGAGGTCAGTGGCTGTTTGCTAAGGATAATTTTGGAAATATATTTGTGATACGCTTGCATGGTCACGCAGATCTGTGCCTCCAGGGTGCGGATCTATGTCGTATATAAGGTTTGATGGTTAGAGTTGATGAGTAGGGAAGTTAGAGTTACGAGTCTGTGTCATTGAGTTGAGAGTTGGTGATTGAGTTTGAATTTGGAGTTGAATGAATAGAGTAGTTGAGTTGGAAGTTAGTTATTTAGTTGGAAGTTGGTGATTTAGATGTAAATTGGTGATTTAGTTGGAGGTGATGAGATTGAGTAATTGAGTTGGAAGTTGGTGAAATGATAGAGTAGTTGAGCTGGATGTTGGAGGTTAGTTACAGGTTGGAGTTGAATAATCAAATAGTTATGTGGTGTATATAAGTATTCAATTATATTTTACAGCTGTTCTTACATTTTGTCGAAACTGGCTTGACTTACTGCTCCATCTTTGGTAAAAGGGAAGTTGGATTGATGATAATAATGCTTGCTGGTCCAAATTCTATTTCAGCATGAATTCTTTTATTTTATCCGACTTCTATGTAAGCAAAGCATCATTTTCATCTATATATCATCTATGTAGGAAAATTTACTTTCATCAATCCTACTTCTATTTTACCGAATACAGCGACTGATAACTTGATGGTCACAAAGCCATTAAACCATTTAATGTTGATGCCTTGTACGTTATACAAGTTACTAATTAATAATTATCAACTAATTGTTCGATGTTTACTTTCAGTTGCTGAAGAAATGGGAAGCGAGGGAACGGAAGAAGGCTCGCGAGTACGAAAAGGAGAAGGAAAGGGAGGCTGAACGACTGAGTGAGGAAGCGAAGGAGGCGAGACGTCTGCGAGAATTTCTTGAGGATTACGATGACGAGAGAGACGACGTCAAATACTACAAGTTAGCCAGGATTTGTTGTTATCATGCTTTCTAAATGCCATCAGGGCCGTGCCGAGGGGAGGGCCAGCGGGGCCTAGGCCCAGGGCGCAAATGTAGAAAGTGCGCAAATTTCAGGATGGAATAACTTATTATTCCATAAAATGTACTATTTTCAAAATATGGGGTGCCAAATTTATGCTACACACAGGCCACAATTATAGCTCGGTATATGACAATGGAATATTTTGATAACAGTAAAACAGTATGATAACAATTTGATAATGTGATAATGCAATAATATGAAAACAATTGAACAATATGATAACAATGTAATAATATGATAACAATTGAATAATATGATAATAGTGGAATAGTATGAAAACAATAGAATGATATGATGAAAATAGAATAATGTGATAGCAATTGGATAATAGGAAAACATTAGAATAATATGATAGCAATAGAATGATATGATAATAATGGTATAATATGATGACAATCGTGACCTGACAAAAGAGCGCCGACAATTGAGCACCCGATATAAAGGCGCTGAACACCTATCTAACACGTTTTGTCGGCGCTATTGTGGGTTCCACGACAATTCGTTTACAGACATTTCGTCTGCCACACTTCTTCTAAGCAGGAGCAAAACTGACAAAAAGAATTCTGTTAAAATAGAACCTGGATCGATGAAAAGAGTACTTGTCAACTAGAAGCTGGGTCGATTAGAATTAATTATGTAAGACTTGAACTGGATTGATGAAAATAATGCCTTTTAAGAAAACAGGAATTCATCAATCTGGCTTCAAGTGAGACCAAATTCTATTCCCCAATCCAACTTCTGGTTAAACATACAGCTTTTCATCAATCTACCCTCTAGTTAAAGTCTTGGGTTGATCCTCGTTTCCATTTAAGCAGAAACATATCACCACTCCCACTCAAACTGCGTTCTCTTCATCAATCCAGCCTCTTATTTAAATAGAAATCTTTCCATCAATCCCTCTTTTATTTAAGCTGAAACCTTTTTATCATTTCCGTTTCTATTTAAACGACATTCCGTACACCAATCCAGCTTCTAGTTAGACAGAATTCTTTTCACCTATCCAGCTACTAAGGCAAATAAAACCCGTATCAGACACTTGTTCGGCTCCCATATGTCGGGCGCTCATTTGTCGGTGATCTTTTGTCGGCGCCCTTTTATCAGGGCTCTTTTGTCGGGATGCCGATGACAATAGAATAGTAGTATGCAATGGATGGATAGGATGACAATAAAATAGTTTAATGCCAATGGAATACTAATAACAATGGGACAATACGATAACATTAGCACATTACGATAGCAATAGAATACTAATTACAATGGAATGGTATGGATATTTATAGAACACCGTATGATAACAATAGAATCCTAATAAAAATGGGACAATATGATAACAATAGAACACTATAATAACAATAGAATACTATGATAGCAATTGGCAATGGAGCAACATTACCTTGTTTGCAATAGTCTTGTTTCCAATACCTGCAAGGCACCATGTTGCCTCACTTCACGTTACCGTTACCTTCAGCAAGTCGTATTACTGTTACCTTGATGTTGTTTTCGTTCCCAGGGGAAGTGCCCTGCAGCGTCGGCTGGTGGAGAGAGAGAAGGAGATGGAGGCAGATGAGAGGGATCGACAGAGGGAGAGAGACGAACTGGAAGAGATACGGAAGAAGCTCGTCGAAGAGGGACATCCGGATCTCGAGTCGGAAATGGCCAGGGTGAGTTTTTTGGCCAGTTTCTGGGACACCCATAACTGTGAAGGGAAAATTTCTGGTTAAAATTTTTTATAATGGAATTTATTAGGAATTATGATGTCCATTTTAGAATATGAATCATGACTTGTTTTTTAAGATAAACTTGTAAAATTAAATATCTTCACAATAATAGTATTGATGCATATGTTAGTTTCGATCCTATTGTTCGAATGTTAATGAATGATTATTTTCAAGCATTAGCTTGTTTATACATAAATGTATTAACATTTAGAGATATTTGACGAATGTCTGTGTGTCGATTTATAATTCGAAATTAATAGAAAATTATTACTATCATTGTTATTGTTGTTTTTGTTATTGTCATTATTATTACTATGTTTACTGTTATAACCTCATATTTATTGTGATTATTTAGCATTGCATTGTATAAAACAATTTTTATTGTTGTTGTTATTGGTAATGTTATTATTATTAATTGCTTTTATTATTATTGGTTTAATTCGTAGTATGTATATTACATTTTTCAATTGTCTTTATCCACAGATCGAGCGCGAGCGTGAGGAGCACCTTCTCCCTCGCCTGGCCCAATCTCCAGAACCGGACTCCCCAAGCCCCATAATCGAACCGGCCCGGACACCGGAGACAGACCACAGTGACGGGCCCCTAGTCATTGATCAGAGGCTTCCAAAGATGGCCCAGACAATGCGCCCCGTGGAGCCCATACGGATCGCTCCGGAGCCCGTACGCGCTCCCCCCGAGCCTACACAAGTCTCAATGTCCGCGTTCAGCTCCCCCGAGCAGTCGGAGAGCAGCAAGCAAGGGGTGAACCTGCAGTGTGCGCCGCCAATACTGTCCGAAGATAGCATGTCCGGCCTGTCGCCGAGGGTGGCGTCAAAGGAGGAGCAGGGACATGCGAAGCTTGGATTCAGCGGGCTCAAGCTCGGTAAGCTGTGTGTGTATGTATGTATGCCTGTGTACCTGTCTGTCCTTCTGTGTGTTTCTGTCTGTCCTTCCTTCTGTCTCTGTACTCTGGAGTGTGTATGTCTGTCTTTCTGTCTCTCTACCTGTGGGTCCTTCTGTGTGTGTGTGTACTTGTCTGTCTTGTTGGTGTGCATGTATCTATCCGTGCATGTCTGTGTATCTTTTTTCTGTCTGTGTGTGTATGTCTGTCTGTCCTTCTGTCTGTGTATTTGTCTGTCCTTCTGTCTGTCTGTGTGTGTGTGTGTATGTCTGTCTGTCACTATTCTGGTCCCTCTTTCTGTCTGTGTACATGTCTGTTTTTGTGTCTGTGTCTGTCCTGCTGTGTCTTCTCATCTCTGTGGGTTTCATTCTTGCAATTCGCTTTCTTTCTTGCTCTGTCCCATCAATTGGCATTCTTATCGTATCCTAAATTATCTGTCTGTTTGTCCCTTTCTCTGTCTGTCTGTCTGTCTCTTACTCTCCTCCCTCACTATCTCCAACACAAAACCATGCTCCTTAACATTTCCCTCCCCTTCTCTTCCCAGGTTCCTCTGCCGATAGCCCAGGGGGCGAGCCGGGGGCATCGAAGCGCAAACGCCTGACGGTCGGAGACGTTTTCAACATGGACGAAGAAGAGATCTCTTCTGGCAAGCGAAGGAAGCTCGTTCCATTGGAATATTCGGAGGAAGAGAAGGCATCTGTCCTTCCTGCTGTCAAGCCCACCAGCGCAGAAGAGAAGAGGAAGTGCATCAAGAACCTCATAGAGAGAATTCCAACGGCAAAGGAGGAACTGTTCGCATACAAACTGGACTGGACCATGGTTGATTCGGTAAGGATGTGGATGATTAGGTGTTTTTCTGTCTTTCTCTGTCTTTATGTGTCCCGTAAAGTGGTATTAAAATCAGCTGTAAATTGTCTCTCTCTCTTTCTCTTTCACACTCTCTCTCTCTCTCTGTTTCTCTTTGTCTCTCTTCCTCACTCTCTCTCTGGCTGTCTTTCTCTCTCACACTCTCTCTCAGTCTCTGTTTGTCTTTGTCTCTCTCTCTCTCTCTCTTCCTCACTCTTTCTCTCTGTTTGTCTTTCTCTCTCACACACTCTCTCTCTCCCACCGTCTCTCTCACACACTCTCTCAAACGAAAATCAGATATTTTTATTTGCTGAACGACCATCGACCTAACTAAAAACACAAATACTATAATCATTAGTACTCACCAGTTACTACTTAGTGTCAACTAAGGCGTAACTAAATAAATTCGTAAAAGCTGTGCAAACTGCCAAACTAAAAATCAAGAGAATGAGATTTTTTTTAAATATTCTTAACTCGGCTCAGACACGGCAAGAAATTCAAGCTCAATTCATCCATAGCTATAACTACGCTTTGTTATGATCTATCCAGACTCTTATGGATCGGCGGATCAAGCCGTGGGTGAATAAGAAGATCGTGGAGTATATAGGAGAGGACGAACCGACGCTTTCAGAGTTCATCTGTAAAAAGGTCATTGCCAACAGCAGTCCAAGCAGCATACTTGCAGATATATCCATGGTAAAAGACATCACCTTTAATAGACACCTTTAAAATGGTTTCAACCGATGCTATATAAGGACGTTCTTGAATTGCATATTGTGTAATATGTTTTTAACATAATTATAGTCTTAACAATAAGAAAATAGTTTTAATCAAAGCAATGATATTAATTATAATAATAATTGTCAGAACTAGTATTATGATAATGGCAGTCTTAACTATAAGAAAATAATTATAATCATAATGATAATAATGATAGTCATAAATGTTGTTGTGATATTAATGGTTTTAACAATAAGAAAATTACTAAAAATCAAAGTAATAATGAATGTCATATTTGTAATTGTGATATTAATAGTCTTGACAATAGAGAAATAATTATAATCAAAGAAATAATATTAATAATAATTGTCATCAATGTTATTAGTGGTCTTCACAAAAAGAAAATAATTATTGTCTATGCAATAATATTGATAATATAATAATAATAATAGTTATAATTGTTCTTATAACAATAATGGTCTTAACAATAAGAAAATTATCATGAACAAAACAGCCATATCAACAATGATACCAATTGTCATAATAAGGAAATGATATATTCAGAACAATAATAATATAAATTATAATGATGATAGTAATTAATATGAGAATTGAACAGTTCAAGAACATTAACTCTTTTAGCTTATTATGCACCGTTTTGCTAATAGTTGTTGAAATGACTTTTAAGATAATATAGCAATTGCTGAATAGATGTCTTGAAGAGGTGCTTATCAAATTTAAAGGATTCATTCAATGACACAATAGTCATAATAATAAAAAAATGATAATAATGATTGCAAATGTTATATTGATTGGTTTAACAATAAGAAAATGATTATAGTCGAAATAATTGTATTAATATTTAGGGCATAACCGAGTAGACAATTTCTACAGAGTACCGAATCCGAGTATAAATTAGCAAAAGAAATGTTTGTGCCTGTAACAACTACTAATGTGGCTTTAACTTCATTTATAGCTTGTTAAATGTTTTTTTTTAAATTATTGAATAAAATTTTTTTATTTCAAATTATTTGTAACTATTTGTGTGTGTTATATTTGCCGAGGCGAATGGTTCCGAATAGTCTTGTTTTTGTGATATTAATGTTAACAAACAAAAAGAAAATAATAATTATTTTCAAAACAACAATATTAGCAATGCTAATATGGAAATAGTTATTTTAGCCAAGATAAAATAATTATAATAATAGCAGTCATGGTTATAATAATAATCGTAATAATGATTAAAAATATTAATAATGATTTCAATTGCTTGCCATTGTAGGTCCTTGACGATGAGGCCGAGGTCTTCGTAGTTAAGATGTGGCGACTTCTCATTTACGAAACGGAAGCAAAGAAACTCGGACTCGTCAAGTAATTTTAATAATGCGCCTAGCTTTTCTGGACCGAGAGCTTTGCCGGGTTGGGGAAGGTGGAGGATGCGAGTGAGACCTTTCCCTCATGGAAAGAGGGGCGCCGGGGAAGGCGCGCGGACACGTTGCGGCCGAGTTGTTGCGGCATCTCTGTTCTTGAACTGTTCATATTGAAGGATGTTTTAGATGAGAAGATCTTTGGCTGGTGACAGTCCCTGAGTGCGTTTGTCAAGATTTTTTAATGATGACGGTTGTAGTTGCAGTTTAACGACACTGTGATAACAAGGATCATTAGCGTCGCCCTCCAGTCTTGGAACTGGCACTGCTGGACTGCATGCAAAGTTGTTTTTAATGATCCAGGTCACTTTGAAGGTATATTTTTATGTATATTGGAGGAGGCAGAGAGTGACATAACTCCTCCACTGCTCACACTCTAGCAGTGCCAGTCCCAAGCCTGAGTGAAGGAGGAGTGCTATGCTACTGATCTTTGTTATCACGCAGTGACGTTAAACTGATGCTACTACAGTTTCTTGAGCTAGCTCTGAGGCAGCCACGACCTCATTTTCTTAGCCTCAGCATATGACGGTCAGTCCTCTCCCTCACTGTATCATCTTCCTACCGACAGTGAATGGTCGGTGTGCTTCCTATATAGTACTATAACTGAGCTGGCTAGGATTGCAGGTAGAACTGAAGTTTCTTAATCAAATTTCAGAACCTCTGACCTGTAATCAAACTAATCTGATCTGTTCAACCTACTAAGTCTAATCAGTTCAATCTAATCTGTTTAATCTGATCTTTTACTAGAAACACTAACTCCGACACTGCTTGCACTCTGACAGAGATTGGACAGTTCCAAGCCTGGATGAAGGAGGATGGCACTGCTAATGGTCTTTATTATCACACAGTGTCGTTAAACTTAACTCTGCTGCTATAGGAGTGGATAGAGCAATCGTCTTATAACGTATAGAGTGCGTTTTCGATCCTCCTCATCTCTTGAGATGGTTACTTCTAAACATTGACCTGTCTAAGGCTTGGCTTTGGTGCGGCATTGCTTGAAGCCTCTCATTAGCCAAGCGGCGTCATAGAAGTCGTCTTCTCTCTTTCTGGCTGATCTTTTGAATGCTGGCCTGATTATGGACGGTATTCGTGTGCCGTCGGTGTGATACCTCGCAATTGACACCGGCACTTTAGATGTTACAAATGATCTTTTAACAATAGGAGTAGGATGAGGAAACCGTGGAACAATGAACTTTGAGGTGTTTCCTGCCGGCCCGAGCCTTTCCTCCATTTCCGTCAACGGAAACTCCATCTACATTCTACTCATTACTGAAAACCACTTTTTAGCCGTGGTCGGACTTGGAGCGTCTCTGAGCAGTTATCTTTATGAGGCGCTATATTAAGTTTCATTGATTGCTTGATTGATTTATTGATTGAACGGTCGAACTCTGCGGTTTTCCGTTGTGTTTCAATCCCTGTGTGTGGCCCGTCAATGTTGCTTCTGCGGTGTTTACCGACGCTTGCATCGCAACTGCATCGACCGCGAGGTGGAACCCCACCTCTGGTACCAACCGATGTTGACAGAGGTACGTAACAAATGACCGATAACTTTGCCATTACCCCGCTCTGTTTGTTCGGAGGCCGGCCGGTTTAAGTCCCGCTCCCTTTGTCCCCCGATCGCTCGACCCTTCGACCGCCTCATAGTCCGTAACGATCGCTTTTGTGTGCCGAACACGCACGGCTATTACAACGTCTTTCGCCGGCTCGGAAAGTTCAACACGGCCCCGGTTTTGTATCGACGCAGTCCTCCTTCGAACCACCAACAGTTTTCGCGAAATACCCTCGACAAATAACGGTCCCCCTCGGTTAGGCGATGCCGCCCCCACAGGAACCGCAGTGGGTACATAGTTTCGTCGGATTCGACACGTTTTCGGGTGCGTTGTATGTACACGGGTTAAACTTGAAGTATAATTTCGAGGCACGCAACTCGGCGTCACGCGGTAATCCCACAACAATGCCACTCGCTGTACCAGATGAACGGGGGCAAACAACCCCGATCAGGGGTGGTCCCCGCCGGCGGGGTCGGGCTGGGAGAGGACCGGGGTGGGGGCAGGAATCGCGTGGGAAAGAACACGGGCGTCGGTCGACCTGCTTCAAAGAATTATGTATGTCGACAGTAACACTATATGTTTGCGCTTTGGCGAGTTATGTATTTTGTGCGATCCTCCGCATGTGTTTGGATTTTAGATGGCGCCTCAAATATGGGTATTTATATGTAGTGCTTCTACCATAGGCGGAGAAATTAGGAGGGCGCCGCCAACGACGATGGATCCAATCCTATGTCATTATAGACCAGAAAGTATGCTCAGGTAACCCTGTGTCTCGATGTCGAAATAGAACTGGGGTCGGACGTTTTTGCTTAGTGTAGGCCTATATCCTCGAGTCAAAATCTAATGTTAAAGTGTTGCCCATGAAACAGAATCTGAGTGAGTGATGACGAATGAGATGTTTTAGTTTCCTGTCAGTTTAATAGATGTATGGCATACATTACAACTTGTTTTTTGAATATATTTCCTTTCTTTTAAAGTTCATCAGTACGCACACGACCATACGATAGAAAAGCAATATTTCAGAACCATTGAGACAATACTCGGCTATAACTGCCTCGGACGAGTTACAAGGCAGCCAATCATCAATCGTTAAACGAAGAGCTGGGGGTTAAACCCAAAGCCACCCTGCTCCCAGACAACTAGAACAGCTCAAACTCTACGAGCAAGGTCTTTCTGTTATGACTGAACTTCCTCGCTAGAGTATCAACACAATTCTTTTAAAACTACTTCAAAATGAGCATCAAATCGTGAGACTACTAACTCGCCTATATCCACAAGATTCGCCGGTGATTATTCTTTGAATGTCCGGTATGTTTGTAGCTATTATTGACAATAACCTGTCAAAATAAACTGTTTGCGAAGGTCTTAAGCGGCGGCGCCCAGTGTTGTAACTACATACACACGCTGAGAAAGCTTGCGTATACACACTCGCATCCTGCTAAGCTTATTGGCATGAATGTTGTTCTTGTTCTCACGGTAGGGTCTGCTTCTTCGGAGGGGTCTGGTAAAGGTTAGAATTATTGAATTTGAAGGAGAATTGAAGGCCTTTTGGGTTAGAGTTACTGAATTTGAAGGAGAATTGAAGGCCTTTTGGGTTAGAGTTATTGAATTTGAAGGGGAATTGGAATGAGTTTTGGGTTAGAGTTATTGAATTTGAAGGGATATTTATTCCCATCTTTAAACACCACAGATCGGTTATGCAGTTATTCAAAGCTAGGCGTGGATAAGAGATCAATAAGATCTGTTGAAAACTGATTTAAAAAATGCTCAAAGTGATATTTTATTTTAAATGCTGTTGCAGGTATCTGTTGGCCTATTTTAAATATGCCTACTGTTGCAAATAGGCCCTATCTAAAGATCCTGGTCTCGAATGCACTCGATTTGAATGGTCTTGGCCTTCAGGTTCAGTGTCTTTAACTTGCAAGACCAAGGCTCCGCTGTTTTCTGCACTGTGATTAACAGCAATACGACACCATGATAACAAAGATAAGTAGCGTCGCCCTCTTCTTTTATCCAGGCTTAGGACTGGCACTGTCAGAGAGCGACCAGCAGTCGTTAAAGACAGTTTGTTCTAACCCGAATAGATCGTGAATGGATATAGATAGATGATTGATAGATTCACCAGAGAATTTGCTTGCTGAAGTTTTAGATTTGTAAGGAATTGAAGACCGCCACGCATGGATGAGCAATGTAACAACTGTCGATATATGTAAATATAGGCCTATATACATATAATCCTTTACATATATTGTAAGCAATATCAAGAGCCCAAACAAATATATACATATGTGCATGTACATTGTGTTGCCCTATATATATATATATATATATATATATATATATATATATATATATATATATATATATATATATATATATATATATATTTATTGATGTGCTTATAAAAATTATTTTTATATACATGCATATACAGGGTGGGCCATTAAAATGTAACCCCTCAAGTTTTTTGCTAATATTTCGGCCAAAAGTTGAGATTAGTAAATGAAATTTTACAGGCGCTAAACTAATTCATATTTACTTATAACCGCCAAATTTGACTAAAAAAATTTCACACAGAACAAAAGTTATATCACTTTAAGTGAGTGCAACCACTGATTTTTGATAGTCAAACATTTTCGCAGCAAAAGTCACAAAAACGATTTTATGAGGTCACATCTCAATTGTTATAAAACAAACGTCATATTGTTTCACAACCTGTGTCTACCACCAATAGCCACGCTTATATTCTGAGTCTATTTGGCAACATTTGTTGACCTGTTTTGGAGCCATTGCATCGGCGATAATTTGCACAGGAACACAACGAAAAGCGGTAATGTTCAGATCTTCTTTAGCAAATCTTCTTACAGACGTGCAGCTGGTGATCAACTCTGCTGAAATTCGCCGAGGGCTGAGATGATTTTTTATGTTGCTATTCTGCAACAAATAAGTTTGTCAACATGCTCGATATTTGTTCAGGTGCCGATAGATTTCTGCCTTCCGCTGCCCTTACGATGTTCCACCCATATCATCAAGTGCTAAGCTCCAGTGATTTCAAAGTAAGCTTTGATTACAGCTTTGGCGCCAAGATCATGCTCATGATTCATGAAGTGTCTATATACGCATTTTACCTGTCATGGACACCTTGCCCATGTTTATTTTGTCACAAATGCTATTATAAAATGATTAATCACAAAACATTTTTATTCAGCAATTTAATCGACTGCCTGCTATAGATGACGTCAAAGTGACTTCCATGTGCGGTAATTTCCAGTTTCTTTTCTCAATAATAGAAAATTATAAATTTTGTTTTATTACAACTGCTTGAAATGTGACTCCATAAATTCGGTTTCTATAACTTTTGCGGCGTTAAAAGTTTTTTGACCAACCCAAATTAGTGGTTGCACTTATTAAAAATGATATAACTTTTGTTCTGTTTGAAATATGTTAGTCAATTTTGGCGGTTATATGCAACTATGAATTGGCCTTCATCCTGTAAAATGTTTTCATTTAATAGACCTATTTCCTACTTTTGGCCGAAATATTAACAAGAATCCGTAGTGGTTATTTTTTGTACCATCCTTTATATCGACAATTTTTACATATAAAACAATGTTCAAACACCCCCACAAGTAAGTATATACATACACACACACAAAACACACACACACACACACATATATATATATATATATTTGTGTGTTTGTATATTTGTCGTCTTCAATGGTCTTTTCATTTAACAACCTCCAATTACCCTTACCCCCGCTGCCACCCTATAGCAGCAGGTGTGGAGTCCCCCTCGCTGTTTCTGGGGCGGGACGGGTCTCTCATCCACCGGTGGGAGGGCGGGGCGCTACGGGGTCCGCCCCATCGATTCTGAAGGATTTTCTTTGACGACGGGTCAACGACAATAGAACGAAGAGGAGCAGAGAAATATTTGCCCTCTCCGGTAAACCATCCGTAAACCAAGTTTTATTCTCCCAATATATATTATATATATATATTATCTAATATATATCTAATATATATATATCTAATATATATATATCTATCTGTAAGTTTTTGTAGAGATGTGTGTTTTTTAAAAATTGTCAATTTCAGAACATTTGCGCTGTGTCAAAGATTTCTGTCTGTAAATGTGTGTCCGAACGTCCGTCCCTCCGTCTGTCTGCCTCTCAGTAACTCTGTTACGCACGTTATTGTCATCATCGTCATCATGAGTCATGACAACGCGTGGAAAGTTTCTGTTTGAACGACACCGTGTTGTAACAAAGATGATTTTAAGGTAGTCAATCGTTATGAGACCTACTGACATATGGCTGCATGCCTTAAGAAAGTCACTAATTCTCATGACAATTGGCTACCTTAAGCAAGTCACTATGTCTCATAACGTTTGGCTTAAGAAAGTCACTTAGCTTCATAACAATTGGTTACTTTAGAAAGTCACTTAGGCCCATAACATACGGGTATCTTAAGAAAGTCTTATAACATTTAAGTAAGTCTCATTGCATTTGGCTACTTTAAGACAGTCGATAACTTTCATAAACCTCATTTCTACGGGAAAATTATAAGAACGCTTAATTATAATTATCATGGTCGGTTGCTGTTTGACGACGCTGTTTCATGATGACGAAGACCATAACGGTTGCCCTCTTCCCTCTCCATGCTTCGAACTGGCACTACAACGGCAGAGTTACAGCGTGATAAATTGAATTGCAGCGCGAGTGGGAAAAGAATGATTTCAGCCCAGGAGACTTTGTCTAAATTGTTTCGTAAGATCTCTAATGCGCTATATAAGTAGCCATTATACATGCATAAATACAAAGATGGAAGACAGGGTGAAACGGAAAAGGAAAAGGGGTACTTGAGGGAAAGTGCGTGGGGCGGACAGAAGTTATGAGGCGCTATATAAATGACCACATACATGCGAACATACAAAGATGGAATGGAGGGTGAAACGGCTGAGGAAAGGGGCAGAGGAGTCGTATGGGGAAGGGGCGGATAAATCGGACAGAAGTTGGACCGGGTTACTCTCAGGCTTCGTAGCCGGTGGCCAAATACGTGTTGGATAAACTGTTGATTACCCTCTTCTCGCTTCATCAAAGTCTCTCGTCTTTCCTAGTTCCCCACGGACCGATGTCAGGGCCGCTGCCGTTGCCGCGTCTAATGAGAGGCCGCTTGTTAACCCCGACGCTTGGAGTGGAGGAGGAAGGAGAGGGTGGGAAGGGTGGGCGTGTGCGAGGGAAAGTGAAGTGACGATAATTTGTCCGCAAACCAACTGGATTGGTGGCCGTGGTCGCCTCTGATATCGGTTACTGTTTCCTTTCTCCTCTCTCTCTCTGCCTGTCTCCATCTCTCCCTCTCTCCCTCAATGCCTTCCTCCATTTTTGTCTCTCTACCTCTCTGCCTGTCTCCCTCTCTACCTTTTCCTCTCTCTGCCTGCTTTCTTCTATGCCTCCCTCTCTCTGCCTCCCTCCATCTCTGCCTGCATCCCTCTCTCTGTCTTCCTCTCTCTGGATGCCTCCCTCCCTTCATCCCTCCCTCCCTCCCTTTATTCCTCCGCCTCTGCCTCTCTGCCTCTTTTTCTCCCTCCCCCATCTATATCTCCCTCCCTTCCTTCCATTCTTCCTCCGTCCTCCCTCCGTCCCTCCCTCCCTGTCTGCCCAAATACTACTCGACTTCAAGCGGAGAGCGCAGAGCGAGTGGAGAGCTCTCGACTATTTGGATATGATTAGAGGATCTGACCCTCGGGGTGTCGCAGTCAAGCACCCTCTTCTCTATTGACGCACCCCCCAACTGTCGTTTAATTCACACACTCTCTCATCTCTTCCACGTCCGTGCCAACCTTCACTCTTCCAAAAGTGTCGCTGCAATTGTCCCTGTTTCCTTCTGTCTCTTTATCTCGTTTTCTTGCGAAATGGCTAATATATTGATATTTTGAAGTCAAAATGTAATAAGTTATACTCAATTTCAATTATTATTTCTTAAAACCGGTTGTGTCATAACCCTAAAAAGTTGAGTAGCATTCTAGATCAACAGTCAAACAAATTATTATATTTGATATCTGTTACGCGACAAAAATCGCCCAATGCCGCCGTGAGAAATTCCGGGCCTATGAGCAGACCAATCCAGGGCCTCTATCATTGGGCTATATTGGAAATTTAAGAATTTTTTTTATGACCGCCGCCTTTTTTATGAGCTGATAATTTATCGTACGACTAACCAGGGAAGGATTTAACAATCTACCGCCCCTAGGTCATGATTTCTATGCCACCCTGCCAATTTTTTCAAATTTTAATAGACGCTATCGTATAGGAAGATCAACCAGCACTAGGCCTACCAGTCTGTTTCCAATAAAAAATGAAAATAAATAAATAGGGGGCCGAGTATTAACTTAATGTATAAGCAGAGTATAACACATATCTTTGTTAGTCCACTGGCTTTACTTTTTACATTTAAAATAATTCAAATCCAACTTTTGCCGCCCCTTGAAATGTGCAGCCCATGCATATGCCGGGGCTTTGTTAACACTGTCTCGAGACCATACAACTCTGCTTTTAGATTACTTGTGCGTAAAGAACATACAGCACAGCACAGCAACCAATCAGCATCAAGCAAACAATTTTACCTCAGGTAGCTTACCCACATTTGATACAGGCGCCATCTATTTCCCAGAGTTCCCCATAGCAGCATCAACGACCAGCTGATCATATTCCTTCCAGACATTAGCTTTCTCATTTAAAGACGTCACTATGACGTACCTTATTAACCAGGTCTTTCATAAAATGCAAATTTGTGGATAAATATGTCAGGATTAATACGGTTTTGGAATTTTAAAAATCGACGAATATTTACTATTTATTTTCATGTTATCATTAATTATGGTTCCCTTCATTTCATGAACACATGTGTAGTATCCTAAAGCAGTGTTCTAAAATAGCATCGTAATCTAAATATTATCCTAAAGCAATATCTTCTTACAATACTAAACACGATCGTTGAACCAGACATTCTTCAAAGAATAGTCACGTACGTTGACCGCTATCAAAGAACTGGTACAAGGCGCCTAGCGACGCCGTGTAAACCGTCTCCACGCGGCGCGTTGATATAGCTGTGGTTATCGTCATGGAAATGGCTCTGTTTGAAGTTTTCATAGACATGCGCAGAGGAAATGAAACAGCGGAGGGTTTGTGGAGGCTGATAAAAGGCCCTGAACAATTGTTAAAAACATGAATATTTACTCGAACATTGATCTGTTGTTTTATTAAAGTGAACCTGTAGGATAGGTTTAGGGTTGATGTCTAATCATCATTGTTTGCGATTACGCACTTATATATTTTCTCTAAACGCAAATAAAGGTATCAAATTTTCAAATTATCAAATCTGTTCTGAGTCTTAAATGGGTATATTCCAGTTTTATTAGATATATAATAATTTGTTTATTTAACTGAAATTAGCTTTGTGTTATTAGCATAAATAATTAAAGCTGCACTTAGGCCTAAACAGATTTTTTATGATTTGATCAGTTCTATAGGTTACTTAAAAATATTTTCTCATGTTTTAACGTTATATTATGCGATCCTATATATTGAAATTTAATACATATATATTATATATGTTTGTACTGTATATATATATATATATACATTCTTAAATATAAATTTCACAAATAAACATATAAATAAATAAGACTGTAAGTACAATATACACGCAAATTTCAATGCTTGGATGATTGTAATTTAATCCCGCATTTATATAGCGCCCTTCCTCCGTTCATCCGTTTCTCTTACTGCCTCCTTCTCTGCCTCCATCCCCGCATGCCTCCCTCTCGCGCTTCCTCCACTATATTATATATATATAATATATATATATATATATATATATATCCTCCCTTCATCCGTCTCTCTTACTGCCTCGTTCCCTGCCTCCCTTTATCCGTCCCCGCCTGCCTCCATCTCTCCCTCTCTGCCTCCCTCCTCCCCTCTCTCTATCTCTATCCCTCCTACCTTCATCCGTCTTCCTCTCTGCCTCTTTCTCGTCATGCGTCACCGAAACTTGCAGGATGAGAGGGTCAGCAACTCGAGGCGCAAGGACTGTCGAAGACAGTTCCAAGCCGATGGGCTAACATAGGCATTGCAACGCTCTTTGACTGGGCCTAGCAGAGAGCGTGAGCGGAACATCGAGTGGAAGATCGCAAAGAGGCCTTTGTAGGTATTACATATGAATTGAATTGGAAATGGACTTTCATTCATCCATGCGTTGGTGGTGGTGGTTGCAGTTTAACGACACTGTGTGATAACAAAGATCATTAGCTTCGCCCTCTTCCTTTACACAGACTTGGGACTGGCACTGCTAGACTGCAAGCAGAGGAGTAAATGACAACATTTAAGATATAACATTACAAACAAAGGTGTCTAAGCGGTCATTCATTTACCTGCGCAATTTATGGACCTATATGAACTGATAAGGACACAACTTTGTTGAGAACCACCACTGCTTGCACTTCGGTAGTGCCAGTCCATGTCCTGGACATGAAGAGGGCGGCGCTAAGGAACCTTCTTTGCATACAGTGTCGTCAAACTGAAGCCATGCGCCGCTTAGATTGAAACTGAAAGAACTAATCACCACGATGGGAAAGAGCAATTTCAGCGCGTATGGATGTTAAAAACGGTGTGACCCAAGCAATATATATACATATATATAAAGATGCGATACACTTCTGTCGTCCTACAAGGCTGTTGATATATATCGTGTCAATTATTGAAATGCTTAGTCAGTCTACATGTATAAGGAATTACCTTATAGACAATTAGCTAAGCCACGATATCAGCCAGAAGATGAATCTACCTACACTAAATTATGGGTGAGCTTAGCAACTCGCGTGAGAGGTATAAAATATAACGAAATAAATAGTTTTATTAATCCGTAAACGATAACTCAAATAAGAATTAGAAGTCTTTAGAAATGAACATGGAACTTAGTCTGCACAGCGTCTAATCCTAGACGTCTTTAAGAGTCTTTTCGTTCAGGAAAGTTGATAATTAATCGCTACTCAGTATGAGAATCTCCTGAGTAATAATTATAATAAAGAAAATCTAAATTGTAAATAATTTTATCTAGAGAATGATACAGTTACCGTTTACGTTCAATAGCGGAGTTCACCAATTCATCACAAGGGGGGAGTTACCCCAATTCCCCAACCCAATTTAATTAAACTTACGACCAACCCCTAGAGCAGAGAGTTTCCAACCAGACAGACCCTATATGTCTAGAGTGCGGAGTTATTTTATACCGACTACCGTGGTCAGGCCGTCTAGACTGGTCAGCCGATCCTGATATTGGGGCAGGTTGATCCCAAAAATACTATACCACTGTGGATCCGGCGAGCTACTAGTCGTCACCTCTAGAGCCGACTGAATCTCTACGCTATTATAAAAATACACGTGCTCAAACCATCATCTACCATCGTAAGTGCCCCAGCCATGAACACCTATGATAGAGCCTCAAATCTAAGTGAAGGCAACCGTGTGGAGGTGAATCTATTTATAACATGGCATTATGTTGACCCTATGTTACTTCTTACATAATAACTCCTCCACTGCTTGGTAGTACTCGGCCAGTGTCAGTCCCAAGCCTGGATAATGGTCTTTGCTACCACACAATGTCGTTAAACTGCAACAGCCACCACCTTTTATAATCTCGCACTACATTCACTCTTTCAGTGCCAGTCTCAAGTCTAGAGAAAAAGGAGGAAGTCGACGCCAATGATCTCTAAGTATCGTTTTAAACTGAAACTATTACCAAGACTACTTTTCTCCATTTCCTCAGTATTTAGACACCTTTGTATCGTTCTCTGTACGGACATTACATACAGACCTACTTATATCGTTTAACAGCTGTATCTTGTATGTGCCATAATATGCCAAGCAAAATGCTATAGATGGCAACGACCTTTGCTGTCAGAAGCTGTTGTTGAACCCTGGATCGTGAAATATCGTAATCGTAATCTTAACATTTCTACAGCGCCCTTAAAAGCGAAGTCGCGGGAACCAGCTTATTCACAGGTGCTCAATAAAAACAGAATCGATAGCCATCCTTACAAACTGGATGTTTGATTATTTCGGGTAATCGTTCAACTCGCAAGAAATTAGCAAATACAGTACAATAACACAAGCCATGTTATAACATATAGGCTGTGATAGCTCCAAATATTTTAGACCGGGCCCCCCAACATAATAATCATCGACCCACCCTACATGTTTCCTTCAAGCCACACAACACCTCCGCCCTACCGCATCCAATTCATCACGCAAGCGGATGTAACCACTCCCTCTCTCTCTTTCTCTCTTTCTCTCTTTCTCTTTTTCTCTGTCTCTGTCTCTGTCTCTGTCTGTCTCTGTTTCTGTTTCTGTTTCTGTTTCTGTTTCTGTCTGTCTGTCTGTCTGTCTGTCTGTCTGTCTGTCTGTCTGTCTCTCTCTCTCTCTCTCATTACACCCCAAAGGGATACTAAATGCCCCATTAGGCCGTTTTGACACGCCCAAGTCCTCGCTATACTGCAACCGCCTGTGGCACCCCGCGCCAGCTAATCGAAATCGGCCCGTCAAAGATTGACGGCAATTATGATTGGACGATGGGCTGGACTTATTGAGTTGAATCCACCCATCGTCCCACAGAAAAACATGGGCTGCTTAACTGACTGATGCACTAGCCCCGCCTCTGCTGCATCATGTATGGTCAGCGGTTAGATGGGTCTATTATATTTGCGTAGGTAAGGGTAGTTAATCGTTTTTATTGCAAATGCATTGATTTGAAACAGATTCAACAATAGCCAGCAGGCGCGGGAGGCGGGGCCAGCGAGCCAGGCCACACCCATTGACGTGCCGTACAGGCAGGCTATTTGTCGTATTTTAACGACGGACGTTTCTTCGCAACGTCAAAAGCTGGTGATAAGTGGTTCAATTAGGCGTCTCACACGTCGAACCGAATCACCGCGTCGGATTACTACGCCGCGTCACGAGTTGTCGTCGCGCATGCGCAGTCGAGACCGAGCTACGGATAAAACAATCGTCATTCGAAACGGCGTCGTGGTATTATGATGTACGGGCGCTATAGAAATTGAGGATGAGCAGACGGGATAGAGTGTTCTATCACCCATTTAGCATCCGCCGGATGCTGGGGGAAGAGGTGGACGACTTCGAGGAGGTGGAGGAGAACGCTGTAAAGAACGACGAACAAGAACCGAAAATAGGAAGCGGGTCCATCATCGCTGACGTCACGGACTGCGTCACGCATCAATCTCCCGGAACTGACGTCAAACCAAACGATGACGATGACGACAGATCGAGTGACGTCATTTCCGATCGCTCGTACAACTTCCGGTCTTGGGCGGAAGCGGAATCGGCCGACGACAAGAGGACGTTGCTACATCCGGATCAGCCGCGGGCGCAACCCTCACCCTCTGGAGTTGGTCCGACTCGGGGCAAGAGCGTGGAGAAGCCTCCGTACAGCTATAACGCCCTCATCATGATGGCGATACGCGGAAGCCCAGAACGGCGTCTAACTTTAAGCGGAATCTACGAATTCATCGTCCGCCATTTTCCCTACTACAAGGACAACCGCCAAGGTTGGCAGAACTCTATCCGCCACAACCTTTCCCTCAACAAATGCTTCGTGAAGGTGGCTAGGCATTACGATGATCCAGGCAAGGGCAACTATTGGATGTTAGACCCCTCTGCAGATGACGTTTACATCGGCGGCACCACGGGGAAGCTACGTCGACGCGCCAATAGGGTCCGGGTCTATCCCGCCACTTCCGGAATGGGAGTAACCACTTCCGGATGTCTTCAGGCGCTTCCAGTCGGTCCGTATCTGCTGTCGAACGCGTCATATCCGGTCCTGTCGTCGCTGGTTCCGTTTTACCAGAGATTGGGGTTGATTCGCCCCGAATGCGGAGGGGTTGGTCCTTCTGTTGGTGGTGGCGAATACCCCAATGGGGTGTCGTGTAGAGGGTCGGGGCTCTTTGTCGAGGGAGGATTTGCACCCTCTACTGTGGGGTTCCGGACGTACCCCGGTAACGGGGGTATGGGATATGGGGTGTTTCGTTCCGGGGGGTTGGCAGCGGGTGTGACCCCCAGTCCCCTACTGGCTTCGCTCTATGCTGTACGATCGGAGGGTGTGGGCCAGGGAGGAAGCGTTGCGCACAGACAGTTTCGAAGTTAGGAAAAGCCGGGTGGACGATGATAATGAAGGATTGAAATCACGCATGTCTAATTATGACGATCGAATTACTGTTAATTATTGTTATTATTACGACATCATCATTATTAATATCAATATTAATATTATTAATGTTGCTAGTAATAATAATAATAATAATAATAATAATAGTAATAATAATAGTATTATTGTTATTATTATTTTTTTACTCGAGGTAATAATCATCCCTCGGGTTGATAAAACTAATCTCCGGATTATTATTATTATTATTATTATTATTATTATATTTATTATTATTATTATTATTATTATTACCATATTTATTCGTGAACCAACGGACATGGATGCAGACTCATTAGATCGTTATTAAATATTATTATTATTATTATTATTACTATTATTATAATTATATCAGTCACATTTCTGTCCGACGTATAGTTTTCACATGCGCTGTTATCGTCCATGCATGTAGATGATAATAATAATTATTATTCTTATTATTGTGAATCATTTTTATTATTGTTAATTATCATGATTGCTATTATACTATGCAGCGATTCCCAACCTGTGGCCCGCGGGCCAAAAGTGGCCCTCGACCTATAAAAGATTTTAAAAATATACGTTGAAAAAAATGAATATTTGACAGAATAGTTATTTTCTACTATAAATTGTTATAATAATTTTGATGATGTCTGTAAGTGACTTCAAATGTACTATAATGAAGTTCAATTTAACAATTATATATGTTTTAGTACATCTCTGGTCACGAGGTTAGTCTATGTCAATAAACCGCCGCTAATGCATAAGTATTCTTTATTGCATAAAATAATTATTTTAACCCTGTGGCCCATCATGTCCTCGTACTAAATAAAAGTGGCCCTTAGTCGAAAAAGGTTGGGAACCACTGTATTATAGTATCGTTATCATCATCATCATCATCAGTATCACCACCATCATCATCGTCATGATCATCATGATCATCACCATCATTATCACCATCATCGTATTCAACCCTTGCTTCGTCCATCAGACGTTATGATTAATAAAATTGTGAAAATTGTCTGAAGCATGTATAGTTTGTATACATGAAATGTATACGGTTGCAGTTGAATTCGACACCTTTTAATCGATCAAACTCTGCGTTATATAAATATTTATCAATGGCGTTACGCAACAAAAACAGTCATGATAGGATATCGATGCATCATTATTATAATTATACATATTGTGCCTAACACACCTCTTGTAAATCTGCTTCGAGACTTATAAAAACTGATGAAAATTAACTTACTGTGGAACTCGAAAACCACTTGTACACAGCGTTGTTAGACTTGAACTACACGAGAAACACGTCCACTGCAAGTACTCAGGCAGTGCCAGCCCCAAGCCTGGATAAAGGAGGAGGGCGACGCTAATGATCTTTGTTATCACACAGTGTTGTTAAACTGCAACTACCTACCTGCGAACGCCTGGTAATTAATTTATTCGTATAATAATTACTATGGTATATATACTCTTATACTGCTTGCAGTCAAGCAGTGCCAGACCCAAGAATGCATAAGGGAGGAGGGCGACGCTGATGATCTTTGTCATCACATAGCGTCGTCAATCTGCAGCCAACCAACTAATCAACTTTGATAGTGCCAGTCCCAAGCCTGGAGAATGGAGGAGGGTAGCAGTGTCGTCAAACAGAAACTAACCAGAGCAGAGCGAATTACGATGACGATGACGACGATGCTAATGATGTCAATGTCGAGTATGATCGACTGACGGATGGATGGATTGGTGGGTGGACGGACGGACGTGTGGCTACACAAGATAGGCAATTACGGTTTAACAGCATAGAGGTTCAATAAACCTCAAGAGTAGCCTACCTCGTTACATGCGTCATTATATGAAAGACATGCATGTATATCTTTAAATTCATATATCTATATATAGCAAAAATGAGGCCATGTATCTATATGTAAACATATACATATATGACCATCAACTTAGGTTATCTATATAATATATATATAATATATATATATATATATATAAGATTGGGAACACTTCTTCTAAAATGTTGCAGAGCTAGATTATTCTATCCATGCAGTAGCATATGCCGAACAACATGTATCATAAGCTACGCCACAATGTTAATTGCGGTAGTGCCAGTCCCAGGCCCTGATAGAGGAGGAGGATGAAGCTAATCATGATTGTTATACAACCAACCGATTAATTCTCTACGTGCAATAGGCCTATACGGCCCATAAAAGTTTTGCGACATAGATTATAATTTATATAGTGCCTGTGAGGAATATGGCTGTCATTGAAATCACGGCCCGGGTACTCGTCATCAACCCGCGGAGCAATTTGTTAGGAAATATAAGGAATTGCGCATTTTTACGAAATGTTGGGCACCCGAAAACCAATTTCATTGCCCAGGCAGTCGGCCTCGGGCGGGTACTTGGATACCCGTTGACAGACGTATTGAGGAATGATATGAAGGCGCAACAATGCTGAAAGAGGATCTATGAGGTAGGCCTAGCGATTAAACGAATGGATTCCGAGTTTAACGACAACTTATGACATCAGAGGCCGTCGCCGTCGACAGAAATTTGCTTGGTATATTACATCACTTATTACAGCACTTACACGCTTTAGATAGTCACTATTGATGATACTATTATCTACTGAATATTATTATTATTATTATATTAAATATTATTATTATATTATATTAAACAATAAGTAGGTCTGCATGATTATTGTATTGTCCATACAGGGACCGATATAAAGGAGTCTAAATACTGAGGAAATTGATTTAAGTAGTCTTGGTAATAGTTTCGGTTTAATGACACTTAGGCCTAGAGATCATTGTCGTCGCCCTCCTCCTTTTTCTCTAGGCTTGGGACTGGTACTATAAGAGTAAACGCAGTGCGAGATGATGATCATGAGGTACACTCGTGCACGCAGTGTATAAGTCATTCATTGGCTCGTGTATAAGACAACCTTTGTGTTCGATAAGTTTATTTAACGTCGCATTCATGACAAAGATGATATACGACAAGTTAGCGAAGATTACTGTGTGTATTAAGTTTATTTAATTACGCATCCATGATATGGATGATATGCGTTATTCAGGTGTATATATACAATATATAAATAACGATATTAGGGTGTCTAAATGCTAGATAAAGGGGAGGGCTGATAATATTTTTTTAATACATAGTGTCGTTAAACGGAAACTAACCAATATCAGGACATAGACAGCAACTAATAAGCTGTTGAAAATTGGTGGCGAAAACTCGTCGAAACACGAACATAAAGGCGGCAGAGCGTACACAATCGCCCAACACAATGCCCTCTCATTGAACTATTCACCCGGTTAAGTGACCCTAACCCTCGCTAGGTGGCGTAGAGTTCCCGTGTTATTTCTGCGCGAATCTTCCAATTAGCACGCCCCCTGGTGACGTGGGTGGAGCGGGAAACCCGCGGGGTTTGTAGTGGAGTGTTTTCAGCCGGTGGGGTCCAAGTTTGGGACACCAACGTGGCACAATGGGGCTGCTTCGTCTCGCGGCCGCTAGGGGCGTGTTGACACACACGAGAGATACATTGTAATGCCGCGGATGGGTTGAGAAGAAGGAAATGGGTGGGTTTGGGTTCTTGGGGGCAACGCGCAGCAGCCTCGTGTCGTCGTTGAGTTGTGGTGCTATGCATACCATCTTACCAAGGTTATATTCGACACCCTTTTTAAAATTAGACATACTTTGTATATAGGCCAGGTGTGCACCAGCAGCCAGCTATTTCACGGGCGCTGAGTCAAATCAAATGGGCTGTCAAAAGGGTAATCTGAGGAAGGGTTATAGAGTCCGGTTTATAGAGGATTCCACCGTAGATACTTTGGACACCCGTTTTAAGATGATTAGCCCCAACATAGGACCCCGTGTTATTCGCGTAAGATTTGACGCATATCCTCCTGTCATGGATGCGTCGATAATAAATTTATTACACTCACACGCATAAAATTCTGCTTGCTACATGACTCAGCCATTCCCAAGCCTTGATATTGTTCATAAATGAGGAGCGCGATGCTAATGATATATGTGATCACACAGTATCGTTAAAGTGCAACTAACTTTTCGCGTAAATTCGGTCACGGCTGGTACTCTGGCAGTTCCAGTCACAAGCCTGCAATCATGGATATAGGGGAGGACGACGCTGATCATCTGTGCTATGCTAGGGTCGTTGAGCAGAAAATATGTATACCAACTTACCAAGGTTATATTCGACACCCTTTTTAAAATTAGACATACTTTATATATACGCCAGGTGTGCACCAGCATCCAACTACTTCACGAGAGCTGGGTCAAATCAAACGGGCTAACAAGTTCGCCGTATCACAGCACAGGCCACAGGGTCGCAAATTTGGCGTCTTCTACCAATTTGTTCTTTATTGTGTGGACAACAGTTACGATATATCGGACTTTTTCTTGTTACAACTTCTGATCCGATAACCTAATTGAAGCTCGTTGCATAGTAGCCGTATATAGTTGCAGTTTAACGACATTGTGTAGTAACAAGGACAATAAGTGTCCCTCTCCTCCTTTATCTAGGCTTGGGACTGGCACTGGCAGAGTACGATTAGTGGCGGAATTCACTATACATAGCCGCATCGTATAGGCCTGTATATATATATATATATATATATATATATATATATATATATATATATATATATATATAGCATCAGAAGGATGCGTTAAAAGGGTGTTTAGCGGCGACCATTGTTCAAGGCATAGTTAGTTCCATTTAAAAAAATTCATTTTTCAAAGTTACCTCTTCTTACGAGCCTACCCAGCAACCATCCTGTTTTCTTCCCAAAACTCATACATAATTTTAAAATACATTTATCTGAATAGGCATGCCTAGATTTATTAATAATTTATATACGTAGGCTATATATTACTCCGTCACTGTTTGAACTCATAGAGTGCCAGTCCAAATCTTGGGTAAAGAGGAAGGGCGCTGGTCCCTTTAGCGGGACAGATGTCACCACTGTCATTGAGGCGAAGGCAGGCCTAACAAGCACGGTGCGATTGTGGCGTGTCCTGACGGTGTTCAATGGGGCGATTACGGTTGGGTTACCAGCCGCTGTATGAGGGAGTTGGGTAGAGGGTCTCGGACCATGCTTCCAGAGGTGAAACTGAAGATTCGTCAAGGACCATGTATGGTGTTATGATAAAGATGAGCAGGCGGAGGATAGATGGTGAGAATTAAGGAGGGTGGTGATTACAATGGTAGAGGCGTTTTAATCATGATGATTACGACTACGGTGATTATGGGATGTGTTGAATACGAATAATCGTCAAACTTTTAATTTAGAGCACCACTCGAAAGACAAGCATAGGGCCCTGGCATAATCACATGCGCCCAATAGAAGCAGACCGACTCGATAGGCAGGGACCCCGAGGGGTCAAAATCCAGAGTCAGGCGGCTAAAGTGGATGGCGTTTAGAGCTGAAAGAGCGAGGGAGTTAGAGGGAAGAGGTGGAATCAGGATACGTTTTGTAAAAAAAGTGTTTCTAGTTTCCAACGATAGACCTGTGGGGAGATGGGAAGAAGTGAGGTATCATGGCTACAGTGAGTTCGTACGATGGATAGAATATTTGTCTTAATACTGGAGGGAGTTTGTTTGTGGGTTAACAAAAGAATGAAACACAGTAGTGACAGTACAATATGCTAATTGTGTTTTAACTACTCAGTTCATCAATCAATAAATCAATCAAGTCTTTTATTGCACCATGCCAAAAGTCAAACGATTACAACATCACAAAGTAATATCAAAGGCGAATTTAACAAGGAACAAATGAGGAGAGAATCCCTTAAATGGGACTGAAGTGACGGGGTTAATGATAGCGGCGATAAAAAATGCAGATCATCAAAGCTGAAGAACTTAACAAGTCGAAATTAAGAGATACAGCAGTCAAATGAAACTCAAATAAATACGAATTTCAACAAGGATTTCAACAAGACAGTAAATATATTAGTCTAAGATAACTTATGCTAGGAGATGATTACGAAGTCTGGATATGCTCGGTTAAGTTACGAATTACCTGTGGAAGCCTATTTCAGGTCAAAAGGCCAGTAGGTCTGTATAGTTTTTACAGTTTAATGCGGAGACTATAATGGGTATAATTTACAAACTGTATAAAATTAGTTATAAAAACACGGAGGCAGTAGAAAATTGATGTGCTTAAACATGATTCATTAGTATGTAACAAAATTCATTGTTCCATATTAAGGTATTCTCAATCTCAGGCCAGTGATGGAGGTTATTGAGAAATTGACCTTATGATTGAGAATTCAGAAGACACTATTTTGGAGGAGTTGCAGACGTTTAAGTAAAGTTAGCTGCCAAAACCATATCACAACATGTTCGTTATGTATGGACTAGAGAGTAAAAGTCAGTGGTAGCAAGTATAAATCGATATGTGACAGTATACAATGTTACATGGAAGGAAACTTCTAATCTGAAGGACTTATTCCTATCACAGCTCAACAATTTCTGAGGCTTGTCAAGGCATTTACATCAACATACAAGCAAGCAATACAAGGCTAGCATTAGATCAGTGTTTCCCAAACCGTGTTCGGCGGAACCCTAGGGTTCCGTGAGCTGAAGACAAGGGTTCCATGGAAAACTTTCGGTGTGAACAAATGAAGGATTTTTGTCCAGCATCTGTGTATAACCATATATGAAAGAGAATTCATATGATGTCATTGAAAATCGGTATTTGTGTTGTTAGTGGATCTAATCTAGGCCTAAACCAATAATTGTCTGCGTTCGCAAGCATTTGCACCTAGAACAGAATATGTTTAGTTTTTAATCAGATCCATTTCGCCACAAAACGATTCGGCAACTTTTGTTTGGTATTGCTTTTTCGACAACCACGCCTAGAAATTAATGTAAGACACTAGTGTCAATGCAATTAAACCACAATTCATTACTTATAATGAAACCACAAGTGGACATCAGTGACATCACATCGAAGCCGCGATTGTACTGTTATTAATTTTGATTTCAGGTCAAAGATAAAAGTCCCCATAATGCCAACAACAATGGTGCAAGGTAGGCTGCTCGTCACGCTATACGTCGAAGTTAGCCAACGCCACCTACCGAATGAAAGCAGGATTAGTCAACCGTACGGGAATACGGGGATCGAACTCGGTTCCTCAGCTCTGCACGTCAGTCTATTATACATTAGGCCTACTATACGGCTTACCTATTCATACGATCTGCGGGAGCCATTTATTACCCGCTATACCGGTAATCGGTGCGAGTAACTTGAAAGCCTTGGACAAAATGTAACCGATTAAACCAGTTCCATCTCTTAAACACTCCAGTCAACATCGGTTTTTATATTTCTATCTCTATCTTCGCCATTACTTGTAACCCGTTGTAATCACAAATCAGTTGCGGTGTGCCAGAAAAAAATGACCAAATGTTGTAGCCCAGCAATAATGCCATAGTCACATAGTGAACGCGCTTATTCCTGGTGGTGGTAGTTGCAGTTTAACGACATTGATTGATAACAGGTAGGGCTGCCGCAAACGAGTAGTTTTTGAGTAGAGTACCCGGTCGAGTAGCTTAGCGAGTACTCGTTAATACCGGAAGTGCTTAAAATAAGCTGCATTGCTTCTACTATAGACTAGAGATAGACTAAGTAGACAATAATTATCATAGGTTCTAATTAAGGCACTGGGGCACCAATAAAGTGAAATCTCCAATGTAACAATCGACAAGTTACTGAACAGCCAAAGAATCAGAATTTTTTTAATTTGTTGTTAAATATTAAAAAATATTTAATATACATGTGGACTACAGAAATCGAATGTCAAATGCGGATGGATCTTCGTTGGTTGGGTAAGTTTATATAGGCTATATCATTGGCAACAGCCTGCTCAGTGGCAACTTTTACAATTGTCCGATCATCATTTAATTTACTTCAACTAGCTTAGGACTTAAACATGGCTTAGGCAGGTGTAGGCACCACTTTGTAAGATATTAAAGATAGTCTTGATATATCATACAGTCAACAGACTCAACACCAATTTGCACCAATTTCTCTAAGAATATGAAATGAGATGTCATTGTGTCATGATGTCAGTAGGCCTAATCAGTATAATGACAGACAGTTAGTGTCAGTTATTAAACCTATAGGCCAAGTTCCTGGTGGAACAATAAATATTAATGCAACAGGTCGCTGTTGGCGTGCATCACAACCAACATGTTCAGGTGATAACGATGACCGCAAACGGTTTAGAGTGAGGCCTGCAACATAAAATGTGCGCTCAGATGTTAAGGAGTCAGGTATGCAGAGGTGCCTTTAGCGCAAGTGAAGCGATCAGGTTATAGGCTAGCGTGAAGAGATTATGACGTCACCTTCAAAAGCTCTTGCTTCGATAAACCGTCCATGTCTAAAAAATAGAATGTCTGTCAAATTCATGACTTACGTATTACGTCGCCTAGGCACCATTGCGAGAAATCCTTGCCTTTCAGTCAGATTTGGTACACGACCGTGGTTTAAGCTCATTTCAATCAATCAATCAAGGAAACTTAATAATAAGGCACCTTCAAGATATCTAATCAGAGGCGCTCCAGGTCCGACTACGGCTAAAGAGAACAGTTTTAAGTAATGAGTAGAATGTAGATGAGGAAGTTTTGGCAGAAGACAATGCTCTTGGGGCAAGTAATTCCATGTGGCTGGACCGACCACTGCAAATTAGGCCCGGTTCTGCATCATAGAAGTGCGGACGAAGAGAACAGTCAAGTTCCTCCAAGCAGCAGATTGTAGAGAACGTCGACCAACATTGGCAGCGACACAAAAACGAAGTCGCCTGAACCAGCTGAAGCACATGTAGGCGCTTAATCAAAAAAAATTCAGTACGCAGAGGGTGAAGATTCAAGGAGTCAGGCTGGTAGACAGACGGCAAAGGCGGAGGGTGTTTCAGTTGAAACGGCGATGATGGCAGAGGCAAGAGTAGGAATAAGAATAGGATTTACGAGAGAGGTTTTACAATCGTGAGTGGAATACATGTGTAGACTAGATTGACATAGTTAGAGACATTGATGAGTTCGTAGAATGGTTGAAATGTGTTTTAAGACATTTGGAGGATGCTTGTTACAAAAAGGCGGGTCAGCAGCGGCTATATGCAACCATTTGTAAATTTTAGTGACTCGGATCCTCTTCGGACAACCTCTGGGACTTGACGTAGTTCGTGATTAAGCTGGCTCCATGTGACTGGCTTTCTAGGGGCGCTTCAGATGTTTGGCCTAACCCAGAGCCGCAAGAGCAATGAGAGACATATGGACGGACGGTCAGACAGATAGAGACAGACAGATGAGAGGCCGGCTATAGCTTAAAATACGAGAGAGTAAATGGATTAAGATATTAGTTCATAATGAGCATGGAAATTGTCGACGGGTTTTTCAGCTACCATTAACCACACTGGCGTGTCTGTTTACACCAGCCATTGCATTTCAGACCTGCGCCTATCAGTCCTATTATAGAAATTTCAGCCAATCATATCGCCTGGATCACAGGCTACCATATATAAGACGACAACTTGTAGACTTGCTACAAACAAATCCATTCTTTTGTAATACATTTTACACGCGAAAAACAACATAGTCTTGATAGGAAACGGAATTAATTGAAGTTAATTTATTAACTAGATTGGTTCGTTCGGATGTCGCAGGAAAGAGCATGCAATTCCATGTCTTGCAATACCTTACCCGGTAGCGTAAGATTCAGATAATGTCGCACGTTAAGGGAGGGTTTCTGCCAGTCGGTAAACATGGAAATATGGTTCGCTATGGCCTCCATGCATAACAAATGGGCGCTGGTGGGGTATCGGTGGGATGAACACAAGGGAGCTGTCCCTGCGACCGTTAGCATGTCCAAACAGTAACCGCAAGAAATAATCGCTTACCCGGAGCCACTAGGCGATAGAACCCTCGGAGCGTCGTCCATGCCCTAGCCTGTGCATGCTCGCGTTGGAACCGCGACCGCGGTTAGCGGTCAGAGTCAGATTGTAGATGAGTTGTGGGTCGTTGGAGGGAAGCACGTCAATCAACAATTTCTTTTATGTTTTCAGTAGGATCTTAAGCATACCTAGTTACATTTCTTCGAAATTCTGTCTTATGAACGCTACACAAGGCGACGGTACACCAAATCCAAGTCGTAGGCTGCAAGAAGCAGTAGTATTGTACGTACTAGTAGGCTAGCAGTTTTACGTATTAGTGTTAGTAGTACAGGCCCTTAGTTAAGGAGTGCGAAAGGATAAAAGGTCCGCTCAATGTATTTGCTCATAATTACATGTATATAATAACCACTGACCAACTTTAACACACACACTGTAGTGTAGGCCGAAGTCACACTGTTCATTTTGGAAGGTCCACTATCACCAAAACGCATCCCTTCTGGATAGCTGCCTACTGGCCTGTAGTAGCAGTAGCATTAGATATTGTAATAATATTGTAGCATTAGTAGTGGAAGATCTGGGGGTAGTAGCAGTGAAATGTGTAAATTTATTTAACGACGCATCCATAACAAGGACGATATGCGTAGCAGTTAGACTTGTAGTAGTATTTGTAGTGTTCCGGCAAGGGCGTGGTAACGATAATCGGTGGAAATGCGGACACGGGAGGAGGGGTCATGTGACCAATGCTAAATTATCGCCAAAATAATTATCTCCAAAATTACGTCATTATGGTAGTGACGTCATAATAAAACGTCATAATCTTAGACTTATTCTTAATTGCTCATTAATTGCTTTATATTACAGGCCTAACCGCAATCAGAATATGTGCTGAAGGAACAGATCTCGAGGAGTGGCTAGGGTATTTTGCGCCAGAGGACAAACTATACAATTGTAGAAATTTGGCGCCCCCTTTGGGGTTGTCCATAAATGACGTCACGCGCAGTGGCGAATCCAAGGGGTGCCATAGGTGCCATGGCACCCCATTGCTAGATAAAAAATTAAATAATTATCAAGTTTTAGTTAAGATAATTGGTAAAATATTACATTTCTCCTTAAAATGAACCAATTAACCGAGTTATTATCGCCAAGTGAAAATAATTAACCATTTAATCTCCTTCGTTCATTCAAATAAAAATTTCAAGTTTCAAATTCTCTATATCACAGGAAAACTTTGAGCTTTGATATCTAGATTTTCTCGCCAATGACCAATAAAAATAATAGATTGACATATTAATTTAATGTAATGTAATCGAATATTTATATAGCGTCCATTTAAACCCTCTCAGAGGGTTTCTTTGAGCTGGCCTATATGATGCTAACTGTAAGCTGAGTTACACCAGTATATACAAAACAATGAACAGTAGGCCTAAGGCCCCAAGCTGAACGAACCCAAGGACAATCAATAACGGATTCCCGTCGATAGCTGATAAATGGCATGGATGTTTACTATCATGTTAGGAATTTCTGGGCCAAGTTTCGTCGATAGGGTAAAGCGACGACTGAAGGCATGACATCGCTCGCAGTCACGATGCATTCCTTCACTGGTTGAAGATGACGCACGTTGAGAAATTCGTCGAGACACAAGGAAGACGAGGAAAAGGCATTCGTCGTGTGTGAGTTGGCCGGTAGGTTGAGTCTGCGACTATCGGTCGATGTCAGTCTAATGGAGGCGTCAGCCGCCATGCACCGAGGCGAAAACACTCGGCTCTGCATCAAAAGGATGTGTTTTGGATGCAGTCACCTGGCCAAGGCAACTTATGGACAAAATACCTATTAAACGTATGAAATCCTTGGCAAAGTCGACGACAGGGGCGGCGATCCCGGGGGTCTAGAGGGACAAGTACCCCCACCCTTTACAGACAGAGGACACGTTATACATGTGTCTCCCACATTTCCTGCCCCTCTCATTGGGTGCCCCCACCTGGTCGACGAATAAGTCCGGTGTGCAAATCTGGCACTATTGAAAACTCCAACATATGTTCAAAGTTATTGAGCAAATTCGGCAATTAGATGAAAATATCCGTCGAAATGACGAAGAGGTCGATCAATCGACTGATATAATGCTCAGTGTAAAGTTACGTTGGCTTTTATCATTGATCAATCTCTATTAACGAAGCGCTTCAAATGTAAGTCAAAATTTTCGCAAATAGAAATTGAGTATTGTTATTTCCTTACATTTATAGGAATAATAAATTTCTTGTGCAATTCTAAAGACGAATGTAATATATATCTATATATATATACACACATATATGCTCCACTGCCCCCGCTTGTTGCACCCCTGATACATATAATGGCGACGAGGAACAGAGGCGCGTTTACAAAAAACGGGGCCCTAGGCGCAAATATTTTTGGGGCCCTTTTGAATTGGATCACCGAGTTTGAGAGGCCGTCTATAAATGACGTCACGCACCTATTGGAGGGGTCATACATCTGTGACGATTCGTGACGAAGGGGAGAGAGTCTGAGATATGTGACGATATACGCAATTTTATTTTAAACTGTCACTGAATTAAACAGTGAGCCAATTTCTGGAAGCGAAGAGGCTCATAACACGTAGCCTTCGCTCTTACCAACGCAGCTGACCGAGCTGATATTGACAATTTGACATTGACATTATTAAAGTAATTATGAATTACTACAATACACTTGTCATGTGAATGCTTAGCTGCAAAAATAGAGAATATATTGTATTTATAATATTTCAAACGTGAGACATGCTACTTTGCATGAAAAGTTTTCATTCATTCGGGTGCTCCATGCTCCTTAGGTATTATTTTGCATGAAATATCTAAATTCATTTGGGGGCCTCCTGAGATGTTATTGTATATTTAACGTTTTGAATCATTTGGGGTCCCTGAAATGTCACTTTGTATGAAATGTCTTCATTCAATTGGGGGCACCGTGGTATGTTATTTTATATTTAACTAGTTTGGGATATTGAAAACCACATGTCTTACAGAATATTAAAGTAGGCGCTCTAAAAAGCAACAAAAAACTTATCAAAAACTTAACACCTCATGATTGTGTCACCCCATCTTTCGTGAAATGACTGACTTTGCGTTACCAGCTCACATAGGACCTAAATGTCAAAATCTGTCTATTAATGTAATGAGTGCACACAAATTCATCTGCTTTGCATGTTTCATCACATGTAAAAATTCTTTCAACTTGAGGTCTATATTCTTCATCTGAAGCTGACTTTATTGTCACACGATCATTTAAAATATTTTGAAACCATGCCTGAATGGAATAAACTGCCCGATTTAACTTGCAAATCTTAAATATTATTGCTCTCCAAAATCAAACTTAAGACTTATTTGTTCAAGATATATTATGACTAGACTTTCTCGTTACATACTTTTGTGCAAAATTAATATTGTGTTCAGGCATGTTATAATTGACAATTTGAGCGACCTGTTGAACGCAAATCGCATATTCAAAGGCCACTAGACCGTTGCTAAAAAAATTAGGTTTGGCTTAGATCATCTATTTTCATTCTGTTAAACGTATTTATCTTTACAATATGCTGACTTATATAAAATAATTTAGCAATAGAGTTAATATGGGCATCTGCTGCCTTAATATGGGCAGGTGCCCATACTAAGGCAGCAGCAGCATGCCCATATTAAGCCAACACCTATGGGTGTGGGTAAAATGCGAACCGCGAACTGGCGAACTGGTAAAATGCGAACCGTTTGCGAACCTGTTTTCGATTGACAGTCAAAAGTCACGTGACCGCTTCGCGCCTATGGCAGCCATTTATATTTTTATTAATGCGGCCAACAGTTTTCTACAGAGTCCCTAAAGGGACATGGAAGAAGAATATTTTGATTCGTGCGCATGAGATACAAATTCGTTCCCACGACTTACTAACTCGTGGCACGAGTTAACAACTTGTTCCCCCGACTTACTAACTCGCGCGCACGAGTTAACAACTCGTTCCCTCTTCCCTCGACTTAATAAGTCGTGCGCACGAGATAGCAACTCGTTCCCTCGACTTAATAAGTCGTGCTCACGACTTAATTATTTGACCAATAGCAGGCCGACTTTCTGTGACGTGAGTAAACTTCTATTTCAGGGATATAATGGCGTCGCTGCAACAATTGGCAACGAAGTAGTTTGAAATGGGACAACGGCGATTTGTCCTTTTAGCGTCCCAAATTCCATAACACAATTCATACGATAAATCGCGGGGATAACTCCATCTGATATTGTCAGTATTTTAGCTCTGTCCATCTGAACATCATTTTCATTGTCGCTTTCATATTCGCCTGCAGTGATATCCCCAGTCTGGCACACGCTCAGCATACAAACGGCAACACAAATAGCATTGTAGCTTTAAATGCCTTCCTTATCGGCCAAAGCCTTTCACACCACATATTATACACCCCTATAGTAGTAGTAAACGTAATCTCCAGACTTCTAAAGCGTCACTTGAAAGCTATGCGCAGAGCACCAGCTTATTGAGGAGCGCTGCGTCAAATCGAAAGGGTTGTCCAAATGATAGTCCGTGGGAGGTCAGAGTTCGGTTTCCAGAAGGTCAGCAGGGAGGCAGAGTAGCTGTTAAGGAGGGCATCGCTTTCATCGAGGAGTGATGTCAAGTACTGAGTCTGGGTAATTAAGAGTTCTTGAAAAGGTAGGATTTAAGTTTAGAATGGAATGCCCGAATCACTCTATGTCATAGACATTGTTTCGTTTATTGAACTATGTGTTTCCCCATAAATACCAAAATAGAAGTGTGTTTACGTCACAGAAAAGTCGCCCTGCTATTGGTCAAATAAGCCGTGCGCACGACTTATTAAGTCAGGGAACGAGTTGTTATCTCGTGCGCACGAGATCAAATATTCTTCTTTCATGTCCCTTTAGGGGCTCCGTAGTTTTCGGCAATTATCTGTAAACGATACTAGCTAGAAACCTATCTATTAACTACACTAACCCTAATCCTAACCCTAACCGACCCTCACGATGCCTTAACCTGATACGTTCGCGCCTATGGTTCGCACTTTGGTTCGCGTTTTACCGGTTCGCTGTTCGCATTTTACCAACACCACCTATAGCACTCTTCAAAGTCCGCTATATAAACATGTTGTACCCGAATCATTTATTACCGCCCATCAACGTTATAACAAAACAATTTCTAAAACAGAAAAAAATTACCTCAAAGTCGTCCATCAGATACGCTCGAAAGAATCGAGGAAACAAAATCGCTGATTTTTTTAATTTTGTCACGGAAATTTATAAATTATACGATAATTAATCTTAAAATTCAAACATCGACCACGCAAACTTGAATTTCAGGTTAATGATACCTGCCGCTGTAGTTCTATTGGAGTTCGACAGATGGCAATACGAAAACAATTATATAGATACTTTTCTGGGGGTGCCCATATTAGGGGTATGCCCATAATAGGAAACGAATATAATATCCCAATAAGTAAGTTTATAAGTAGGAATTATTTGTCAATAAAGTCCTGTAGGCCTATCCACTGTACTGTTGTGGTAACAATAAAAGCGTGATTGATTTTACGTGTATGTCTAAGTCCATTTTTAGGATGACCTTTATATACTGCAAATTATAAGGTGATGATTTGCTGTATTCTCCTTGGATCAGCGAAGATGCTGGTAAAACCAAGAATTGTTACTTGCGCTATATTGTTTAGCGTCAGTAGTACTTCACCCGTATTTGAGATGCAGAAACGATACTGCAAAAATCGACTTCAACGACAAAATGCTTACGCAATTTAGTGCGATTAGCCTACAGGCTTAGACGCCATAATCGACCATGTGCGTCATCCTTTCAGCAACCACCAGCGGCTTTGGTGCGTGCACGTGATGTATTAAATCTCCAAACGTCTGCCCGCTGTCGAACGTCTGCTTCTGTTCGGTGAATTTTAGTGTGCATTTATTCGTCATTTCAATGGAAACCAACGGTAAAACCCATTTATAAAAAGTTGTTGAATGTTCAAAATAGTTGCTTAAATATTTTGTGCAGTTTAAATCTTAAAGCGTAAAGTTAAGCGAAAAATTACGTTTGTTTCGACTAGGGTGACAAAACTTTTCATCTGACGTTCCAGAACATCCAAATACACACGATCTAAGTTAAATTCTATTAGAGACCGGGCTCTTTGGGAAGATCGATGCATATGCACATTTGCAGTGGCTCAAATGGCATATTTATGCGTTTTTAGACAGAAATTAAGCATCATATTTGAAAAGTTTTTGAAATTTCTGGGTGTAGTTGTGGACCCAGCACTTATCTTTTAAGCCTACATATGCCATGCATATCAAAAAAGTTTTCAAAAAATATTAGCATATAATTATAACAATTTGTTCTCTATACTAACCCAGTTTTAATAATATTATATATTATATTATAATATTATATACAGTTTCAAAACTAGTGCTCAGTGCCCCTCCATGAGCCCCCCAAACCGGTTCTTTTTTATGTTTCTCCAATGGCTTTTTAAGATGACTTTTGTTAAGATAATTTGTGCCCCCCTTTTTTCAAATTTCTGGGGGGGGCAGAATTCAAAAAGTGGGGACCAAAAATTGTTTTGCGCTGCGCTTTGCACAATCTTTTTTAAATTATGGCCCCCACTTTTCAAAACCTTGTTACACCTCTGATTGGTTTCTTCCCAGTTTGATATTACTTTATCTAAGGCATGTCTGTTCACAATTCTTTATCACTAAACATCAGCAAATATCGATTTGTGAGAGCACACACTAATATAAAACTGTTTTCAATCAACTAATCTGGTGCTTGATCTCGGAATTCACATCCCATGTACCCATAGTGCACGTTATTTTCTGCAAAAGAATCTAAGGCTGCATTAAAGCAATATTTGCTAAATCTTGACAATATCTGTAATGTATATTTTAACTAGGAAGTACAATCGATTGAAAATTGTCATCTAAAATTAGTTGAAGTTTTGTCACTATTTTTTTCTTTATCACTGCACATTATAGACATATAGGAAGTAGACCTGTCATTAGGATTAATCCTACGACACCAAAGGCAGTAAATGAATCATGTTTCTTTGTTCTGTTCTGATTCCACGGGCTTCAAAGATCAACAATCCTAGATAGCTGATTCTATGTATTTAATTAATTACAGTGAGTGGTCATGGTAAGAAAACCCCTTCTAAGACTCCAGGAAAAGATCCAATTCCGAAATCAAAGGACCCTGGTAACTGTTATCCAATTTTGAAGACAACCTAGACTTGAATTGTATTTTATATCTAAACTATAAAGCAGAAAATGTTTTCTTTCTGTCCTAAGAAATTAAGAATGGCCTCATACAAATTTCTAGGTGAACGTGACTGTTTTCAACACGCAATATTTGGACATTTCTACTTTAGAATTCCACAATTTACCAAAATTCCATACAATAACATACTCTTAACACGTGACCGCCTATGGAGTAAACACGTAGTTTTGGTCTGGCGAAAATTAATGCTTTATTTGATATATTATAAAGGATTAGCAACCTCGTACTTCGAAATTCTTTCGATAAAAGCATATTTTAGTCGATACGAAGCAGACGGGTGGATTACTACTACTAGTAATGTCTAAACAACAGTTGCGGTCTTCACAAACGGTGAAGGTGGACCGAGATGACCTGATTGAAGCTCTGACGGAGGGGCGTGTTGTCGAGGCGCTAACCAACAGTCTCATGGCATCGCTAACATCTGTTATTGAGAAAATTGTTCGACTCAAAATCGAGTCCGTCGAATCGGAACTTAAGGAATCTACAGAGAAAATGGTAAGAGATGTGGTTGACGCAGGGCTACAGGCGCATGAACAGGAGATATCAAAGCTTAAGAGTGAAAATGGCATCCTTAAAGAGACATTAAATAGACAAGAAATGCATTCTAAGGCGGATAACCTTCTTTTCTATGGTCTACCGGAGAAATCCACTACAACCCAGGGCGATGGACAGGAGGAGGGAAGGAGGAAATCAAAGGTAGAGGCAAACTCAGCAACTCGGGATTTAGTCGTTGACTTCTGCAACAAACGATTGAAAATCGACATCAGTAAGCTCGATATATCGGTTGCGTATCGCATGCGCCGTGGCAAGGCCGATTCAACGCGACCGGTAGCCGTACGCTTTGCCTCTCGCCACACTCGGGACGAGGTGTACAGGGCTCGCCGTACCCTCGCCCAAAGCCCAGGGTCTGTGAGCGACTTCGGATCAACAGTCTTCATTAATGAACACCTAACAAAGGACAACACTGAAATCTACTTTCATTCACGGCAGCTCCTGCGTAACAAGGAGATATCGAGCACCTGGACGTATGGAGGTGAAATCTACATCAAAAGGACCTCATCACCAGAAGAAAAACCCGTCAGAATAAAATCGCTAAGTGATCTGTCAATGAAAGGAACGAATTGACCAATCTGTCTCTTCGTTGACTACTTATTATGGCTTCCAAAAAGAAGTAGAATGGTATGTAACATTTGCTACCCTTTGCTTTTGTTTTCATTTGCCGGACCGTGCAGAACCGTGCAGACTTCAAGTCCCTGTTAATTGGTTCTTATCTGAGTTAGACTTGACTTGCGTTGTATGGATGATCAAGACGGTTTAACGACGGTGGATATAGGTATAGAGGATTATCTATCGTACACTTACGGACCAAAGTTCGACGACACATGCGTGCCAAACAACTTGCAATCGGCTAATTCAACTACCCAAACGACCACTGCTCGCACGGCTAGCTCCATTCACGGGATTGTGAATGGCACTACAAGCGATCTGCTGCTCAACTTCAACCAAGCCTACGAGGAAAACGCCTTTATTGCAAACAGACAAGACATCGACCCGGATGTAAACTATTATAATCAATTATCACCTTGTTCAAGTCACTATGTAACTGTTGATGAAGCTGGTTTGAGGAATAAGCAGCCTGTTGTTCAAGCTTTCACGCTGTTGCATATAAACTGTAGGAGCATCAGAAATAAGGTTTCTGAGATAAACCTTCTGTTGTCTGTAATACAACCAACTGTGTTGGCGCTAACAGAAACCTGGCTAAACGAAGATGATACCAAGTCCATAAATGTGCCAGGCTATACTTTCGTGCACAGGTGCAGGCCTGGAGGGAAAGGAGGTGGCGTGGGATTTCTAGTAAAAAGTGACTGCATATTTCTTGAGATAGAATGTGGAGGGGTGGAAAAGAGTTGCGGGTCTTATGAAAGCTTACTTATAAATTTAAAGCAATTAACAGGAAAGGATTGCATAGTAGGGGTTATTTATAGACCTCCTGGCAGCGATTTAATGTTGTTTAACCAAGAGTTTGATTCACTGCTTACCAACCTATCCCGGCTAAAAGCAGACGTATTTCTAGCAGGAGACTATAATATCGATTTATTAAAGATCAATTCACATGCCCTTACCCAGGAGTTTTATAATGTCCTTTCCTCCCAACGCTTTATACCAACCATCTTTAGACCAACTAGGATCACTAAGGACTCTGCTACTTTAATAGATAACATTTTCACCAATTTACTTACAGACTCTCTGGACTCAGTAATAATAGTAGAAGACATATCAGACCACCTCCCAATCTGTGTGAGCTCTATAGTTCGAACCCCAGTCTTGAAGGTTGCTGCAACTCGTAAGAAGCGAATCATAAACGATCAATCTTTGAGCAAATTTCATAACCTGCTGTGGGAATCAGATTGGGTCGAAGTTTACAAGGCTTGTAGTAGGAAGGACCCGAATTTAGCTTATACGGCGTTTACGGATAGATACAGCCTCCTGTATGAACAAACTTTTCCTGAATTAACTCACATTCCAAAGAAGAGAGATGTCGTTAGACGGCCATGGATGACGGATGCCCTTTTAAAATCATGTAATAAAAAATCTCGACTTTATAAAAAGTTCATAAAATCTCCTACCATGATAAATAGGGCAAAATTTGTTTCTTATAGAAATATGTTCCGAAAGATCAGAAAAGAAGCAGAAAAACAATATTACTCCACGAAAATCTTGGAATGCGGAAATAATTTGCATAAAACTTGGCGTATAATAAAATCTTTACTGCATGGCGATGAGATTAATACTTTGCCTGATGAATTTGTTATTGATGATAGGGAATGTAAGGCGAAAGAAGTCATTGCAAATAAATTTAATGAGTTCTTCACAGAGATTGGATCCAAATTGGCCTCTAACATAAGTCCTACGGAGGTTTCCTACATGGACTACCTAGTAAATCCTAAACTTAATTCCATGGGAATTGAATTAACTTCACCTTTAGAACTTGTTTCGATTGCTGAGGGACTTCGCCACACGTATAGTGAGGGTTTGGACGGGATTAACCCTGCAGTGGCAAGATGCTCGATTGAACCCATATCGTCTCCTCTGGCAGAAATCATAAATTGCTCCCTAACATCAGGCATAGTTCCGATCACACTGAAGCATGCTAAGGTTGTTCCAGTCTTCAAAACTGGGGACAATAAATGTATTGAAAATTATAGGCCAATTTCGATTCTACCCTATTTTTCTAAGTTTTTTGAAAAAATTATGCATCTGCGACTGATGTCCTTTATAACGAGGAATGACATATTATATAACGGACAATTTCCGAAAAGGTCTCTCTACTTACATGGCGGTCCTGGAGATGTGCGACAAGATTACTGAGGCCAGGGATAATAATAATTACTCAATTGGTGTGTTTTTTGATTTAACCAAAGCTTTCGATACAGTAAATCATGAGGTTTTAATAAGAAAGCTAAATCATTATGGGATTCGTGGTATGTGTCTTGACTGACTTACTGATTATTTGAAAGACAGAAGGCAAAGTGTCCACTATAACGGGTGCACCTCACGGATTCTTTATATTGACTGTGGTGTCCCTCAGGGTTCTATATTAGGTCCGTTGCTATTTTTATTATATGTGAATGACATTCATTATGTTTCATCAGTTCTGAATTTTATAATGTTCGCAGATGATACGAATGTGTTTATGTCTGATAAATCACTGCATGAATTGTACAACAGACTAAACGAGGAGCTTGCTAAAGTGGGAACTTGGTTTAAAGCTAACAAATTATCGCTTAATCTAAAAAAGACCAACTATATTCTTTTCGGTCCTAAGAGGAAGAGGGTCTCCGACTGTGAACTATCTTCTAATATAAATATTGATAATCAAGATATAAATTGCGTGACTGATACCAAGTTCTTGGGGGTTTACATAGACGCTCAATTAACATGGAAACAGCATATTCACCATGTTTCCCAGAAATTGGCAAAAAATATTGGTTTAATTTCTCGCATCCGTCACCTTCTGTCCAAAAACATACTCCTCACGTTGTATCATTCCTTAATTTATCCTTATATATCGTACTGCAACCTAATCTGGGCTTCCACGTACCATAGTAGATTGACTTGTTTAGATATTTTGCATAAACGCATTATATGTAATGTTCCGTTCAGAGCCCACACTAACAACTTATTCACTAGTCTGGGGATATTGACAATAGAAAGAATCGACAAACTTCAAGTAGGAGTGTTTATGTACATGATTCACAGGTCATTGTTACCAAGTGGTCTTAATCGATGGTTTTGTAGAAACATAGACATCCATGACCATCAGACGCGATCCTCCAATAAGTATCACCAGATCAGCGTACATACTACAATTAGGCAGCATAGTATAAGAATACATGGTCCGTCCTTTTGGAACACGCTACCTACCCACCTAACCAATATGTCATCTTTGCATCGATTTAAGAATAATTTAAAAACTTATTTAATGAACAGTTAGATAAAGTTACTTGTGGTTGTGACATTACTTGCTATGAAATTACGATTATGTTCGATGTTTTATATGGTACGCGGAAATAACCTATAATAATAAAAACTTACTTCTAGGTTAATATAGTGTTGAAATTGGGTGGCCTCTGTTAGCGGAACGGTACGTTCTTTTGGGGTTTCCCTTGTTCACTGCATGACTATGTTAATATAATTTTTTTTCCGTGTTTGTATGTTATATATTTTGATGGTGAGCAATAAAAAAAGAATTGAAAAAAAAATTGATAACAATCGTCATTTGCATTAACATCATCTGAAGGCTTTGCTGATTTTAATATGAAAGTAAGCACATTAGTTATATAACCACGGCCTTATCCGGAGATGGAACAGTCGCGATCGTGGCAAATATCAGGGCCGAAATAGCACATTCGCCTAGTTCCAAATGCAATCCTAAGCGAAGTTGGGTGATAAAGCTAGTAGGCATATAAGTTTTGAAGATCATATATAAATTACTGTTTGAAAGAGTACTATAAACGCCAAGGACAAAGTACACCATCTTTCTGGTGCTAGAGTCAGTTTCGAGAGATCCTCTACAAGAGGCAGCAAATAGATCATTTATTGATTGAAAATAATAATAGTTCATCATAAACTGTATTCTGGAATATTAACTCAAACTTATCATATTTATTCTGTTCTCATTTGTAGTTAACCTTCGCAGTGGGTACATTCTATTCTGCCGTGACCAGATGGCAAGAGACCCACTGCTGGTCACTATGAAATTTAAACAAAGACAGAAGACACTTGGCAAGCGATGGAGGGCCCTTTCGGACAAGGAGCGACAAGAATGGGGCCGTAAAGGCTGGCAGAATAATTAGAGACAACTCTGGTCATTAAGTATTAATAAATACTTTTAAGCACACTGCTTAGTTGTTGTCTTACATTTTTAGGGCCTTCCTTATTTTGGATGGATGTTTACAGGGAAGTGTGAGCTAGCAAGTGAATATACTGAATGCATGTAAACAAAATCGCAGAGACAACGAAGAGATAATAAGAAACCTAACAACAGATCAAAACAAAAGCAATAGGAATAACAACATGGACAACAGATAAATAAATTGAAGCAACAGATATCATTGAACAGCACTCATTGATGCTGAAAATTAATATGAAATCTTACACTCCATCGTAAGAAGAAAAGCAGTACCACAAGCTAGCCCTGAGGCAGCTGTGAGTATGAAGTGCTAGCGACTTCAATTTCTTAGCCTTGGCATATGAGGGCCCTCATACACCAAGGCTAAGAAATTGATGTCAAGTCCACCCCATCCCATTTGATCTTCCCACTGATAGTGAAAAGTCATTCATTCATAACAAAGATTTACATAGGCAGTGTTATCATAGAGTTGGCTATGGGCAAAGATGGAGCAGAAATCTTGAACCAAATATCTTATTTGAACCCTGACCTCTTCATCGACAGGCTAACACACTAAACCTGTGTTCTTATCTATGAAAAAACATACACAAGAATAGATTCACAGGATATATAAATACTGATTAAAGACATAATTTTTTCACTAGAAAGTAAGGCTGTCAACAGGTACCTGCCCGAGGCTGACTACCTGGGTAATTAAATCGGTTTTCGGGTACCTCAAATTCCGTTAAAATGCGTGATTTCACCTGAACATATGCCAGAAATATTCCGTCGGTCACATTTGCTGACTGCCTGGGCAATGAAATCGATTCTCGGGTGCCCGACTTTCTGTAAAAATGCGCAATTTTATACATTTCCTAACAAAATATCAGCGAGGTCGGGTACCAGGATACCCGACCACACGGGTCAATGAGTACCCGAGTCGTCATTTCAACATTTTTCAACAGCCTTACTAGAAAGACACTAACACCCATCCAAAACACACTTCCAACAGTGAACTAAGAGGTCATGGGTTGACTTAATCAGCTGTTGAAAAAGGTCAAGTAAAATCTGGTGAGTTGGTTTGAACAAAGTGAGCCAAACAATATCGTGGTTAGCTTCAAAGTAAAACTGCAAGTAAAAGTTCTCTAGTCGGTCTCAAATCAAGCACAGTTTCTTGAGTTGATTTAAACTGCACGACTTAAACCAATGTCAAACAAAGGTCATCGAGTCTGTTTACAGACGCAAGCAAAGCAAGTCGAGTAAGTTGTTATGATTCAGCTTCAACACAGCACAGAACAATCGAGTAACTTGTCGAGAGCCAGCTACAATATCGGCAGAAAATTCAGGAACATGACAAACTTGACTAGAATTTTAAATAACGTGCTAAAAGTTCCTTAGTTAACCAAAATTAACAAATTAACTTATTTTAAAGCCATTCTAAGATGCATCTATCTTTCACATCGCCATGCTAAACACCCTTGTGCGATTATTTGAAGGTACTTTACAGATAAGAAACATATGTGTACACAAATTTAAAGTAAAAATGGTACAGTAAAATAAACTTAATCTGACCTAATACAGCATTCTATTGACCGATAAGTGACAAAGCAATAACTTAATTCACATATACTGCATAATCAATAAGTACAAAAAATCGAAAAATGCTAGAAAGGAACCTTTCAAACATAGTCCTAACAAAAATCAAAACAGAGGTTGAACACTCAATGGTTATGCCTGAACAGAGAACAGAATGTTAAACCAGAGTAGTGCACAGACAATGCACAACACGGTAATGCACGGAAACCGCCTACGAGCATGTCACGACGTACGGCTAACGTATAATCATCTATACAATACAATACAACTATAATTTGATATTGCCCTCATCACAATCAGTTCAGAAGTGAACACAGGCACAGATGGCGCAACTGTTCTACAAGAACTCTCCATTTTGTTCAGTAGAACAGAGAACAGAAAGATAAACCGGAACAGTGCACGGACACGCTAATGCACAGAAACTGTACGTGAAAAACTCTCAATAACTACACCGTATCTCTGCAATGCAATGCAGACAACTTGCATACAATATTTTAAGCCTTTTCAGGAACAAATTCAAATTTTACACTGTTTAAAATCTTAAGCACCTTTAAAAACCCTATTTTAAGCATTATTTGATTATTATCTTTGACTAACACAGTACTGACAAATATTGGCACGACAATTTGGCACAATAGCTTTGGCACATTATCTCATCTTAGGCAAAGCACAAAGTATAAAAGCAACCAAGCACAAAGACAAGACATTAGCAGTTGTCAAGGCAGAAAAACATCAAGTATGAGGTATATTTAGGTAATGCAAGTTAATGCATTCAGGAAAAGGTATAATTAGGTAATGCAAATTAATGCATTCAGGAAAAGGTACAATTAGGTAATGCAAATTAATGCATTCAGGAAAAGGTACAATTAGGTAATGCAAATTAAGGCAGAGAACTAGGAAGTGGTCAATTTTATAATAACTTAACATGGTGTGGTCAGTTTCAAAGATGAGGCATGTTAAAAGTAAGACAAAAAGGCACGAGATTCTGATTGGCACAAGATCGATTCTATGTTTACAACTTGATTGTATCAAAAACACACAGCAGAATTCACATGATCATCAATAAACAAAAAGCGTAAAAACATGCAGCAAAAACTCCAAACGGATCATAAAAACTGCAGTCGACATCGATCATAAGAAATCGGAGTTGGATCGACATCGATCGTAAAAACCAGGAGCAGAAATGGCATTGATCATAGAATTTTCAGTTGATCTTAATTTTCAGCTGGATTCCAATTGATCAAGGGCTCCTGCTGATAGGTCTTCGCCTTGTTGCATTACAGTACGGCACGGTTCTTGAGTACAGTCTCGAGATCCATCCGGAGCATCTCTTGGTTGGCGAGCGAGTCGAGCGGAACGATCGAGCGAAGTTTGTACACGACGTCCTTCGTTTTTCCGAAGTAGATGTCATCGAGAGTACTGCGGATTTTGTTCTCCATGTCCTTAGAGTAGAAACAGCGAAATTGTAATAAGAAAGAAATTGATTATAATTATTACTGTTCCTATTAATACTTTTATAATAATTAATTTAAATAATTACTAAAACTACAATTATCATTAATAATCACTGCTATTATTATTAGAATTATTAGTTTGACTTCAACATTCTTAAGAAACGCAATTTGCCCGGAATAATAATCATTAATTACGTATTTGACTTCAACATTATTTAGAAGCGTAAATAATGTCAAATATGTCTAAAATTATTATAATCATTATTATTAATAATTAAAATTGTTATTAGTGATTAATATCTTCTATAGTGTCAACTGCAATCAGCTGAACTTAAAGAAGGCCATCCATTGCAGACAGAAGGTGGATGAGCAATTTAAAAACAAAGTGTGGCCACAATTTATTTATTTGTCCTTAACGAACGTAACACACACACAGCTGTCAAAACTACCCAACTCTGGAATCCCCCCAAAATGCAAATACTGGCAAGACCGTTCTTTTCAACCGTGCTGGGGTCGGGAGTGTTCCTGAGTAGTAACCTTGAAGGGCGCTATGTAAATCTTTGTAATGAATGAATGATAAAAATAATCTGACTGACTTCAACCATTTTGCCGATGTTTCCAATGTGCGAGCTGTTGTCACTGATTGGGAAGTCCGATTCCATCTGAAACATTTATAAATACCTATTTTTATTAAAATTGTTATTATTCATTATAGGACTTTATCGAGAATTCACTTCATATTCGCTTCTGCGTCGAATAGTGGACCAAATGGCTATTCGGTACTTGGCCAAATGGTAGCGGTCGGACCGAATACGAATAGTAGTCATGTTGACTATTGTCTGGACTACAGTATTGCATAGTGTCAGTAGTCTCATTCTATGTGTACAACAACTGAATGTTAATGTTCATCATTTGAGACTTGAGCAAGTCAATTGTTGGTTAAACTCATTTGTTAATTTTACATAATATTCAAATCACAGTTGCTTAGTTCAGTGATGGATAAGCGAATGTTGTAGGTAGACCTATTTTGTACAGCATTCGTATTTCTCATTGGCGTTCAAAGATTTGTAAATCTGACTGCATCTTCTCTTGGCGACTGACTATCCGCGCCTCAGATTCACATTTCAGTGTGACCATGTGTGCATTAAAAATTTAATAAATAAATATTTAACAAGAACAAAGAATAATAAGAGAGGGGAGAACAGTCCCTTCAGCTAGCCCTGATACGCAGCTGTGACATTAAGTGGTAGCGACTTCATTTTCTTGGCCTCAGCATACAAAGGCAGATGGTAAGCCCTCTCCCTCACCATCTAGGCTTAACAATGACGGTGTATGGTCGGGGCTTTCACCAAAGCAGAGTTGGCTAAGGTGTGCAGCAGAAACAAATCTGAACTGTTGACCTCTCAACTCCAAACAAAGTGACATAAGTTCCTTCAATCTAAGCATTTATATAGTGCCCTTTCAAGAACCTACTCAGAAGCGCTTCCAGCCCAGCCACGACTAAAGAAAAAAACTTGAGAAACTTGTAAAAACCTGACAGTTGGGCCACAAGCAATGAGCAAGTACGTGTAATGTACTTTTGAATTTTGACTGGGGTGCTTCGATTTCTGCCCATGTTGTGAAGACTTCTCTTTTCACCCTGAGAGCGCCTCTGATTAGGCTTATTAGGAGAAAAATACAATGCAATAAGAGCAAGATATCCCTGAAAGATTTAAGACACAAGATCAAAATATCTTCAGGAAGGTTTCGTCGAAAGTAGGTCATTCACAAAAACAGGTCAGGTCGCGTCTGAAATAGCACCCACCTGTCTTGTGACTGATCCACCGAGACTCATGAGACCAGAGCGTAATTTATCCGTCTGAAGCCAAAGCATTGCGGTCGACGTTAGCTTATAGTGGGCAGAACGGCCACTCGACTTCTCCTGAAAGACAACATAACCAGCTCAGTCTTGTCTAATTGGTGAACAGCAAACAACCGCCTTATGATGCGGACAGCACGGCTTTCATCCTCCTCCTCCTCTTCTCTGCCAGGTGGATCTCAAGATTTCTGACATAAAGAATAGAGTGGAATACGAATTAGTAAGGAAGCTTTGAGTCATTTAAGATGAGTTTTAAGCCATTTAAATACAGTTTTGAATCATTAAAGAACTTTTAAGCCATTAAAGAAGATTTTGAACAATTTAGAAGATTTTAAGCCATCTAAGGATAGTTTAGAATCATTAAAGAACTTCTTAAGCCATTTAAGAAAATTATGAATCATTTAAGAAGATTTGAAGCCATCTAAGGACAGTTTTGAATCATCAAAGAAGAGTTTTGAGTCATTTTATGATATTAAAGCATCATTTCATGGCATAAGGAACAAGACAGTTTGACCCCTTTGGCACTTGACCTGGAACCAATTTTCAACCTGCCTATCAATTTCGTTTTGACTAAGCGCCTGTGAATAGGCCGGCTAACCTGACTTTGCATCACTAGGTGACATACAAATCTCGTGATTATTACTGAGAAAACAATTACTTCCATTTAGAGTAAAAATTCAAATTCAATTTTTTTCACGCAAATATTTAAAAAGACTCGTTACGCCTCCAGCAGCGCCCCTACCTGAACCTCGACGACGTGGATGGAGTCCCAGCATCCTGTGACCGCCCTGCTCCCTCCGTCACTGACTTTCTTAATGAGGACAACAGCAGCAAATCCATGGTCCAATTCCCAGGTATAGACAGAGGACACGCCACCATCGTAGTACCTGTCTCAAGACATAAACATATATATTATTGTTATTATAATTATTATCATTGCTGGGTTTCCATCAACGTCGTTGAGGTTAACATAATTGTCATTATCACCATTATTATAATTGTAATCATAGTATAGTCATTTGCTATCACAATCATCATAATTGTAATTATAATCATCATCTTTGCCATAATAACCATTATTATTGGAGCAATAATTATTGTAATTACAATAATCATCATTGCCTTAATAACCATTATTATAGGAAAAATAATCATTGTAATAACAATAATCAATATTAATATTGTAATCATAATCATTACTGCTAGCATCGAAATTATAATTACAATTATTGTAATTACAATAATCATTATTGCCATTATCATCGGAATAATATTAATTTTAATTACAATAATCATTATTGCCATAATAACCACTATTACAGGAAAAATAATTATTGAAATTACAATAATCGTTATTATTGCAATAAAAATCATTGCCACAACTGTTATTTATCATTATCATTATTGTGCTATTTTACAGTCATCATTATAAATGTAAATATAATCACTTTAAATACAATTATCATTATTATTATTATTGTAATTATAATAATAATTATAATCATTGTTATTACTATTATCACTATAATTACTATCATTGTAATTATAATCGTCGTTATTACTATTAATATTATTATTATTGCAATTTTAATCATTGTTATGAAAGTCTGTTGTTTCAAACTCACAAAAGACCTTACATCTCCCTGTAATGATCGAAGGCTTCATTCGCTTCGATCTCCATGGCTCTCATCCGCTCGGACGGAGTCGATCCTTCCTCGATCGGAGGGTTGTAGGTATTGCTCCATGGAGACCTAGGGTAAAAAAGAAGCCATATGACCATACCACCACCACCACCACCATCATTGCAATGCTCCAACTGTGTTCCAAAACAAACTACGATAATTATTGTTATCATGATTATCCCAATAATTATTATTACTACAGTTGATTCTGCAACTGGAGGATACTTGTAACAGTTTGGATAGATAATTACAAATAATCAAAACTAAGAACAGCAATAATAATGATAATGACAATAGCAATAACAATAATAATAACTATAATAATAATAATAATAATAATTAATAATGGTAATAATAAATATAAATGATTCATAACTTGCCTGTATGAATCACCGTCGCGATTGTAGTCGCACAGTAGAAAGTCCCTATTTGCCAACTTGTCGAACGCTACCTTCAGTGGCTGGTCAACAGAGGTCAGCAGGTCATCTTCAAGAGCAGGTATCTAAAACAGGGTCAGGGCATAAAGGTCAATATCAGGTTTCTTGGATCATTCATTGAGATCATTCTCAAAGTAGGTCATGTCTTTTAGATTATCATTCTCAATATAGGTCAAGTTACCGTTTGAAACATAATAAGAAATTTTAATAGTGTCATTTAGGGCTGGAAAATTTAATTGATCTTTCGTAATGACTTACCAATTCCTGGATTCTGGGACAAAATATGCATTTCCGGGACATGGGACTAAGGCTGTCAACAATTCCGTAAAAATGCATGATTTTACCTGAATGTATGCCAGAAATATTCCCTTGGTCATATTGGCTGAGTGCCCAGGCAATGAAAATCGGTTCTCGGAGCCTGACATTCGATAAACATGCGGAATTTGTAACACTCACTTCCTAACAAAATATGAAATGACAACCCTGGTACCTGCACAGGAAAAAAGATAGAAATTACCAGATCAATGAGGTTACAGAGATTTTTCTCGATCTGCTGCGGAGGCAGACGTCTCATAAGGTCCAGCGCACTGTTCAATTGGCTTTGCATGATTCGACTGAAACACAAAACCAGGTGATCGATTTCACCAAATGACCGATTTATTACATACCAATAAACATTTGGCTTAATTATTACAAATTTTAGTTCATTAACTGCAAAATAACTTTAGGTAAAATATGGTTTTAGCGTCGGTAATTATTCTATGCGTGCTTGACGTCAGGCTACATACGCATTTACTTTCATTCCAACTTCTATTTATGTGTTATTCTTTTCATCAATCCAGCTTCTTCTTAACTAGGGGGGTCTTCTCCTCACATCCATTTATGCATGATTCATTTCATCACATCCAGCTCCTACTTCAGCATGATTCTTTTCATCACATCCAGCTTTCATTTAAACATAATCATTTTCAATAACCAAGCTCCCATGCATTTGAACAGAATTCTTTTAATCAATCCAGCTCCCACGCATCTGAACAAAATTCTTTTTATCACATCCAGCTTCTATATTCATAAACTAAAACGTTTTATGTTGTGTTTATGTTAACTGTTCAACATACATTAATAAATAATTACAGACGCTAAAACCATATTTTACCCTACTTAAAAGTTCAGCAGGCCGAATTTAGGAAACTAAACAGATGAGCTACATAAAGTTCTTAGCAATGTTGCGATTAAGATATCATTGGGATTCGCTTACCATATATTGTTTCGTTTAGTCGAATTGAATTATATAAATATAAAATTTGGCTGTTTAGAATTTATAAGACTGCAGTTACACAATATAAGACCCGATGACTAGCATGAGAACGACAAACTAAAGCGGATGTCGGCCATTTTGTCAGATTATTATGTTGTTCGGTCGAAGATTAGAAATCATCTCGTTTGATTTGCTCACCGGCCGATAGGTGTCTCAGTCAACTAAACCGAGATGTTGCTAAGCTTCGGTCGCAACAGTGATATTCTATTTTCGTAATTCTTTATTACGTCACAAGTAATTAATTAATCAGAAATTTTAATTGTAGCAAAAGTAGCAGTACAATTCATTCTTACTTAGCTTAAGGAGTTTTGAAGATCAGAGGCGTCCAGACAGAATTTTAGGTGAGGGCATTTTTTGCGTCTTATTCTTAGGAGGGGAATATCTTGCTTTTCTGGCACTTCGCCTCCATCACAAAGGGGGGATCGACGCCTCTGTTGGAGATTGAAACTAAGTTCTTAGTAAGTGTATTCTTTATTTAGCCAATTGCATCTCCATACTCTGGTGTTCTGTAAATTGAAAGATACGACTTTCTCATTGCAAATGATTTCCGCACGATCAAGGGGAGGCATGGCTGCATGGGCGTAGGAAGAGCAGTTCGTCTTTATTGGAGGAAGGATTGGCAATTTGCCCAACAGAGTGCATCTGCAAAACCCTGGCAGAAGATGAAACGACGAGGAAGAGGCCTGCCCTCGTATGCCGAGGCTAAGAAAACGAAGTCGCCAGCACCTAATAGTCGTGGCTGCCCCAGTGTTCGCCTGCTCTTCCGCTTGCTGCATTACCAGCACATCTATTTAACAACGAAACCAGTAGAATCTAATATACATACTCGCTCTTTGATCTCAACTCTGGGTGCTTCTTGTTTCTACCCGTATTCTTAAGACTTTTCTTTTCCCACAAGGCTTTTTGCACTGATTAGGTTTGTAGTGGGAGAGGTGCTATAGAAATATGTAAACACAATACAATACATATATCTTCTTCACACTTGAATTAACACCTCACAGTGAGTGAAGTGAGAGAGGGCTCAGTAAATCATAATCCACTTTAAAAAACCTCAATAACCGAAAAAAAATCAGCAAAAGCAGCAAACTTCCACGACAGGAAAGCAGAAATACATATTCCATGAATTGTCACTTTATTTGAACTCCCTTTTAAAAATCAGCACACATCTACCATGATTATTCCACAATGTCACTGTCTCCAGAATCGCAAAACATCCACACCTCGCCATTAATCTAGAGTCATAATCGCAATATAATCGCGAGCATTCCCTTCCTCTGCCATTCGACGAGCACTCTACTTGAAACTCGTCTGTTCCCCATGCGATTCTGCTGCGTCTTGAGAAGTGATGGTAGCTTTCTCGTAGACTGGCATGTAGTACCATTTCTTAGAGTCATATCGGTAGGTAGGGGCTTCGACGAGGTGCTTGACCTTAGACTCAAGTTTCCTGCAGATGGTAAATAAATTCATACACTTATTGTAAAACTATTAACACTAATTGTATTTCATAACTAATCTATACAATAATTTCATAACTATTGTATAACTAATTGGATAAATAGTTTATCTATTATTTGTATGATTTATTGTATAACTAATTAATCTGCTAGTTCATCCAATAATTGTAAAACTAATATATCCACTGACTGTAGAACTAATTATAAATTAGTTTTATCAGGCAGTGTATAATAACAACTAATTAACACTGTACTTGTATAGCTAATTTATACACAAATGAATGAATTAATAAATGAATTAATACAAAAATGAATAAATAAATGAATGAGTAGATGAAGTAAATGAATTAATAAACGAATAAATATATAAATAAATAAATAAATAATGAATGAATGCGTTTTATGGGTCATACAAAGCTTAAGAACCTCATCTGAATCTTTTGCTGTTCAATGGCGACGAAATGAAGATGTCGCTCGTAGATTTTCTCCTGCTGTTCAACGATGTAGCGTGAGATGAAACGCGAAATCGGGTGCTATGAAATAAAAACAAAACAATAGACATTGTCATTGTTCTCATCGTCACCATTTCTATGATACATCTGTCTTTGTTCATCTATTTGTACCCATCGCCGCCAGATGGTAGACATCAAGAACCGATGTTAAATCAGATTAAAAGACATCCCTCTAACAAAAACTTTAAGAGACAAATATAATCTATGTGATTACAAGTTCAATAAGAAAAGGCACTATATAAATCGTGGATAACTGTAACATGATTGAATTGATTGATTACCGGAAAATGTGCAAATATAAAACTGTGCTTACAATTACCATTACTGACCTCATAAGGGTGCCACGAGACAATGAAAACAATAGACATTGTCATCATCATCATTATTCAATTCAATCTCGATTAAGAACGAATGACAATGTTCTTTATATTGACCTCAACTCTAGGTTTATTGTAGCCATAACAAACAGTATTCAAAGCACAAAGATTATAAACTAAAGGCTACAAAAGGCAGCCCCAAAAGGGACAGAAATCCCACTGGAAGGGACACCTGAGTAGCAGAATAAAAAAAGATAAGATTAGTAGGCATACTTCGAAACTAGGGGGACTGGACGGGGAGCATCTGGCTATTAAAAACCATAAACCCATAAAAGTTAACAACCAATCCCCAGAAACCAAACAGATTCTTGAACAGTTAATTATAACCAGCTGAATTGCTAATCAATTAGTTTAATCAACTAGAATCTAGTCAATTATTCACTATATTTTTGCCTCTGTCCTAGTTTTCAGAACCATTTATTCATACCCATCTCTGCCAAATTGTAGGCATCAGGAATTGATGGTGAATTATATTAGCGGACATCATTCTCTTAAAAATCTTCCTTTCAATTAGTACAGCATATAACTTTCCTTTTAAATATACCACTACCATTACTCTGAACAACCTAGCCATCTGTCAATGGGAATTCGTTGGCTGGTTGGCTTGTGCGGGGATCCACTACTGGCAACGCTTTTCAGCTCATTGCTAACTGTTGTAACATATTGGTTAGTAATGACATTTAACATAATTTAGACCAGTGCAGAGAGCGCCTCTGAAATGCTTGTAGGGGCGCTATATAAATATCTGATTACATTACCATAACAATCAAGAGAGGTTATAATAAGTCAGGATAACAGTTGCCATAACCGACCTTGTAGTATTCCCAGTGCTTTGGTTCGTAGCCCTCTGGGATGTCGGTCAGCTCGGCAGGACCTGCCAATCAACCAGGGAATAGATCAATCACCAGTTCAAATCACAAATCAATTTCTATCTATCAATTCTTCAATTAGTTCAATAAATGATATCACACGATGACCGATAGAATATCATGCAAATGAAGTACACTACATGAGTCTTGTAATTCATCCACACTCTCACCAACCACCCTAACCCAATCATCCACCTATTCATCCATCCAGCCACCTATACATCTATCACCTACCTACCCATCTGTCAATTCACCCATCCATTTGTCCAACCACCCACCCACCCTTCCATTCGTCCACCCTCCAAACCATCCATTCGACAATTCACTCATTCAACCACCAACCCAGCCCATTCACTCGTTCATCTATCCATCCATCCGCTCACCCTACTTACCGATGAAAAGATTCGTTGCTCCGACGACGCCCGCAATCGGAATAATGCCCAGAAGAACGTAGAAATGCTAAATGACAACAACAACAAAGAACAACGATAACAGCATTGCAACATCAACAACCATTTATGTAGTGCCAGTTTATTAATTATAATATCCCACAAACAACACACACACACAAAGAATGTATGCAAAGTAACGCGACTCTGTTTTACACATATTAACCGTTGACGTCGATATCCGAAAGATCAGTCCGTATAATATCCCAGAAACAAAGAAATATTATCCTTCAGCTCAATTTTTAAAATGATATAACTTTTGACAATTTGTCTGTAATTTAAAGACTGTGTAAAGACAGACAGAAAGAGAGACCGACAGGCAGAGTAACACATAGTAACAGACATACCTAGACAGAGAGACAAACAAACAGACAGACAAAGACAGACAGAATGAGAGAGACAATCATTTGTAGGTTGGTCATTTAAAAATGGCCTATATATGGTAAACCCCGAACTAGATGACTGCAACTCACCGCGTGGTCCTTGAACTTTCGCCACTCGAAGCTCGTCGGCACCATGTCTATCGTTCTCTTGTGGCCTCCCATCTGTCGCACGGGACCTAAAACCAGAACATCGTCATTCTGATTGGACAGTTATAGGGCACAGGTCAAAAGAAACCAGACCCTATATGATCCTAATGGTCACTAAAAACTCTAAACAGCTCTTTCACTGCTTGCAGTCCAGCAGTGCCAGTCCCAAACTAGGATAAATGAGGAGGGCAATCCTATTGATCTATGTTGACACACAGCATCGTTAATTTGCCTGGATAAAGGAGGAGGGCGACGCCAATTATCTATGTTATCATACAGTGTCGTTGCAATGCAACTAACAACAACTTCAATTTTAAACAGCATCCACTGTAATCGTATGACCTTATCTGACCCTTGGATCTTGACTTGACCTACCTGTCTGTCAATTTAGTCTTGACTGAGCGTCTGTCAACAATTGCCTTCCTGCTACCACAGTCTCTGTGTGCCGTAGAAGTTTCGAGGCTACATGCGAAAATGTATACTAGGCTAGTTTGCAATCAAACCAATCAACTATTTTCAACCATAACAACATAAAGCAGAAAAGACACACAGCAGAGCTAGGTCATGTAATCAGCTCCATTTGAGCGCCTCTGATTCGAGTGGCGCTATATAAATGCTCCATTACACTACCTTACATTAAAATAGGTGCGTAGCGAATCGCCGAAACCCGAAAGTGATTTCCGCCGTATCCTCGAAAAAACGAAGCTGGATAGATGAAAAGGATTCTGCTTAAATGGAAGCTGGATCGATTAAAAGAATTCACGTAGAAGCCGGATTGATGAATGAATTGCGCTGTTTGGAGACAGTTCAGCGGTTTTCAATAGTACATTGCTGTTTTCGGGGAATCGGGCTTTTTTGCCTTTTCAGCGTTTTCGATGATTCGGGTTTCGATGATTCGGGTTGTTCCCATTAAAATGATTACCCTATCCAACTCAGCTGTGAAAATCATGAGACGGCGAGGAGATGACTGGCCATCCACCATCAAATGCCGATGTTAAAAAAATGGAAGTCGCTAACACTTCATACCCATGGCTGCCTTCAAGGCTTGCTCTTCTTCTTCCTAAACTGAGCTGAGGCATAATGTTTCTCTCGCAAAGGCATCCGTCCTACTGTCCTTGAGACTTTAAACTCAAGGTAGCCTGACTATAGAAACAAATAACGTTTCCCGATATTCGCGAAAATGGCGAAAACACCTCGAACGAACCTCGGGCGACCTGGCAGGCGCGACCGAATCTGCCTGAAACTTGACCGGCAGACGTGAGAAGCCGGTAAAGCGGAGAGGCCGCTCCAAAAACACTCATTCCGGCCATCTTGACTCTGGCAACGCGGCTCACTTAGGGCAGTCGAGAACAAAATAATCTCAGGTAGGCAATATTTTGTAGCGCAGTTATTCCTCCAGCATAAAATTTCGTAATGGTAATAATAAAAAAATTCAAAATTTCTAGCAAAACACTATAATTCTAAGGTCATATGGATTCTTTACAAAGGTAGTCAGAGTAAGGTTCGAGTCATGTTTTCTGCTTCACGAGAGAAGGCAGATATTAGAAAAAAAGAAACTATAGGAAACGGATTCTATTTGGAGCGCGCTTTCTCCTTCCCTTCGCCCTGCAATAATCATTATTCCATCTGGCGTTCTCTCGTCCTCTCGTCCTCTTCACTTTTCTCAAGACAAGCTTCTTTTCGCGGGGACTTGCACACCAGCAGCACTTCTAAATAGCTCACCCTATTAGAGGTCCTCTAGACCAGCAGTTCTCAACCTTTTTGACATGGGGACCCACTTTGCAGTATTGAGATCCTAACGAGACCCACAACTCCAAAATCTGGGAGCATGTATGTATAAAGGCCTCTATTAGGCAACTTATAAGAACCTCTCGAAGTCGCTACACGTAGCTACCCAATAGATCTAAACAAATGCGATTTGAGTAATTTAGAAAAGTTGGCTGCAAGCAGTGCAATGTTGCGAAGTTGTAACAGAAGAGCGTTCCAGTATGATGGTCCAATGCATGAGAAGGCACGGTTTGTCCGCATCGATGTACGGGAGCTCGGGACTATCAAGTCCCCACGAGCCGCAGCACGCAAGGATCGACGACCTGGCTGGCTGGAGACGGGCTCTCTGACGTATTCTGAAGCCGTGCCGATCAGCGATGTCCGTCCCATGAGGATGATCTTGAATGTGATCCTATCCTCAACAGGGAGCGAGTGCAGTGTGTCACGCATATAGCTTGAAATATGCGAGTATTTTGGCAGTTTGGCAACGACTCGAGCGGCGCAGTTGAGAACGGATTGAACCTGTCTCATCCGAAACTTTGGCAGACCCGCACGGACACCATTGCAGTAGTCCAGGCGAGTCAGCGCGAAGGAGTGGACAATTAAGAGTTATAGAATTGACAGATTTCGCCGAATGACTCTAATCTGGCGCAATTGATAAAAGCAAGACCTGCACAAGGAACTGACATGTTCCTCCAAGGACATGTCTTGATCCAGAAGAACTCCTAGGTCCCGGACGACGCGTTGAACCTTCCAATGAGGAAATGCTGCTTTAATCGCCTCCTTGTCAACCCTCGAACGCGCTTGTCTCATGCCCAGCTACATCAATTCAGTTTTATCCAGGTTCAATCTTAGCCGATTGGAGGACATCCAGATCTGCACTTACTCCACAATTGCCAAGATTTTTGATACGCACTTCAGTGCCTCAGATGGGCGGCATGTCAAGTACAGTTAGAAGTCGTCGGCATATTGATGATTCCGGGCTCCAAGAGCGCATATTATCAGTAGTTGAAGTGGTTTGGGTGAGCAGTGGGAACTCCAAAGTTCGAGTTGACTCGATTGGAGACAGGACCACCAGTGCCTACAGTCTACCCCTAACCAGTCTTTATGCAAATTTAAGAATCGTATCCTTCGATGAAACCGCATTCCACATATCAAAAATGTAAAAGAGAATACATTAGAAAATCCAAAAAATAAAAATAGATTACAATGATTTTTTAACATGTATCATCTTTCTTTCCCTAAAAATAAATATGAATCCTACAGATTTTTTGAATAAATAGATATACATGTACATGTATACAGCCTAATGTCTATAATGTGTCGAGTTCAAACTCAAAGAGCAAGGGTTCGGATCTCACATACAGTTAGGCTTGTATTGAGCCAGTCAAATAGCCAACTGTAGCTACATGGGCCAAACAAAAGAGAAAGTATTTTTAAAAATCTATTCAGTCTATGATGTTGTCTACACACGAAAAACTCGATAGACAGCTGTAACCTGAGTGATGTGCAGAATTAATATATTCATTTTACTTAACCCCTTTCACACTCGCCGTGCTTAGCCTACTGGTTAAGGTGTTTATTCGATGCAGCAACTCTCGGAAATGATCAGCAACCCTGCCACCTCCACTATCTTAATAATCTCGATAATCTTGCGCCATATCAGTGTATTGACGTCGGAACTTGCCACGTAAATGGACAAGTTATCTTTCACCCCTCAGGATCGTTATAATTTGGCCAAGCATTGGGATCAAGAGATCTGACACTAGAACTACACTCCGAATTTGACAGCAGTTTTTTTGTCATGCCGTCTACCAATGCTTGGTAAAACTGGCCTCGATAAATTTCCCTCTCTTTCCCACTGCAAGTAGCAAACGATACACCTTTGAAAGCTCTTGCATCTGCAGCCCGGCCAGCTTCAGCATACTACTGTCCACTCAGTCATTTCTAGTTGTAATGACTTCGATTCGTCTTGTCAGGACTCAGGAGTAGATGATCAACAGGAAGAGTGATATAAACTATCTGTAATGCTAAGGACAAATCGGCCAACTCTTCCAGGGCATCATACACGAGTCTTTGTGAAAACAGGGTTAGCCAGTTTCATGACCGTTCCCGACAATTTCTGCTGCTCTAAATCAGCTCTCCTACTACTCGCTAATCAATTGCTGAAATAATTGTGCAAACACACTGTAGGGTTGCCGAACATCTCTAACCAAGACCAAGAGCTTACATTTGCACCTCACATTCACCGTATCCTGTGTCACTGTGTGATTCATGCTAAAAGTTGCGTCAGCTCCGCACTTTTACTGGCTCGGTAACTCCAGACTATTTTAACACTGTTATTTTGTGAGTAAATAAAACTACTTTCCTTTAAGTCCAATAATTGATTGCCAAAAATAAGGCGCAGCTCACAGTTGATTGATGTAATTATACTCTTAGACACCTTTATTTAAAGAGGTACTGATATGATACCATATAAGTAGTGCAGCGCACGTGTAATACAGTTGGGAGTGGACGGGTTGATAGCTACAGATTCTGAGGATAGGCCCTATGGTCCAGTGAATGCACAATTGCATTTGAGGAGGAATGTGTAGCGGTTCCCCGGCTCCCAACTTTTACAAAACTTCCGTTTTGGCGTTTCAATTTCTTGTTCTAAGAAAGCATCACTTTTTCTGTTCGAAAGTAATCATTGATGGACAAAGATAGCGATGTTGAAATTAATACTAGAAGAACTTTATTCTGTAGAAGTACTGCATGGATTGCAATATAGTGCCTGTTTTGTCCTTTCTCCAGACGAATTTCTTTTATCTGGAAGCGATTGGTGTGCGCTTAGAGAGGCGCTATATAAATAAAGAGATTTAAATACGCCGTTCCCACCCACTTTCAACCCTGCATATTATATCTTTGTTAAATCAGCAAGACACGCCTCAATGCATTGTAGGACTAACCATGATAGTGTATAAAAAAACTATAAATAAATCATAATAAAATTACATAATGTAATAAAAAATAATATTAAAAAACCTTTATTGTTTGACTAACATTGAGACATAAAAACTGTTAATGAGATGGCGTGACTTGCATTCTGGTCAGATGTACAGTAGCCTAAGTCAATACGTGGGCTGATGTTGGTTAGACACAAACTTAAATTAAGCCATTATTTACACAGAGCCTAATCCTATAATTATAATATTTAGTCTTGAGTGTAATCATAGCTGAACAGCAGGTCTCACAGACGTATGCGTAGTTTAAACTGGCAGCAACACCGATATGGCAACGATCTAGGCCTATAGAAAATATAGCGCATTACATTCACGCGACAATATTTTTCAGTGGAAAAATGTGATTTCAGAGAAAAGTTGGCTACCCACTTGGATATCCTTTGCGACCCATAGGTTGAGAATCACTGCTCTAGACTATGATTGCTTAAGTAATAGCACTTGGGCCGGTTAGGCCGGGAGCGCCTCTGAGTAGTTATCTTGAAGGGGCGCTAAGGCAAGTATTTTTTTATTGATTGACAATGCGGTTGGTTAATTGTAATGGCTATATCAATCAAGTTCGATAGGGCCACGTGTGTTAAATGCGACTCTTTTATTTAGCACTAGCAGCCTCGATAGGGCTAAATAAAAGAGTCGTTTTACTTTAATTATGCTTAATTATATTTTTTTATCAAACACTGTTATTTATTTGAGCACAGGCCCTTGAAGTTGCAAATTGTGATGCTGACAAGGAGCAAGAGGCCTGGATAATTTTAAAGGGGAGGCCTCGAAAAACCCGACGCGGGGTGGGCAGGAGAACGCTCGTCCTACAGTTCCACCACACCACCTCCGCAGTTACAAATTGACCACTGAGACTATTGTTATAATTATCACAGGCAACAAAATTCCACAATGTACCATCTCGGTCGACTATCCAACAGTTGCAGCCTTATAGAGTCCACTCACTGAGGAATTACGATGTTATTGGATTCGTAGAGGTCCTGCTAGCTGCCAGCATTAAGAGTCTGATTTTAGAATGGCCTACGACGACTCAACACGTGTATTGAACTGACGATAAGCTGCAGAGACGTTGCTTGACTGATTCCTGCTTCCGACGTGAACTGCGAAATGGGGAATCGGTTAATTAGCGTTTGTGCTTAGGGTCCCAAACGGCGCTGGCGTACGTAATATATGGATTGGCCCTTACCGACCGTACGTTGTCGGTTGTTGGATGAAACGGCGAGGGATAGGTTTGGACACTCGCTCTCGTATACCGAGGCTAAGAAATTGATGACGCTAGCGTCTACTCTCCTGCTCTTCAACTTCCAGAGAGGCGCTATATAAATCTAAAGAGACGCAACGATGACATTGTAGAGACGAATAAGGCGAAAAACAAGACTGGAAAAATAAATAGCTCTCGACGTTAGATTAAGTTAATTAAGAGAAAAACTATCAAATTCAATTGAATAATTAACACATCGACAATGAACTATACACATGAATAATTAATTACAGGCATGAATAATTAACTTTGCATATGAATAATTACTTTGCCTAAACAACTATGCACATGAATAATAAGCCAGTTGGATAACCACCAAACCCAAGCTATTGACACAGCCCTCATGAATAAGCTGGTGCCTGCGCTTCGCTCTGTAGAAGTCTTGAGATTACAACTATGATTACACCATCAGCATTACTCAGAGGAGCAGACCGAGGTTTCATCCAGCTCACGCAAAACCCTCTCAATAGTTATTCTTCTAGAGGCGCTATATAAATCTAAAGGTACGATACGGTATTTCAAGCCCGACTAGCAGCTGCCAAACAAAAAGCATCTAAACTCATTTGGCACATAGAGATTAGGGCAATTTAACATTTCTTGGGCTACCATGGTTCTTACATACATACATGCATACATACCGACTGACCGACCAACAACCGACCAACCAATTAAACAAATGAAAAATATAGCGCCCCATCAAGATATCTATTCAGAGGCACTCCCGGTCCGACAAATGCTAAAGAGAGCGGTTTTCAGTAATGAGTAGAATACAGCTGAGGAGGTTTTGGTGAGAAGGCAAAGCTCTTGGGGTAGACCATTCCATGTGGTTGGACCAACCACTGCACACATACATACATAAATAAATAAACCCGTTGCCAATATCTCGTTGCCAATATCTCATTTTAGATCAATATTCTAACGACGGTATGTGTGCAAATGTCTTGGGCTTAAACCGCACGGTACCCGATGAGACGAGCAGCAATTCCACGAAAATCGAAAAGGGTCACTACAGAAAACATGTACATCTACATTAAAAAGGGAACGGCACCCTTGGACCCCCCCCCCCGAGAGGCACACATGCAAATCCGTTCTACACTGTTGCCATGGGAACATAATCAGTCCCAACAATAGATGTCGTGTGTGTCTCGTCCGTTTAGTCTCATTCTGTCTGCCACTCCTTGAAGAAGTCGTTGCCCTTGTCATCGACGACTATGAATGCAGGAAAGTCCTCGACTTCGACCCTCCAGATCGCCTCCATTCCTAGGCAGAAAAAGGACAGACAGTCATTTTTGGGATGCAATCAACCCTTTTATAAAGTGCCACTTGAAGGAATTTTTTAAGTGGGGGAGTTTTGAATTGCTGGCACCGGAACTAATTGAACCAACCTCCAGTATAATCAGCTTCTAACCTGACTTTATATTGATTGAATCTAGTACGTTCCAGGTATAAAGCAGCACAGACACCCATTAACACAGACACACACACATGCACACGTCCGGACGACCATAGACAGTCACACAGACATAAACATAGAGAGCAACATATGCACATATACAAAGAGACATAAACACAGACAGAGAGACATACACAACCATAGACACACATAATCAGAGACACAGAGATAGGCATACTAAGCACAGATAGTGACATCAACACAAACACACAATACAATAATAGAAGGTGCTACAAAATAAATGATAAAAATAATTAAATAACAATAATAATAATAAAATAATAAAACAGATGCAAAGACAGTATCCGATTCATCGTGCACAACGCTCAAAATTAAATATTATACGACGAGACAAACAATCAAACAATTACCAAGCTCTGGATACTCCAACACTTCCACCTTCTTGATGCAGTTCTGGGCCAAGATGGCCGCCGGTCCACCGATCGACCCGAGGTAGAACCCTCCGTGTTTCTTGCACGCATTCGTCACCTTTGAACACAGTTATGGAATGCGGTGTGAAAAACAGAGGGAAAACTGGTGTAGTGGTTAGCTTCGGGGTTCAATGAGTTCATGTGTGTATTTATGTGTGTATGTATGTGCATTACAGTGTATGTAGATTTCCAAGTAACAAAATATATTGTAAGCATAACTGACATTATAATAATTTTCATACTTGCTGTAACAATAAAGAATCTAATCTATCCAATCTAATTTTCTTCTATGACAAAATCTAGTGGTAAAGTAATAATAATAATAAAAACATAAATAAAAACAACAATAATTAATAATAATAATAATTACGAAAATAATAAATATAATAAAACAAAATAATAGAATAAAAATTATAAAATAAAAATAAATAAAAACAATAAAAAGTAAATAATGAAAATGCTAAATAAAAATAATGATAATGCATACAAGTAAAATAATCAAAATAAACTAAGAATAATAAACTACTAATATTACAAAATAATAAGAACAGAACAATAATTATAAATAAAACAAAAACAACCCCCAGTCATTGATAATAAATAATAGGCAATCTCTCCTCAAATAAATTCCCCATCCATCACCTGCTTGCTACGGTTTCCCTTGGCCAGCATAATCATGCTGCCCCCTGCCGCCTGCAACTGATCAACATAGGAGTCCATTCGACCGGCTGTTGTCGGCCCAAACGACCCGCTTGCATACCCCTAAAAAAATCAACAAACAGAAAACAAATGATTACCTTCTTTTATCGCCAGTGTAGCTAAAGTTTACCGTCGTCTTTAGTGAGCTTTACCGTCAATATCTTCTCCTCACGTTGTCGGACCCACGGTCTCCGCAACTCACTCCCAGTGCCAGGCCCAAGCCTTGATAAAGGAGGAGAGCGACGCTAATGATCTTTGTTATCACTCAGTGTTGTTAAACTGAAACTAATACATATATAATACACTATAAAAAAACCACTCTCCTTAGTCATCTGACTGTCTGTGTGGCTGACTCTCTGGATCTTGACCCCGCAGATCGATTTTCGTTATCGTAATCTCCTAACTTCTGAAGCTGAGCGCAGGGCACCAACTTATTCACAAGCACTGAGTCGACGATTGAAGGGTGGATGATCGGAGTAAAGAAGATATAGAGATGACTTGGAAAAGACATTTAGAAGGCTTGAAGAAGAAATAGAGAAGGCTTGAAGAAGATATAGAGAAGGCTTGAAGAAGATATAGAGAAGGCTTGAAGAAGATATAGAGAAGGCTTGAAGAAGATATAGAGAAGGCTTGAAGAAGATATAGAGAAGGGCTAAAGAAGACATAGAGAACAGAGAAAAGCACTAGCAATGCCAGATCCCACCTTTGGTGTCTTGGCCGGTCCAGCATAGTAGACTGGATGGTTCTTAATGTATTCCGGGAGACCTTCTCCGCTGTCAAGGCGTTCCTTGAGCTTGGCGTGGGCGATGTCTCGGCCGACCACGAGGGTCCCAGAGAGACTGAGGCGGGTCTTGATGGGGTACTTGGATAGTTCAGAGAGGACCTCCTTCATTGGCCGATTCAGGTCGACCTAATCAACAAGACAAAGATATATATATAGAGAGAGAGAGGGGGTGAGAGAGAGAGAGAGAGAGAGAGAGAGAGAGAGATAATGAGACAGAGAGAAAGAGAGACAGTGAGGTATATAGAGAGAGGCACAGAAAGATAAAGGCAGATGCAGAAAGATATTTAATGATATATACAAAGAGACAGCTGAAGATACAGACAGATACAGAGAGAGAGGGAGAGATATGAAGATACAGAAAAATATAGAGAGAGGGAGGGACAGATACAAAGATAAATATGAAGATAGACAGATATAGAGAGGTAGGAAGAGACACAAAGATAATCTATAGGTACAGACAAAGGTACACAGAGAGAGTGGGACAGAGAGGTACACACACATATAGAGATACATGAAGCCAGATGCAGGAAGATACTGAATGAGATATAGGGACAATGACATATGCAAAGAGACATCTGAAAATACAGAGGGAGAGATAGAAAGAGACATCTGAGGATACAGAGAGAAAGAGGGAGGGAGGCTCTGCATTGCAGAAACCATGTACTGCAGTTCGAATATTTAGGAAAAAGGAAAAGCAATAAACTAAATAAAGAGCAAATAATCAACAGAATCAACAAATACTATAACTCTACAATTTCTGCTACTGACATAATTATTATTATTAATATTATAATCATTATTGTGATTGTTTTCAAATGTTACATATGTTACAGGCAATGTGTGAAACCAGGGATTTTGTAAAATGCCTACGCAAATTTGTAAAACCATAACCCTACACTAGCCCTTAGCCTAACCCACAAAATAACAATTTACAAACTGCCCCAAAACTAGACATTTTGTACCATGCCTGGCTTCAGACATTGCCTGTAACATATATAAGCCTACACTGCCTGAAGACTTCCTTATTTCCTTGAGGCTGTCACGCTGAGAGCGCTTCTGAATTAGCTAGTACTGCAAGAAGCGCTATATAAATAATGCCATACGATAAAGCAAATAATCACTTAAATCAATTTAAAAGCTAGTCTTCCCTTGAATACCTTGATGACTTCCTCTCCGAGTTCCTGTCCGGATACATCTGGTAGGAACTGAGCCGGATCTATCTCCAGTTGCTCCACAAAGACGCCGTCCTTCGTGATCTTGCCCAGCACCTAATCAGCAGCAAAACGAAAACAAAAGGCTGTCATCAAGGCAATAAATACAGCTGGAAGATAATCATAATTTTCTTTTGATTTCAACTGACAAACTGCGGTATGATTACAATTAGATTATGAACGAATGATGACAAATTATTACAGGAGTCAAATTTAACTGTCAAAAACCATGCAAGGCGCCCATTAAGTCATACATATAATTTAGTCAAAGCCACCGCCTATAGAAGAATTAGTCAACCTTATGGGGGATACGGGCATCGAATTTGCCTCCCCAGCTCTGTGCCCCAGTGTCTTACGCGTTACTCTGCAACCAATTTTAAAAAATGCCATGAGAGAGAGGACTGGTCACCAGCCTTCATAAGCCAGGACCGAGAAAGTGAGGAAGCCAACAGTTAACACAACTGATGTCAGAGTCAGATTGTCTGGATCTTCATTTTCTCTATCATAATTGTTATATTAATCTAATCATCACTACTATAATTATTATGATATAATCATCAACAAATCAATAATTCATATAATCAATAAACCATGTATAATAATAATGTAATCAAGCATTTATATAGCGCCACTCAAATCAGCAGCGCTCCCAACGGGCGTCTGTGCTTGGGCCAGGGAACAGGAAAGTCGTAAGGCATCTCCGAAACTGGCAAGTTGAGAGGGTCAGTAATTCCAGGTGTCAGGACTGTGGAAGACAGCTCCAAGCTGAAGGGCTAACATTAGCAAAGCTCTTCGACTGGGCCAAGGTAGAGCCAATCCCTCAGGAGGAAAAAAATCATTATCATCATCCTCTTCAACAGACAGTTAACCAAATGTAACTCATTCATCGGTTCATCCCAGAATTCAAACCTGACGATCGGCTGAACATGACACCCCGATCCCGACGGGGCAGGACGCCCCGTGACGCGGAAGACGGACGACCCGGACGTCGTGGCAGAAGTACTTTCCGCCGAACTGCGCGCCGATTCCGAGTTTCTGAGCCAGGACAAGGATCTTCTGCTCCAGGTCAATGTCGCGGAAGCCACGGCCATGCTCGTTGCCTAGGAGATAATAATAGTTTTCATTACTGTAATCAATCTCATCTTATGCAAATCTTCCTCACAACACATAAGATCCAGTGCCCAATCTCCTGCTCCCCAATCTCATCCGCCTCTTCCTCAATCTTCCCTCCCTTGTAAGCCCCAAAATGGGTAGAAGATGCAGAGAAGACAAAGATAAAGAGAGATGCAGAGAGACACATGGATGAGACTTGGAGAAGACATAGAGAAGACTTAGAAAAGTGTCAAAAGACTCAAAGCACATAGGGACATTTTCATCCACGGTCACAGGAAAGAGCGAGCACGGAGTGAACATCGAGCAGATGTAAGAACATATGAACAGCTCCCTCTTTCTTTTCGGGAGGAGCCTCTCTCTCTCTCCTCTGCTGCCTGCCGGAAGCACCTGAAGACTTTCCTGTTCTCCGTTTAGCTAAGTGTTGAATCATCAGCGCTTCTGATATCAAGAGGCGCTATAGAAGTGCTATATTACAATTACATTACAATATATCTTTGTGATACAGAGAAAAGCACTAGTTATGCAAGTACAACATACGAATAGCCTGTCTACCTACCCGTCGTAGGCAGATTATCCAGGTAGTGCGTGGAGGCTAGTTTCACCGTCTTGAGGTTGAACTCTGCCGAAGTGCCTCCAATGACCAGAGCCAAGTGGTATGGAGGGCAGGCAGCGGTACCCAGGGTCTGAAAACATCCAACAGAGGTCCAGAGGTTGACACTGCAACCGTCTAGCCAGGGGCTACATTTCAAACATTCCTAACCAATGACGTGAACCTGATATTTTGAACATTACTGAGGTGGACATAATTTTCATTTTCGATGATGATGATGATAATAATAATAATTTTCTATAAATTTCAAACTCGAAATCAACATATCAATCAATCAATCAATAAACCAATCAGCAAATCAATCAACAAATCAAAGTCAACCGCGGATGTCAACCTGAATCTTCTCGTTGACGAACGTCAGCAGTTTCTCTGGGTTGAGGAGTGCCTTCGTCTGTTGGTAGAGATAGGACTTGTTTGCTGATCCTCCTCCCTTAGCGATGAACAGGAAGTGGTACTCGCTGCCCGGAGTGGCGTACAGCTCGATCTGGGCTGGAAGATTTGTACCAGTGTTCTTCTCGGTGTACATGTCGATGGGGGCGACCTGAAGCAGAGATAATGGCGAGAATGGTGCAGAGATTATGGTGAGAATGGTCCTGAGTGTATGGTAAGAATGGCAATGAAGGCACAAGAAGGGTACAGATTGAATTGTAAGAAGCATATATAGAGTATGGTTAAGAATGGTCCAGAAGGTATGGCAAGAATGGCACAGAAGTTATGGTATGAATGGTACAGGCTCCATGTTAAGAAAGGTGCAGGTTATAAGGTAAGAATGGCACTGAAAAATAAATGCAAGAATGTCAGAAATGGTCAGATTGGAAATGGTACAGGCTGAATGGTAAAAATGGTCTCTAGAAGGTAAGGTAAGAATGATGCAGAAATAAAGGCAAGAATAGCAGAGATGGTCAGGTAAGAATGGTACCAAAGGTTAGGTAAGAATGGTAATGAAAGTATAATAAGAATGTTCCCGGAAAGCTAAGAAAGTCACAGTGCATTTGAAATTGTCTTCTAATCACAGTTAATAACTGCACACACTTAATGTATGTATATATATATATATATATATAAATAATATATATACACATATAATATAAAAATAATATATATATGTATATATATATATATGCATATATACATATACATATATAAACACACCTCGCATCACAATCAAAGTGAAGCCATACAAATCCTTGACTATGGTTACGATTAACAACAATCACCTGGGAGTATCGGAGGCTTCGAGACGTGTACGTATTGTAGACTCCTCGTGACAGAGATTCCTCGTCACGGCCCTCTGTCCAGACATACTGTCCTTTCTTACCTATAAGTAACAATCGTAAGTGTACTAATAAAAGAATAATAGACGGATTAATGGAGAAAATCAGGATTGCATAATGACGATTATAACATAATAATACTTATAATAATAATAATGACAGCAGCAATAATATCTATAATAGAAACGATAATGACTTAAATATTTATTATCAAAACAAAAAATAATAATAATTTAAAAAAATTATGATAATATTGATAATAAAATAATAGCAATTATAATAATAACAACAGGAACAGCAACAATAATATCGAGTTTAGAAAGAACAACAATTGAAATATTTAAAAAAAATAATAATAATACTGATGAAGATGATGACAATAATAATAATAAAAATTATAATTATAATAATAAAAATAATAATGATAATAATATAATAGTAATTATAATAGCAACAACACCAAAAGCAACAATAATATCTCTAAACGAAAGAAAGTCACTCGTTCATCGGTTCATCTAGCGTTCAAACCTGACAATCGGCTTAACATGACAATTTAAATACTTTTTTAATAATTACAATAATAATAATGATAACAATAGTAATAATAATGGTAATAATGGTTAATTTAGTGGTAGACAAAATGATGTTAAAAAGCAGATGATAACAAATTATCATATTCATTTATAATAATCATTATAATAATATTAGTAGTAATAAAAATAATTAAAATATAAGTAATAATGAAGTTGTCGTTTTCTCGAACTAACACAAATAATACCTACTAGAGTAAACAAAGCAAACTGGTCATGCCAATCCCAAGCCTAGATAAAGGAGGAGGGCGACACTAATGATCATTGTCATCACAGTGTCAAGGGACCTAACTATCCGTTTAACTCTGTCACTGTTGATATTCTGGAAGTGCCAGTCCCTAGCCAGGATAAAGGAGAAGGGCAATGCTGACTGACCCATGCAGATTGCAGTTCCTGTGTCTTGGCATCCTGGAAGAACCATTCCGGCCGCAATGTTGGCATTCTTCAGCAGCTCCAGGGCCACGAATCGATCGTTGCTCGATGCCTCCGGATCTTTGAGAATGTTCGAGAGTTGCTACAAACAATATCATGATAGCTTTTAACTGAATCTAGGTTATCGTGACAGTTTTTAACTCAATATAGATTATCGTAATAACCCTTAACTCAATCTAGGTTATTGTGATAACTTTCAACTCAATCTAGGTTGTCCTAATAACACTTAACTGGGGCCAAAGGTCTATCATTATTATTACTACAATTATTATTATTATTATAATTGTACATTAACTAAGCCCCATATTAGGGCATAACCGAGTAGACAATTTCCACCGAGTACCAAATCCGAGTATTTGAATGCACTATTTGCCGGATCCGGGTACAAACCGAATAGTAGCGACAAATCTGGCCAGTGACTCGGCGAGTACCATCCGTAGGCAGAGGAGCAGTTAACCTGCCAGGCGCACAACTAGTGTACTATCAATGCTGAGTCTGTAGCAATATCCTTCATATAGCGTATCGTCATGCTCTAGGCTATAGCAAAATATTTATTATTTAATAACTTTATTTGTGAAAAAAATGTAAAACCTTGTCATAAAATTTAAAATATGAAGTTATCAACAACGTCTTTACTCTCTAATGTTTACCGGAAAGTGGGTGGAGCCAATTCAAGCGTAAAAATTACTGATTTGGTTGCCACCTGGGCAATGCAACCAAAAGAAATTAAAATAACATCATTATTTTAAAGAAAATTCAATTGAATGTTAAGTTCTTGTTTAATTAATCAATAACTTATACGTAAGTCCGTTAATCCTACATAAATTTGATGAAACAAACTTATTTTATCCAAAAAATTATTTTATCAAAAAAGTTATTTTTAGCTATTTGCAGGTCTAATATTCGGCGAATGTCCGAGGGGATTTCCGGTTATGGAAACCCCATATGGGTCGAGGCTCCTCTTAACCTTATAAATGTTGCATTACAATCAAAGTGGTGCTATATAAATACTACCAATAAAGGTAATAATCGCCTATTGTCCAATTGGTAAGTACAGCAACAATCCTTAACTTGGCATAACTTACAGCTAAATAATTCTTATGCAGCCATTTTAAGAGAGTGGCTGTTTTCATAAACCATAGAAAAGGAGCAAAATAACCGTCCAGCTGTGGATATACTTTGAGATGCGACGTCCTCAGCAGATGGGCTACATCTGTGAAAGCCTCTTCGGCCAACATTGTCAGAGCCTCTGGTTGGACAAGCAACAACTGCTTGTTCTTGAAATCGACAGTCGAAACGTAATCACCTGACAAATAATAGCATAAATGGAATCCAATCGGTCAAAGGTTCTCCTTGGGACACCTTTAAAACCATATTGCGCAGCTGCTGTAAGTGCAAATAGAACCATCGTTATCTATTAAATTTATTGTTCTTACATTTATAAATAAAACGTGCATCCTCTGTGGTAAGCCAGGGTTTGGTATAGCCTTTCTCTGGAGTTCCGTCTGTTAAATAAACTGTGGTAATGGTCCCTTTTACGGCCATTTGAAAACATATTTTTGTCTGGGCTGAAGTCGGGAGCACTATATAAAGTTTTTAATGAATAAATGAATGCAGTTTAGAAAATGCTAACTTCAACAGTTAAAGTATTAATATGTTAAAAAATCTAATAAACTATAGAAATCTATAAACCTGGTAATTTCTTCCATGTGACGTCAGCTTTTTTCTCCTGCTCGAGAATGTCCTGATAGAAGAATGGTTTGACAGCAGGTGGCGCACTGGTCGTCGTGGCAGCACGTGAAAGGATGGACTGTTGCCAGGCAACAGCGCGAAATAGGTGACTACATCGAGTACGCAACATCTTTGTTACCTAACCAAACAAATGTCATCAGTCATTTTGGTGACCTTTGAACTAACACATTAATGTGATTTCGATGTTATATATTTTCCTGAATATCATGATAACTTTTGACTCACTTTACATAACCTTTTGAACTGTATTTGAACTGAAGTATAAAGACTATAAAGAATGTGGGGCATGAACATTTCAAAAGAACTATCAACTGATCGTACAAGAAAAAGGTTTTACGTGGTTTGGAAAAATTCCACTTGTGTCAGGTTTGGATAGATACTGGTTTTGGTAAGTAAAAAGCCTGCTCTCTATGCTGAATACAAGAGTAAGCACGTCTAGTTTATGTTAGTGAAATAGCGCTATAAAAGTGAACCCTCACTTGCTAACTTGCGGCCCACAGCGTAGGGTAACACCTCGAGAGGAAAATCGGATAAATGAAATACTATTGAACTGTTGTTTCATAATCAGTGGCAACCAAGATCGTGTTTTAGGTCGAAATTAAAATTCTTACAATAATATTCACCAAACGGAAGTCGTTTCAACGGCATAGAATCAAAGATCAACAACAGTTAAAATGCAGACGGTGTAAGTCTGAAACTCTAACCCAATAAATTACACGGCACGCACTCGGCGCTTTGAACGAAAGTCCTCTTTGCAAGATTCAGTCTGCCCTGATTACTAAATAACAAATTAAGTTTGGTTTCACAGTAAAACAAATAAACACTCGAGATCCGTAAAAAATACAACGATAGATCAAACGTGATGACCTTGACGTTCTTGTTTCCTTAAAAGAGCACTGAAGCCAGAAATATATAGCCCAATGATATAAGAAATCACCTCGAACTCCTCACTTTTTCGGTGCAAGTGCTGTTTTTGTGATTTACTATGCCTCAACGATTTAGGGATGAGGAACGTCCTCTCCCTTAATTTCAACCCTCCATTTTAGTAAATGGCTCCGATGACCTCTGATTTTTAATTGTTTCTTCAAGCAGTGGATTTGAAGGTGGTTCAGTACTGTACATACTTACCTCATTTTTTCGGTGCAAGTACTGTTTTTGTGATTTTCTATGCCTCAACGATTTAAGTCCTCTCCATTAATCTTAACCCTCCATTTTAGTAAATGACTCCGATGACCTCTGTTATTTAATTGTTTATTCTAGCAGTGGTTTTTGAAGGCGGTTACTTACTTAATTTGTCTGAATATTCTGAATTTACGGTGGATGCACAAGTGTTTTATCACAATTTAATAAGTATTATCCATAATTGCGATCTGAAAAGTTGTGATAATTACTAAAATGTATGTTCAGTGTGCTGATAAATCCTTGCAATATATAATGTTGGGTTTATTATTATGCTGCGCGTGTCTTGTTTACAGTCGAACACCATTATTGTCATCTTAGCATATTACTTTGATCTGATCCATTTTATGGATATGTGGCTGACAGGCCACAAGGCTCGAATGAAGGATTTTTTTGGAATAAATAATCTGTTCGCCATAGTGTTATATTTACGTACATTTTTTACAGTGTTGCGCCTTGCAAGGGCTTAAGATCATACGAGGGAAAACCGATCGGCGGTTTTTAGTTCAGTGCATAGCTTGCAGACGCATGAATTGGCTTGGGTATAGCCTGACACAAGTTGCATTGCTATATATGTGGAGCAGTGGTTCGTAATGTTTCATACGTAGAGTGGTTCTCGTACCGCTCCAGAGATCGTTGAGTGTTGCCATACAAATATGACCTCTAGTGACAGCCGCTCTCGCGGTCAGGCCGGTGCTGCTTTTCGCTGATCTGATGGGGTGTGCCCCTCTGTCGCCGAACGGACCGCGCGCTGATCGTAGGAGTCAACAGGCTGACAGAGGAAAGACCGATCGTGAGAAATGCTCACAGGTCTGGGTGCCGTTCGAGAGTGCGGTAAAGTCCGATCGTTGGAAAAAATGAATGACAGTTCTGTACGGGAATACGGGGAATATGGTGACCCGTCGTGGCAGTTGAGATAATATGTCGGGAAAATCCCAAGCGGTGTCGATCGAAAATAGCGAGACAGATTACGGCGGCCGTTGAGACAATATACGGGAAGAATTCCCAGTGAACACGTTGGTTAAAAGACGGGGAGGGCGGCCCCGTGAAGCCGTTGACAACAGACCGAGAGAGCTACCGGTGAATCCGTTGACACATACTGGGAAACGTAAATAAGTTCGATAAATATGGGGAGGGTGACCCCATTGGTGCGTTCGATACAGGGAAAATTCCCTTTGGTGCCGAAAACCTGATCAATTGTGGGCGTCTCCGCATATTCTTTTCTGTTTACGGTTTCCCGTAAATACCTATACTTGGCTATCTAGCGTGGTCATACTTACTCCCTTCGTTAACCAGTATTCTGTTGATTTGCGTGTTTCCCCGCGTATCTTAACTTGAGTTACTAAACGTAATATCTGTACTTGCGGTGTCCCCGCAGTATGTCTTCTCGATTGTCTTTCGGTAAATATATTCTTGTGGCTACCTATGTCGGTCACAGTTACTCCTCTAGTTTTCCAGAAATTTATTCACTTGTATGTCTAGTTGCAATCTTGACTCGCGGTTTCCCCGCGAGGCTTCTACTAATTTCTCCTTGTAGATCTAACTACATAATCTCTTTTCGAGGACTTCCTCGACAGATCTGTCCGTGGTTCGTTCCAGTGTATAAGAGAGTACAATTGCTTCAGAGAAAGAAGTGATTATAATAATACAGGTCTGTGTGAAACATGGAGGTAACGTCGTGACACTTACCTCAGGTGCCTGAGAGAGAATCGAGTCTGAAAACTCAGCAACGAAGTTTGCGAGAGTTGGTGCATTACCGTTGGTCAGAGCTCTAGGTGACGAGTACAAATATGTTCCTACGATTGGAGGAATAAATATAGTCCATGAGAGTTACAGACATGTGAGAGTCTGGGTGATCGGATACAAAAGTATATGACAGATGAAAGCAGGCCGAGAAAGATACTTGTTGGCTACCTAGTTCGATCATAGCTATTTCTGCAGGTTGTCGGAGACGTGAAACTTCTGGTAACCGAGATCGAGAAAATTCGGGTGGTCGCAATCGTAGATGTTCTGGTGACCGCAAGAGATACAAGTCGGGTAGATTCCCGGAGTAGCAACCGTACAGACCGAGAGAGCTGTCAGTGTAGCGTTGGCACATGCAGGGAAAGTTTCCCAGTGGATACGTACAATAAAATACGGGGAAGGTGACCCAATTGATGCGTTCGACGATTACAAGAAACGGTCGTGACTGGTGCCGAAGACCTCAATAATTGCGGGTGTTTCCGCATATTCTTTTCCCTGTACAGTTTCGTTAATATATATACATGGCTACCTAACGTGGTCATAGTTACTCCTGGGATATTCCGGCAGCACTTGGGTTGTCAGAGACCATGGAAGTTCGGGTAGCCGAGATCGTTAACGTTCGGGTGGCCGTGATAGATACGGACTGGGTGAGTCCCAGGATTAGAGACCGCATATAGTCAGAGAGGCCTGGGGGCCGAGAGTGGTACAGACAGTGACAGAGTTCGGGTGGCCGTTAGATAGAAACATCGGGGAAATTCCCGAAGGACCCGCTGGAATTACACGTGGAGGGTGAACACGTTAGAAGAGCACGTTACAAACAAGAGAAAGCACTGGTGCCGATTGATAACCTTCACGTTACAAGTCAAATAACTCTTCTTGATGATTTTATAGTCTTGCAATAAATACTCTTGTTTGCTACCTACATTGGTTATAGTTACTCCTCCCGGTCTCCCGAATGCTCTTATAGTCTTGCAATAAATACTCTTGTTTGCTACCTACATTGGTTATAGTTACTCCTCCCGGTCTCCCGAAGGCTCAGAATATATTATGGTGTTGGCGGACAATTGCCAACGCAAAGGACGGCTAAACGTGTACGATGTTGTACATGTTAAATTATACGTGTGAGGCCGGTATGTCACACACGGAAATGGACCAAGAGGCACGTGAAAGTCCGGATTGTCCGATACCCAAGTATGAAACAGGTGAACGCCGACGTGAAAGTCTGGGCAGTCGGAAATGGACCAAGAGGCACGTGAAAGTCTGGGTAGTTCGGAGACCCAGGTTAAAGATAACAAGTAGACCAGTAGACCAAGAATTGATCGATATATACTCTTGTTTGTTACCTACCTTGGTCATAGATACTCCTCCCGTTTTTCCGAAGTGTATCTACTTGCGTGTCTGATCGAAGTGATCGATACTAGTACGTTTGGGTAATCGGGTACCCATGTGAATACATGGTTGCTTGTCATCACACACAATTCTGAGACCTGACTGAAGTGCGAGGTTGAGCCCCCTCGTGCGTAGGTCGGATCGAAGATCTGTGTGTAGATAGCGAAGGTTATAGAGGGAAGACCTTCACTATCAGAGTCCGTGAATACCATGCCAGTGTCATTTTTATCGAAGCAGAATATATCAGTGTTGGTGGGTAACTGCCAACACAGAGGACGAGAACTTACTCCGTCAATTGTGGTGCGTGATAAAATATACGTGTGCGGCCGTTTATGCCATACACGGAAATATATCGAGAGATACGTGTTGAGCAGAAGGCGTGATAGATAAGTGTCTAGCATGATATGACGAAGAGCTGTGAGACTGGTAGTGTCTAGGACGACAGAGGTTAGAGAGTTGGGGACAGTAATGTCTAGGAGTACAAGACATTGAATTTAGCTACCGATAATTGTATAGGCCGATATGGCTTATGGACTTGTTTCAAATATGTCTGAACCTCGTAACTTCAGAGAACGTTTGGTGTCCCTAATTGGCGATAGTTTCAGAGTCACAAGATGTTGAATGTGCGACATAGCATGGTAGAGGGGAAGGAGAGGCTGGTGGCTAGGAAGGTAGGCAATGCGAGAAAGACTCCTGCCGGTATAATTACAAACCCTGTTTTGAGTACGTCCATACTCAGAACGTTGCTCATCCGGCGACCACGGAATAGGCAGAGTCAGACCTCGTGACTAATTCAAACAGTGTTACCTTTCTTGTTTTCTTGGAGAAGAGGCCCATCTTTAATCTTTACTGGTGAGAGCGAACATCCTGGTAGATATAGAGAGCAACCATTTAGCATTGAGATTTGATAAAGAAGTGACTCGGGCGACTCCAGACGTGTCAGCGAGCTGGAGTCGACACCGTCCGTTAGCGCTAGGCAGGTGCTCGGGCGGCAAAACGCCACAGATATCCTTGGTTTGGGTCTCCACGTGGAGTTCGCTGGCACTTTCACCCGGTACGGTTTTATAACCCGGATGCTATGCAGGTAATGTAAATGTGATGTAATATAATATAATGCAATGCAAATCCTCGAAAATTTCTCAGCGCCCACAAAAGCCACGTCAGGGAGACCAGCACCGCCGGGGCTATACAAATTCTAGTTCTCAATGGCCAACAAGTGATTCTGTTCCAATTGCTTACTTACACTTTTATCTCTCTTTAATTTCAACCCTCCATTTTAGTAAATGGCTCCGATGACCTCTGTCTTGTAATTGCTTTTTGTGATTGTTCTGTGATTGCACATTCATTGAAGGTTCTAGTTTTTCACCCAATTTACTTACTTATTGAGAATGCTAAACAGTGTGCTGCTTTACATACTTACATACCCAAAATTCTGATCACTGAACAACACTATGATATCAGTTTTCTATTTCTGCTAAAAAAAAATTCTGAAGCTTAATTCCTAAGGAAAATAATTTGGAAAAATACCAGAAATGGGATCAAAGTTGAAAGAATTCCGTTTCGTATTTAATGACCAATTTTTGGTTCAACCTTTGACATTTCTGTTGCTCTTTTCACGGATCGTCTCAGGTAACAACCGACTCCAAAGTAGATCCTAGTAAGCACAGGAAAAATCTTACGAACGCAAGTAAAGTGATGTAATCGCAAATTTCTTTAGCCCCAGAAAGGCAGTTTCGGCCTTCCGTGAGATTATTACCAAACTATCAACGATCGGAGATCTGTTTAGAGCACTGCTGCGCCTCGGCTGAGGATAACATGTACTCACATTACATTACGTTTACAGGCGATAATAATGCGCTCTATAACTCTAAATCTTCTGGATTTTTGGATTGGCCATTGTAAATCTCCCATTCCGTTCTTTTGGTGCACCACTGATGCTGTTTAAGATAACTCTGATAACAAATGCTGTTATACTATTTAAAATAAATTATGTGTTGTTAATATCAAACAATTATTGTAAATATTCTTCAGGCGGTGTGGAGATCGTCAAACCGTACCACCCGCTTTACGTAAGGGCAGGAAATGCGCTGACAATCTTGTGCGAGACCTCGGACCGCGTGGAACTCCGCTGGCTTCAGTCGACTCCCCTTACCGCGTGGACGGACCAAGGGGTCCTGCCGCATCTGGGCTCTCGGGTGGTCATCCAGTCCTTCCGTGAGGAACCGTCTGGGTTTACGCGGAGCACACTTATCAAGCATAACATGTCGCTCATCGACCGCGGAACGTACATATGTAAAGACGACACAAGCAATTACGCCGTCTGGGTTACGGTTCTTCACAGTGAGTTTACGCTCGTGCGTAACTTTGTGTGTTTCCTGTTGTGAGTCAGTTTTTGTGTCGTGTTTTAACTTTTCTTTTCACCGTGCCTTGGTCGGGAGCACTTCCGAGTAGTAGCCTTGAAGGGTACTATATAAATCTTCATAATGAATGAATATGTTTATTCAATTAAAATTGACAAACCTCACTATGATTGCATGATATAAATTATATAATCCCAACAGTCGATATAGCCAGGTTAGCAGGAGTCAAATTTAACTTAATGGCAGCCTGCAGGTCTCTCATTTGTCCTGCTGCTCATTTTAGAGTCACTCCTAGGGAGTGGAAGGATTAGTCAACCTTATCGAACCCACATCCTTTCAGTCTCTGTGCCAGCGTGTGTACCTATCTCACGATCTGCCCTTTTATGCCTTGTTTCGCATGATCGTCTTCTATTTAACGTAATTCTGACATTTAACGTGATCCTGACATCAATTTTGTGTCCTGTGTAGTTTCAGCTCGAAACCTCACCGATCGCTTGATCGGGATCGATCCGTTGATCCTCCAGTGCAGCATCTCCGGCTTCGACAGCAACGTCCCAACGATCGACTACGACTGGACGTACGAAGGGCGTTTCATTCCGCACCCTCACGAACAAGTGGCTGCGCCAGTGCGCCACTTGCCAGAGCATCTGGCGTCCGTTGATAGGTACAAGGTCTCTATGGATATCAATGATCTTCGACTGGAAATCAGTAATCCCTGTAAGTTGGCTAGGATCCCTTGATTCCACCATTTTTTATTGTCATGGGTGTTATTATTCTTGATTTTTTTATTGCTTTAATGTTATACTTTTAATTATTAGTTTTATTCCTTTTAATATTAGTTCTATTATCATTCTTGCTATTATTAGTTTGTTTTTACCATTTTTTATAATATTGTTTTTAATTATTGTTATTGTTGTTGCATACTGTACAAGTTGGTTATTTTATTTTTGTGAGTGTTATTATTTTTAGTTTTATTATTGTTATTGTTTAAAATATTAATCTTTTGATCGTTATTATTGGTGTTATTAATATTAGTGCTGCTGTTATTATTATTATTGGTATTATTTTTATTATTGCACATTTTTATCTAATGACGAAGCATTAATCGATGGCGCTGAGCAATAGTTGTGAGTGAATGAAACAGTAATCGTCTCAGAGGAGGAGGTGGATCGAACCCAAGTAGTCTACGCACTACAAGGCAACCGCTCTAACCAGTCGGGTAACAGTGTAGTTTCTGTAGTTTCCGCTGTTTGACCCATTAATTGGCAAATGAATAGGTCTAAGATCTGTTTATTTGTACATGTCGTGCTTTTGCAGACTTAATGAAGTTGCGATATATAAATAGTTATAATAAGACATTTTCTAGATTGTTGTCGTTCTTTTCCACCCAACAGCCTCTCTTGATGGTGGGTCTTACAACTGTACCTTCACGCTGAGCACAAACCTCGGCCTGGTCACGTTTTACGAGTCCATCTATGTAAACGGTAGGTGTAAATTGTAAATGTTTGTAACTTGCAAACATCTACGTATATGGTGATAGTAATCGTGAGTCTGTCTTACATGTTTAATACGTATATGAACAGTTTTATTTTGAAGCTAAAACTGCCTGCAAAAGAGAGCAAAATATTGTAAATATGGGGCTGAATATAAACTATTTTGTTGCCCAGGTCTGTCAGTTTGAAATGAAAATTATTATTATTATTAAATATATTATTATTATTATTAAATATATTGTTATTATAATTTTAATTATTATTATTGTTATGATAATTATTACCACTATTACTTTTATGATTATGATTATTGTTTTTATTTTTATAAATGATTATGATTATAATTAGTATTATAACTATAATTATTGTTATTTCGTTCCAGGTTCTCTGCTGCCTGCCCCAAGCACCGGAGTAGAACAATCCGTTCCTCTTCACGTTCTTCTATTGACTTTTGCGATAGTCGTCGCAGTTTCGTTCATGAAGTAAAGAATTCCTGACTTGCCATCAAAATCTGTTCTCAGTCCTGTCAGAAACCATGTGATATGTTTTTAAGAATATCCACCGATTGCGATTCTAAGGGTTTCCATGCAAAAGTTTGTCACCATGGGAACCGTTGACATGGTGACCGTTGTTGTGGGAACCGCCATGGTGCGCTATGCAGTCTGTTACTAGTCAAGGTATATCTTGTGATTAGCTGCTAGATCACATGGACTTCGATCCGTGTATTTTCTTACCTTTGCTTTGTTTTGATTAGTATTGTTGCCAAAAAGTCTTGTGTGGTCGGTTAGAACGGTCGCCTTGCAACATTTTGGGATATTTGTGTACCTAGTAGGGTGTCTTTTGTTGGCATTTGAAATTATCTGGTGTGGTTCAGATGTCTTCATCTTTGTCAATCTATGGTCGCTCTTTACTACCTGAACAAGACACAGTTGTGACACAGACAATTGTTCAGTAGTAACAGATAATTACAAATTGAACTGCTTGGCGACCTGCAAGGCGCCCACATATACTACTGCTGAATTTGCCAATGCCACCTACCGAATGGAGGGATTCGTCAAACCTTATCCTAGCATGCTATCGTTTAGCCATGTTGGGATAAACTAATGTGTTTTATCACACATCGTTTGCTGTTGACATTAGTTTGGATTTCCTAATGTTTAACTCAGGTCACCTTTATTACTGGATAGGAATGGTGTTTTATGTGTCGGTCAATCATGAAGAAAGTTCTTAGGCTTGAAATTTCGTTTTGAAATCACTTGTTTAATATCATTTTATATATCTTTAAAACTATATCGTGCAAGTCTTGTCATTTTAATTTGGTGTCGAGTTTTATGGTCGTTTGAGTCAAGCGTTGTTTTGTTCACGGCAGAAATTTGTGTTCCAAGGGTGCTTACTGTCTAGATCACGGGGTTGCAATCGATCTCGCAACGCATATGGTACACGGGTTACTGTGTAGGAACCTTGAGCAAATCAATCACTAACAATTACTCAATGCCATCAATGTTCTTGTGTGCTCTGGATGAGCCAGTCCCAAACCCTTAGAAAAGAGGAGGGCGACCTCAGTGAAATTTGTTTACACATAGTGTTGTTCATGAGGGCCGAATACAGTTTTTTTTATCAAATACGGTTGTTGCCCATAATGATTGTCTTAGATAAGATTGAGATATCGCTTGTACGTGTAAGGTGTTACGATCTAGTAATCATGATGTTAACAAAATGTATTATTTTTGTAGGCAGTTGAAACATTTTATGACATTTCTGACATGTTTTATATTTTATGTGTTTACTTGGAAAATTATGATACTTTACTATGAAACTTGTTAAAGGGGCACCTCCACCTCGCAGTTTAACGTTAAACCAGGACCGCCCATTTAATGAGTACGCATGCCAATCATATGGAACCCTCAGAACCCTATAGAGGTCTAGCAGCTGGGACTGTGGCCCTCGATTGAGGGGTCAGTTATGGAACAATGAATTATTAGCTTTGTGCTTCTCTTTCAATGGACGCACTATCCGAGGTGAAGACGTAGTTCATTTGCATTTCAATTATAATATGGGTCGCAAATAACATATACACAGACAGACACAGACGCACGCACATAACATACGGGTCACATAGCACGTAGGTCAGTCCATCTGAATAGGGTGAAAGAGGCCGGGAGACGGCAGAGTATGATGCACATGGCATTAGATTGGACATAACAGAAAGATGTAGAGAACAGGGCACATAATCTTGAATTCCAAGACAGAGACCCATATATATATATATATATATATATATATCTATATCTATATGTCTATACGTATATATATAATATACCACCTTGCATGTAGGTATGTATGCATATAATATATATGTATGTATGTATGCATAAATGTCTGTATGCATGTATACATCACGTGAATGCATGTATGCATTCACGTAATGTATGCATATAATATATATGTATGCATATATGCTGTTTGTCCTAGTCTGGGGGTAATTGTCCTGGGAGGAATTCTCCGTTCCCCTTTTCCTCATGGTTCCGTTATTGGTACCAACAGGTGATGTTCGAATACTGTCTATCATGTTAGCTGTCGTGTTATTGTCATGTCTTTGCAAGTATTTACTGACATACCGGTCTACTTATGACAATTCGTGCAGGGTATAGACAGCTAGCTGTAAATGAAATCAACAGTCTAGGGCAGACTCTAGGCAACACTGACAACAATAGCTTCCATTGCCTGGCGATAACTTCTTGATAGACTGCGCCTCGGCTTGTGATCCATGTTATCTGCCACTGATGCCAGTAGGCTTTTGGGTCTCTGGTTCCAACACAATGTCATATCTAAGTCATATCCTATCACGTGCCACATATTAGCGTACCTTGAAAGTGCTCAGATGGTTTATTCTAGCTTTCATCTTGACTGCGTTAGAAGCTGTTTCTAACAAGATTGTGCAAATTTGTAAACTGAACATTAGTATATGGATTTATTTGTAGGATATAACTATGTTGTGTTCATATAGATCATTGTCATAAGTAGACCGGTATGTCAGTAAATACTTGCAAGGACATGACAATAACACGACAGCTAACATGATAGACAGTATTCGAACATCACCTGTTGGTACCAATAACGGAACCATGAGGAAAAGGGGAACGGAGAATTCCATATATATATATATAATATATATATATATGTCTCTGTCTTGGAATTCAAGATTGTGTGCCCTGTTGGCGTCAATTTAAACCTTGAGGTCGATACTTATTTGTACATTCTACTCATGTTCTTATAACGAAATTAGATTCGCTTTGCATTTTTTATGAGCGTAAGGAAGGGCGAGACCGTGAACCGCCACCTGTGCGTGGCTGATTTGCACACGGCGACACGACGCCACCTTGCGGCGTTGTATTTCACGGCACGAGTAGACCAGTAGTGGTTGTATAATTATTGGGTTTGGCTCGGAATCGTGGAATTGGGCGAGTTAGTATTACGAAGGGCAAAGCAACCGGACTTTAATGTTGCTACTTTTTGCAATGGATAAGGGATGGAGAGAGGAGTTGACGGGTAGATATTTTTTTTAATATCTCTGGGTTCAGCTTAATGACATCGTATGATAGCAACGATCATTGGCGTCGCTATCCTCCGTTAACCAGACTTGAGACTGGCACTGTTCAGTGAGCAAGTAGGGGGAGAGTTCATTTTGGTTGTGAAGTATTGCAAAATCTCATTCCTTTGATCCTGTTGCCTGCATGTGTAGTTGCGACACATGTGGTAGCAGTGACCATTAGCGTCACCCTCCTCCGTTATCCAGGCTTGAGACTGGCACTGGCCGGATACAACCAGTGATGGAGTTGATCCTGTTGCATTTTCTTGTATTTTTATTTATATCGCTTCGGCTGAAACCATTCTAAAGGTGTCGAAGCTATGGGCAACAGTGTAAAATTGAGCATGTATGGTTGGGTTCAATGGGTTGGTGGATGCATGTTATGAATTGATCGATTGATTGATTGATTACTCCTGTTTAGAGCGCTACTGATTTTCACGGTGCCATGCAAATGGTCCAGTACATTACATCACCTTGATTGATGGGTGGATAGGCTGATAGGTGTGATGCATTGCTTTTGAAATTGATGAATAGATGGATGGATGTATTCTCTACGGGGGGAGGGGGGCGCTATGGATGCGCTGGGCGACGTCCAACTCTTGGGAGCTAGCGAATTATATCGGCTTTCGTTCCAGACGATGGATAATAATCTGCCGCCTCATTTATCAAACGCGATCGGAAATTGTGTGCGAGGAAAGGACGCAGGAAGGGACAGTGGCTGAAAAAGACGCTTGCCTTAGACACCTTTAAAACGTTGTCAAAGTATGCTACATTCTATTACATAATAAAAGATTATGTATAATATCGCATTTAAAACGTTGTCAACAAATGCTATAATATTATATAAAATTGAAAAATTGTCTTCGACACCTCTAAAACGTTGTTATATAGTACTATATAAAAAAAATGAGACACTACGAACGATGCGCAAAAGCAATTGCATTTAAAACCCTTAAAACGTGGTAATCCGATTTTAGATAAACGATGAGATAGAGCAACTTATTTAGAATCTGTTTAATCATTGCAATTCGCTGCTTGACAATTGCCTTCGACTCCTTTAAAACGTTGTCGTCTGATGCTATATATAGGCCTAAGATAAGTGATTTGAAACACGTCGACAGTAAGCTCATACGAAGGTAGGGAAATCCCTATTTAAGATACATTTTCTATCTAAGTGTTTAATCTAACATCCATGTTAGGGGCATCCAACCCGGTCCATATACTACGGGGGACATCATACCCACACAGCCGCCTCCAATCGCCGCCACCTGCCCGATAAGCTCCGCGTGTACTATGCCTGGCACGGACTATATATTAAGTATCGGGTCGAGAGCCGCCCTGCATCTGACGTCGCATGCGACCTTAGTCGGCTTAGCGCGGACCTATTTGTCTTTCCCTTCACCGGCGAGGGCCAGATGGCGCCACGCGTAATTGATATTCGCCGGCGCATCCGCCGGGATTTGAGATCCGTCTGCATGTCTGTCAGTCAGTCTGTCTGTCTGTCTATCGATCCAATCCGGTCCCAGAAAAAAACCCACACAATGCACATATTTAAAATGGAAAAATGCAAGAATTGCATGCTGCGAGTAGCCTACATATCTACTGTACAACAGTGTATCAAAAGCACTGCAATATATATATATATATAATATATATTTATATAATATATATATATATATATATATTCATACATAGCAGCGACCCCGGTGATTAATGAAAGACTAGTATAGGGTACGATGTATATTATTTATTTACCCAATTAATGTACAATTGAAACAGACTGACGTCGCTCCGAGACCTACAACGAACGCCACTTAGGAAACATATTAGCATCGAAATCGCACAATATTAGCGGCAGAAACTCTTAACATAGACGGCACACATGTTGTTCAAGTTATCTGTAGAGTAAGATAATTGATGGTTTAATTGGTTTTACTAAATCCAAAGGCGATCAACTCTGGAATCTGGATCGGAACAAAACGTAAATCTGTATGATTATTGTTTAAGCCTGCCTTAGATACTCAGCTCAAACCGCATTGCTTGAGTCAGCTTGACCACTATTTTAGCACAACAGTAACTAATGGCATTTGGCAGCATTCAACTAAGCCTACGACGTACGCGCAAGTATGTAAAAATACATGGTGCTGTTTTGGTTTATCGGAACTGTGTGATAGCAGAGTTCAGTTGCGACGCCCTCCTCCTTTATCGAGGCTTGAGACTGACACTGTCAGAGTGCAAGCAGTTGCGGAGTTTTGAAAAGAGAGTTGGTTAGTTGCAGTTTACTCACACTGTGTGATAGGCCTAACAGTGATCATTAGCGTCGCCCGCTTCCTTTATCCAGGTTTGGGACTTGGACTGTCAGAGTGCAAGCAGTGCGTTGTTAACATACACGAGTCGATCCGGGAGTTTAACGACCGCTTTTGACAACAATGGCCGTTGCAGTCGACAGAAATTTGCTTGGCATATTACAGCACTTACATACACGAAATCCAATGATTATCTTAAATACTATTCGCACTCACGCCTTTAAAAGAGGTGTCTAATGTTATGTGTGTTTGTGTGTTTAGGAGTAATTTGAAGGACTAACAAGAAGCTGATACCGAGGAAGAAAATCGTCGCAATTTAATCCAACGCTGTTGCGACTTACAAGCCAGGATGAGGAAAGAGGGCGACGCCAATATGATCTTTGTTATCACACAGCGTCTTCAAGCAAAGAAAAAGAAATAATTCTCGTGTTGTATGAAACACTGATCTGACCAAACCAAACGTACTGTGTACAAGAATGCAATCCATACTTGAAACAAGATATCGAGAAATTATAAAGGATACAGAGGAGATAAACGAAAATGAGAAAAGGATGAGCAAATCTAAAACACGAGGAGAGATTGAATAGATGTGGATTGACAACAATGGAGGCAAGAAGAACATGAGGAGGCTTGATTGAAACTTACAAAATAATGACAGGAAAGGACACACTACTATTACAAAAGTTTTTCATATTTACAAATTACCATGGACAATCAAACCAATGGACACAGATACAAGATATATATTTAAAAAAACCGGCTGTTATATGAATGCAAAAATTTTGAACTTTAAGGGTGGTAAATGCATGGAATGATTTCGATGAATTAAGAGACCGTTGCAGTAGATTCAGCAATGGCATTCAAGGAGAAACTGAAGAAATTCGGGCATTAGAAAGAAGTACCGAGTAAACAAATGAAGAAAAAAGAGCGGTTCTTACACAGATCCGATGTTCTGAACCACTGTAAAACGTGTTATGTTATGTACCACTTTCCTTGTTTTACAAATTATATGTAGATAAATGAGTTCCACGCTTATATATATGGGCTCGTTTGAAAACGTTTAAAAGGTGTCTAATAGAGGAGCTTTCAACGACATCTTGCGGTTGCTATATGGCCAATGACGTCCTAAACACATAAATTATATATATATATCAGTTCATTTTCTTGGTGGCAGATAATTCGTTCCTGATCGTCACTGGGGTTGGCATGCATAGGGCCTACTTAGAAAGTTTTAGGGTTGGTTGCCATATTAAGGATAAAAGTAGCCAAATTAATTATTATTTTTTGAATGGCAGGTCACAATTAAACGCCGACGACTTAGCGGCAGTGCCAGTTTCAAGCCTTGAGGACGGAGGGGGACGCTAATCACCTTCGTCAAAAGATTTCCTTATTGATTCAGTAACCGATAACTAATGGATCCAGGGTTTAACGACAGCTTATGACAACAGAGGCCGTTGCCGTCGACAAAAATTTGCTTGGCATATTACAGCACTTACAGCTGTTATGTTAGCTCAGTTAGACAACCAACTAATATAGGTTATATACATGTATATTGTCTGAAAGAAACGATATAGAGGTGTCTAAATGCTGGATCAAAGAGGAGGGCAACGCTAATCAACATTTTTTTAATTATTAAGCAGCTTGTCGTTTAAACAGCAAGCAAGCAGCATATGCAAGAAGGATTTATGTTGATGGTTCATAAGCTTTCATTCTCAGTACTAGCAAACCGTAGAACACCCAATTATCACGAAAAGACTTCGCAATAAATATATTAGGAAGTAGTAAAAAGTCGTTTATACCTAACTCCAAAAATGGCAAACGCACTTATTTTTCATAAAGCTAAGAATCTCCTACAGACTAATTACAATTGGCGATTAATAAGAATAAGTGGCTTACTTCAATTACCACGCGGCTAATAACCGCGCACACAAAACCGCGCGGAAAATAACCGCGCGTGGCTCATTACCGCGCCGATCATAACCGCGCATTTCGTCACCTTTGGCTTTATTATCATTATATGCGCTTAGTAAACAGGCTAGCAAATCGCAGCAAGTTACATTCCTCAAAAAACAAGTGAATAAATATGCAATGAAAGATAAAGAGAACAAAATGGCACAAACTTATATAGCGCCTGTAGTGGATAATGTTAAAGTACTATGGTTGATACAAGCAGACTACATTAATCGTCCTGTCTTGGAACATCTTTGTGGAATCGCCCATAACTAGTTATCTTTACAAGTCTAGTTGTAAACTTTTTATTCATGTATAGGACATTGTGCAAGACGCTATATAGATGAACTGGGCTCATATTTTTGTAACTTACTCTGCCTTAAAATATATTTTTATCTATACATTGTTATGCTTCTCAAAAGTTCTCAAATGCGCGGTTCTGATCGGCGTGGTAAGAACCACGCGAGATTTTTGGCCGCGCGGTTATTAGCCGCGCAGTATTGCGCGCGCGGTTATTGAAGGATACCCGAATAAATGGTATCCATTGTCTGCGGTCATTATTCAAATTATTTTTTCTTAACACGTCGACGCCCATAGCGACCGAAAAAGGTCTTTAAATAGTGAAGACTGAATATAGCGTCTCTATCTTAGACACCTCTAAGACATTTTCAAACGAACAAATGAATCACAAAGTAATTTTACATACCACTATAAACCACGAAGCAATTATAACTCTCCCACTGATTGCAGTCAAGCAATGCTCGTCCCTAGCATGGATTATGGAGGAGGACGACGCTAACGATCCTTAGTATCACAGTGTCGTTAAACCGAAACTGTTTTCCACAATTAAGTCCATTTTCGTCACACCATTATATGTTTATAAATGGCATAAATACAGGACCGTACCGAGGGAGTAGAGAGGCCGTGACCCTGGGCGCAAATGTAGAAAGGGTGTAAATTTCAGGATTGAATAACTTATTATTCCATAAAATGCACAATTTTAAAAATGTGGAGGCGCCAGATTGATGCTAGGCGCAGGGCGCAATTATAGCTCGGTACGGCCCTGCATAAATAAGTTAAATAACACAATTAAACTGAATTATGTGCAGACCATTTTGAAGTACACATGCACTTAATATAGTGACAAGTGAAACTGATAAACATGATTTGGTAGAGCAAGCAAATTGAGCAAAACCCATGAATTAGAGGGTTAAGCTACAGAACAAGGGAGACATGACACACTATAGCAATAATTAACATTATAGCTGTGAGCATAGCCTCAAATCATTGACATAGCGCTATTACTTAATAAGATTTATTTATTTATTTATTTATTTATCATGCTAACGCATTCATTATTATCATCATCATTTTACGCACGTAATAATATAATAGGCAATTGGCTCAACACCATGTAATCGATTTATATCTATTGAAATAACAAAGTTTGTGATTAATGGGTGCACTGCCTTCGACACATTTAAACCGTCGGTAACCCTTATTATATAAAACTGTCGATTGAAACGTTAGGTCGCTAGGCCCTATATGTCTAAATAGTGCCGAAATATGCCAAGCAAATTTCTGTCGACGGCAACGGCCTCTGTTGTCATAAACTGTCGTTAAACTCTGGCTGAATCCAGTTGCTAAATCTGATACGTCAATCATAATAACGATTTGGTAAAAAATGCCAAAATGATGATACAAAACTGAACAAAGATGTGGCAGAATTTACACAATGACACCGGGCTTTTATTACACAAGTAAAAAAACTGGGAAAATATATTGCCCTGGGAAAACGCTCCCAATTCCACAGCGATGCAGTCATCTTGCGTACCACTATCCCTGCGCTGGCGCCAAAAAACAGATCCCAGCAGAATCTGTCTTCATATCTGTCTGTTTGTCTCTCTCTGTCTTCATATCTGTCTGTCTCTCTGTCTGGTTTAGTATCTGTGTGTCTGTCTCTCTTCATATTTTGCACGCGCTCTCTCTCTCCCTCACCCTATCCCTCTCTCTGTGTTTCTTCATATATATCTTTCCGTCTTAATATCTTCCCTCGAGACCCACCCTTTACTTTCTAATAGATCGGTCCATAATCGTCCTTGCACGTGGAGTCCGAACCCAGCGACCAGCACCCCAGACACAGTCCTAGCCAGAGAGTGACTCCACCGATCAGGCAGAGGCCCGGCCATAGGACCGCGTGAACGGCAGCCACGGTCGACGTCCGCTCGATGATGACGGTGTCCGGCCGATGGGGGTTGTAGAAGCAAGGGAACGATTGACCGAGGCGTCCCCAGTCGTCCCTGAAACGCCGAGCCTCCTTCACGTTCCACGACTCGTCGCCACACTCCGTCAGGGTACACTGCGACAAGATTTGAAACGCATCACGTTTTCAATGCGGGGCAGTGTTTGGATGTTTGTGGGATGTCTGTCCGTGCTTGTGTAACAAAATGCTCTGTTGGAACTCTGTATGAGTACCAGTCCCAAGCTTTGATAAAGCAGGACGGCGACGCTAATGGTCCTGTGAATATTGCGCCTGTGAATAAGCTGGTTCCCGCGACCTCTTGTGGGCTCTGTAGAAATGTTGAGATCACGATTACAAGTGGTCTTTGCTATCAGACAGTGTCGTTAAACTACAATTACTAGGTCTACCATAAGTAGGTGTGTGTAGGTCTGGCTTCTTGTCTCTCTTCCTGTCTGCCTATGTGAGTGTATTTATGTTTGTCTCAGTGTATGCCAATCTATCTGACTGGCTATGTCTCTCTCTGTCTGTGTAAATATAATTTTATGCGTCTCTCCTCATGTCTATCTGCTTGTCTGTCTGTCTGTCTGCTTGTCTGTCTGTCTGTCTGTCTGCTTGTCTGTCTTTCTATACACATATATTTACACCACTGAGTAGATATCTTGAAGTGGGACTATATAAATGCCTGATTACGTTACATTACATTATAAGTGAAAAAATATACGCACACACAACTGTACACAGATATACACACATACACACAGGCATTAACACACATTTAGGCCTATACATATATAAACACACATACACACAGACAAATTCACACGTATATACAGATACAAACACACAGATATAATGAGCACACATAAACAGATATGATCACACATAAACAGAGAAATATTCACACATACACACATACATACATACACACACATGCACACCATACGCATTAACTTGTACCTGTCAATGCCTGCATTTGACGTCAAAATCAATGATTCGCATCGTTTAACCTCCTACCTGGCGATTAAAAGAATCGTCCCATGATCGGTAGAGCGTAGCAAACACCCTAGTGGCGCCACGGTTGGCTGCCTCCCTCGCAGCATCGATTCCTACAGCAAAACGCAATTCATTTTCGACATTCAGCAAACAATGACGTTCGTGATGTTTTAAGTAGTACTTTCAGTTTAACGACACCCTGTGATAGCAGAGATCATTGACGTCGTCCTCCTTTTCTATCTAGGCTTGGGACTGGCATTGCCAGAGTGCGAGCAGTGTTGGATTTTGGGTTAGATGTTGTACTCGTCTCATATACACCTTTTTAAAGCCATGCATTCGTTCTATATAATTAAAGGAAAAGTTCAATAACTTTGAAAATTTATGCAACGCACTCGCGTTCGTTGATATATAGGACAAACGACTGGCTATAAAAAGGTGTCTAAGTAGTTAATGGGAGTAGGCTCAGATTAACGACGCTGCATGATAACAAGAATCACCAGTGTCGCCCTCCTCTTTTTCCAGGCTTGGCACACGCATTGCCAGATTGCAGACCGATTTCACCATTATTTTAATGTGGCCTTAATGACGTATTTGTTATTCGTAAAGCTTGCGTTGACCTATAGTATACGGGGTAATACGAAATCGATTTAAGATTGCCAGAGGTTATATTGAACTGGTGTAACTTGAAGTTTTGACACCAGGATAAAGATCAGTGAAGTCATGATCAATAGGCGGAGATGAAATCGATGATGAAAAAGATCGAATGATTGATCGAACGATTGATCGAATGACTGATTGTTTGATTCAGTCATTAATTCATCGATTGAGTGATTGATTTATTGATTGCCCGATCGATTGATTCTTTGATAGATAATATAATCGACTGCTTGCATGACCCCTACTCTACTCTACTCCAAAGCAGCGCCACACAGCGACGATCTCAAGAACTACACAATCAATAGCAACTCGCTTACCTTTTCCCACCATCTCACTCCTCTTGACGGCCTCAGTCCAGTTGCTCCCCGGCTCAGACCGCTCCTCTCCCGACATAGCGAGGGTCACCCCTTCGGTCCCCATCATCGATCGCAGGTCATACGAACGGTGCTCCGTTGCAGACGAGACAGCATGACCCGAAGCGTTCGACACTCGGTCCCCATGGACCTCTTCCATCTCGTCATGGAGCAGGATCGCCGAAGCGTTCCCATCCTGGCCTACATCCTCCCGTATCGGGCCCGGGCTGCGTCGCCTACGACCAGCGCTTCCCCTCTGCACGAAGCCCTCCCATACAGTACTGTTGGGGAGGAACCCGCGGCCCAACGGCGGTACGTAGAAAACGTGTATTTGTAGACAGGGATATTTTGAAACGCAGGTGTCGAAGACGTTGAGTTGTTCGTCGCAAGAGCAGACGTTGGGTTCGTACGAGGAGTTGATGACGGTGCAGGCGACGGTGGGCCAGGCGCGGGTCACTTCGAAGGGAAGGACGACGGTGAAGCCCAGGGCGCAGAGAAGGACGCTGCCGATGAAGATGAAGAATGCGCCCAGGCAGAAGTAGTTGACGGTGATCTTACCCGAGTCGGACATCGTTGGAAGTTGGCTGGAGAGATCACATTAGACACCCCTAAAATGCAAAAGAACGATTTTATTTAAGTATGCAATGTGATAGCCGTCAGGCTTATTTGTAACGCAGGCGAACAATACTATAAGAAGTATGAGACATGATAGGCGAACCTTTTTGTGCTGGCGGGCCAGTATCGATATTTTCCAGCAAGTGTCGTGCCAGAGTGCTGAAGACGGTGAGAAAATTGGAGTAGGGATCCCAGAGGAGGCCGTGCACACAGTTGAATTATGCTTTGAAAACGTGATTCTAATATGCATTATCAATTACAAATTCACACTAGTCTGATAAAACCGTTAAATGACAAATGTCCAATTTGTCATTTAACGGTTTAAGATTTTTATTCTCAATTGTGTTGTCTTTAGACATGGCTCTGCGGGCCAGAAATATATCGTCGGCGGGTCGGAAATGGCCCGCGGGCCGGCTCTTTAGTAGAGTGTCCAGTATAGACACCTTTAACATACATGCAATCTGTGTTATAGCATAAGTATAGAAGGTAAATCTTCTGTCCATTACCGAATGCGCAACTGCACAACTGCCGCACTGCGTGCTGTCCAGGATTGCAGGTCCCAAGCCTGGTTAGAGAAGGAGGGCGATGCCATCGATCTTTGTTATCACAGCGTCGTTAAACTGCAATTAACGAATGCGTAACTTCGCCACTGCTTGCACTATGACAGTGCCACCTCAATCCTTTATATAAGAGGTGGCGTAGAGCGCTAGAATGCCTTCACTGTTTGCACTCTGACAGTGCAAGTCCCATGCCTGAATAAAGAGGGAGGGCGACGCTAATGATCTTTGTTATCACACAGCGTCGTTAAATTGCAACTACTACCACAACGCTATGCTTAGACACCTTGGAAATGAGTGCAAGCGATGCTATATAAACGTAAAAACTCCTCCACTGGTAGTAATCGGCCAGTGCCAGTCCCAAGCGTGGATGTAGAAGGAGGGCGACGCCAATGGTCTTTGTTACCACACAGTGTCGTTAAACTGCACCAACCACCACCGCTTAGACGTCTGGCATGACGCTTGCGAATAACGATGCGATTTGACGGCTCGCTCTAGGAGAGTGCAAGTCTCACGTAAAGAAGAAGGACGAGGGTGACGCTACTGATATGTGTTGTCACTCGTACAGCATCGTTAAGCTGAAACTACTCATCATTATCATCATCATCATCATCATCATCATCATCATCATCATCCTTTGGCTGAAAGCCCGTAGGTGTCCACTGCACATTTACCCTTGTTCTCCATGCTACTCTGTCTTGGGTTAGCTGTAATAAGTTATGTGTATCGGTTCCACATCAGTCTTCAATGTCATCTAGCCATTCTCTGTTGCAAGGTCTTCCTCTTCTTCCCGTTCCTCCTTAATTCCTGTCATTACATTCCTTACTTTTCTCTCACTATCCATTCTGCAGATAAGCCCAAATAGTCTCAATTTTCGTTTCAATGTGGCTTGCGTCGTATTCTCTTTGATGTTTAGTCTTTTTCTTACTTCAACATTTCTTACTATTTGTATCTAGTTCAGCTGCAACTGAACTCAACACAAAAACTAACAAACATGCAATATCCTTCTATAACCATACATTTCAAACGCTAGCATCAATCTTACCAGAGTTGTAACAAGCGGGGAGGGGAGGGGGAAGGAACCGGCCCCACCCCGGTTTCAAAACTGGGGGGGGGGGCAAAGCCAATGGATTATTAAGAATACTTTTGCTAAGATAATTTGTCCCCCCCCCCATTTTTCAAATTTCTGGGGGGGACAAAATTCAAAAAGTAGGAGGGCAATATCTTTTTAATTATGCTCCCCACTTTTCAAAACCTTGCTACACCTCTGAATCTTACATCAGATTTCTTCATCACCCAGGTCTCACAGGCATATAGTGCTGTACTAAATAGTAAATGCGCACGTTTTCACGCGAATAAATAACTACTACGCAAAAAGCACGATTGCTGATTAGATCGAGTGCTGTCCTTAGACGCCTTCGAAACTGTATCAACCGTTGCTTATATACACATGTACCAAATTTTTGAATGGATTAGTGTCTACGCAAACGAAAAATTAAAATTCCGGACATGTTTACCATAAGTTCATAATACGGGTGCTTAGGCGATGCTAGTTGTCTTGAGCTCAAGATTCTATTGTAGATGGTGGGGAGAAGAGAGAGGTCGAAATAGATTGGCTGGAAAAGGATGGTGGTTTTAGGTAGGAAAGGACTGGACGGATCGTGGTATTGATTAGGACGAAGGGATTGAGGTAAGAATTCAGAATTAGGAGTTGATCCATTTACAGGTGACTACACGAAAATCACATGTTAGCGTCTGCGTATGTGTGTATACTTGTATGTTTGCATGTGTGCATGCATGTATGTGTATATGTATGTGTGTGTACGTAATGTAATTGAAATGGAGCACTTATATAGCTCTACTCGAATCAATACATTACTAAAGGGAGAACAGGAAAGCCTTCAGGCGCCTCTGGAAAGCAGCAGAGGGAAGAGACTGCATGCATGTGTATGTATGTGTGTGTATGCGTATGTGCACATGTGTGCATTTATGTATACGTGTGTATATACACATATGTGTGTATATATGTGTATGTATGAGTGTAAACATGTGTGTAAATATGTATGAGTATGTATGTGTGTGTATGTATGCTTTTATACTTGTGTGTAAGTATGTGTTCGGTGATTATCACATCACGCTATTCAACAATCACCGAGAATTATTCTCGAAACAGATAACGAACCCGTCAATCCTCTTGATTGGTAATCTTGATCCTGCAGTCGACTATAATCCAGGTTTCCCCGATCGGGAGTGGGAGGTCTCATGGGAGGTGGAGGGGAGCCCCATCCGGTTGTAATTCATCGCACCAACGAGTAGCGTCATCTATTATCGTCGATAATTAATTAATCCGACGAGTGATTACACGGAATGAAATATTGACGGGCTCTCTGGAAAAGACAAAGTATACGTTCTATTTGTATGCATATCATTGCCTTGCTAACTACATGGTCCGCATACAAATGGCGCTATATAAATGTCTTAATGCAATGCAACATTTTGTATAGTGATCATAAAATGATGATGACAATTATTATTTTATTATTGCTTCATCATCACAATTAGATTCAATGTGCAATACAAAATTTGACCAAGGACAACTTTATAATTACTTCTTCAGAGTTTAACGTCGTCATATGACATCAATGGCTGTTGACGACAATATGAAACATTTACAATACAGTGCAAAGAAATTCATAGCGTCTGAAAGACGCCATTCAAAATTGTCTGAATTTGAACTAATTTTAAACTGTCGTTAGTGTTCATTGTTTTACAACTTAGATAATAATGGTATTAATAACATCAATAATACATGTAATATAGTATCTCTTGCAAATGTTACAATATTTGCATAAATATTTGTATAAGGAAATGTTCAAAATAAAACAAATTGTGTATGACCAGTCTCTATGTACATTATGTAACCATCAAACTATTAAAGAATTTTTTAGCATGAATTTTGTCCATAATGTTCATTTCTAAACATTACTACAGAAATATGTTCATTTAATGGAAATGGTGTTCAATAGCTCTGAAACAAAGTATTTATAGTCACTACAGCAATCTTAACAGAGGTGTCTGACAAACATCTATTGTCATCTAAATTTATCACGCGTATATATGACAGCAGCAGTTAAATTTATTGCAAATTTCATTTGCGTTGCCCTCCTCCTCCTTTATCCATGCATAGGACTGGCACCTCAGACCAGTCTCTATGTACATTTTGTAATCATCAAACTTTTAAAGAAATTTTTTAGCATGAAACTTTCATAATGTTCTTATTCTATCAAGCATTATTACAGAATTATTTTCATATAACGTATGTTTATAACATTCATTTATCATATTATATCAAGGTGTAATTCAGTGAATTACACCTTGCATAAATCTAATATTACTCACTTTGACTTTCTAATACAACTCCATTAACATTTGTCATAAATGCATGTATATGTATGAAATGACTCAAATGAGGTCAATATTAATTATCACATGTTTGTATAAGCACTTAGTTGACACAATTAATGCAAAGCAATTGAAATATAAAAAACCTTGAAAGTCAAAGCATTAGCCAATCTACATCAACTATAACCAATTCCAAAGACAACTTATCATCATAACTGCAACATGACAATAGAAACTTAATGCAAGAAGACAAACATTTCTAGCACACCAATAACTGAGTACATGTCGAATCACATTTAACAAACTTCACTCAGAATAAAGAATTCTTAATCTAGTGCAAAATGTTTTCCAGAGGTTTACAGATTATAGATATTCATTATCTTAACACTAGGATCATCTTATTCTGTTCTTTTATTTGACACATATGATTGTCAATAAAATAAATCTATAAGAAATAATACTTGACTTTCTTAAGTTCTTAACTATTACACATTTTTATGACTAGTTTTGCACACACTAAAAAAACCAACGCAATTTATGTAAGACAACCGTTACACAATTGTTCCATTATAAATAAGGTTTATAAGCATATAAACTTTAATTTGCATACAACCATCAATAAGTAAATTCTTTTATTAAAATCTATTTTATATAAAGCACATGCATTTTTTAATATGTTAGAGATATTCTCTTTTCTACAATTTAATAATAAATTGTTAATATTTTCCTGGACTATATATAAACTACAAAGTCCAGTTTCATGTTTCTTCATAAGAAGAAGTCTTTCATTCAGATTCACTTTTTCTAATCTTAATCTTGATATTTGAACCTCTTTCCTTCTATTTGGGTCAGTGAATTTTAAGCACGTGTCCACCACAGGACAAACATATTTATAATGCTGATTGCTGGGATCACTGAGTTGGGCCAAATTGTTATGTAGCACGGTTTGTTAGCATTTAAAGGGTGTCTAACGAGAGCATTTGAACAATTAGCGTGCTTTAAATAATACGAATATAGAATTAATTATATAGTTTCAAAGGTGCCTAAAGAGTAAGATCTAAAAACAGTGCCAGTACCAAGCCTGAAGAAAGTAGGAGGGAGACGCTAATGATATATGTTATCACACAGTGTCGTTAAACGGAAACTACCACCACCACCACCACCACACAATGAGTCTTCTTTAGACACCACTAAAAAGTAGATGATCGATTCTATATTGAACGCAAAGTGTGTTCACATAAATTCACACGTTTGCATTAAATAGCACAGCAATGTACGATTACTTCACAGTGTATTGTATTGTTTTGAATAATATCGTCTTGTAATGTATTGTATTGTGTTGAATTATAGACAAGCCGTTCGTACCTACCGCTGTTTTCCCAGCTTCAAAGCGCTAATCTTTTCATACGGGCGACGCCTTAGTCGCTCGCTGGTCCATTCTGCAGCCTCTGCCTCTGCCTTTGCTGCGCCCTGCGGCAAGCGATCAGTGCCTGCGACGCCTCCGTCTTCTTCAGCGAAGGGTTTCCATGCAGTGGGCCACAGAGGATGGATGGAGGGATGGAGGGAGTTGAGACCCCCTCCCGTGGATGTACTTGAGAGCGGCGTCCGATTGGGTTAAGTGCGCTGCTTGTAGGCGAGAAGGCGAGTGTGCGAGAAGGGATGGATGTGCCTAGGGCTGGCTGGCAGGAAGGGAGGGAGGGATACACACAGTGAGAGATAGCGAGAGAGAGAGGTAGGAGGGAGAGGGGAGGAAAGAGGGAAGGAAAGAGGGGGGTTAGACAGGGAAGAGGGAGGGTGCGAGGGAGAGACAGAGTGAGGATACAGAGAGAGGGAGGGAGAGAGAAAGAAAAAGAGGGAAGGCGAGACAAACAGAGAGACACTGAAGAGGGATGGAGGGACACAGTGAGAGAGAGGGGCATGGAGGGAGGGAGGGAGGGAGAAATGGAGGGAAGGGCGAGACAGGCAGAGAGACACTGAAGAGGGAGGGGAGGGAGGGAGGGAGGGACGGACGGACGGAAAGAGGGAGAGAGAGATGGGGAGAGCGAGATACAGAGAGGTAGGCAGGTAACGGAGGGAGGGAGAGAAGGATGGAGGCATGGAAACAGACAGAGAGACGGAGAACCAGAGAGAGAGGTAGGCAGTTCTGGAAGGGGGGAAGAGGGTTATCAAGACAGGCAGGCCTGAGAAAGAAGGAGTCAGACAGGCAGAATGTCCTGGAAGAGGATGGGGAAGAGGGCTATAGATGCAGGCAGGCAGGCAGGGAGTGACGGGGTAGGTTGGCCTGGAAGATGGGGACGAGGGCGAGGGTAAGGGAGGCAGGCAGAGAGGGGTTGAGACAGGCGGAAGGGCAGTAAGGCAAGAAGACAGCAGAGTAGGCAGAGATTGGGCGTCAGAGAGACAGCTAGCAGGAGGGAAGTGCGCTAGGCAGATCATGAAGGCAGGGAGGCAAGGAAGCAGACATTTAGAAAGATGAACAGTTATGGAGCGGCGTGCAGGAGGGAAGGCAGGCACGCAACGAAATCGAGGGCCGTATCGCAGGGCCGCACGATGCTAATAGGAGGACAGGGTAAGGCTGGCCGAGGAATTGACGTGATTAAGGGACGCAGAGCTCGATGATGCGTGTGGCTTGATTTCACGGCTTCCGGTAAGATTCTGACGAGCGGTTCAATTATTGTCAAAGAATGTTCGCGACGAAGTAATTTCGTTTCAAATTCGATGTCTATGTCGTATCGTAATCTTCAAACTTCTAAAGCGCCACTCCGAAAGCCAAGCGAAGACACCAGCTTATTCACTCTCACTTTTGATTTATTAAGTTCAAGTTTCGCTTCTGTTTTCAATTTAATTACTGAGATGCGGCTTTAATTTCGATGTCCGTATTAATTGTTCTGAAATTCATCAACACAACGCGTAGATTGATGTAATAGAATTGATATCTTGATGTTAGAGTTTTCGACAAATATGAAACTGTTATCTCGTCTGATGCGGAATTACCCTTGCTATGAGGAAAGAGTGGAATTTAGAACGCCGGTCAATAACGAACGGATGGACGGATGGGAACGAGAAAATTGGAGAGAGAGAGAGAGAGAGAGAGAGAGAGAGAGAGAGAGAGAGAGAGAGAGAGAGAGAGAGAGAGAGAGAGAGAGAGAGAGAGAGAGAGAGAGAGAGACAGAGAGAGACAGAGAGAGACAGAGAGAGACAGAGAGAGACAGAGAGAGACAGAGAGAGACAGAGAGAGACAGAGAGAGACAGAGAGAGACAGAGAGAGACAGAGAGAGACAGAGAGAGACAGAGAGAGACAGAGAGAGACAGAGAGAGACAGAGAGAGACAGAGAGAGACAGAGACAGAGACAGAGACAGAGACAGAGACAGAGACAGAGACAGAGACAGAGACAGAGACAGAGACAGAGACAGAGACAGAGACAGAGACAGAGACAGAGACAGAGACAGAGACAGAGACAGAGACAGAGACAGAGACAGAGACAGAGACAGAGACAGAGACAGAGACAGAGACAGAGACAGAGACAGAGACAGAGACAGAGAGAGAGAGAGAGAGAGAGAGAGAGAGAGAGAGAGAGAGAGAGAGAGAGAGAGAGAGAGAGAGAGAGAGAGAGAGAGAGAGAGAGAGAGAGAGAGAGAGAGAGAGAGAGAGAGAGAGAGAGAGAGAGAGAGAGAGAGAGAGAGAGAGAGAGAGAGAGAGAGAGAGAGAGAGAGAGACAGAGAGACAGAGAGACAGAGAGACAGAGAGACAGAGAGACAGAGAGACAGAGAGACAGAGAGACAGAGAGACAGAGAGACAGAGAGACAGAGAGACAGAGAGACAGAGAGACAGAGAGACAGAGAGACAGAGAGACAGAGAGACAGAGAGACAGAGACAGAGACAGAGACAGAGACAGAGACAGAGAGAGAGAGAGAGAGAGAGAGAGAGAGAGAGAGAGAGAGAGAGAGAGAGAGAGAGAGAGAGACATATAATTATATTGAAAGACATAGAAAGATAGGTAGACCGAGACAGACAGAGATATAGACAGAAAAAGACAATGAGGAAACGAGATCAGACAGAGCTCATTCAATTCCTTTCTTCAGTTAATTGGATTCGTGCCTCAAAGAATCCAGACCAGAGCTGGAATCAGAAAGGCAATTCACACGGGGTTCAATCATCCGCCCCCAAAACACATACGTCATCGAAATCGGGTAACAAAAAGACATTATTATTAATCATTGAAGCGATCTGCACACTAGATATTTAAGCAGTACTTAAAAGAGGTGTCCAAAGATTGGCATATTTTCATAGCACTAGTTTTAATTTAACGACACAGTATGATAAAAAAAAGATAATTAGCGTTGCCCTCCTCCTTTATCCAGGTCTAGGACTGGCGTTCAATCCCAAAGTAGTGCCAGGTGCAAGTCTGGAGGAAGGCGATGCCAATGACCTTAATCACAGTGTCGTTAAACGGAAAATACCGCTACAATCGAATTTAATGCTAATATTTATTACACCTCTTTTAAGGCTCCAAACCCCGCTATAAATACGCTCTAAACCCCGCTATAAATACTATGTATAACGACCGTAGAACTGAAAAACATTTATTCTGGATCATCCCCTAATTATAACAACAATAACTTTAATTTGAACGAAAAATAAAATGAAATCAGAACAACTTTGGTTGAAAAGCATTTCAAATTTACTATACAGCATTTGATTCACAATAATAAAATTATTACAATTACAACTGAATGCCATCAGCGTAATTAAGGCAAACACAAAGAGTAAGCAACACCGTCTTCTTGGTCTTGGCTTATCAGATTCTCTCCATTGAAAACTGAATTGAGGCAATGTTAATGTTAGCAAAATTTAACAAGCAGCATTGACAATGGAATTATATTCAACTTGTGAGTAATTATAATAAATTATAAGATATAATAAAAAAATGATTATATTAAATAGTTTACCAATTTCCAGGACTCTAATCCTTTAGGTTTTAAACGAAACATAACAATGATAATTTAAGGTATTCTTTGTACCTTTGACAAAAAATTGTAATGTTAACATTTCTAACACAAACGTTTGATATCTGCTGGATAAATTTCCACATTGTGCTAGCATGCAGCCCAAAATTCCAGAGATCATGACCTCAAATACCCAAAATTTTTACCCAAATATCATAGAATATAAACTCCAAATTCTCAAGTCTGTGTAATCCCAATTCTCAAAACTTAACCCCAATTTCCAAAATCATGACACCATATTCCCAAGACTGTGACCCTAAATACCAAGATTGTCACCCCATATTCTCAAGATTGTTACCCTAAATACCAATCATGCCACCCTATATTCCCAAGTTTGCAAACCTCAAATTAATAAGATTGACCCCAAATTCCAAACTTGCTGCCTAAAATACCCAAGATTGTGACCCCAATTTCCCAATCCATAATTTGACCCAAACTTTCCACGATTGTCACTCAAAATTGTGACTCCTAAATAATGATCTCTACTCCCCAAACAAAGCAACATAAATCCTAATATTGATAAAGTTTTAACACAAAGTTTAAGTAATTTTGATTGAATTAATACATAACCCTAGCAATCACCCACACTATCAGCAATAATGACATGATATTTAAATTAATCCAAATACAAGATTTTCCCAAAATTCAACACAATATTGCACATGGATTAATGCCTTACTTAATCCATAGACACAACACCAAAACAATTTCGAAACTAAAAGTAAATATTTTCCCGAAATTGACATAATATTGTAGAAATAATGTATAGTTTACACAAAACTTAAATAAAATTGAAAACAACTGTCATATTTTGCCCAAATCTGCCATAATAATTGGTGTAATATTGATACCCTCCTTGCTCAATAGTATAATTTTTTAAATCATAACAATGCAATATTGATGTAATATTGACATATGTTGTAACACAAAATAATTTGAACAAGACATCAACATAACATAGGTGTAAGATTGAAGCAGGAATTCATCAATATTCACAGATTATCTGCTAAATATCCACATCATACCACTGCAATATTGGCAAAATATCAGCATGCTATTGATATAAAATCATGAAATTGTTGTAAGATTATCTTAAATTCTTATTTATACTTACATAACTTTCATGCAAAATCACACAAGATTCAAGTACCAGTTAAGAAAAAATGATGAAATACTTACATATTTGCACAATACCTATGCAATACTTGCATAATATTCATGCAATATTTATACAATACTTGCATAATAGTTATATAACATTCACGCAATACTTACACAATATCTATGCAGCATTTACGCAATAGGTACATAACATTTATGCAATATTTACACAATATTTACGCAAGCACTGCGTAATATTTACACAACACTCACATAATATTTATGCAATACTTGCACAATATTTATGCAAGCATTGTATAATACAAACACAATACATACATAATATTTACTCAAAATTGCCAAAAACAACGACATAATACATAGCGTCAGTATCGACAGGCAGTACAAAAACTTTTTGAATTTTGCGGCCGTTGGCACGACATCAGCAACTTAAAAACGCGTCCTCACGCAAGAGTACTCTCTTCAGGAGTTGCAGAGTCTTTCTCTCCATTGTCAACGTAGGGCAACGACTGCTAGGTGCCCTCATTGGGCTTCACAGTGGTTCCACTGCCACCAGAGCTGCTGCTTTTCGGTAAAGAGGTCACAACCGCCACTACAAAAACATCGGACGATAAAGATGAATGCTTGTTACATTATTATAGGAAAAATCTTATGCGCCAGAAAGTTCGGCCACGTTACAAACGAGAATGTTACTTCTACGGCTGAACATGTACAAAATTTAGTAAGTGAAGACCTCTGCGCTTGCGCAATCTTTGGTGCATACGCACTGTTAAAAGCACCAAAATTTGTTTAAGCGCGTCGTGACGGTCGGTTAGGGTCAAGGTCCTTTTTAAACATATGTGAACAACTTTCGGCAACAGAAGTTATTTTTTCATGCGTTGAAGTCTTGGCCGCAGACGCTCCACACGTTGTTATACGTGATCAAGAATAAGAAAGCCAAAATTGTCACCTACATTAGAGGAGAGCAGCTCCTTCATTAAACACCTCATTATAGTGTGTATGTAATTGCAGTTTGACGACAGTGTGTGATAAAAAAGATCATTAGAGTCGTACTCTTCCCTTATCAAGGCTAAGGACTAGCACTACTTGAGTTCTTGCAGTGGTGGAGTTTCCTCATTATAGCTTCACATTCGACGAATAAATACAGCAGTCAGTTTGAAAATTCTTGTTCTGTATACATTCTTTAAAAACTCTGCCACTGTTCACACTCTAACAGTGCCAGCCCCAGCCTGAATAAAGGAGGAGGGCGACGCCAATGATCTTTGTCATCCCACAATGTCGTTAAAATGAAACTACTACTACATTCTTAAGATAAAGTCATTTAACTGCAAATCATAAAAATAATTTAATAATTTAATAATGGTCATGATGATAACTATGTTGCTGTTGTAACTGATAATGATGATGATGATGCAACAAGTGATGACGACTTACCAACGATGATGATGATGATGACAATGATGACGACAATCAGGATCAACCACATCTGAAAGAGAGAAGAACAAAAGAGATAACTTCACCTGACCTCCAACAATCCTGGCCAGTAACTTATCATTCCACCACGGGTCATCTTTGACCATTCCAAAGGCATTTACCGTAAGACGAAAATTATCCCTAAATTTTCCAGAATTAACTCAACACTCATAATTCCACCACCAGTTTCTAATAGCCCAGAATTTACCCACCACTCTCAAAAAATCTTGGTCCCCTACCCTAAACGTCTACCGTCTGCTTAATTCAAAAAGCCCAGCAAATTAACCCACCACTTCCAAACAACCGAGTCCAATACCTTATAATTCTACCACCAGTTTTATTTTAATAGCCCAACAAATTTCCCCATCACACCCACACAACTGTGGCCATTTACCTTACAGTTCTGCCACCAATTTCATCCAATAACCAACAAATTAGCCCACCACTCCCAAGCAACCAAGGCCATTTACCTTACAGTTCTGCCACCAGTATTTGCGCTTGAGACGGGTGGCCGTATTCTCAAATTGGCGAGCGCCATCCTGGAGGGCATCTTAGGACGAAAACAAAAAAAAAGAACAGAAAAAAAACAAACCAAGAATAACCAAAAGAAAAGACAAAAACAAAATCAATATCCTGAAATTAACTTAGATTGGTCGAGATAATTTTTAATCGGTTATGTAACGTGTGGAAAACCGCTAAAAATGTTGCCGCTGAGTTCATCACTACTTTATATCGACAGAATAGCTTCAATCATTCAACATGTTGAAAGTGATACATTTGCAGTGTGTTTGGACCATGTTAAGTGAACCATTAGAATCAAAAAACAATATTTTGTGAATGGGCGTCTTGCATAACTATTTACCGCATTGGAGATGGTCAGGGCTGGATTAGCTATTGCGCTGAAGGATTAAGCCCACTGCCCCCGAATTTTGAGGGGCCCAAAATACGGTATCGCATCAATTGATACCCTGTCAGTTGATTCCCTAAAATCTCTAGACTGCGCATCACAGACTTGCAGCTGATACTGTTAGTAAACAAAAGATTGATTTTACAAATTTGCAAAATAACATTACAAAATAACAAATTAATGCCCAGGCTTCGTGTCACTCTGCGCTGTAACCGCCTACGGCTGTTCGGAGATTCTTTTATATCTCAGAACAATGGCTCAACGATCCCATGCATAGACGCTTATGCTGAGGACTTTATGCTGATAAACAATCATAATTATCATGACTCTCAATTACGCTTTGTATTTTTTTCATTTTAACATTTCATGCTCATTTACATCGTTCTTCCTATCAATGGAGAAGGTCGCAGGCAGAACATAAATGTTGTATCAATTGACTAGGTTCGAGAGGCGGGGATCAATTGACGAAGGGATCAATTGATGGGGGGGAGTGTCAACTGCCGGTGGATCAAAAGTTTGTAGTGAAATATTGTAGTGAAAATGCTTTGCAACTCAAATTACAGTAAATTGAGGTATTTTTCAGACAAATGAAACAGTTGAAACAATGCCACAGTTGCCCAATTAGAGAAAGCCATTAATAGCAAGTAAAGAAAGAACACGCCACAAGGAGTGTGCAATGCACTAGACACTAACTATATTAGCTGTTGTCAATGATGGTATAGGCCTACTGTCTGCAATTCATGCTACAGAATGCATGTTTTTAAACAATACGATTAGGGCTAACATGTCATTTATGTAATTATTTTAAGTGGTGTCTGATATACATATTAGCCCAGAGCTCCCGAGTTAGCCTGAAGATGGTTAATTTTGTTCCATCATCGACTTTCCATTAGCATTCACCTCAAATAAAAAAAACGATTGAAAATCTCCACTCAAATGCTTTCAATTGTCATTGTTCGACTTATTTTTTTTACATCAGAGAAATGGACGTTCAATGTCGCAACAAAATAACTGAGAAAATGAATCAAACTAGCCTAAATTAAATTATTAAAAGTCTAAAAATTAATAGATTAATTTCACAACTACCATAACCACAACCAATATAACCACCACCTCTTATAGGTGTGCTATATAAATACTTAAATACAATACAATACAACTACCTCTAATTCTGGTGCTATTTAAATCCTTAAATACAGTACAACTACTACCTCTTATTAGTGATTTAAATCATTAAATACAAGACAAAACATTAATACAATACAATACAACAACCCATTCAAATAACAAGGAACAGCATTAAAGTTCCAGCTGCCATACTGGGTCAAGGACTAGGTCAAGGGTCACCTGCGCGTGTGTCCAAGTCGGTCAGCTTCTGGTCACGCTCCAAGACCTTTTCGACGTTCACCCTCATTATGTCGACGACCTATTTAAGAGAAAAAAAACCGGGTCAAATCAAATCAATCACACAAACTAGGTCGAGTCGATTCAGTTACATGCCTGGGTCAATCGACTACCTAGGTCATGGTAAACAGGTCAGTATAATTTGGTCATATATCTGGGTCAATCAATGCATAGAAAGGATGCAAGGAGAACTACACAGGTGAAAATAATTATTGCATCACCCTGCAAAAAAAATAAAAATTGATTTAATACATTCAAAGTTAGTCATCTAGATATATTCAGGAATGTCTGTCGGTCGATACAAGGAAGAAAATAAGAAAAATTCATCGCATCTGCTCATTACGTCCTGATATTTCATTGTATCGCCTCTAGCTTTGATCACGTTGTTATGCAATAACTATTTCCACCACTGTATGTACCAAATTGTAATGCGGAGAGTAGGCCTACATGGGTTCGATTATCCTCCTCCTCCTTCTCCTACCCCTCCCCCTAATCCTCCTCCTCCTTCTCCTACCCCTCCCCCTAATCCTCCTCCTCCTCCTCCTCTGAGACAGTTACTGAGTATAGGGACCTTGAGCAATTCATTCGCTTACAATTACTCAGTGCCATCAATTGATGCAGATAGGAGTGCTATGTAAATGAAAAATAAAATAATGGCAATAGTATAATAGAATCACTAGGTGACAGGCGCTATATAAATTCTCAAAATGAATGAATGAAGCTGACAGCATAGCAACTAATTCAGCCACGTTCATGCAAGGGAATCAACAGGAAGTTAAGTCAAGCTATCTGGGTCAAGGCAGGCAACCAAATTACAGGAACTAGGTGAGGTCAAGATATCTTGTCAGTTGCAATTCTGCCATTATTTTTGAGATCGTAACCAAGCAGATAATGCCTTGTAACTGGTCATTTGAAAGATGCAGCTGATCATTGACAAGATGCAACCAGTAATTTATAAGATGCGACTGTCAGTTTTAACAAGCAACTGGTCATTTGTAACAATCTTGAAACTTGTCTTTTAAAACAATCAATCAGTCATTTATAACAATCAACTGGTCATTTTAAACAAGCAACAGGTCATTTTTAATTAGCAAATAGTCATCAACAACATGCAATTAGTCATTTACAACAACCAATAGTTTTAAGCAAGTAAGCAGGTCATACCTCATCAACTTGTGCCTGGGTCTGCTGTAGTCTCTTGTTAGGCGGAGCCCCACTCGCCTGGGCCCCGCTTGGCTGCGGAGGAGGGGCAGAGGGTCCGGCACCAGGGGCTGCAGTCGCCCTACAGAAAAAAGGCCAAAAAATTCTGACTACCATAAACTACACAGATATATTTTTGTGAAGGCTTTAGTAAAGTTCAATCTGAGTTTTTCAAATCTTTTTCAAACATCATTCGATGACGCAAATTACAGCTGTATCGATTAATCGGACTGATTAATCGGGCCGATTATAGAGATATCGGCAAGCAAATCGGCGCCGATATTAAAAATTATTTTATATTTTATAATATTATTTTCAGTCTATAAAAGCAAACTGATGACAGCAACATCAGTGGGTCTGTGAAGGACGGCATTTCGTTCCGTTCCCATATCGCATCGTCGAGCCAATGGCTTCTTCAGACCAGTGGTGAGACCACTCACTGTGCTAATATAGACTGTGGGAATGTGTCAACATAGGTCTTGTGCAGAGTGAGTCATAGTGCCTGCTTATGGGCCAAGGAACGGCTGGCCAATTCAACAGAGAAACCCATGAATGTACATCATGGAGTCAAGCCTAATGAATACATGCTAGCTGCCAATCGCCTGAGAGGGTGGCTGTGAATAGGCATTAATTACCCTGGGCACAATTCGACGGCGGGCGGTGTGTCTAATCTGTATTGCCTGCCTAGAATTAGTCCCCAACTACATGCATACGTCTCTTATGGAGCAAGTGTTTGCTTGTATCACAACAATAGGCAGTAGCAGTAGGTCTATCTTTGGAACCAGACATCTTGGGAAACACAATGAAATAATCGGCGAAATAATCAGCTAAATAATCGCGTATCGGCAAATGAATAATCGGCATTAATCGGTATCGGCATAATCGGCAAAATGTGATATCGGTACAGCTCTAACGCAAATTTACATACGAAAATATCGATCACACGCACAGCTGCATTATATCCCACTAAGTTCTAATATATTCAATCTTATTCGGCTATAAAATGTCGTAAATATTGAAAATAAAAATTTCTGCAGCCAACTCTTTCTGTGTCCAGCATCGTGTCGTAAAATTACTAAACTACATCGAAATTCAGGGGCGAAATATAATTTTCCAATAACAAATAGCTCGGAGGAAGTAATAAGTGCGCTATAAAAGTTATGACTCACACAAAAAACGTCATGGGCGTAACGTCAAAACAAAGCAAAATCGTCTTAATAACAAATCAGCAAACCATTAGCATAATAAATAGTCTTATTTAAAACTACTAACATCTTTTGTAGTTTTGTTCGGCGATTCAAAACAGCTAAAAAGTTAAAGCTTTGCTATTAGAAACTTTAGCGTAACTTCGCTGCCAACGTACTTAGCGGAAGAACGGGAGCGCTGAAGTTTGTCCAAGGTTATTAGAAAGGAAGTGGTGACGGTGTTCATCTTCGTGAATCTTCACGGTACAGTGCCCAGCGACATGTTGTTGCTGTTTTAAAATAAACAAGCATTTCAAATTATCAAACCGAAAAATGGACTTCAGACTCTTAGCCTGTCGAAACATAAAATTTCATATACCTATGTAAGTAGCCTACTTGTATTCTATTTCAATTCTTTAAACATAAATGAATTATGAATATTAGTTCCAACAGTACAATAGTATCCATTGCGTCGCCATCCTTCTTTATCCAGGCTTGGGACTGACATAATCAAAGCGTGAACAGCGGAGTTATACTACGGATTCGACCCGTCTAACAACTATATTGCAAAGCATTATTGTCTGCGAAGGACTTGCTCAATGTCCCAAGTCATCCAGCACAGTAATTAACTGCCTACACGGGGATCGAACCCGTATTCTCAGCGCACACTGAGCGTTACAGGCCGACCGCTCTAACCAATCGGCCAACGAATCATTCTTCTATGGCCCAACAGAATCAAGCTGTGCTCTCGATAATACCCGTATGATCAGTACACTAAGAAAACCAATGTTGAACGAGCACAAAGGATAAGTCCAAAAAGATAAGGAGGCAACCAACCAATAGGGGGACGAGAAATTCTCGAAGTAAGTAGGCCTATCAAGCTGAGTAGAAATAACGACGAACAACAACAGTATCGCTAGTGCAATGGTCAATACAGTCATCAAGAAAGAGCAGAAGATCATTGTTGAGACCTAATTGGCGAATCGAGGTGATGCCGAATTTAATCCCCGGGTGTCGTGAGAGCGCATTCTATGTGCCAGCACGACGCCTGGCGACTAACAGTTCAGAAATTCTAAACGAAGTAATTTGGAAAGACGATGGCGGCAGAGAGAAAGAGATAATATTAATACAAGGATGAATAGAGGGAGCTAGAGGAATGGGAAGACCAAGAAGTAACTGACTGGATAACATAAGAAAATGGATAGACGTTTCAACAACACAGATGACGAGGGCTACAGAGAACAGACAAAAATGGAGATGAATTGTGCACGCCGCGGCCTACCTTCGTATCGAAGACGGCTGAATGACAGGACACAGAACATTCTTTGTTATTAAATTCTTCTCTCTTGCGTTAGATGTTTGCCGCCAACGAGAATTTGACCTATCCATTGCTTTCTGTCTCTGATTATATCTAATGTCACTGAATATTTTTCCAAGAAATCTTGCCTCACGTTTTTCGTCCATGTCCGTGTTCCCGTTTGGTTGAAAGTCCTTCTTTCGCTGGGCTGCTGCGTTGCCATGGCTAAATTAGAA
>OY365813.1:25890903-25948403 GCA_959347315.1 Bimastos eiseni | reverse complement strand
CCATTCGGAATATTATGATGAACAGGCATCTGGAGAAGATTGAAAGAGTCAAGCCTAGTGTGGGAAATTGAACATTCGTGATGGTTATTCCGGGATATCTCCTCTGCCAAAACTTGATGCTTGCAACGCTTACTCGAAACGAAGCCGATAGGATGTAAATCGGTTCCAGGTCAAGATGGTCATTGAGGAGGATTATTATTGAAACGGTGAAGCCTTTTAGTTGGAATAGGATTTGTTACAGTGAAGTATTTCCAGTTTCACATTAATAATGAATGTGCTTACCTACTTTTCAAGTTTCACATAGCCAACTGTTAATCGTATCTTTAAATTTATATAGCGCCTCCGTACCTCTCACAGAGCAACTATTCAGAGACGCTCTCAGCCCTGAAACCCGTGGAAAAAGAAACGCCTTTAAAGAACAAAAAGCCGATATGATATTAATAGAACGAGGATATTTGCTGCGGGCTTCCGAATGGTCCTCAAACGCTAGACTAACGATTTCTTCCGCATAAGGGGTTTTAAATCTCTGTGAATAATTGATCGTTTTTGTCACGCTGTGTTTTTCACAGGCGACTTGCGAAGGCGAGAGGGTGAAGCAATCTTGCAAGTGCATCTTATCCTTAACTCCCCCCCAGCGTTTATCGACCCTCGAAAACTTTTCCACGCCGTCAACGTTCTTACTGCTTGGCTCCTTTGGGAATCGATGTAACGGCTTTTATGCGCGAGACCGCATGTAGTGCCTATCAATTTCCAAGATGTCGGACGCCTTATTTAATACCGAACGCTAATGGTTTATCTCTTCGCTTTAGCGCTCGCCAAAGTCCTAAATCAGTTTCCTCTAATCCGAAAATGTTATTCCACTGCAGTATGGAAGAAATTCGGCCATTAATGGAGTTTTCCCAAGTCATACGCATACCAGGGTTGCTGGAAACTGGCGTTGTGATATGACTTGGGAATGTATGTCACCTATAAAATTATGGTTGGTTAGATAGAGATACAATAATAATAATATTAATAATTATAATATAATAATAATAGCATAAATACTACTACTAATAATAATATTATGATATAATAATAATAAAATAATATAATGATAACTACAAAAATGAAATTACTATTAATTGTAATAATTATGATAATAATAATAATAATAATAATAATAATAATAATAATAATAATAATCAGCAATGGTGTTGATAATAATAATAATAATAATAATAATAATAATAATAATAATAATTTATATCATCATCATTATTATTATCATTTTCATTATTGTTGTTACTGAGAAACCCTCACGAGATGTATGTGTGCGCGTGCGTGTGTGTGCCGAAATCCTTAGATCTTGGGGGTTCCATGGCAACCGCGACCTCCTCCTATGGCCAGGTGTCGTTGACAGATCCTGACGACATCTGTCACGCGTGACTGATTAACCGGAAGCGGATGAAGATCGACTTCGTCGCTAGAGGTGCTTACGTCACGGTTTCCGGTTGGTCTGGGCCTTTGATTGCTGATGTTCTGTTGAATATTAGCATCAGCATTAAGAGTAGTAGTTGTGGTAGGGGAAGTAGTAGGGGACGTAGTAAGAGTAGTAGTAGTGGAAGTAGTGGAGTAGTATTATTTTACTTTATATTATTATTATTATTATTATTATTATTATTATTATTATTATTGTCCTTATATCATCAGGGTCGTCAATGTAAATTAATGGTGATGTCGTCCGGAGTAGCCCTGCTCGTTGGACTGATGAGCAGCGAAAGTTCCCTTGAAAGCAACTGTGTTGTAGCGTTGAATAGTCATCGAGATGCGCTGGTAGAGGAAAGTCGTCTCCCTCTGCTCTCCAGTGACGGCGCTCAGTCTGTGTCCCAGTTCTAAAAGGAAGCTTTGGCCATCGGAATTAATGGGGTCAAAGGTTTCGAATGCCACCGGTGTGACGACGTACGTGGAGGCTAGCTCGGCGTATTTATGAGTTTTGAGGTTCGCCGCCCTCTCGGCCGCTGCGCCTGCTCTTTGCGACGTTTCTGGCAGATACGACGTTGCCATTGTATCTGAGACTGTCGCGTCCCATATCAAACACAGCCCCGCCCGACATGGTATATGAGTGAGTCCATCTGGTCTTTTACTATCATATCGGGTCAAGCCCACCGGTTCTTTGACAGTGGGGATCCCTGCACGGATTAGACTCCTACAACTATGGTCGTTCAGGGCCGCATGTCTGGGACAGCGTCACAGGCTCAGGCCACATGAGAGACTGTGAGGTCTGCCACTCCGAGCTCGATCAAAGGGCCGTCCCATCTTGATTGTTTGTGAGCCCAAGCTTCTTCTGGCTCCGGTACTCGGCTGGTTTCCCTCCATTTGGCTCGAAGGGTCTCCAGAGCAGGGTTTCGGGGTTTCCTCGCAGAATCCTTGTCTGGAGTATATCAGTGGCTGCGGCCGATGCCAAGAAGGCTGGAAGTGTCATCGAAACCACTGATCGGATGCCCAGTCCTACTCTTTTGATGGGCAGGGTGGCTTCGGTGAAAACAAGATTGAGCACCTCAGAGAGGCCCACCCTCAAGGCCTTGCCATACTCCTCCAGTATTATTATTATTATTATTATTGTTATTATTATTATTATTATTATTATTATTATTATTATTATTATTATTATAACTAATATTTCTATTATTTTAACAATTAATATTAATATTATTAATATTTTTTATTATCATTATTATACTACAACTATTACCAGAGGTGTAACAAGGTTTTGAAAGTGGGGGCATAATTTATAAAATATTGCGCGAATCGCAGCAATTTTTTGGCTCCCCACTATTTGAATTTTTCCCATCAGAAATTTGAAAAATGGGGGCACAAATTATCTTTACAAAAGTAATCTTAAAAAGTCATTGGATAAACATAAAAAGGAACTGATTTGGGAGGCAAATGGGGCACTGAGCACTAAAACTGAAACTGGGTGGGGGGGGGGGGGTCGGTGCCTCCCTGGCCCGCTTTTTACACCTCTGACTATTACTATTATCATCACTATTATCGTCATCATCATCAACATCAGTGTGATAAATTAATTTATTAATTAATTGAGCGAATAACAATTTCTGCTGCCGTTGATTCAAAAGATACTTTCGAAATAGTTAAAGATAATCTGAGTAGTAGCAGTAATTTCGGTTTAACGACACTGTGTGTTGGCAAGATTATTTACGTTATGGAGTGCGAATATCATTTTATATATAGAATTGAAGCAGACCGTTTTAATGGTGTCCACTTTCTGCTGCAATATTGTGGTGGTATAGTTGCAGTTTAACGCCACTGTGATAACAAAGACCATTGGCATCGCCCTCCTCCTTTATCCAGGCTTGGGACTGGCACTGCCTGAGTGCTTAGTGCTAGTAGTGGAGGAATTTAAGCTGCAATTCCCTCACGCTTATTTTTCGACTTGGCCGAAAGAAAATCGATATATTACATAACCGTATTTTATGCTGCCGTGGTATAAATTCGAAGTTAAAACCATGTAGCTTTAGTATGCTTTACAGTAAATCTTGCAACTACGCTTTTATGTCTACCAAAGAATATCGCTCTTTCATATCTGGTTTCCATTCAACCGGGTCTCCATTTCATATTCACTCGTTCATTTGTATAGCGCCAATATTAGAACCTACCCAGGAGAGTTCCGAGTACTTCCACGACTAAAGAGAGGCATTTGACTGACCATCTTGTAAAAATCTTCTTGGTGGACCACGGGTAAGAAGCGGTGCACAATTATTGGGAAGTCATATCTCTGGACAACCCATCTGTCAAGACGCAGCGCTCGTGAAGAAGTTGGCGATTGCGATTAACTTTTAGTGGCGCCGTGAAAATTGACTATTTCCGAAAATAATGAGTAAGCGCAAGGTAGGCGTGGTAAGATTAAAATATCTTCTGGCACAAAACACTTTTAAAACGGTCGTCAAATATTTTATATGTCTTACGGGTGCACACGGGCGACCTCGTGGCTTAAGCGATTATACAATTTCACATGAATAGGCGGTTATAGCATAAAGTGGAAAGTTTCGCAAATTATTACATAAAGTTCGGAAATCTCAGTCTGTGTCGACTATTATTGATCTGTCCAGGCTATTATTAGCCTTTATGGGTCTATAGCTTACCGACCAGACGACGTAATTGTTGGTCCCGTGGTTTATGCGATCATGCGATTTTGCGCAAAATTTACGAAAACTTGTCGCATGATCCACGATGGCCTAATAACGACCCTCGTAATAGGTAATGAATTGGATGCCTCTGGCGGTACCAATCCCAAGCTTAGATAAAGGAGGAGGGCGACGCTAATGAACTTTGTTGATAACTACAGTGTCATTTAACTAAAACTACTGCTGCATACTGCGCTTTCAGATTGACATTGTTTGATGACATCAAATGTGGTCAGAATAAAACTTAGTTATTCTGAGATTGAATTTGAAGTTGCTTATCAGACGTTGACCATGACATGATGCACCATGACATAACCAGATATCATCTAGTTTGATGGGAAGCTTAAATAGCATTTTGATTAACCGTTTTACAGGTGTCTGATGTTGACTGAAATCTTCACGTTACTAAATTATTATTTTAAATTGGCTCTTCATGCATTGTATGCCATCTGTCGATACCCTGTGCATTTTATACCGGCGCTATAGAAGCTACTAATACCAGTTGTCAGAACTATTAAGGAATCTCACTTGTCTTGGTTAAAATCCCGGAACAAATGGCAGACGTCTGATGTTATTTCGTCGGCAAAGCGTAAACGCCGTTAATAAGCACTGGCCTATCGATCGAAGCCTAATGCGCACGGATAGCTGGGGAAAATGGCGTGACAAATTAGCGATAAAGCGCAGTGACAACATCATTAATCCTATGCATTTATGTAGCGTCAATGATTACCGAAGCCTGAATCGACGGCGCCCAGCAATTGTGAATGAATGATTTGTTCAAGGTTCTTACGCTGTTATACAGTTACCGCCTAAGAGGAGTAGGAGGAGGAGGAGGAGGAGGAGGATCAAGACTGCACCCTTACGTTGAATCAATTGTACGTGGATCCGGGAGTTTAACGACCGATTTTGACAACAAAGGCCGTTGCAGTCGACAGAAATTTGCTTGGCATATTACAGCACTTACAACTCTGGTTTCTCTTCAATCCACGAGTTGTACGTATATCCCATATCAATATTATACAGCGTCAGTTAGATGCGAATTAAAAGTGTTTAAGGTCACTCTGCCAACATCATCATAGGCACATGGATCAGAAAGACAACGGCGTTTAAACAGTCGAAGGCGTCAAATTGCATCTGCTGTAATATTACAAGACACCTTTAAAATGAAACTTCATTTTATTGCTTATCGATCACTTGCTTTGCGTTGTCGATCCAAAACACATAAGAAATCGAATTCCACCGTGCACTGGTTGCACTTTGGCAGTGCCAGTCCTTAGCCGGGACAAAGGAGGAGGGCGTCGCTGATGATCTTTGTTATCACACAGTTTCAGCTATAACTGAAACCACTACTATTACTACTACTACTACTACTTCCCCTATTCCACCTACTACTACTACTACTACTACTACTACTACTACTACTACTACTACTACTACTACTACTACTACTCCACCTAGTATACTCCACCTACTACCACCACCACTTCCCTACTACTTCTACTACTACTTGAGAATTTTTACTCTTTATTGGGTTTTCTTTATTTTTTCCTCTCTTTTTTCTCGTTTTCGTTTTGTATATATTTTTTGATATTTCGGATTTTTTTATCACACTTGGACCTTTTTTGGCCTCTTTTAACACTTTTTCCTCTTCTTTTTTCTTCTTTTCCTTCATATATTTTTTTATATACCGTATATGGTTTGGCCTCATTGGGCTCCTTTTGTCCAGATATCTTTATTACTCTATATTTATATTTTATATTTATTACCTGAATACCAAACTAGTTCCAGTTTAGCGACACTGTGTGATGACATAGACCATTAGCGTCGCCCTCCTCATTTATTCAGGCTTGGGACTGGCACTGGCAGATTGCAATTAGTTGAGTTACAAATCCGCATCCCGTCCTTATATAGCAACGGTCGACATCGTTTTAAGAGCGTCTTAGACCTGTCGCTATAACCATGAAACCAATCGCATACATAATGAGCGGGAGGGAGTGAAAAGAGGAATATGTCAAGAATGTTGTTGTTGTGGTTGACGGATGGTGGCGACACCCTGCGGCGGCGTTGAACGAAACAGTGTCACGTGACCTTTTCTGATGGAACGCCGCAAGATGTCGCCAATGAAAGAGGGACTTCCGCTTCCGGTGGCATGACGTAGACAATGGAGACAAATGACGAGATGCAAATGTATACACGAACATAAGTATACATACACATATTTACACTGTGAACGGAAAAATCGATCCAATGCAATGACCATAGAAATAAAAAGGCAACCAACTATTAAAGATTTTTATTGAGGCTAAAAGTATTTTGCTCTCAACTATGACACTGACAGTCATTATTATTATGCGCCTCACCAGTAAAAAAATTAACGTCATTCAGTGACGTTATATGCTTACAATATGAGGTTCAGTGAGGAGGACGATATTCACCTCAAATTCAGAATTACGGGCCGAAAGGAACAGTTTGAACACATACTAATGAATGATAAATATGCGATTCACAATCGTTAAACTTAAGTTTCTTCACATTTTGTTAAAATGCACAAATTATCGCTCAAATTATTATGGTATTTCCGGAGGTTCGTTTTTTCAGTTAACCGTATATATATATATATATATATATATAGATAGATACGGTGAACTGAACCATATATATATATATATATATACGGTGAACTGAAAAAACGAATATCAGGATGCATATATATATATATATATGCATCCTGATATGCATACACATACATACATGTACACAATCAGGTCTAGAATACCTTAGAATGATGAAAATTCTTGCAGTGTAATTTGATGGCGTGCACTGTTTGCCTTCCTGGCTCGCTCTTACCAACGTCCTATATACAACGGGGAATAACTGACGGCGGGTCGGCCATTAATCCCAACGAAGAGCCATTGTCCACGTTGGCTAACAATTGCCATTTCTCCGATGCCCACAAGCCATCGCGAGACCACAAAACACGATCGCCCATGCCATGGATGCTATAGATTACTAGGTTACGGGAGAATACAAAACACGACCGCCTACCATGGATGCTAGAGATAACCGGGTTACGCGTGACGGATGACGAACGTTCTGCGATCGCTTTGCTACGCGAGGATGAACTAAACAACATGTCGGAAAAGAGGACCGAGTCCAGGAATCGGTGTTGGTGTATGTGTTGTTTATGTCCGGGTGGTAATACCAAAGTAAAGAGGCCTCCGTCATGCCCTAGGAAGAGGAATGATCGGCCAGAGTTCTGCGGGATTCACTGCGGGATTAGAACTGACGTGATCGACGATCGCATGCGTGGTAGAAAATAATGGCGATTGCATGGCAGCTGTGGAATGAACACAAATATTTAAACGAATCGAATCGGAGCAAGGATTCGAAATTTTCGAATTCGGAAGAAAATTTGACTGTCGTGCCAAAGCTATCGATATTATATCAATGTTAACCTAATCAATTGTCTGCACTGCAAATAAATTAACTAAAAATTTAGTTAATTAGCAGAATTAAAATGACATTTATTTTAAAAAAATGAAACCAATTATAATGCTATGCTATGAATTCGTGGTAAGTTAATAATCAGTCTTCTGCCTCGAACGAAATTCTTGTTGATGCAACGCCAGAACTGTAACAGTATTATAATGTAAGAATTGCATTCACATGCATTTTTTATATCTGACCCAAATCAAAGTCTCTGGAGTTATTTTAGGAAAGCAGTACAAGTCTGTTATTAGTTTTATCCTCCAAATGAATTAATCCTCTTTGACGAGTCGTTTGTGCCTAGAATAGATGTTTAATCACGCGATACACTGTCGACAAAAGTGGACTCATCTTTATGTTCTCGTTCCATAATTTTAATCCAATTGCAGTTCTAGCCTGCGCCAGCCATGCAGATGTCATCTCGTCGGTCAATCGTGGTAGCGTGCCGCGTTCCACGCAGCGTTCCACAACCGGTCGACAGGATGTAAACAGTTTAATCCCTTAGCTTACAGCAAAGCGTGTCAAGATGTCAAGATTCGGAATTGTTTCGAACCGTTTCTGTTAGATTCCAGACCTATTTTCAGAGTAGAATCGCATTTCCAAAGACCCAGAGTTTCAAATGCAGTCTCTGGCCGGTTTTTAAGTAATTGATCAAACCCTGTGTAAGTGGATGGCCCAGAATTGAAGCTCCTCATGGCCGATGTTGAACTATAGTCTTGTTGCTGAACTCGTCAGTCAGTCAGTCAGTCAGTCAGTCAGTCAGTCAGTCAGTCAGTCAGTCAGTCAGTCAGTCAGTCAGTCAGTCAGTCAGTCAGTCAGTCAGTCAGTCAGTCAGTCAGTCAGTCAGTCAGTCAGTCAGTCAGTCAGTCAGTCAGTCAGTCAGTCAGTCAGTCAGTCAGTCAGTCAGTCAGTCAGTCAGTCAGTCAGTCAGTCAGTCAGTCAGTCAGTCAGTCAGTCAGTCAGTCAGTCAGTCAGTCAGTCAGTCAGTCAGTCAGTCAGTCAGTCAGTCAGTCAGTCAGTCAGTCAGTCAGTCAGTCAGTCAGTCAGTCAGTCAGTCAGTCAGTCAATCAGTCAGTCAGTCAATTAGGCTGACCCCATGATCCGGTCTACCCTGACCTGGCAACGGATACCGATCCCTCAAACTCCCAGGGGATCCTCAAAATCCCTCACTCTACCGTTGTCCTTGTGGCTGCCGTGGTCGTCACCTTGCTCCCTTCACCGGACGCGGCCGCACACGACGGCAGGAACACCCTGAAGAAAGTATCCCTGAACTGTTTACTCATGGTACAGTACAGCACAAAGTTCACTCCATTGTTGACTAGAGCCAGGATATCAAGGAGATCTCCAAGCGTCATATATACCTCGACGACGAAATCAGTCGACGCGATCCCGCTCAACAGATTAATGATCCCCTGCGGGAACTCCGTGACGAGGAAGAGGACGACGACGACGAGCAGCATCCGGGTCGTGCGATTTGTCTTCCGGTCACGTGACGACGATGAATTCTCCTCCTTGCTTCCGCCTCCGACAGCGTTGCTGCAGCGCAACTTGCGACGGCGCCTCTCTGCCGCATTCATCGTCCTGACTAGAAGGAGACTGAGGATGGTGAGCCCTACACAGGGGACGAGCTTCACCAGCAGGGCCTGGATCCAGAAGTTGAAGTTCTTGACGAGAACATCGCGGTCCGAGTCCTCCTTGAATTCGACGATCCAGATAAGAGGAGAGGAGTGGTTTCCGGAGTGGTTTGCGGAGTGTTGGTGATGGCCGTACGAGGGCGCGTCGTAGTCGGACCTGCCCTGTACGCGGATGGTGACGAAGTTTGGAATGCAGACGATAAGGGTAACGAGGTTAACGAGGAAAACGGCGAGTTTGGATCGACGTAGGCTGCACCAGACGGAACCGTGGCGAGGGTAACGGATGAAGACGTACCTGTGAAAGAGAGAGAGAGAGAGAGAGAGAGAGAGAGAGAGAGAGAGAGAGAGAGAGAGAGAGAGAGAGAGAGAGAGAGAGAGAGAGAGAGAGAGAGAGAGAGAGAGAGAGAGAGAGAGAGAGAGAGAGAGAGAGAGAGAGAGAGAGAGAGAGAGAGAGAGAGAGAGAGAGAGAGAGAGAGAGAGGGAGGGACTTTGTCATTGGTGCTATTGTTATTGCTGTCATTGTTATCATTTTAACGATATTTTTGATATGTTATCATTATTATCATGGCTCTTTATTCGGTTTTTACTGTTGTTATTATAGAAATTATATTAATTTATTATCATTATTTTTATTATTAGCGTTTTTGCTGTCGCTGCTATTATTATTGTCATTGCTATTATCGACATTGTTATAAATTATTATCACTTATTAAATTATTATTATTATTATTATTATTATTATTATTATTATTATTATTATTATTATTGTTATTATCACGATTATTTTCATTGTTATTAACATTCCAACTTATCATTGTTATTGCTGTTGTTGTTGTTGCTGCTATTATAAATATTATGGTCACTATAATCAAAACAACAACATCATTACGAAAATGATCAAGCCCAACTTTCTGCTGGCGATTGATTCATCAAATTCATTGTTGGTGGCTGTCAATATTACTTTGTTCCGTCGAATAATCAATCCATCCATCTTGTTCCACCCACTCACTAACCTACCCATCCATCTTTTACTGTAACGAAGAACACTAACAGGATCAAAGAGGGCAACCAAACGACAGACACCGCTTTCTCGGTCTCGGCAGACGTCACCCAAAGGCCAAGTCACCCAGCGAGTCATTCAATCATGCACCCACATCTAACGATAGCCAACAGGATCAGAGATCCCAGCCATCGATCTATCCCTGCGGGGGAGTGAACTCCCTTCAGCTGATCCGATGGGGGTTGAACACGCCAACCACTCCAAACAAGCGATGCCCAACGCCAGCGGCAAATGCATTAGATGCATTAGCAGGTCGATGGAGAACAAGAACCGACGATTAACGGAGGACCCAGCGGAATGTGACCAGTGATCAGTAACGGTACAGTTGTTTCAGTGTAATGACACTGCGTGGCAACAAGGACCATTAGCGTCGCCATCCTCCAGGCTTGGGACTGGCACTATCACAGTGCAAACAGTGGCGGAGTTGTGACCAATAGCGCCGTCATTTCAACTACAGGGCTGTACCGAATAGGTGATTATAGCCGAATATGAATAATTGGACCAACCACGAACAGTGTACAATATAGGCCTAACGAAAAAATTTAAGATTTTAAATGTGTACTAAAGTTTCAGTTCAGCAAATTTAATACATAAACTAAAAGTAAACAGTCAACACGTGTAATTTTTGCATCCTCCCGTCAGTCTGTGTAAGCTTGGTCATAGAACTGATTACACTTAGAAATGAGACGGCTGACACTGCGATACCATGGTCCAGGCAGTTGAGAGGTATACTTCAGTCCACTCGAAACAGCAGCCATCGCTTGTGCTGCAGTTGTGCAGAAACAGATGTCACGTGACCACTATTTGCATTCGGTCCGACCGCTACTATTCGGCCGAATGCCGAATAGTTATTTGGCCCAGTATTCGGCTCCGAAGCGAAAACGAAGCTAATATTCGGAATAGCCCGAGTTTTAACTTACCGTACTAACGAGTCTGATGACGAACTGATGATAGTTTGTCTTGGAGTGCTTTACACAATGTGACTACAACCCACATGTATCATACGTACACCCGTTCGTATGTATCTGTGTATGTATCCATGTGTATGCATTTATGGTATCGAATCGTAGTTTTAGATTTATATAGCGCATCTCGCAGAATAGCAATTCAGAGCGGCTCTCAACACGAAAAACCCGTGAGAAGAGATTGGAGAGAAGCCGGTCATTAGCTCAGCCCTTAGTGATGGAGGAAGGTCATGTATGTATGTATGATGTATTTATGTATGCATGTGTGTACAAACTTATGTATGTTATAATGTATGCATATCATGATACGAGATTTACATAGCTGCATTTGCGTCCATCCATCCTCAATCGCTTTAAAACGTTTTTCCAATGATGAACTTCGATAATTTTGCCGAAGGTCGATAATGTCTGGCCTCTGAGTAGTTATGCATGCATAAACATCATTGACAGGTTACTGATGGAATGTACCGACTGACTGATGGATTTATTAGACAGCTGACTAACTGACTGACTAACTGATTGAAAAACTCACAGTTTGGGTGATTGATTGACTGATTGAAAGATTAAATGTCTGAAGGACTCTCTGAATGATTGACTGGCTGGCTGGCTGATTGACTGGCTGGCTGACTTGACTGACTGACTGGATGACTGATTGACTGGCTGGCTGATTGATTGATTGACTGACTGATTGGCTGGCGATTGATTGATTGATTGACTGACTGACTGACTGATTGACTGACTGACTGACTGACTGAGCGCTAAACTAACAACTGACTTCTCTCCATCGACTTCTCACTCTTCAGAGGTATTTCTTTTCCCCCGAGGTTTCCATGCAGAAAGTGCCTCTTAATAGCTATTCTGTGAGAGGCGCTATATCAATCTAAAGATACGATACGATGCGATGTTAACAGAACTGTCAGATAGATTGATCGAGTAAGAGATTGAAGGGTTTTGCCCTGTAATTGTTGTCAGTGAACGAACGAAGTAAAAGCCAAATACCTGAAGACGGCCAGTGTCACCGTCAGCCAGATCGACACCGTGTGTACAACAACACTAAAGCAGGCGTAGAAAAGCATGAACCTAATGGCCTGCAGACTGTTCCTCTGGGGGGACATCTCCGTCCCATACAACACGTAGAACCGCAGAGCAAATGGCAGATAGGCGACCATGGTGAGTCCATCGGAGAGGGCCAGCGCCGTGAGGATGCAGTTGGTGGGCGAGATCATGTTACGGCGGGTCAGCACGACGATGTTCAGCAGGTTAGCAACGATGCCGAACAGGCAGACTACAGTTGCCAGGTAACCGTGAACGTGAACGTACCAGTCGTGGAAGGCCCGCAGCTCCCTGGCGCCAGGGTAGAAGAACTCGGGGACGTCTGTGGTTGCTATTGTGACGGCGAGGGCGTTCGTTGTCATGGCGATGGTTGCAGATTCGGTCGTTGTGTTAACGGCGGGAAGCTCCGTGGCGTACATCGCGCGGCGATGTCGTTGCCACAGCAACGCGTGCATGGAGACCATCGTCTGGGGAACGGTTGCTAGGATACAGAAGATCGGTGCTGAGTGAGAGAAAGCGACCCTGAAATGTAAAGCGTGGTCGGTGAAGTGTGCTACTGAAGCAACAGTATTTCGAGGCAAAGAAAAAACAGGCTCAAAACACTGTCAGTCAGTTAGCTGGTTGTCTGGTTATAACTAAGGCTGTCAAAAAATGTTGAAATCAAGACCCGTGTACACGTCGACCTGCGCGATCGGGTGTATCCGGGTACCCGACCGTACGGATATTTTGTTAGGAAATGTAGGGAATTGCGCATTTTTACGGAGTGTCGGGCACCCGATAATCGATTTCATTGTCTGAGCAGTCAGTCAATATGACCAACGGAATATTTCTGGAATTTCTTTGAGTAAAATCGCGCATTTTATACCGAATTTCGATTTTATTACCCGGGTAGTCAGCCTCGGGCGGGTATCCGAGTAGCCGGATACCCGTTGACAGCCATAGTTATGATTGTTATTTATTTGTGTATTGGTATCGCGACGTTTATATATCTAGATGAACAAGTTTAGACGACGTCTTAAAGAGTTTGTAGATAAGATTGTCTTTTTAATCTATAATAATTTGTAGTAGTAGTTTCAGTTTAGCAACGCTGCGTGATAACAAAGTTCATTTGCGCTGACCTGATCGTTTATCTTGGCTTGGGACTGGCACTACTGAACTGATATTCAATTGAAACTAATGTAGAATTTCATCCCAATTTATGTTTTATACTTTCAATGAGAATCTTAAAAGAGGTGCGGATGAGACTGCTCCTCTTGCAACGTGTCAGTTTAACTGCAGGTAAGGTTATTCGAGCATTGGCATATCCGGGATTAGCGTAAAGCCCCAAAGACCCGCACTGGGACTTCGGCCAGTCGGTAGGCTTACATAAAAGAGGCCCTTTGTACGGTGGCACCGATCAAAGGACTCGGTCGCAACCTATAGAGGCGCCGCGATATAATTATGAAGATACCGCGGCTCGTACGATTCTGCTAGATCTAAAGAAGCACTAACAATAGTAACTTTAATAAATTGGACGGGAATTAATTAATATTCCAAGTAAGCCTGATTTGTAAAGGGCATTAGAGTGAAGGCCTTGAGATTATTACTGAAATGGACAGGCAGACAGACAGACAGATAGACAGACAGACAGATAGACAGACAGACAGATAGACAGCAGACTGTCGACGGTAGGGGCCCTTGTTGTCATTTGCTGATGTCTATAACAGTTACTCAGGGTTTCGTCTCCTTAGACACCACAATGATAGGTAAGAGCGACGTCTTTTGCCACAAATGAAGGCATGGCTTCTAAGTTTACAATCACAAAGTTGGTTTTAACTTCTATTTCGTACCACAGCAGCATAACACATGGAAAAGTTAAGATGTGGTCATTTCGGCCAAACATGTCGCCAATGGCGTGAAAAAGATGTCACTATTATCATTAAACAATTGCTATAACATCAGAATTTCAGTTGACACTGGACACCTTTAAAACGGCCTTGCACAATTTTAAAAGTGCTGCAATATACCAAGCAAATTTCTGTCGACGGCAACGGCTTCTGTTATCATTAGCTGTCGTTAAACCCTGGATCCATCATTATATAATCGGATGCTCGCGTTCAACGTGATACGCGCAATCCGTGCGCACATTTATCAGATATAGAGAGAACAAAGAAACCGATGTGGCAAAAATTGCTCAAGTACAAGAAAGAACAAAAAGAAAATAAACTGGTAAATAAAGCTCGATGTGGTGGCATAAGATCCCACGTGCCAAGAGATATAAAATAGCCAATTGGCCAAAATGAGAAACTGTAAATCAAGTCTATTCGAGTAGAACCCTGGCTTAAAGGTCCGGCCGGCACAAATCCATTCCTACCTGCTCTGAAAGCAACCGCTCTGGATTTCAATACGTGAATTTTATTGAGTAAATAATTATAGCGCGAATGCAAGACTGAATAGTAATTGTAAGTCGTAAATAATGATTTATGGAGCGCATATTCGTAAGAGCTCATTTGTTTTCTTTGGTCATTAAGCCTGGGATCTCCTGTCAATCAAAGGGCAGGTAGATCAACGTGATTTCCAGAGACTGGTGGAAGCATTGACCGCAGGAACTTTCGGAGAAGCATTAAGATCCTGTGCTTAGTGAACCTTTTCTCCAAATAGTCTGCTTAACTGTGTTATGTGATTATGGATCGTTTTTGGAGCGTCATCGCCTGACGAATTATGCCTTGAAACGCTGCGGCACATAATACGGAGTGAGAGTGACTTGACTGAATATAAATAATTAAATTAGACATTAAAAGAATGACATCCACTTAAACACCTTTTCATGGAAATACATTTGCCTATATATAAGTATGAAAAAGAAATTCGGCGCTTTGTTGATGCATTGCAAATAAAATAAAGGCAAAACGTTTACAAAATATGCATAGTATTTCTTTATGGCCACCAGATAAATGAGTGTTTGGTTTCTGAGACTAGAGAACTAGATTTTTTATATGTTTAAATGAAATATAGCCATCAAAAGAACCTCCTTAGTAAAAAAGATTGAGAGTGGTAGATGAAAAGAACCGATGTGGTCAAAAAAGAGCCTTCATGCCTAAGTGAAGGGAGGCAAATGGCTAAATGAATAATTGTGCATTTGTGTGTATATAGATATGTATAAATATGAATGATATTAATGCCATGAAAAATCTACAACACACAGCGGTGAAATATCTACGTCTCAGCAACCTGCCAGAAATGAAATCATTGACTAGAAAACAGAAAGAACATGGATTACAGACGTCACATGAAATGAATTGAAATACATCAAAACCATACATATTAAATACGTCAACAGACTATTTAGCTATAAGATGTCATTAAACCTTCGAATAATAATTTTTTAAATGCAGTCCTCTGAACTCCTTAAACTCACAGTGTAGTTAAACTGCAACTAACTAATTAATCAATCCCTTAGACACCTTTCCAATTTCAATAGCGTTACATTAGCCTTTATATATAGATCTATGAAAGAAAAGGAGGAACAGTAGTCATTACTTAGACACGTTAAGATTCCCGGGCTTAATGACCAAAGAAAACTAATGGGCCTCTTTCGAAGATACGCTCCATAAATCATTATTTACGACTTACAATTGCTACTCAGACGGCCTTGGATCGAAAGCGCTTCTGAGTAGATGGATAATCTTGTAGGAGCGCTATATAAATCTCTTAAATGAATGAAATAAACAATTAATTTAACAAAAGTCATGAACAGAAATAATTGACTTACCGCAACGGTTGACACAGGATGAGGAATCTACGATCAAAAATCGTATCTTTTTAGACACCTCTAAAACGCGTAATTACCACCCCATAATCATGTGAACCAGTTGCCCTTTTCGTCTTCTTTAACTCCAACATCGCTTGCAATCCAGCAGTGACAGTCCCAAGCCTGCATAAAGAAGGAGGGCGACGCTAATGATCTCTGTTATCACACAGTATTGTCAAACTGAAACTAGACGAGAAAGCCAATGCTCGCGCTCTGTCGACGTATATAGCCGACGGACAAGGCTGTGGCGTCGACGTTAGTCCGCCGGCGAAGGGAGGAGCTCGCCCGTAGCCCGCACGCGCTCACTGCCAGGAATGATCGGGCAATAAGAGGGACATATACAGGGAGTAGGAACGATGCATTTGGCATAGAGATGGTTGAGGATAGGGTTGGAAAAGACAATGAGAGGGAGAAGTGAATTTGGGACTTTAGGAGGATAGGTTGATCGATCGAGAGGTGGGAGAGTGCCAGGTGCGGAGGGAGAGTTCATGATTTTATTTAATAATAATGGATTAGACTAGAAAAGAACAGCCCTAAACACCTGTTTTAGCTTTGCATTCACTCCTTAAAAAACTCCTAAAAACTAGCAACGGTGCCTTAAATACCATATATGGCTCTGCATTCGCCCTACATAGACGAAAATGGCAATGGGTTTTTGACACATTTTCTAAGTATATCTGCTCTCTATTATAAAGGGAACTAAAGGCTACCTCTCTGCATACTTAATAGCTCTCCATTCATCCTATGTATACTAGAAAAAGAGCTTCATTAAACTGTGTTAAACTGTTCGTTTCTGTTGTGTTATCGCCGCCGATACAAGAACTCAGGCAGAGCCAGTCCCAATCCTGGATAAAGGAGGAGGGCGATTCCAATGATCTTTGTTATCACACAGTGTCGTTAAACTGCAAGTACTTTTGAAACTGTGCAATAATAATAATCAGTTCCTCGTGCAAAGGATAACACGACCATCCAGTCCCTATGATGCAAAAATCAAAGGCGTCAGCGACTTAATTTTCTGGGAACCGGCATGACATGATGGCTGGTATAGCCAGCCCTCTACCTCGACGTCTCAACCTTACACCGACAGCGTATAGTCGGCGTACTCATCGTAGCCGAGCCGCCTAGGGGCGCAGATGAAGCAGAAACCAAATTATCTGCTGTGGCCGGGATTTGAACCCACGCCCTCTCGACTGATTGCCCACACGCTATGCTCCATACTATTCTCGCGTACTATACAAAGTAAAAATTTACTGCAATTCCTTAAACACCTTTCAATTGCTCTGCATTTGTCCCATATATGAATATATATATATATATATATATATAAGAAAAAAGTAAGAACTATAGGACGCTCCAATATATTTTCTATACACCTTCCATACATAAATAAGTTCACGGATTATGACAACGCACGTCGGATCTATCACCGCACCTCTTGTGTCAACAAGGTCATACAGGTGCAATTGTCTGCGGAAGGATGGTCGTGTTATTCGTTTCCGTTGGATCGGTTACCGGGTGCAGCGGGATGGGTTTACAGCCTGGAAAAACAAGGAGACCGTTGGCGATTGAACGTGTATTGGACGGAAATGGTAGGAGATAAAAGCATCGATGAAGATACCCCTCTGAGGGATACCAGTATCGTATGACTGTTGGGGAGTGCTGCAGGGGTAATCGTTTGCTGGGTGCATCCGGGAAAGTGGGGGCGGGTAGACAAAAAAGACAATTAGTCAGACAGACAGACAGACAGACAGACCGACGGACAGAAAGACAAACACAGACAGAAAAACATACAGTCAGACAGGTATATTATAACAGACGGATACTATAGACCCATGCACCCGCCAACCCATCCATCTTCACCGACCCTCCCTCCATCTCTCCATTTCCCCTCCTCTCGGTCTCCCATCCATGCATAATCCATTCCCCTCCCCCGTCATTCTTCCATCTGCTCCCTTCATCCACCCATTGCCTCCATCTGTATGTCTTTTGTGTGTGTGTGTGTGTGTGTGTGTGTGTGTGTGTGTGGCTATCGCTTCATCGATGTTCCAGTGGTCCGTGAATTGATGGAACTGTTCCGCTAATGACGATCATCACGTCACGGAATCGATCCACTGAGACCATCTAGCCATATGCCACTCCACACACTCATCTTCTATCCAGCCATATGCCAATCTATTCATCCATCTATCTCTCTGTCTCTCTATCTGTCTCCATCTTTTTGTGTCTGTGTCTGTCTGCCTCTCGATCCATTCATCCATCCATCCATTCATCCACCACCCACAAATCCATCCATCCATCCATCCATCCATCCATCCATCCATCCATCCACCCACCCACCCACTCACCCCCCGTCCGTCCGTCCATCTATAACTGTTTGTCTTTCTCGCTGTTAATATATTTCTGTCTATGTCTCATTATAATCTGCTTTTCTCTGTCTATCTACTTGTTTTGTTTGTTTGTCTCTTTCTCTATTTCGCGCGTATGTTTACATGCTTGTCTCTTTTCTGTCTGTTTCTGCTTGGCTGTCTGTCTTTCTGTCTGTCTGTATGTGTGAATGTATGTCATTTGCTCTGTATTGGTTGCATGTATCGTCCCATTGGACCACGACCTGGTATCTGGCGGCCGCAGGTTACAAATGCCAGCGGATAAATATCCGGAAGTGGAAGAAAAAGATGAGTGCATTGTTTGTCGAGAGTGACGCGTGATTTACTTGCCATTCCAGTCGAAGGAAAAACGACAACAGACTCCATTATATTTCAGAGAGTTAAACACATTTGGAGGAAACGAGATAACATGACTGTGTTATACATAATCGTTCAGAAAGTTATCAGAACCGAATAGCGCAGCGGTATAACTCGCTAGAATTTTCTCAAAAGCATTTGTGTTATTTTAACTCTTTAGATATAATAAATGCCAGGTTAATAATTGATGTTGAACTTAAGAAAAGTTATTAGTCCCACCCTGATACATTGATGACTGTGTTACTGTGGTACACCGTGACCGAAAATTTGTGTTTCGCACATTAGGCAGGCCCCTGCTATGTAGTATGCATATTAATTATGTGTGGAGTATGTATGCTTGTATGTATGCATGTCTGCATGTTGGCATGCATGTATGTATCCATGTATCCTCATTTGCATGTAGTCATCCGCGTATCTCATTGTTATTCGGGTTTAGCTTCGCGTGGCGCGGACTGATATCGCAGTTTGCCTACGTCCGCATCTATTCCCAGGCGATTCGCTCTGATTGGTGGAGCCATTCAAACGCGGGTTCGTGACTTGCGTGCTCTTGGTCGCTACTGCTTCCGGTCCGATGCCTTCTGGGCAGCCGCATGTTGACGGGCTGCAATCTGATCTGTATCGTTGCGTTGAAAAAAGTGCTCCATCGAACGGCACCACCTTGGCGATATATAAATGTTTGATGATGTAACAGACGGCCGTCTATGTAAGAAGACGAGACCAGTCCGACATGTTGTGCGTGCGAATCCTGTTATGAGCTAATTAAGCAACATCGTACATTGTAAAGTTGAGTAGGTAATGGTGAGGCATGCATGGAATGCAGGCGGTAACATACATTGCAGATAACTATGCAATACAAGTGACAATGTACACTGAAGAGAAATGTATGCAGTTACAAGGGAGAACATGAAATGTAAAAAGATTTATGCAATGAAAGCGACAATATGCAATAAAGATAATTGTAGGCAATACAAAGGAAATATGCAATGAAGATAAATGTATACAACACAAGCGGTAAGATACAAAGATTACGAATGTATGCAATGCAGGCGAGACCCTGCGCAGTGGCGAACAGTGCAGGCAAAGTCAATCCGCCAAATACGAATCCGAGTGCAGTATGGAAGGCAAACAGTGTCAGGCACCGCAAACAATGGTCATCGCCGTCGTCGTCGTTGGGTCGTGTTGTTTGACGAAGTCGACGACGACTCCTCGAGAAGGGGATGAGGGATGGAGGGAATAAGAGAAGGATGGAAGGAAGGAAGAAAGAAAGGAAGGAGGCAAGAAGAGAAGGGAAGGAGGGAAGAGGAGGGAAGGAGGGAAGAAGATGATAGATGCGTCAAGTTAATTGGTCGACGAAGGTCCACTTGACTGACGGACTGGGCGACGTCGAGATCAGACCCTAGATGTCACACGTCGACCGATGGATGGGTGGGTGAGTGGATGGGTCGGTGGATGGGTGGGCGGATGGCCGGATGCATGGGTGAGTGTAAGGGGGGATGTGTGGATGGGGGTCAGTGGATGGATGGATGAGGGGATGGGGATTGGTGGTGAATGGGTGAGTGGGTCAGTGGATGAGTGGGTAAATGGGTGGATGGATGTTTGTATGCATGGTTGAATGGATGGGGGAAATGTGTGGATGGGTGGGTAAGTGGATGGGTGGGTGGATGGATGGTTGTATGGGCGAGTGGATGGGGGATTGGTGGATTGGTGGGCGAGTGGATGGGTGGGTGGATGGGTGGGTGGGGGTTGGGATAATGGATTGGTGGGGTGTGGGTTAGTGGTGGGTGTATGGAAGAATCGATGGAGGAATGGATGGATGGTGGATGGATGGGTAGGTGAGTGAGTGAGTGGATGCATGCATGCATGCATGGATACAGATGGAGGGGAATGGGTGGATGAGCAGATGGGTGAATTTGGTAGGTAGGTGGATGGGTGAATAATGGTTGGGCAACTTTTCAACCATGCGTACTAGCTCCACACTCCTCCCCTCCTCGTCCTCCTCCTCCTCTGAATTCATCTCCCCTTGATCATCTCCCTTTCCCATCCTATCCAGAGCAATATTATCGGACGGTAATGCCGACGAACAAATGTAAACAGCGCCCTATCTGCATCTACATCCTGCGCACGTGACCGGTCATGCGCCGGACGCCTATGACGTGATCATTATTGTTGAAAGCCTTGTTGACAGTCGTTGCCAACGACAACCGTTGCTAGGCGACGGTGAACTTTTTGCCGTTGAACTCTTTGATCTCTGTCGTCCGCCTGGTGCCGCGGTAGATCGGGTCGACCCAAGTTAAGTGGTAGGTTGAATCCGCTAGTTGTGAAGTACTGGTGAAAATAGATTGACCCGTAAGTCGCACGGAATCGACACATAAACACTGTTGTATTGACTTCCGGTGTTGTCGGTGTGACCAGACGGTCGTGTTGAATCGACCCGAAGTTCTTGTTCTGTCGAATAACGGCGTTATGATGGTTGACCCACGGATTTGTTCGCATCGACCAAAGAAGATCTTATGTCGATGATCGAGAGGTCACACCAGATCGACCTGAAGGTTGTGTTGTGTCGACCCACAGGTCGTGTCCTATAGGGTAAAATAGGTCCTTTCTCGTCCACACAGTGATCGTGTTCCAACGATCAACGATGTCTGGTCAGCTCACTAGTTTTCTCGGATCGACGCTAGGGTTGTGCAACGTCGACAGAAAGGTCTTGTTCTATCGATCGACTGGTCTTGCCAGGTCGACACATCGCTCTAAGGGTCGTGGCGTGTTGACCCGTGGGTGGAAACGGTAACGGTGGGCGGGGCGAGACGGCAGAGCTGAGGGAGTGTGTCCTTTCATCGGCCCAGACAACAGGGCGTGACCGGCGTGACACGTTTCGTTGAAATCCCGCGAGATTTAATTGGATTGCGACTGGCTTTGCGTTTGATGAGGTAATTAGTTGGACGGTTGAGACGAGATGGGAAGGTGGTGCTGATGTTTATACAATGCAGCTCGAATGGTAAGACACGTAGAAGACGTTCCTGAACTCGGTGCTAAATGGCGTTTGACCCTTGACTTTTACACCGGATGGCGGGCGAGTCAAGGAGACAACATAATGAGTTTGAGAGTGAAGAAGCCGCGTAGTAAAGCGATTGACTTCTGATGTTTGGTTTAAGTACCTTAAAACAGTGTCAAACCAATGGTATAGAAGGAAAAATTTCTCTCCCAATTCTCGCTAACTCTGACAGTGCCAGTCCAAAGCCTGATTGAAGGAGGAGGGCGACGCTAATGAGCCCTGTTATCACACAGCGTTGTTAAGCTGAAGCAACTAGTAAGAGCTTTCTTAGACTCCATTATCTGAGAGGTATTCCTACAGGTCGATATAAAAGTAGTACGATTGGTGAGGAACTCCTCCACTGCTAGAGGTCACGGAGCCAGTCCCAAGCCTGGACAAAAGAAGAGGGCGACTCTAAAGATCTCTGTTATCACACAGTGTCGTTAAACTGAAACCGGTACAACTTCTATCATAAGATTGGTTAGCGCAATCGTCTTGTAACGCGTAGAGTACATGGGTTCTATCCTTCTCGTCCTCGTCGTCGTCCTCCTCCTCCTATTCCTCCTCCTCCTATTCCTCCTCCTCCTATTCCTCCTCCACTACCCAGCGCCATCGATTGATGCTTCGTTATTACATGGGCGCCTAATAAATGCCCAATAATAACAACTAGAGTCAGATCAATGGATTGGACGGATGAACCATCGACTCTTGTCTCGCTCTTCGTCCCCTTGTGTTTGCCTCGATGTCCTGCTGCCTGTGTGCCTCCCTCCGCTCTCGACGATACACTTTCGATCACGGGATTTGGCGATCCATCTTTCTTCAGATGACGCCATCTGTCATCCGTCATTTGTCATCTTTCCGACTTTGTCCCCTCCGCTTCCAGAGCAAGTATCTTCCCTTCGCTATTTATCCCCTTCCATTTTCTCCCTTTCCATTTTCTCTTCTTACATTTTCTCCCTATCCATTTTCTCTTCTTACACTTTCTCCCTATCCATTTTCTCTTCTTACACTTTCTCCCTATCCATTTTCTCTTCTTACACTTTCTCCCTATCCATTTTCTCTTCTTACACTTTCTCCCTATCCATTTTCTCGTCTCGCATTTTCTCCCTATTCAATTTATCTCCTGCTCTTTTCTCCCTTTTGCAGTCTCTACTTAGTTTGCAGTCTCTTCTTGCCAGTCTTTTCTCTATAAACATCATCTCCCGATTTGATTCCACGCCCATCCCCTTTCCATTGGCGTGCCTTCTCTCACATTCTCTTTCCATTTTCCCTCCTGCCTTCTCTTGCCGCTCAACGAGTTTCTTTTCTCTCCTATTCCTCCATTTACCATTTTGCTCTTCTTTCTCCCTTCGTTGACTCGAGTTCCTGACAGGAACTTCCTGCTCCATTTTCTTCCCTACCTAGACACATTCTCTTCCATTCCTCCCGAATTCCAATTCCATTATTACTTCCATTCCATTTCCTTGCCAATCTGTTATTTTCTCTTTTTCTGTCTGTCTGTTTGTCTGTCTCGCTCTCTATGTCTCTATATCCGTTTGTCAGTCTTTCTGTCCGTCTCTCCGTCTCCGTCAGTAATTCTACCTGTCTTTCCGCATGTGCGTCCGTTTCTCTTTCTCTCCGTGTGTCTGTCTGCTTGTCTATCTGTTGTTTGTCTCTCTGTCTGTCTGCCCGAGACCGTCTTCTGACTCCCCTATATCCCCCTAAGGCGAATCCCAGTCCCCATAGACTCTCTTCCTAGCTGACCTCCTCCCTACGGTCCGTTGAACCCCATCCTCAGACCAAGCTGCCTCGCTCGAACAATTCAGTTTACTATGAACTCCAGTGGCGGATGATTTGAACGGCTGCGCTCCGTTGGACGTCAGCGATGCGAAACCGCGGCGCGTTCCGCTTCAGCATCTGGCCTGACGTATGTTCTTCTGTCCGTATGTGTGAATGTCCTTTTGCTTGTCTGCCTCTACCTTTATCTGTTTGTCTGATTATCCATCTGTGTATTTCTCTGTTTCTGTCTATCTGTCTAAGTGTTTATCTGCATTTATATCTGTCTATCAGTCAGTCAGTCAGTCAGTCAGTCAGTCAGTCAGTCAGTCAGTCAGTCAGTCAGTCAGTCAGTCAGTCAGTCAGTCAGTCAGTCAGTCAGTCAGTCAGTCAGTCAGTCAGTCAGTCAGTCAGTCAGTCAGTCAGTCAGTCAGTCAGTCAGTCAGTCAGTCAGTCAGTCAGTCAGTTTGCATGCCTGCATGCCTCTCTGTCTGTCTGTCTGTCTGTCTGTCTGTATTTATGTATGTACATAGTCTGCATTGCGTCGCTGTTGCCGCATTTGTTCAAATATTTGTTCAGACGGGTTTGAATATTCATGAGCGTCGCCGCCAACGACTTACGAGAACGTAATGGATGGAAGAAGTATGAAAGAAGGAGAGACGGAGGAAGGAGGGACGAAGGAGGAAGAGAATTGGCTGATTAATTAGATAATTAAGTAGTTAATTCGTTCTTTCGTTCGTATGTTAAATAATTTATTCGTTCATTCATTCAGTCAGTCAGTCATTTTTCATTCATTCATTCATTCTGTCGTTCTTTCATTCATTCACTTCCTCATTAAGTCATTTATTCATTCAGTGAGTGAGTGAGTCAGTCAGTCAGTCATTCGTTCTCTCATCCATCCACTCATTCGTTTTCTAATTCCTTCATCGATGTCATCAACACAACATGATAAACTCCTCCTGTTACACCAATTCCTTCCCTATCCAACAACAACCTCGTAGCCAACCTCTCCAATCGCTCCACAGATTCTTCATATCCAAACCACTTCACACGGAGCATAGCCGCCGGGAATTGCGACCCTAGATTGCTTTTCCGTGTCGGTCTTCCCCGCTCCCACGGCTACTCCTCGGCGGTGGATTAAGGGGCCGGGAACATCAAGGACCGCTCGACCCCCATGGCAGGGGCCGACTAATACCGCTAATCGTTGGGGGGTAGGGGTGTGGGAAATTTGTAAGACCTGCTGCGGGGAAGGGATAGGGGTAGATGAGAGGAAGGGATGGGGGTAGGTGGGAGGAAGGCATAGGGGTAGGTGGGAGGAAGGCATAGGGGTAGGTGGGAGGAAGGCATAGGGGTAGGTGGGAGGAAGGCATAGGGGTAGGTGGGAGGAAGGCACAGGGGTAGGTGGGAGGAAGGCATAGGGGTAGGTGGGAGGAAGGCATAGGGGTAGGTGGGAGGAACTGTGAGAGATTTTTGAGTTCGTTCGTTAGATTGTTGTGTTTTATTGCTTAGTGGAAACATAGATGGAACGGTGCATTGGTGGATGGATGGATGGATGTGTGAGTGGGAGAATGGATTTGTCATAGGAAAGGGTATTCCTTCTTCTTCACAGTCTGTCTGTCTATCTGTCTTTCTGTATGTGTCTGTCTGTTTGTCTCCGTATCTCTGTCTGTGTTTCTCTGTCTGTCTGTGTGTCTGCCTGAGTTTGTCTCTGTTTTTCTATCTGTATACCTTCTGTATAGCTTCTACCTGCCTCTCACTGTCCTTTTCTCCAGTTGTCTATCCATCTCTCTATCTCATACCCCTCTGTCTGTCTGTTCCTCCCTCTGTTTGTCTTTCTATATCTCTCGCGTTGTCTCTCTCTCTGTCTGTCTCTCTCTCTTTTCTCTCTCTCTCTCTCTCTCTCTCTCTCTCTCTCTGTCTCTGTCTTGTCTTGTCTCTGTCGGTCTGTATGTCTGTCTCTCTCTGTCTTTATGTTTGTCTCTGTCTCTCTGTCTCTGTGTCTCCCTCTATTCCTACAGCTCCCAAATCCCCACCGTCAGCGAGTAGGCCAGTAGCACCCTCACCGCTTTCACCCTGGGAGAAAAATCAAGGAGCAGCCAATCAATCAGCATTAAAGATTTGTCAGTTCTTTTTCCCAGGCCGGCTATCCGTCATATTCTGAGGATGTTAGAGCGAGTGACATAAGACGAAAAGACGTCATGTTTCTTGGCCCTGCCATTGACCCTCTGTTACTCTGCCTGATTTTGTGGTTCAACTATTTTTGCTCTCCACCTTACACATTTTTCATCTTGTTCTCTTTCATCATCATCGTCATCGTCGTCATCGTCGTCATCGTCATCGTCATCGTCATCGTCATCATCATCATCATCATTATCATCATCATTATCATCACCACCACCACCACCACCACCACCACCACCACCACCACCACCACCATTATCTTCTTCTTCCTCCCCTTACTCTGCCTTATTATCCTTCAGGCTTAAATTAATTCCATGTAGGGGTGGGGTCAGCCACAAGAGTCCTTCTGCTCCACTTGTGTCTGTCAATAGTCTTTCATTTCTCAATTTTTGAGTCTTCAGGTCCTTTTGTATCATGTCTTCCCAGCTCTTCTTCTGTCGTCACCGACTTCGTTGTCCGTTGACATTCGTTCTCATATTTATTTTTTAAAAGACCCATCCATATGTTACATACGCAAAAAATTGTATTTGGTATCTCCTCCCCTGTTGCACTGCGTAAATTTCGTGGATCCCTTCCCACACGTACGTACATTTGAGCTCTACCCCACTCCACCATTGCAGAGGTGGAATAGCTAAAGACATTCATAAGACAGTGATTTTACCACAGGCTATTTATATTTGCTAAGTTAAGCATCATATTTAACAGCTTAAATTTGTTAACTGTTTTGAAGAACTAAAACACTAACAATACTTGCATTTTAATGTTTTAATGCTACATAAAATTGATTAAAACAGGAATATAGTCTGTGATTGGGTTTACACTTTACAATTCTGATTTGAATATTCCTTACCGTGTACGTCATAATTAGAAAATTATATTTGCGTACGTACATATTTTCGAGACCCCCTTCCCACCGTACGCATCGGTACGCACTATCGCCGAAACTCGAAACTCCTCCCTTCGCTGCTTACGTAATATGTGGACGGCCCCTAATGCAGCTTTCGGAGGATGCTATCTAGTGCGTGTTTCCTGGTAGCCCATTAAAAATAGTCTTGCTCACTTACTAGCCATTCCTCTAGAACAAACCGATTTAAAAGCACTGTTTGCACCCTGACAGTGCCAGTCCCAAGCCAAGATGAAGGTGGAGGCCTACGCTAATGATCTAAGTTATTGCACAGTGTCGTTAAACTGCCAATACCACCACCAAAATGCATGTGTTTTTCATGCCCTGCACCTTTCAACTATAAAGACACCTCTTTTAAGCTTGTGCTTGTCCCATAAGTTAGAACGAAGCGGTATGTCCATATAAAAATAAACTTCGTCCAGAATCCTATACTATAAATGATGTACTGTTAATATTGAATATTACTTACTAACATTGTAGAATTAGACAGTTTGACATTAATGTTATGAAATTGTTTTGATGCTCTGTAAATAAGATGGGGAAAAACCTTCATTGAAAAAAACTGAAATAAGAAAAGAACCGATACGGTCAAAAAGAGCCTGTAAGAACAAAAAAAGAAGCTATATGGCCACACGAATAAATTTTACAGATGTATGAGTGTACGTTGTATGTATATATATATATACATTTATACAATATGTATGTTAGTATATGTAGGAATAAAATGTAATAATCATTTGCATGTTGTGAAATATCTACAATAACCATATGTCGAATAATGCTGTCTCAGCAACCAGTCGTCCAGAAATGGAATCAATAAAAAGACAAAGGAAAGAAAGACAACATAAAGATAAAGGATTTAAACTATATATGAAATCGAACTGAAATGTAGCAAATTCTGAAGAAGTCAACAGCCTGTGTTGCCATAAGATGTCGTTATACTGTTGAATAACAATAATATGTGTATGTTTGTCCATCGGCAATCTGTACCCTTCAACTACACACACCTCTTTTAAGAGGAGTTCGGCACTACAAATAGCTGTCGAGAAACGTCATTTTTAATGGGGCCGCTAACCAGGTCGTCGTCACTGACTGACAGGAATGGACGACTGCGGAGGATGTTGAGAAAGCCGCATCACGGTTGATGAGACAGGCACCGGGGTGATGGATGATCGACACCTTGATGATGTTTGTTTGTAAGAGGGGTAGGGTTGAGTGGAGAGAGAGAGACAAAGACACAGAGACAGAGAGAAAATTGCGCCATCATGACGTGTGCACTTCTGAGCAAAAAATGTTGGAAAAAGGACGGTATCAAATTTCAGGAATAAAAAAGGAGATACAGACAGAGGGGGTATTTTGGAGACGAGAGAGAGAGAGAGAGAGAGAGAGAGAGAGAGAGAGAAGAGAGAGAGGGGGGTTGTATATATGTATAGTATATTATATTATATGCAGAGAGGAGGAGAGAGGGAGAGGAAGAGGGAGGGAGAAATTGAGACGCAGAGGGAGTGAGATAGAGATAAATAGTGAGATTATAAAACATAATCATTATATAGCAGCAAGGTATGCTTTTTTTGCATCCAATTCGCAACATATAGGTAGATATTATATAAGTATCAAAATAGAATGCAATGGGAGACACCTAAAGGGACCAAGAAGTAATAAACTAATAAGTGACATCCAAATGATCCCCATACAAATTAAAGGAGGTAGAATAACAAAGAGTGAAAAAAAATAAGGAAACAAATTAATTACAGGCAAAACATACACTGGCGGTAATACTTAAACTAGTAAACTAAATAGCACAATGTACAGTTATTCAGGTAAAACAAATAATGGTTGTACTATCTTTGAATGACACATCTTTCTAAAAAAGATGTACGTAAAGTCCTAAAATATCGTTAATTATCTGTCTCCGTTAATAGCACTTGCACTCACTTTTTCAATGATGTGATTATACAAGAAATGAGAACGATTAATAACAACGCCACTGGAGGTGTGGATTTATTTGTGCGCACTCGCACTTGCACTCGCACTTGAACTCGCACTTGCACTCGCACTTGGGTTGATCATCGTAACGCCATCAATGTAAGCATCCCCTCTTCTCCGTTGACAATCTACTGTCGTTCGTTCTAATTTCTAAACAAATTATCATGGATGCCAACTGAGACAGTGGCGTCATGTAGCGAACGAGTCGTTGAAAATGGTCACAGCCACCTAAGGGACTCAATTGACTCAGACGAAAATATGAATTTCTATTATAATTAATCAGCACTTTTATTGCGCCCGTGTCTAATGCTGAGTGCATCAATCGAGGGCGCATCAAATCCAAACCGTGATCAGGTCAATTCCAAGACAGAGAGACAGCCTACGGAAGGTATGCCAACTGAAAAAGGAAGGCTTTGAGTCGAGATCGAAATAAAGAAAGAGACTGTGCAAAACGGACAGACACAGGGAGAGAGTTCCCAAACCAGGGTCCAGTTCCAAAACCTGAGTCCATGCTGGATGAAAGCTATTTAAGTAACTCTTAGAGTGCCTGTCCGAAAGCCTGGATAAAGGAGGAAGGCAACGCCAATACTGTTGTATTAGTGGCTGTCTTGAGAAGCTCTAAATCAAACTCATAAATAGATAGATCGATGGATGGATGGATGGATGGATGGATGGATGGATGGATGGATGGATGGATGGATGGATGGATGGATGGATGGATGGATGGATGGATGGATGGATGGATGGATGGATGGATGGATGGATGGATGGATGGATGGATGGATGGATGGATGGATGGATGGATGGATGGATGGATGGATGGATGGATGGATGGATGGATGGATGGATGGATGGATGGATGGATGGATGGATGGATGGATGGATGGATGGATGGATGGATGGATGGATGGATGGATGGATGGATGGATGGATGGATGGATGGATGGATGGATGGATGGATGGATGGATGGATGGATGGATGGATGGATGGATGGATGGATGGATGGATGGATGGATGGATGGATGGATGGATGGATGGATGGATGGATGGATGGATGGATGGATGGATGGATGGATGGATGGATGGATGGATGGATGGATGGATGGATGGATGGATGGATGGATGGATGGATGGATGGATGGATGGATGGATGGATGGATGGATGGATGGATGGATGGATGGATGGATGGATGGATGGATGGATGGATGGATGGATGGATGGATGGATGGATGGATGGATGGATGGATGGATGGATGGATGGATGGATGGATGGATGGATGGATGGATGGATGGATGGATGGATGGATGGATGGATGGATGGATGGATGGATGGATGGATGGATGGATGGATGGATGGATGGATGGATGGATGGATGGATGGATGGATGGATGGATGGATGGATGGATGGATGGATGGATGGATGGATGGATGGATGGATGGATGGATGGATGGATGGATGGATGGATGGATGGATGGATGGATGGATGGATGGATGGATGGATGGATGGATGGATGGATGGATGGATGGATGGATGGATGGATGGATGGATGGATGGATGGATGGATGGATGGATGGATGGATGGATGGATGGATGGATGGATGGATGGATGGATGGATGGATGGATGGATGGATGGATGGATGGATGGATGGATGGATGGATGGATGGATGGATGGATGGATGGATGGATGGATGGATGGATGGATGGATAGATCGATGGATGAATGGAAGGACGGACGGACGGACGTACGGACTGTATTGTACTGAGATGCATCATATTTGCTTAATTTTATAGCGCCTCAATAAGTTGAAGAGCAGGAACGGGAGTATTAGACACTGTTATAGGTTAATAATTATTTATTGGATGGATCCTGGAGTTTAACGACCGCTTTTGACAACAATGGCTGTTGCAGTCGACAGAAATTTGTTTGGCATACTACAGCGCTTAAAGCCTTTATTCTTATAAGAATTTATTATTTATTCGTATAATTATTGTATTGATATTGATGATCACAGAGATTTAGCGACATTATAGAACAACAATAGGCGTTGACGTTGACGTATTTATATTGCAACGCTTGACTGCGTTTAAAAGGTGTCCAAAGCGATTGTTTCAATCAATGAGATGCCAGCTTACGAGAGCGTTTTAGACCCCATCAAATAAACCCGGGCTGAGCAGAATTGTCGTCAAAGCTTAAGTAACGGAGAGAGGATATAGCGTAGTCTCTGCGGCCGAAACTTCGGCCTTTCAGTGCACGGAAAAATCACTTCTGCGGCAGAAACTTATTCGTAAATGTAAAATAAACGGCACCAACCCAAACCCTGAACTTAACCTGCGCGTAAAGTGACCCTAACCGACCCTCACAATGCTTACTCTGACCCTGACCGACACTCACGGTGTTTTTGACAGTGCGCATGTGCCAAAGGTTGCATAATTTCACTTGCAAATTTTTTTACGTGTTCGGCCATAGAAGTAACATTTTTGTTTGTTTGTATTCTTGTGGGCGAAAACACTTTTTTTATCGACTAATTTTCAATATGTCCCTGCTCTGAGTCTGGTGATGCCAGCTCAAGATTGTAGAAATTAGGAAGGCAACGCGAATGATCTCTACAATAAAATAGATACGTTAAACCTCAAGGTTTGGAGGCGTGGTCTAATGAATACCTGCTGCCTGCTGGCTACCAATCAGATCTCCCCCAAAACATCTCTGTCGTCTGGGATACAATCTTACCAAATTGACCGCTGTGGTCAGTCTATCTGAATAGGCTCAGATGGGCCAAATACACGGCTGGGTAATTAATTATGTGCATCTAAATACATGTACTTGATATGCCACTCATATGCCTTCGTGCCTGTATTCGTCACTGTATACTTGCCTGTGTTCTTTGTGGATCAGATATAAAATTATTATAGTTTCATTGCATATATGTGTATAGCGCTGATCGCCCTATTCAGAGGCGCGCTCTCTGAATAGGGCTGCATAGATGAGGTTCTCTGTATGCTCGGACCGGAGCATTTATTTTAATACCTGGGATTCACACCGACTACACTAAGCAGATCTCAATCTCTCTCGCTCTCTTTCTCTGTTCAGGTTTGATTGACAAGACAGTTGTAGCTCGTCATTCTGTTTGCCGAACAACTGACCGCCCACAAAACTTGATCTTTAAACAATAACTCGCAATAAACATTTGTTATTATTGAATATCATTGTAATTATCAATGAACTGAATTTCCAAAATTGCATAATATATTGCTGAGATCAAACTTGCAATGTAACGCGAGATGAATGATCGAAATTATACACCTTTAATGCGGAGTCATCCGACATAATTTATTTTCGTCAGCTAACCAAAACTCATCGAAGATGATCTTCAAAGAAAGCGGCAAGTGCTTTAATATGCGACCTAATTCTATCGACGGCAACGGCAATTGCCGTCAAAGCAGTCGTTAAACTCTGGATCCACCGCTCAGATGATCTTCACAATCAGAGGTCGTAGGAATGATGAAAAGTGCATGGACTCAGGCAATGCCAGTTCCAAGCATGTGTAAGGATCGTTGTTATCACCGTATCACGCCGAGTCGTTAAACTGAATATATAACTCTAAAACCTCAATTGATAACACACCTCTTTAAGGCATCATATTCGTCCTATAAGTAATTGCAGAATAGCTTATTGGCATTATAACTCCATCGATGGTTAAACTCTGCCAGTGCCAGTCCCAATCCTTGGTAAAGGAGGAGGGCGACGGTAATGATGATTGTAATCATACAGTGTCGTTAAACTGCATAACTGCAACTAACTTTTTTTGTATAATGCCTCATCATGAATAAACATAAGCAATTTTGAAATAACTATTATTTTCCGTATGTCCGTGTGTCCGTTTGTTTGTCTGTTTGTGTGTGTGTGTGCGTGTATAAACATACAAACGCACGCTCACACACACGTATATAAACCACTAGTGCATAGACACATATACACACAAATACGTGCACATACATGCTAGCTCAGACGTATATATCCTATCTCTAACCTCCACCGCCTACGTCACTACTTAACGGGCCGTACCTGCACCCCCAACCTAATCAGATCTGCCAGCTGCCTTGAATCGACCACCCTAACTTCCAATCCCTCATCCTCATGCGCATCCTTCGTCTTAGCCAGGTACCAACACACCCCAATAACAAGGAAGAGGGAGCCAAGGCCCATACAGGACGACCCAACGATGGTCCAGGTCTCACCGCCTATCACGACCGATAGGAGAAGGGTGCACATGCCGGCGAGCACGATCAGTCCGGCCACGACCATCTCGAAGACGGGCTTCTTGCGGGCGGCGTCGGAGGCTTCCCCTGGGCCTCCGATGAGGTCGTTGAACTGTGCTGTTGGGCCGACGGTGGAGGTAGGAGGGGCGCTGTTGTCCTCCTTGGGTGGATCTGAAGCGAGAAAGAGGTTGGTCGATTAGACGGTGAGAATGCTAAGAATGTTACAATGATGAAAATAATAATTAACAAAATAAACACAAAGACAACAGCCATTAATAATGGAATTAAGGTGACGCCAACAACCCAGTAATAATAAAATTAACGTGACAATAACAGTAATGTATTAGATCAGTTATCATCTACTACTACTTCCGGTACCACTAATGCAAATAGCAGATCTACTATTGCTAAAGCCACTAAAAATAAAAAATTGGTGGAACAACATAGCATAATGATGACAATACAGGCAGTGGTATTGTATGAGTCAATGAATCAATGAAATTTGATATAGCGCCTCTTTAAGAAATCTTACCCGTGTTAACTTCAGGTTTTAGGGTTACAATGTCACCGCTAAATATATAGGTGAGTCTTGTACCATCAAAGACTTAATTGCTGCTACAGACAAACTGGCACACTCGAAATCCGAGTACTATATACTGCATGTAATGCTTCCCCTCATCTTTGTATGTATGTTAATCTCTCTCCTGCTCCTATTTTCTGTTAGTGCTCCTGCTCTTCTTCCTGCTCCTCCTACAGCTCTTTATCTCCATCCTACTCTCCATTCTCCTCTATTTCGTCCTCTGCTTCCTACTCTTGTAATCTCTTCATCTAGTATGGATTAGTAGTCGCTTAATAATGCTGCGAACGTTATTATAATGAGAATAGCAACAACCATGTATTAATTATTAACAGAATAAAGATGCAATAACAACCATTGATAAATTACTAATAAAATTAACGTGACAATAAAATAGCCATGTATTAGACAGGTAGACAACTATTATAATTATGCTTATGTTACTACTGTTACAAAGAGTAGGGTCGGTCGTTAAGAATTGTTGATAAGATTAGGGCAATAAATGCGACCATCTGCTTCTATGACTAATATTACAAATTGCAGGCCTACTATTACTAAAACTACTAAAGATAGCAACATTAGTGGGATAGCATAGCATGATAATAATAATAATAATAATAATAATAATAATAATAATAATAATAATAATAATAATAATAATAATAATAATAATAATAATAAAAATAATAATAATAATAATAATAATAACAATAATAATAACAATAATAATAATAATAATAATAATAATAATAATAATAATAATAATAATAACAATAATAGAAATAATAATAATAATAATAATAATAATAATAATAGTAGAAGTAATAATGCCAGCAATAATGGTGATAGTACTATAGTAATACTAATTAGCAGTAATAGTGGCAGTAATAATGCCAACATTAGAATCAGTGATAATTGTAAATACTAGTAAATAACAGTTGTAGCATAATTAGTGATTGCAGTATTCGTAGAAGTCATAGTTGAGCAAGTAATCATGCTAGTAATAATGGTGATCGTAGAAGCGGCTATAGTGGTAAATAATGGCTGAATTGGAAGTAAAGGCAGTAGTAGTGTTAATAATTATAGTAGTATTAGGTAGTATTAGTAGGCGTAATCGCAGAAATAACAACAACAAAAACAACAACAACAACACCAGCAATAATAATATTAATAATAGTAATAATAATAATAATAATAATAATAATAATAACAATAACAATAATGATGATAATGATGATGATAATGATGATGATAATGATAATGATAACGATAATGATAAAAAACAGAATAACAATAGCAATAACTATAACGATAACGATAACGCTAACAATAATAATAATAATGTAAATAATAATAGCATAGTAGTGATAGCAGCTTTAGTTGTATCAGGCAGTCACTTTTCTCCAACCTTGCATCAGTTCAAGCGATTCCTTTAATCGACTTGACTTCCTGCCGTGGTGCTGATGACGCGTCCCAGAAATCAAAGCAACTCCTCTCTCCACTGGCAGTCGCGACGACCTTCTCTTCCGTCTGTGGCGATGTCTACGTCGATGCCCGCCGCCATCTTCATTTGCCGACGACTTCCTGTGACGTCGTATGTTCGCCGCAGCCACTTCCGGTACCTCGTCAAGCACCTCTGTCGACAGCTCGTCAAGATCGTCCACGTCTGGTTCTGCAATCGGAGCTTCTTCTTCTTCCTCTGAGACCTCGTCTGCTAGGTCCTCTGCCACCTGAACGTCACCTTGGGGCATTTCGGATGCGTCTCCGCTAGAGGGCCCTCCATTCACGGTGCACGCGTGGGAGATGATCCCAGAAACGGTACACGAATCGTGTTGATAGCGATTGCACTCACCAGAAATCACGTGACAGGAAGCGGGCTGACCAGATGTCGCTTCACTTGAAGCATTCTGAATATGGTTGGCATGAAGAAAGGAGTCACCTTCAGGGGTTCTAGCACTACTTCCCGAATCCTTCGCACTTTCCGGTCTCATTTCTTGGTCGAGACAAGCAAATCCGACTCGGATTTAATTATATATGAAGCACTTTCAACCGCTGGTATCATATTACATGACAAAATTCTCGCATCCAATGGACGTCCATTTAAATCTCCTGTTTTCTCTGTGATTCCCTATACGGAAATGGTCCTTTAAATTCTGCTAGCTGACTGTCCTAAATATTCTCATTGCCTAAGGGTTGTCCTTCAAATCCTACTGCTGACTGTTCACTAAATTCTCCTCCCTTGAAGTTGTCCTTTAAATTCTTCAATCCTCTTGCGATCCTTGAAATTCTCCCGTCCGTACAGTCGTTCTATTTATTCTCCTATCCGATAGCTTTCCTTAAAATTCTCTTGTCCCTAAAATCGTCCTTAAAGTCCTAAAATCCTCATGTCCTTAAAGTTGTTCTATAAATTCCCTTCTACGTTATTCGTCCTGTAAATTCTCCACTGCGTTGCTGGTTCTCTTTTAATTGTCACGTCTCGTGCTTCTGTACGTCCCACACGATCCTGCATTCTCTCTCTGCAGTTTCTTTCCCTCCAACAAAGACACATCGATTAACAATCAGCCGCCAGGAGCGCTTCGCCATTCGTCACTCCCGTGCCGGGGCCCAACTCGCACGCCCGGGTGTGGTGCGAAGTCGGTTCAGTAGCAAAAGCGATTTCAACATTAGGGAACAAAAAGTATAACGGTCTCGGAAACAATTTTTAATAGAATTGAACATACCTCTATTTTTTTATCTATTAAAAGGTGTTTAAGTGATCCAGAGTTTAACGACAGTTTTGACAACATAGGCCGTTGCCGTCGACAGAAATTTGTTTGGCATGTTACAACACTTACTGATTAAGAGATTGTTCTATTTACATGTATATAGGACAAATTCAATTGTAAAATGGGTGTTTAAGGGCTTGTACTTGTTCAGTCTTCTTTAATGTTTTGGTGGTGGTGGTGGTTGCAGTTTATCGACACCGTGTGATAAAAAAATCATCAGTGGCGCCCTCCTCTTTTAACCAGGCTTGGGATGAACACTGCTGGACTGTAATTAGCCCTAATTACTCATTTGCGTAATTATAACGATCCTAATAAAAACGCACTCGACAAAACGTCACCGCCCAAACGGAACTTCCGCTTAGAAATTGAAATTCCCAATTCCTATTCCGTTAAACTTCGTCCGAAAACACGTATCTCAACGCTACAATCTTAAACACCAATAATTTAACACCTTTTTGGGTGTGGTATTTGTCTTATACATTTGTCTTATATGTCTGTGTGATATTTGTCTTAACGAACTAGACCACGACACCACATATTATTATCTGCGTGTATCTTAGCTGAAACTGAAGAAGTTGATTGACGTTACCGGATGGCGTAAGATGTTGCAAGGAATTTTTGAATTATTCTTACTTATTCAATATACAATCACGCCTATCCCGACGCTTAAATTCTAAGCACCAATAACAATACACCTCTTTTAGGCGTCATACTTGTCTTATAAATAATAACGGAACAGATACATATAACGTAATAACTGTCCTAACACCAAACATTAATAAAACTGAAGAAGTTGATGTGTTACTGACGCTATCTAATGGCGTAAGGTGTCAGTTGGCACGCACGAATCATCATCATTATTACTGTTCTTCCCTGCGGTCTATGCTAACATCAATTATTACACACCTCTTGTGAGCGTGATATATGTTCTAGATGTATAATATATGGGAATATCGACATTGCATTCTAACTCCGCAACTGTGCGCACTCTGACAGTGCCAGTCCTAAGCCCAAATAGAGGAGGAGGGCGACGATAATGATCCTTGATATCACATGGTGCTGTTAGACTGAAACTACTTCTATATACTGCATTGCATTTTCGAGCTTTTTGATCATGTATTTAACTGAAACTTAATACCACTGTAACAACTATTATAATACAATTTCTGTTTTTATTGGAATTACTATTACTACTTTAACTATTACGATAATTAATATTATTACATTTCGTAGACTAATTATTACATACCTCTTTTTGGCGATGCATTCATTCTATAACTTCGAGCAGAAATACGCCATTGTAGTCTCGAGCATTCATGCTCAAAATCTCGAACTGAAACTAAATAAGCTGATCTGTTACTGACGTCATCGTTGCGAAATTTTGAAATGCCATTTTTATTCTTTCAATTGCACGTAACCCAATGCTACAATCCCAACACCAAAAATTGCTACTTCGACAATTACAATTACTATTCGGCATGCAATCGTATTTCCGACACCAATATTTCCACACCTCTCTTTGGTTCTTTCTATAAGTTAGAGTGGAAAGCGGCATTTGTAATCTAATTGCAAGTAGACGTTCCGCGAATAAGCCGGTAAATAGTCATTACTTCGCTTTTTGGATCCTGTTACAATTGTCGCTGAAGGTAACGATCTTTCGTTACACCTAGGTGCCGCGAGAGTCGACGGCACGATCGGAGAGCGGTCTTGCGAGGTCCGATCAGCGTCAGGCATTCCCTGGCGGGGCGGCCATGGCTTTAGGCCGGGCGCGGAGAGGGACTAATTAGCCCCCAAGGGTTCAGAGGGGCCGTCCAACGTCTGTAAAGCGAATGGGCGCACGTGAGGATGCGTTGGGACGTCTGCGTCTAAATGCTTGTGTGCATATCTGTCGGTCAAACTATGTGTCCCTCTATTTGTCTCTCTTTGTCTGTGTATGTCTCACTCTCTATGTCTGCCTGTCTCTCTTTGTCTGTTCGTCTGTCTGTCTAATTGTCTGTCAGTATGCTTTCTCTCTCGCTGTCCGTCTCTCTCTCTTTGTCTGTCTGCTTGTTTGTACGTTTATTCGTCCGTCTGGTCAGTTGTGTGGATGAAATGAGTGAGCGACAGAATAGGCGATCGATGCATCTTAGTATCCTCCTCCCCTCCTCCCCTCCTCCTCATTCATATAAAGATTCCCTTCTCATGCCCTCCTCCCCTGAACATTCCCTCCACATGTTCTGCTCATGCCCCTTCATTTTCCCTCCTCATACCCTCCTCATTTTATTCCTCATTCTCCAAAGCATTCCTTCTCACCATTCCCTTCGCAAGCCCTCCTCTATCCACATCACCTACCCAGCACATTCGACCTCCTCATTCCTCATCCCATCTTCCTCCTCCTCCTCTTCCTCCCGCCCCTCGCTCCTCCTCTCTGCCTCCTCCTCACTCCTCCTCCTCATTCCCACCTCTTTCCCCTCCCCATTTCCTTCTCTTCTCATTCCATCTAATCACCTCCGTCCTTTTCCCCCACCTCTTCATCCTTCTCCGTACCATCCTCATCAACTTCCTCCCTCCTGATTCAATTAGCGTCGTCTCCTGCATCGTGAGCAGTTTGTCAAAGACGTCGTCGGCCAAAATTTCCACGTGAGGATCATTATATAAGTCCCATCCACAATAACATGCACCTGCTCACTCACAACCCATTCACATTATCATCATCTTTATTATAATTGCTATTATTATTGTTATTATGATCATATTAATTATTATTATTATTATTATTGATATTATTATTATTGTTATTATTATTATTACTGTCATCATCATTATCATTATCATTATCGTTGTCTTTCTCTTTGTCGTTGTCATTATCATGATCGTTGTCATTGTCATTATCATTATAATTATCATTATTATATTTCTCCACTACTCTTACTATGACCATCATTATTATTATCTTCTTTTACTCTTTATTATTATTTTCATTTTCATTATCATAATCTTCATGATCTCAATCGCTATCAATATATAACCATCATCATCATTATCATTATTGTATCAATAATTGATCATGTAATTATCATCATTTATCATCCTTGTTCGTATGGCCCAACCTTCGACGTCCGCTTCTTGAAGCACCTCCGAATCGCTTGTGCTGTGAGTGGCGCTTCGTAAATTAGCAGATACGATACAAAGCATGTTATTTCGCTTGTCGTGAGCAGCTCTGGATTAGGATTGGTTCTACATAGTTCCAAAATTCCGTTGCTGTTTAAATAAATTGTGTAAGTTATAAAAACGGTTCACAAATGGCAGCAGTTTCATTTTTATCGACTGTGATTGTTAATTTTTTGACGACACCGTTCAACAGAGAAGATGATTTGGTGTCACCAGTCTCCTTTCTCCAGGATTGGGAGTGGCACTGTCACAGTAAGAAAGAAAGCACAGTTTATTTACCGCTATCTGCGCCTAATCTTTATATAGCTTTCGGCTGATATTATTTTGAAGGTGTCTAAATTAGATATCGCTGGAGCGTGAACAGGACCAATTTGATGATTTATATAGCGCCACTTGTGCGGCTACCCATTAACGATCCCAACTCAACCCAGGCCAAATGGGTAAGTTTTCAAATGACGATATGATGTACCACTACACGATTTAGGAAACAGGCGTCACTCAATTGAATGGGACATTCCAAACCCTGGTAGGGCCTACCACAGAGATTGCACAATTTTGGCTAGCTGCCGTACGGGCAAATAGAATCTCAGGAACCTCCTTCCTCAGCAGAGTTTTAAGGGAGAGACAACGCTAGGCTTTCCATGCCGGCTGGCAATGGTCTATTAAATGTAAGGACAAGTTCGCACCGCTAGACCAGAGAGACAACTCTATACTCAACGCGCTGTCGGACAGGAAGCCAGTGCAGATCCTTCAACATGTATCTTGCGACGTCATCATATAGTATTTGGATGGGAAGAGAAGCAAGAAATTAAGTTCAAATTGTTAAAGATAGGAAATTATTACAAGACAACGGGTTTCTTAACGTTTTTTTACGAATTGAAAGTCGAAAGGTCGATATCACAATTAAAGTTTTTTAAATGATTTTGCCAATTTATAAAGAAAGATAAAATTGATATATTTACTCGATATCACGTTTATTTTTTGCTCATATTAAGTAATTGCATTATATATATAAAATATAATATAACATCATATATAATATACAATTTCACTATATATAACATAACATAATATATGTGTATTATAATATGTATATATACATATATGTGTATATATATATATATACATATATATAGCGTGAAACAAGGAGAAAGTGGGAGTGGGAAAGAGAGAGAGAGAGGGAGGGAGAGACAGAGAGAGTTTGAGAGTAAAACAAGGAGAGGGAGAGAGAAGAATAAATAGAAACAGTGAGAGACAGATTGGCTAGGATAGTTGGCTAGAGCGGTCGCATTAAGACACCTTTAAAACGATCACACCGGTGTATGATTAGACACAATATACGTGTAAGTCATGTTATCATCCCTCAAGATCATTAGCACTTTGGTTAAATCCTATTTACCCTATTCATCGGCCTATCTGAGAGCCGGTTTCAGTCGAGGATATAATCAACCTTGTCGGAAAAACTACCCTGGGAAAACAATCGATGTAGGAGCCATTTAATAGTCAATCACATTACGCAGCCTTGCATTTCATTGCATATTACATTGCATTACACACTGCACGACATTACATACTACACTTCATTACGCATTCCACCATATTACATATTACACTGTAAGATATATTACAATGTTTTATATATTACACCACATTACATATAACACCGTATGACGCACTACAATGTATTACATATCACATTGTATTGTTCGGTTAGCAGAAAGCACCTCTTACATGTAATTTACAAACAATTCCGAAACAACAATAATAAATTGTCTATATAAAAACCTCAAACGAATAAAAAAAGTTGAACTGTTTTTGCGTGAGTCCACTGCTGCCTGGTTAAATTCGTCAAGGTTTCAAGCGCTTAATTTAAAGTCAATGGTTTAATAAAATTCAACATTTTTTCAACACACAAAACTCAACATGATTCAAGGCAACAGCCTTGAAAATAAAATTCGAATCAGATAAAATATATGCGCTATAAAAATCTGTTTTTAAACTCACACCATGCACGCAAACGCCGACCACGTATAAAGCAGAATTCCACAGCGTAACCTCAGTCCTGGTGACATCGCCTTCAAAATGTCGGAATTAACATTTATTTTCAATCCACTTACTTAAGTGTTTTGAGCAATATTTCGTCTGCAAGCTATATATATATATATATATCGGATAGCAGATCTGTAATATAATATTTAAATAAGACATTTTTGATACAGATTTTAATTTTAATTGCTTGAAAGACGTGATTAATTTCTCTGGGCTGCATGGGCGTCTTAAGTTAGGTGCTTGAGCCTTTTAGGAGTGTTGCGAAACGACCATTGGCGTAGTCCACCTTGTCTACGGACTTGATCTGCTCCAAGGCGACGTCATATAGGAACTTGTACTGTACCTGAAACAATATCGCAAGAAACATATGACTGCAGCTAGTCTCAATTCGAAACTATTGTTATCATCGTCATTAACGTCGTCATTATCATCATCATCATTTGTAATAGTAATAATAATAGAGTAGTAGTTTAATATTTATTTGCAATAATAATATAAGACTAATAGTTATGATAATAGTCGTATTAGTTCTTAGTAATGGTACTAGTAGAAGCAGTTACTATAGTAGCATTCTTCCAGTAGTGGAAGTCGTAGGAGTAGTAGCAAGCGTAGTGGTAGCAGTTGTACTGGTAGTAGTTTCAGTAGTTGTGTAGAACTTATAATTAATAGTAGCATTGTATTATATACTACTACTACTACTACTACTACTACTACTACTACTACTACTACTACTACTACTACTACTACTACTACTACTACTACTACTACTACTACTACTACTACTACTACTACTGCTACCACTACTATACTGCAACGGCTATCGCTGCAGTAGCTGCAGTTGTAATAGTAGCATTTTTTATTTCTTTGATTAACTCTTCGGAAATAACTAATTCTTTCCTAAAAGTCATCAAGAATAAATTCCGGTTCTTACCAAGTCCGGAATGAATTCTGGCCTCGTTCGTCGAATGCGTTTGACGGCGTTGAAAACATCGACTTCACATTCCAGCTTTATTGTATCGAGGACGCTCATCGTACCGCAGAAAACTCCACACCGCTCCGCTCCGTATCTGAGTTGAATAGAGCATATCTTTGCATACCTTTTTTAAATGTTAATTTTGCCCTTATAATGACAACAAACAACAGACAACAACTATGGAGTCTGACCGCTTCTACAAAAAGTCAGTCAGTACAATGGGAATGGGAAGAAACCGTTACACACCAACTTTAAGGGTAGCACATTAGCCCATAAAATTGGGACACTAAATACCGCACTGCTTGCAGTTCAGCAGCGCCAGTCCCAAGCTTAGACAAAAGAGGAATGTGACGTTAGTTATCCTTGTTATCAATAGTATCATTAAAGATAAACGACTATTTCAATTACACATCATTTTAAAGGTTAATTGCTAGATGAATAAAAAAACAGTAAGAGCAGCATTTCAATAACTCCTCAACTGGCTCTACTCTACCAGTGCCAGTCCCAGGCCTGGATAAAGGAGGAGGGCGACGCTAATGGTCTTTGATACTACACAGTATCGTTAAACTGGCATTACCACCACTAGCAGCATTTAATTAAATAACACCTCCACTGTAATAACTCAGTTGGAGGGCTACAGCGGAAGTTTTGTAAAATTCAAACGCCAAGGGAGCCTGGGAGGTAAGAGGGGGGGGAGAGAGAGAGGACGGATTTGTCTTCGTGACCCATCTCCGTTCCAAACTTATGAATGACCATAAAAAAATCTTTGGTCTCGAACATATTTCGGATTTTAACTTTCGACACCTTGAAAATGGAATTAACACAAGCTTTGTAACGATGGAACGCGATATATGATTACACTTGTCAATTCAGGTATGCCGCAGACACTAATGCGGTTATTATAATGTCAGCGGCGAGATTATTTAAGGTGTCTAAAACATCGATAATCGCAAGTTGCAAGCTTCGATGACGGCGACTTGGCGAATTAATTATCCAGTAATGAAAAATCGTCTTTTCTTTTATTTAAATTATCGTGGTCGTCGTCGTCCTCATTTTAGTAATTATCATCATGATCGTCATCGCCACGTCATCGTCATCACAACCATCGCCATCACCAACACCACCATCGTCATCGTCATCGTCGTCAGTTATTATTGTTATTATTACTGTAAGTATTTATGTTTCACATTCATTCGTTCGTTCGTTCGTTCATTCATTTAGAAATTTAGTAATTTATTCATGTATTTATTTATTTATTTGCACTCACAGGCAGTGTACCACAACCGGTCTGTTCGGGTTCCTCTCTTGACATCTAACCACTTCTCCGTAGAGCGAGATGATCGTCGTCTCCCTTGGCAACGAGTCAGGCCACGTGAGCAGCCGGAAGTGACGTATGTTGAACGTTTCCGTTTCGAAGTGTGCGCTCTGGCGTTCGAAGTTAGCGTACTCAGACTCATTGGTGGGGGCGTTGGCGTTGGCGTACTCAGATTCTTCAATAGGTGGCGACACTGACTTTGCCTGACATTGACAAATTGTGTGAACGTCGTTGTTTATAAGTGTTATCTGTATGGCTAATATAATATGTTTGCGTGAAGAAAGCTTAAGGTGTCTTAAAATGTTATTATCGCTGTTATAAATAATAATGTGATTATAAAAATTGTTATTAAATATTTAATTGTTAAACAATGATAATTATTAATTCCATCTTCATATTTATTTTAAGCAATTATTACAACACTGAATAGTCAATTTGATCGACACCGCTATAGCCACCGCCACCGTCATCGTCGTCGTCGTCGTCGTCGTCGTCGTCGTCGTCATCGTCGTCGTCGTTGTCGTCATCGTCGTCGTCGTCGTCGTCATCATAATTATTATTATTATTATTATCATTATATATGTATGTAAATAATGGTTGCTGTTGTTATCATTCATTTTGTTATTATTAAATTATTAAGTTATTTTCGCTGTATCGATACTTTCAGACACCTTAATTACTCTCTTTCTATAAATATTATTTATTCGCCTTGTGAGATGCATTTAAAGAAAAAAAAGGGGGAAAAAGAGAAAAACAGAAGAGAACAAACATAAAGAAAAGGAAACAAAAGAGCTGATTGGCCAACATTAATTACATAAATGTTAAAAAGACGTCAAGCCTGGAGAAAGGAAGGAAGGAGGGCGATGACAAATCATCATTTGATATGGAACGGTGTGGTTAAAAAATCAACACCGGGCATTTCCAGAACTCCGCCACTGCAAGGACTCGAGCAGTGCCAGTCCCAAGCCTGGATAATGGAGGAGGGCGATGCTAATGATCTTCGCTATCACAGAGTGTCGTTAAACTGAAACTACCACCACCATTTCCAGGTTGACCTGTGGGTATCATAGTCGAATAAACGGGACATATTATCAAACAATTATATATTATAAGCGTATGACGTTATTGATATCATGCAAATATATATATATATATATATATATATATATATATATATATATATATTCAGTTTATTGCATTATGTACATGTATATATTTATATTTATATTTGTATATATATATATATATATATATATATTGGTATCTATTTTATCCTAAAGGAGCCGCCCTACTCAATCTAAACTAGGATAGAAAAACGTTTAGCGCATTTTATTCACCTGTTTAGTCTATCTTACTTCATTAGTCAGCTATAGTAAATCTTTTAATTAAAATTCAGCTGGCAATTCAATAATTGGCATCAACCCAATTTGAGATGATATTTATAGACAGAAAGAATTCTGACACCAATACGAGGATGATATTGAATTACATTTGGCATTTACTGAGAACAATAATAATCAATATTATTATTGATGCCATTTTCGCAATATTAGTAGCCATCGCCATTACTATATCTAACTCTCATCGTCATCATCATCGTCGTCGTCCTCGAAGTCGTTGTTGTTGGTGTAGGCGAGTAAGTGAGTGAGTACCTTGGCTTTCTTTGTGACTGCTATTTGTAGGTCTGTCATTCGTATATCCTCGCTGGCAATTTCTCCCATATTCGTCACGCTGTAGGCACCAAATGTCACTGTACGGCCATCCTCAGGCCAGTAGCGCTATAACAAATGAATAAGTAAGTAAGTATGTACTTTAAGGAACCGCTTGCAAACGCAGAGCGGGCACATCTTGATAATATTATTAATAAAGTTCATTTTATGAACAATCAAAGAATGTACACTCACAAAATAATCATAACAAGCAATTACACTTCAGACATCCTAGGAGCAGCTAGAGCAAATAGAAATAAATATCTAGTCAGTAAAATATTTAGTTAATAAATTAAAAAAATAGCAATTTAATAAATTAATAAATTAATAAATTAATAAATTAATAAATTAATAAATTAATAAATTAATAAGTTAATATATTAATAAATTAATAAATTAATATTTTAATAAATTAGTAAATTAATTAATCTATTTATTTAATTAATTAACTAATTTATAAATTTATTAAAATAACTTATTAACTAACTTATAAATTATAAATTAACTAATATAAATACACTTATGAATACAGATTTACCAGCCGGTCTACCAACCAATCAACCGAACAACTGTTCGGTTCGAAAGAACGATTGACCGACCGACCAACCAACCGACAAACCAATCAATCAAGTAGCCAGCTTACCATCCATCTATTCCGTCAGTAAGTCGGTCAATCAATCAATCACCCAACAGTTCAATCAATTAGTCAATAAATCAATCAACCAATGAAACAACGAACCAATCAAATCCGTCCACTGACCTCGATGCCCTCCAGGTCATTGAGCATGACAATCGTCGAGCTTCCGGTCTCCTTGATCATCGCCCAAAAGTCCTCGATCGTATTCGCAGTCGGGGACTGGGTAGCGATGAAACCATACTGGGACCTTTCCTCTTCCTCGTCATCCACCGCTCGCCTTGGACACCCCTATATCATAAACCATCAACGATACATTAAGGCTAAATCGAGCTATAAGAATGATATCAAGACAATAATCTAATAGCTGTTCAAAATCACTGTAGAGTTTAAACCTCTTTTAGGTGTTTAATCTGCATTACAAGATGTTGCCACGGGTAAATAAAATTTGCCACCGCTTGCGCTATGACAGTGCCAATCCCAAACCTGAAAAAAGGAGGAGGACAACGCTAATGATCCTTGTCATCACACATTGCATTTAAACTGGAACTACAACTAGAGCTACTTAAAAGGCATTTACACTGATTGCAGTCCAGCAGTGCCAGTCCAAGCCTAGATAAAGGACGATGACTCACTGACTCACTGATTGCACACTTCCCTTAAGAAAACTATTCTCCTATAAGTAAAAGTTGTCATAAGTTCATTTTAATTACATTTATAAGATTAAGTGCTGTAATACGCCAAGCAAATTTCTGTCGACGGCGACGGCCTATGTTGTCATAAGCTGTCGTTCCCATCAAAATACATTACATTGATTCGGGCTCAGGCCTTGCAGATTGTGCAACCATGAAAAGGACGAATAAATTAATCATAATTCGAATGTTATATTATTTCTGTCTGTCTGTCTGTCTGTCTGTCTATTTGTCTGACTATCTATATGTCTGACTATCTATATGTCTATATTGTTAGGTGCTGGTGCATCGACTATGAACTCTCGGACCATCCTAGCGCAGGTGCGTTGGTCGTAGACTCGTAGGACATGGGTCAAGGTTGAGTGAGGAACCAAAGAGAGGCTTACAAGGTGTGCTGATGTGTACATGGAGAGCACATTAGGTTATCTGCTGTATATAAGGCTGTGCAATGAGAGTTTCTGGGAGTGTATCTATATCTATCTATCTATCTATCTATCTGTGTGTGCATGCGCGTACTCTGTCTGTCTATCTGTCTGTCTGTCTGTCTACCTGTCTGTCTGCTATCTGTTTGACTGTCAATCTATTTGTCTGCCTGTCTGTCCGTTTACTTACATAGACGTAAACTGCGTTGATGTATGTGTGAGTTTCATCATCATTAGGGATGTACGGAATGAAACTATCAGCTGAAATAAAAACAATTGTTATCATTGTCATTGTTAGCAGGACTTTCTCTCCTATATTCCTTTCTTTCGAAGGACACTTTTTATGTTCTTTCTGACTTGCTCGTTTTAAAGGAAGTTGGGATCGCCTCTGAGTATCTTTCTCGAACAGGCGCCATATAATTATTGTAAATGTTCCACATGATGAATGAATGAATGAGTGAGTCAGTGAGTGATTGAGTGAGTAGGTGGGCAGGTGGATGGGTGCGTGAGTGGGTAAGGTGTGGGTGAGTGAGTGAGTAAGTGAGTCAGTTAGTCATTCATTCAGTGAATCAGTCAATCAATCAATTAATCAACGAACTAACGAACGAACGATTGAATTAGGTCAGTCAGTCAATTAGCCAGTCAGAAAAAAGTCAACCGAATTTTTTCACTTAAGTCAGTAAATCAGTCGGCCAGGTACTAGCAGTCAATAATCAATCAATAGATAAATCAATCAATCAATCAATCAATCAATCAATTAACCAACCAACCAAACCAGTCAGTCAGTCAGTCCGTAACCTCGCAGATCAGATAATCAGTTAGCCTTCACTATATTAACGCCCTGCAAGCAACTGCCAATTATCTCACCCGGTAACAGAGCTGATAACCGGTTCTTTTCCCTGTACTGCTGGGCGGCCGAGAACATGGAGTTGTTGAACTGCGGCTTCAATACTTCAAGAACCTAACAATAAGAAAACGACCACATTTTTAAATTTCTTAGATTTATCTTAGTTTGTAGTTAGAGGTAGTAAATAATAAGTACTAATAGCAGTATCAGTATTTTAAGTTAGGTCGATTGTCGTTTTGCAAATTAAAAAATTCGATTTTCGTTTTAAAAGCAGGCAATCGGAGAAATTAAAACTCGGACCCACTGTTTGTCCATGTTTGAGTTTATGCCGAGTATTAACGAAACTCGGGCAGAGCAGAGTTCCCAGCCGAGCTTCGGTTCATCACTACTGATATTAAACACCTTTTAATAGGATTTAATGATCAGAATATATATATATCCACGATAGGGCAATGACGCTTGCTCAAAAAGTGCCCTAATATGCCTAGGAAAGTTTTGTCGACGGCAACGGCCTCTGTTGTCATAAGATGTCGCTAAACCTTGGATCCATCCAATACCGATCACATTGTTTGCAGCTCATACAAGATAGATTACAGAAACAAACAAGATCGTGAATAATGGTTGATATTAAACACATTTGTAATGGAATTCAACGTTCATAAATTAATGGCATAGCTTGATGCGAAACCAAATACATAATACTAAAACAAACATAATAATAAACTTAGCTAAACTAATCAGTACCACTGCTGCAGTCAAGCAGTGCCAGCCCAAATCTGAATAAAGAAGGAGGGCAAAATTAATTATCACTGTTCTCACAGTGTCGCTAGACTGTAGCAAACTAACGACGCTTAATACTACACTAACATGGGATATATACTATACAGGAACAGGCAAGATCATGAATAATGGTTGACATTAAACACCTTTTTAATGCAATTACAAAACCCTATATAAAGAGCGTCTAACATGTGTTGCCGAGTAGTCGTTAGCATGCAAAATAAAGTCTACATGCTCGTAAACCTTATTAGTAAGGAAAAAGTAGTCCTAAACAAATTGAGTTTTGGTTTTTAATGTGTGAAAATTAATTGTTAAAATGTGCGATAGTTAGGAAGGTCTAGTTTTGTTGCTCATGGATTGATTTTATTGACGATTGTGTATGTCAGGTGAGGGAATTGAGTGGGGTGAACTTGGCAAACATTATGCATAGCTACAGTCTGTAAATATTTGGAAAACATTTTGCACTAGATTAAGAAATCTTTATTCAGATTGAAATTTGCTAAATTTAATTCAACACGTACTCAGGTACCAGTGCGCTGAGGGGAGTGTTGTCTTCTTGCATCAAGTATATATTGCATTTATGATGAGAAGTTATCTCAAGACTTAGTAATAGATGCTGTAAAGTGGCTAATGCTTTTGATAAAAAAATCTTTATTTCAAATACCTTGCATTGATTGTGTTAATTAAATGCTTAAACAAATAATATTGACCTCATTTGAGTCATTTCTTACATATATGTGCATTTATGACAAATGTTATTGGAGTTGTATTAGAAATTATAGTGAGTAATTTAAAATTTATGCAAAGATGTAGTTCACTGTATTATCACTTGGTATAATATGATAAATAAATAGTATAGACATACATTATTAAAATACAACATTTCTGTAATAATGTTTAATAGAATAAGAACATTTTTGGCAAAATTCCAAGCCAAAAATTCTTCGAAGGCATGATGATTAGACAAATGTACTTAGTGATTGGTCATACACAATTTGTTTTATTTTGAACATTTCTTGATCCAAATATTGATGCAAATATTGTTACATTTGCATGAGATACCACGTGACATGTACTAGAGATGATATTAATCCGTTATTAATTATGTGTAAAACAGTTAACATTAGTTTAAAGTTCAGACAGTTATGAATTATGTCTTTTGGACGCTATTTATTATCACTGTAAGATATGTGTTTCAAATTGTCGTCAACGACCATTGATGTCATACGACGACGTTAAACTGTGGAATAATAATCATTATAAAACAAGTGGAACAATACTAATACTTCTACTTCTCTAATGCTACTGGCACAGACATAATATTACATAATATTATCACTGTCGTCATTTCCGACCTTGAATTCGCGCTGGATGCGGGACTGTCCGTCTGGAGGAGTTGGTTCGACGAGTTGCTGGTAGTTGGCGAGGAACGAAGCACAGGGTATCTCGACCTTGTCCAAGGTCAGGGCTTCCAGGAGTACATGGTGGATAAACATGTACTGCTCCTGAGAAAGAGATGTTTAGTAAGACATACGGTCGAGTAACGTAAGACATACGGTCGAGTAATGTAAGCCAGGGTAAGGTACGAGAATAGTAGATGTTAAAATACATTACACGAGAATGGGATAGATTATACTACACTATAGAATATAAAAGATTTGACGATAATATAATAGAAAAGATTTTATTATTCTGCTATAGCATAGAGTAGACTAGATTGCACTACATTGGAACAGAATGAATTATTTTACTTATGAATAGAAGATTTTATATTAGAATAGAAATTCACCCTATCACTTCGAATATCAATGTTCATTTGCAGGTTTTTATTCATTCATTTCGATAATTTATATAGCGACTCTTCATGGGAAACTACTCAAAGGTGCTCCCAGCTCAGCCACGGCCAAAAAGAAATGACTTTAGCAGCTTACAAAAGGTAGGTAGATCATTGTAAGGGGGAAGGCGCAGGGCAACCGGGAGCCCATTCCAGGTGGACGGGCCAACCACTGAGAAAGCCGACGCAGCATTAGCGACGAGCGGGCCCTAGACACCAGAAGCTCGCCTTTAGCAGATGAGCGCAGAGCTTCTTGGCCCGCTCGCAGAGCTCTACGCGAAAGGAGTTCAGACACCGGAAGACACAGTTCAGCCAAGTAGGATGGCGCACAACCAGAGAGAGACCGCCAAACTAGTGTCGCAATGCGGAAAGTAATGCGCTGTTGAATCGGTAGCCAGTGAAGGACATCGCGCATAAAAGCTGAAACCGGTGAAAATTTAGGTATTGTGGCGACTCACTGTTATATAGGACCCGTTGACTCCATTTTAAAGGCGTCTAATGATTATCCTACTTTAGAGTAGAGTAGATTGGAATGCTATATACTTGAATAGAATATATTTGATTCTGCGACTCTAGAATCGATAAGAAATTATGTGATAATATGACAGAAAATAAGATCGTTCTACTCTAGAGTAGAAAGATTAGATCATTCTACTCTAGAATAGAATATATTAGAAAATACGACTCTACAATAGAGTAAATTAGATTACAATACATTCGAACAGAAGAGATTTAATCATACTACTCTAGAAGAGAATAGAAATGAGACGATAATATAATAGAACAGATTCTATTATTCTACTCTATGATAGAACAGATTCTATTATACGACTCTGGGGTAATATATATTCGCATACACTACAACAAAATAGAATTGATTAAATTACTATTTACAAGCTACGTTATAATGAAATAGAAAAGATCACACAACTCAAGAACAGAATCGTTTAGATTATATAACAAAATATGGAATAAAATATATCAAACTACTTTGGAATAGAGTGTATCAAGCTACTATGGAAAAGAATAAATCAAATTACTCTGGAATGAAAAATATTAAGCTACTCTGGAATAGAATTTATTAAGTCACCTTTGAATAGAATATATTAAGCTACTCTGGAAAAGAATATGATTATTACAATACTCTGGAATAGAATATATTAACCCTCACTGGAATAGAATAGACTAACATAGATCATCGCATATAAAGAAGGATCAGACTCCAACCACGGCCAAAGAATACAGATCTTAGAGTGTAATAAAAAAAATAGGGTGGAGAGTTCCTAGGCAAGAGCCGAATATCAAACAGAAGGAAGGCGATTCCAGGCAGTCGGGCCCACAACCAAGAAAGGGCGATATTGCAACGTAGAGGTCCGAGAGAAAGGGACAAGAAGAAATACTTACGACCGTTTGGACCATGAACATTCGTTGTCGTCGCATCTTGTCTATGCAGCGAGGGATATCGACGGTTCCTTGGTCTTTGGCTCTGGCGAGGCTTAGATCGAGGGCGATCAGGGTACCAGTACGACCGACTCCGGCGCTAAGTCAGAAGAAAGACGACATGGGAATGAGGATGAAGATGAGAAAGATGAAGATACGGATGGTGGCGAAACGACGACGACAACGATGAAGAAGCCATTAACATGTCTTTTAGTGGTTCAGAATATCGTATTTTCGTAAGAAACACTCCTTTGTCTTCCTTTGCTTTGAAGCCATAATTGGTGGCTGATGCTGATACTAGTGTCAGTACAACTTCTGCTGCTACAGCTACTACTCATACAACAACAACTACTACTACTACTTCCCACTACTCCACCTACTCCACCTACTACTGCTACTGCTTCCGCTGTTAATTGGTTAATTGGGGATAGTGGCGTAGCGAGACAAAGTGCCGCCCGGGGCGAAGGTACAAAATGCCGCCTCTGTCCATTATTTCCCTAACTTTATTCTTTTGCGTATCCCAGATATGCACAAGGAAGAGATAGGCATAAGACTTCGGCGCCGCTAAAAGTTGGCGCTCATGACTGCTTCCTATTCCGCCTATGCCAGGAGCCGGCCCTGATAGACATGGCGCAAAAGAGAATTTATGCATTATTTTTATTACTACTAAATTTTTATTCATTCGATAGATGTAAAAGTAGGCCTAATGGCGAAATTAAATTAGCTAGCGTCCTCTTGCGATTAATATAAAAAAACTTGCAGCAGACAAGATCATCTGCACTGTTTTTTAAATTTATTATGTTCGTCTAAACTTGATTTCAACTTACTGGCTAAATACGTTTACACTAACTTTAGTTATAAATGAAAATAATTTATTTTGTGATATTTTACTTTTGTGCGTTTATTAGATTCAATTGCCTGCGTCTAGTAGCGTAAGTATCCAGGAAGTCGCCTAGGGCACCAAATTTTAGGGGCGCCGAAGTTTATGTATAATACGATAATGTTTTCAGGAATAAAATTTGAAGATGATACACAAAGAAATTCACTAGTTAGGCATTAAAAACTAGTTTTAGGCGAATTCCAACAACGATATTCAATCTCCAAACACTACATTGAATCTCACGCTCTTTCCCTATCAATTATCCTATGCCAGAATCGTCGATATATGTTTTGTCCCGTGTAGTGTGTGTCTGATCCCACATTTCTCACATCCTACTGTTCATGCAACGAGGGTGGGGCGCTCTTATGCAGATGAATGCCTGGGGCGTCAAATTACCTGAGGACTGCTCTGATGTGTATAAACACGAAGCGCCATTCGATCTTTTCGGTGGTACTTCGGTATATTGTATATATTAGTTTTATGTCGAGAAAAAGCCAAAAAGCATTGTGCCAGGTTTAGACAAGAGCAAAAAAATCTTGGAGAATGCAACTTGCACAACAATAACTTTTTATTTATTTTTTTACTGAAAATGCCGCCCCTAGGAAAAGTGCCGCCTGGGGCGGTTCGCCCCTTCGCCCCCTCGCTACGCCACTGATCAGGGAGATGGCAATCGAGGAACCCGAGAACCCCGGAAATCGGGGAACTGAGAAACTTTTTTATTTCTACAGATAAAGTCAATATTTTTACAGAATTGGCATCCTGATGTCATGAACATCGCCATGACCAATTTTGTTTTGCAAATTCCAGAGTACTATGGAATGTGTTTCTAGGGCGTAAATCGGGGGCCTGCTGTACCCTCGTACTACAACAACCTACGAAGCGCGGTTAAAATTTAATGGGGAACCTGATATTTGGTTTGAAATCGGATCAGCTCTAGGCTTACGATGTGGATAGAGCAATGCAAACTGGTGATATACCGCTCATAACAAAATAAACTAGGCACGACGACGATGTTCATGGTGGTTATTTTTGAGGATAGCTATGATAATGACATAATGACAGTGATGATTATCATCATGTTGATGAGCCAAGTATGAAAATAGGCAAGTGACTTGGCCTTACTTCATTTTTTTTAAATTGCTAATTCTGCAACCCCGAGCGGGCCACTTAAAATCCACCCACGAGCCGCATGCGACCCGCGTGTTGGACAGCACTGCCTTACGGTCTAACACTACCTGTCAAGCTTTTTGTTTTGTAATAACATGTGTTTTTTGGCTGATCTGAGGTTTTCATTCAACTTCTAGCCTTTCTGCCTTTGAGCACCCTAGCAAATAGCCGAAGATCCACTATGCAGAGATTCCCCAGAAGAGAATGTTACGAACCAGCACGCCCGGAATGTAGTAGGCCTAGGCTGATATGCTTTTGTTTTGAATTTCTCCCTCACTGGGGAGAATGAGAAGCCGTATTTTCTCCCCATCATCTCAACACCAACAACGTACTAAAACCAGGAATTGCGGATCAGGGATTATCTGACCACCAGCCTAGGCCGAGAGCCAGTAACATCGGCGTCACGCAACTGTGGTTAATGTACGTTTCAGGTATTAAGCTGACAAGTAAACTCTTTGATTTTAGCCAAAAGGCCGAGAAGTGATAACCACGTATTATCCACAGGATTTTTATAGCGTGTCGTGGCATATAAAAAAAAGTTTTCAGTGGAAAATCTTACTAACGGCAAATAACTATTTAATTCGGTCATTCACAGAAAAGTTACTTCGAAATATGAAAGTATAGAATATAATGCAATTTATAAGTAGGTCACGTGTCATTATAGCATAATAGAATATAAAATAACTCTGTTTCCCATCTGAGCCTAGGTAATCAATTGTTACCATGTGCCGCCATCTAACGACGTCGTTGTTAACTGTCACCATAACGCTATAGTAATATTACAGGCCTACGTCTAATTTAACCAACTTCTCCGCCTAGCAAAAGAAAGTCTGGTCAACCTTATCGGGGATACGGGTTTCGAACTCGGTTCCTCAGCTATGCGCCCCAATGTTTTATTCATTATCCAGGCAAGGAATAAGATGTGAGCGGAATGAGGAAGGTAAGGGCAACGACGGATGGAAGGCTACATGACGTCCATGGTTGCGTCATGCGTTGCCTCTACCTCAAGACGACTCCGTTCATCTACACGTGGAGACTACCATACATCGCACTAACAATAAGTTTGGGAACCGTGCATTCTCAGTCGCAGGACCCACAGAATGGAATAGTCTCCAAATTTCAGTTCGTCAAGCCAAAACCTTTGCTCTTTTCAAGCCGCAACTGAATACCTACCTATTCTCCCTGATCTATGACCAAAAATGCAGTACAGCGCTTTTGTGCAAGACAAGTCAAAGCGCTTTATAAATGCCTAGTTGTATTGTACTGTAAGTGGAGAGGACGGTAAGGCAGGGCAGAGGTCGGTATGGGAAGAGTTCAGGAGTGGGTTCTGCTTCGTCTTTACTTTGACCTTTGACTATGGGCCACTCAGGAGATTATAGGCCTACGCCATGTATACCTTAGAGCAAATGCTCCACTCAAGAAGAAATGTGGGAAGGGGATATACCATTGTTAGATGAATTTTAAAAATTATGGGAGCTTAAAAACGGGAAGGAAGGGAAACTGGATGAAGGTGCTCCAGTGACTTCGGGGAGGTGACCTTTGAGGACGCCCATACCTCTGAACATATTTGTTTGAACTACATGTCCTAAAGCTGTAGGCACATAAAATACGTTACTGCCACTGGACATCACTGTACTAAGAAAATCTCGTTAACGATACCGTAGTATTTTCGGTTTTTTGCAGAACTTACGATACCTCTTGTAATAATGGACAATACAAAATTAGGTGTTCAGGATCATACTGATGTTATTAACTCCGCTACAGCTTGCACTAATGCACTGAAATTACTGCTAAAACTACAAGTGCGACGACTACTTCCCCTACTTGCACTAGCCTACTACTTTCACTGCTTCCCCTACTCCATCTACTACTACTACTACTACTACTACTACTACTACTACTACTACTACTACTACTACTCCACCCCTTCCCCACCTACTGCCCCTACTACCACCACTACTACTACTATTTCCCCAACCATTAAAATTATTACTATTATAATCATTACTACGCTATTACCATTACTAAACTAATCTCTATGATCATTGCCAGGGGCGTCATTACCTCCCTGAGTTATGGGGGCAAAATCCCCGATTCCAAGTGTCAAAGAGGCAAGATATTCTCCCCTAAGACTAGAAAAATATCCCCTACATGAAATTGGAGTGCCTCCGGACCGGTCCCCCTATCTGGACGTCCCTCTTCATTGTCATTACTCTTACAACAAATACTAATAATGCTAGTAGTGCATATTTTTCTAATTGTTGTTCAGGTGGTCTAACTGTTGATAGCTAGATATCCACTTTTCCCATCGTTCTCTTACCTGCAGTGTATTACGACTGGTCCAGGCCTGCACTCTGGCAGCGGTTCCTTGATGGAATGACGGTAGAGCTTGAGGAGGGCCGTGCAAGAGTTTGGAACGCCCTGGTCGGGCCACGTGGTAAAGTGGAACTGGTAGACGAGGCGTGTCTCGCGGAGCTGAAAAAATGGTGGAAAACAACTTCTATAGCGCCTGGTTGAGTTAATTGGTTAAGTGAAATGTGGGTAATGAAGATACGAGGAAGTGAGTTTGACTAATAAGCTATGTTCTAGGTTACGTTGATCTTTCTTAGCTTTAACAAAATGCGGTTCAATCTGTAATGTTTTTGCATACCCCACTAATCTATTTCCTTCTAGTAAATATCTGTCATATTCAAGCTTACTTCAATTCTAGTTTATTCTAGTCAATATCGGGCGTATACTAATCTATTGCAATTCTATTTCATTATCTTCAATATCGGGCATATTTTAGTCGACTCCAAATCTAGCTCGTTTTAGTCAATAGCAGGTACATTCTAGGTGATTCGAGTCTAGACCGTCCAGGTGCTATATAAATGCCAGAGTGATTGAGATGCGGAGTAAAGGGGAATGATACCTCTTCTTGGTCTTCTGTCTTCGATCTTCTTGCTCCACGGGATTTCTCTTTTGGCATCGTTGGCTGACAAAGGCAACAGAATTGAACCAATGCATGTATAAACGTTTGTGTCTAAGTGTGTATGCATTTTTGTGAGAGCCCACGCACGCGCGTTTGTATTTATTTTTATTCTGATATTTGATATCGCCCTTCTTCCAACACATTTTGCTCAGAAGTGCACACGCCTCGATGGCGCAATTGCAGTTGTACTGCAAAGCAATTAGTGTGTGCGAAGGACTTGCTCAAGGGCCCTACACAGTAACTGACGCCTCGGAAGAG
>OY365813.1:25854923-25890703 GCA_959347315.1 Bimastos eiseni | reverse complement strand
AAGACACGACTCGTAATCATTAACACCAAATTTACATGGCGCCATTCTTAAACTATAAGACCCTCGTGGTCCCTGGACTAGAACAGAGACTACAACATATTCCGTTGGTCAACGAGACTTTCTTGAAGGCATACGACGTTGCTTACCTGTCCCCTCTCAAATAGGTCGTCACCATGACTATCTTTCCGCAGTCGTGCTCCCAAACCATCTGCCAGAAGTCACCCAAAGACTCCGCCATAGGAGCTGCGAAGCAACCAATACAAATACAAATTATTCAATTGACAAATTCATACTCTAAATAGCCAGTTTACTCGTCTCTTTCGGACAAATACATAATCAAAATAGCTAATTAATTCGTTCTTTTCTGAGAGAATATATCATCAAAATTAGCAGTGGCGGCTCTAGGTATTCCATTAGGGGGCCACGGAGGGCCGAGCACTCAACAGGGTGGCCAATTGGACATCCGAATTTGTCGAAACTGAGTGACATCATCCAGTTACATATATATGTTATCATAATTAACTCCAGAAATACTTACGTTTTGGCATCAATGCATTTAATAGCAGTAAGTGATTGGTCAGAGAATGGTCTATCTAGTTCGGAAATTATACAATCACTGATCGGATTTATCCTTATTTGTCATACAACCTTATCTGGGCTTCCACGTATCATACTAGATTGATTTGCTTGGATAGTTTGCACAGACGCATTGTGCGTATTATAAGTAATGTGCATTACAGAGCCCACGCTAAGGCTTATTCACTGGTCTGGGGAAATTGAGAATAGAAAGAATTAGTGACCTTCAAGTATGAGTGTTTATGCACATGGTTCACAGTGTCTATTACCAACTACCAATTGGTTTCAATCGATGGTTTTATAAGAACCTAGAGATCCATGACCATCAGATGCGTGCCTCAAAGTCAGTATCACCAAATTAGAGTACATACTACGATTAGGCAGCACAGCATGAGAATACACGGTCCGTTTTTCTGGATCATGCTACCTACCCACCTAACTAATATGTCGTCATTACACCTGTTTTAAAATAACCTAAAAGCTTTCTTACTGAACGGTTAGATAAAGTTACTTGTTGTTGCGACATTACTCGTTATGAAATGATGATTACGTTCGTTGCTTTTATATGGTACGCGGAAAGAACTGTATGATTTACTTCTAGGTTAATTTAATGTTGAAATTGGGTGGCCCCTGTTAGCGGAACGGTTCGTTCTTTTGGGGTTTCCTCTGCTCACTGCATGATTAATTAATACTACTATTTCCGTGTTTGTATGATATGCTTTGTCAGTGAACAATAAAAAGAATTGATTGATATTTGGCCCACTAATGGACTCCGAAACGAATAGGCCTACGAAGCGAATATTCGGTACAGTCCTAATCAAAAGCCAATTTACTCGTCTCTTTCCGACGAATATATCAAAAACACTGCCGCCTAAAATAAAATTATGAACAAGAACAAGAGCAGGCCTCTAAATTCTATTAATTCGCCCAATAATTTGAATTAGAAAAGAAGAGCAGTTGCTAAATTCCTGCACTGCTTGGAGTCCAGCAATACCAGTCCCAAGCCTAGATAAAGAAGGAGGGTTACGTTAATGATCCTTGTCATCGCACAGTGTAGTTAAACTTCAATTGACCAACTAAAACGAAATATACTCCTCCACTGCTTACAGTCCAGCAGTGCCAGTCCCAAGCTTGGATAACGAACTACCTTAAACACCATTTTACAGCTAGTGCAACGGCCATTGTTGTCTAAGGCTGTCGTTAAACTCTGGATCCATCACTATCTCTTAAATACCATTCGTGTACATTATATTCGCCCTCACACCGCAACTCCTTGCAGTCCAACAGTGCCAGTCCCAAGCCTGGATAAAGGGGGAGCGCGACGTTAATGATCTTTGTCGTTAAGCCGCAACTTCTTCCATTATACATAAAACGAATGCAGAGCTATAAAAGGTGTTTAAGGGGCTGAAATAGAAAAAATACAAATAATATAATGCAGACAACAGAATAGAATCTGATCATTGAATACCTTGCGAAGCAATGTAGGACGGTTTTTCCTGACGGTAGCCCTGGAAAGAGGAGGAAAAAAGAACAAAACAATGACACAATAGAATAAAATACCAAAAAATGACGCGACACATTACAATACAATGCAACTCAATACAAATCATTACAGAACAGTATAATACAATACAATACAATACAATACCACGCAATAAGAATCACCTAGTTCATCCGAGTTAAAGGTTAAAGGTTGCTCATTATCATCATCGTCATTATCATCTTTATCCCCATCACAGTTATCGTCGTCGTCATCAGAATCATCATCAGCAACAACTACATAATCAACTCACATCGACGAAGCTGGCGTTGATGTAACCATTTTGGTCGCCATTGGATAGAGGAACCAACGAGTCATTGTCTGAAAAGAACAATGGAAAGGACGAATAAAAGAACAAAGTTACACAGAAACTCACAATATCTGGAATGTTTGAAAAAGTTAATAAATGAACTCGTGAATTAAAGAATAAGTCAATAAGTCCCCAAGTCAATAAGTAACTAAATAAATAAGTCAATAAGTCAATATCTGACTGCACAAATGCGTGAATATTTTTATTTTAATAATCGCGCAATTAGACAATAAGCGAATAAGTGAATAATTCAATTGTCGCTTGGTGAATAGCTACGTAAATAAATAAGCGAATAAGTGACTATGTAAATAAGTCTATGTCAGTAAGTCAATAAATGGGTGGCTGCGTGAGTAAGTGAATAAGTGAATATATGAACACATTCTTACACGGAAGGATGTTGATGTATCGATTGAGGTTCTTGTTGCGCTGTTCGTTAGCCATCGACGTGCTCTTTCCCACTTTGTTCCCAGGTGGAAGCGACTAAACAAAAAACAACAGGAGAATATCACAACCAGAGAATAATGGAAGAGGGGAATGGGTTGTAAGAGATGAGAATATGGAAAGAAAAGGGCAATTGAAAAAGAAGATAATGATAATTAATGTTGTAATCAATATCATTGTCGTCGTCGTCAACATTATCATCATCATCGTGATTCTTATTATCATTATTACTATGCACGTAATGAGCCTATATTCAAGACTGTTACAATGTAGGGATCTTGAGCAAGTCAGTCACTCACAATTGCTGTTAACACACCTTTTAAACAATGATAACCGATCTTATATGGACACGGCGTGCAATTTGCATTAACCTGTCTATAAAACAACTTCAGTGTAGGGACCTTGGGTGAGTCATTCACTCTCAATTGTTCAGCGACATCGATTGATGCTTCGTCGTTAGATAATGGCTCTTAATAATTGAATGGCTACTTGATGTTAAATGGTCAGCAATGTGAAGATCATTATTTCGTCTGGATTGTTTGTAATAGGTGGTTATTGAAATTAGAAGCGGTTACATTCAACGACACCTTGTGATAACAAAGATCATTGGCGTCGCGCGCATCTTTTATTCTTGCTTGGGACTGGCACTGCTGCAGGACTTCCAGCTGTGCGAAGTTTAATGCACGATCTTTCGTGACCTCCACTATTTTAGAGGATATTAATATAACTTTTCAAAGTTGCTCAAATTATAATTATCATCTGCGAGAGGTGTATGAATTCAATGTAGAAGCTGTAATGAGATTTGTGAATTATAGCCATTCCTAGATCAGCAACGAGTTAAGTGCAAACTTATGACGTGCACTTGTGACTGCTAGTAACTTATACAGACAGAGAGTAACCCTAAAAGAGACGTAAAATATTGGAAATATCAGAACTTACAATCTTCAAATAATTAATCCTATTTGCACGTCATCTCTCATCTTTATGAGCTGTTCATCAGAATAACTTTTAGCATTTTTGATCAATTACGTCATTTTGTTTTCAACTTAAATACTTGCTTAGAAATTAGAATTATTGGAATACTTACCTCAAAATCTGATAGTTTGAAATACTCACTTCAAATTCGGTCTTATATGCGGAGATGTTAGCCTGATGGTGGGCCACGTAGTCCAAAAAATCTGCCACAGGAATCGGTTTATCCGGTAGATAGGGCAAGATGGTCATAACATGTGACGGACCAAATCCAGGACCTGAGCAAAAAATAGCAATGATTTACGTATCAATAGGAAATCGTGGAGAAATTAAGAAACTATTGGAAATTAAATAAACGCAATTCAATAGGGAGGCAAAATAAGGAATTCGATAAAGCCATCTCGAAAGAAATTAGAAGCATGCACATTTAACTTTGTCGGTATTCATAATTATTCATTGATCTATTTATTTTTGCTTATTTATTAATCTATTTATTTCAAAAACTGGTCTTCTATTCTATCCATACCTGGAAGTTTTTTCGTCTTCTTGCAACACGATTCGCGCCTTCTAAAAGACAAAAAAAACAGCTCTTCATCAATGACATCATCGTCATCATTATCACGCCTACGTTGTTTAGCTCATCTTATAATGGGCATGCACATTTATAAATACAATTACCTATTTCTTTATTTATTTATTTATCTTATCTGATCGCAGCGTTTCAAACTTCTCCATCATCATAATATTATCTACTACAGGATCCAACGAGGTCGTGAATGATCATCGAAATAAACACCTTTTTAACGGGGTTATATAATATCATATAATGCCGTAATGCAAACGTGTTCGGTAGTTCACTATTCGTAAAAGCCTAAATACAAAAAATGAGGTCGTGAACCATTGTTAATTTGAAATACGTCTTAATAGGTTTATGTGGTATTATATTAAACCGCATTTCATTAGCGTTTCATACTTTCTGAGCCATTAAACTAAACAAGGCCTTGATTAATTTTCTTATATTAAACACCTCTGTAATACGGTTACGTGATTTAACGTCAACGGCCACAGTCTGTTGCACACAAGGTGACATGACCTTATATGACGCCGTTCTTCTTCTTCTTCTTGCTGTTCTCTGCTTTTACAAGCAGGTTCAAATGTCCGACGTTGCTATTATTCTTTGCTCTGCGCCTTCTCCTTAAGCCTCTTGTATCCCTCTGGCACCGTCAATCCAGCATCATTCGTCTCGGTCTGCCTCTTCCGCGATTCCCTTCCCTTCTATGATCGTTTTCGTTATTGAGTTTCCTCTTAGCACTATCCATCTCCGTTGTCTCTGTCTTATCGTGCGTAGTAGGGTTCTTTCTTCTCCCATTGTTCCCAACACCTCTTCGTTTGTTACATGCTCTGTCCAACTTACTCTCTCCAATCGCCTCCATAATCCACTTTTCGAAGGCTTCCAATCTTTTTATATCAGCTTTCCTCCTCATTGTCCATGTCTCTGAGCCTTGCAATACAACACTTCATACTATGATGCCGTTATTCAAAAGCATTTGATACTCGATCAGCATCAAGAGCTACGGGCTTATGGCTGATATTAGACACCTTTTACAACATTATACTTTTTCTTCTTAATGTTCAAATTCTTATATCGACACCGATCCAAGTGCTGCACATCTTCTTCAAAGTTCCTCAACTGCTTGCAAACCAGCAGTGCCAGTCCCAAAACTGCGTAAAGGAGGAGGGCGACGCAAATGGTCTTTGTTATCACATAGTGTCGTTAAACTGAAACTATGACCACTTCTTCTTAAGTTCTCCGTACCCCTCTGTCATCATCATTTCATACAGCATCGTCTGTCTTGGCCTTCCCCTTGTACGCCTAGTCCTCTCCATTTTCCCTTCTACGTCGGTTCTTAGCAGTGAGTCTCCAATCCATTTTATTCGCCTAATACTCTACATAGACTCCAGTAGTGTCATTGATTGTCGTTTTTCTCTGGATCCAAAATTCATCAATGACCCTAGTGCAAAAAAGGATTATGGTGAATTTACTGTTGAAACAAATGAAGCGTCTAATGATCATTACGCTAAACGCCTTAATAACTTAATTACCTGACATTGTATGATGCCAGGATTTTGAAAAATATACTGAGTGATATTTGCTTACCAAACTATTAACGTAACAATCTGGTTATATAAATAAATGTGATGTGTTATTAATGAATCCTTCTGCTTTCGACACCTCTTAAACATCCGCAATGCTTGCACTTAGGCAGTGCCAGTCCCAAGACTGAAGAAATAAGGAGGGCGACTCTAACGATCTTTGTTAGAACAGTGTCGTTAAACTAAAATTACTAGAGCCACGAACAATGTCACAGCCTGAAATCTGGCAGTGCTAGTCCCAAGCCTGAAAAAATTAGGAGGGTGACGCTAATGATCTCCGTTATCACACAGTGTCGTCAAACTGAAACCGCAACTGCCACATTGGGGCTGGTCTATTGCGGATGAAGGGGCGAAGAGAGGGAAATGACCGACTTTCCTAAGCATCAGCTAGGGTTCCTTTTTCATTGTTGCAATATAGAGTCTTCTGCAAGAAGAGAAGAAAAGAATATGAATAGCTACTTCCCTTTTAACGATTCCGATAATAAGCTGATTTAATACTATCACTACTTCCGCTAATAACTCAGCCAGTAAGTAAGTGAGTGAGTCAATCGGTCGGTCGGTCAGTGAGTCAGTCATTCAATCATTTGACCAGACAGTAAGGCAGTGAGTCAGTCATGCAATCAGTCAATCAATCAATCAATCAGTAAGTCGGCCAGCCAGTCAATCAGTCAATTAATCAATCAATCAGTAAGTCAGTCAGTCAATCAGCCAATCAGCCAATCAGCCAATCAGTCAGTTATTAGAACAGTCAATCCATCTATAATTATTCACTTAATCAGGCAATCGTTGAGTCAATTACCCAATTAGTCACAAGCAAACTTTATCAATCAATGATTCAATTAATCAATCAATCAATCAGATAGCGATTGCTCGCTCACTGACTCATTCACTAATTCGCTACTCGTACTCACTCAAATGCTCAATCTATCAACCAATTGACTCACTCGCTCGCTCACTCGTTGCTCACTCAACGAGCACGCCCCCATTCGTACTCACCTAAGGCAGAGAACGACGACAATGATGACCACAGCGAGCAGTATTGCTCCTCCAACTCCAACGACGACTCCAATTATGATCTGCTTCTTCAATTCCTCGTTTGAAGGAGGAACCAATACAATCGCTGAAGTGCTCGAAGAGGGATTACTCGAAGGCTCAGTTGAAGAACTGGAAGCTGGAGTAGACTGGGTAGTAGTACTCATGGATGATCCGGTGGCGCTCTCCGTAGGTTCCGAAGAATTTGTGGAGGTGGATACCGTAGATGAAGTGGCATTTGAAGTATCATGAGTAGAGGAAGAGGTGTTGGTTTGGATTATGGTGGCAGAGGGTGTTGTCGTCGTTGTTGTAGTAGTGTTAGTTGTTTTTGTGGTAGAGATATTTGTTGTATTAGCAGAGGGATGTATTGTTGGTTTGCTAGAGTAAGAGATTAAAGTGGAAGAGGAGTCTGCTAGAGTAGTTAGTGAAGTGGTAGTAGGGGTTGTATTCTGCGAAGCTGTGGGTAATGCTGAATTCATGGCGCTGGTAGTACTGCCTGTAAAAACATTGCTCCACTAAATTGAACGAGCTGGCAGACAAACAAACAAACAGACAGACAGACAGAAGGACGGATGGACATACAGAACATTTTGTAGCACTTATAAGGCTGCCTGTGTTCCACCAGTCCAACCTTAACTCGACTACATTGTTCTTACCTAAATGTACAACACCCTACGGTCACAGTCTTAGTGTGTTCGTTCTTTTCGATTTTCTCAAAATTTGCTTCGTACTCGCTTTTGGAGCAGAATAGTGGACCAAAAAGCTGTTCGGCGTTCGGCCGAATAGTTGCGGTCAAACCGAAAACGAATATTGGTCACGTGACATCTGTTTCTGCACAAGCGGCGACTGCTACATCGAGTGGACTGAAGTAACTCTCTACTGCCTTGACCACGGTATCGCAGAATCTCATTTCTAAGTTCAGTTAGATTAGTTCCCTTCCTAGTTTTTACAGACTGGCAGAAGGATACAAAAATTACATGTAGTCAACTGTTTACTTTTATTTTATGTATTAAATTTACTGAACTTAAACGTTTGATCGCAATTGAAATTCTAAATTTGTCAGTAGACATATATTTTGTGCATTAATCGCACTCAAATTTGACAGAATAGTAAGATCGCCCATTCGGTACAGCCCTACTCAAAACCACTTTCCGTTACTGCTTGGATCTGACGGTGTCAATCACACAGTGTCGTTATACTGAAGCTTCCACCAATTTTCATTCTCTGGAGGCGCCTCCTATTGCGAGAGTTGCCACACGAATATCTTGATAAAGTACAATACAAATACCTTACTTGAGTAGTGAGTATGAGGCAACGCAGCTTGCTCCTAAGCCATCTGAAATCTAGACAAACCTACCGTTTTCTGGTGCGTTGCTTTCAGTTGTGTTCTCTCCATTAACGTTGTCACAACTCAATAAAACGATAAGGATCACTCCGAAAATCCAATAGATCCGTCTTTCCAGCTCCATCTCAAATCAACAAGGAAGTTTTCTTGCCCAATTAACTCACCTGGACTGGGCCATCGTGACCGCGCTCGCCCAAATACTCATCACAAGCCTTACCCAAAACATTACTCGAAAACCAAGTCTGGCCCACGCCTCTTTCGGCCTAGGTTAGGCAGACCAGCGAGGCGTGACTCACCGAGCCGAGACATCAATGATACCACCGAAGCGTGACGGAAAGCTTTAAGATGCACGCTAGACTAAAGTCGACTAGAGTCAGCCTATCAAATTAAGTCGGCATATCAGACTAGAGTCGATCTATCCTTACACACATTGTTGGCCTTTTAGTACCAAGTCAATTCTAAACGCAATGCGAACAGCAGCTTCTAATATATTCGGTGTGGGACACTTATACGTACTGGAACTTTTTTCCAATTAATAAATGATACAAATGGTAATTGTACAAAAACTTAGGGTTTTGAAATAAAACTTTACAATTTCAATTTTTTTACATTCTGAAACGAATAAGTAAGATTGTGATCATTGTGTCCTATCAATTCAATTTTATTTGGTAGCTAATTTTAGCGTAATTTCTTTCGACAATAGGGCCTACGGATACGTTCCGGTACCTTTTTCTGTGCGTTCCGGCACCTTTTTCCCTAGAATAAAAAACGCCGGAAATAAAGGTTGTTGATCTGCCACCTTCCGAATAACACTGCCACACTGACGCGATGTTATCTGTATCATTCCCTAGGTGGTGGCAGGTCCTGTTTCTCCCCATTCATTCCCCTTAATCTTCATAATCACCCGCTGTTGCAATTCAGGAAAATAATGCAGTTCGAGTCCATTCTACATTGTACTGTTTTGGACACACACACACACACACACACACACACACACACACACACACACACACACACACACACACACACACACACACACACACACACACACACACACACACACACACACACACACACACACACACACACACACACACACACACACACACACACACACACACACACACACACACACACACACACACACACACACACACACACACACACACACACACACATATATATATATATATATATATATATATATATATATATATTCGTGTGGGAGCATTGAATGTATTGTCATTTACTTGCTTATTATTATTCAACAGTTTAACGACATCTTATAGCAACACAGGCTGTTAACGTATTTAGAATTTGTTAAATTTCAGTTCGATTTCGTAATAGTTTTAATCCTTTATCTTTATGTTGTCTTTCTTTCTTTTGTCTTTCTGTTTTCTTTCATCCTTTTGTGTTGTTCCATTTCTGCGTGACTGGTTACTGAGACAGCAACATTCGACATAATTATGGTTGTTGTAGATATTGCAAGACATAGAAATGATTATTACATTTTATTCCTACATATATAAACATACATATTGTATAAATGTATATATATATATATATGTGTGTATATACTTATGTAAAGGCGGAAGTAGATCTGGATTGCTGTAAAAGTTTCTTTTAATGTCAGAAAAATTAGCTTAGAGGAGGTGTTCAAAACAAATGAACATTGTGGATTTATAATCCTGAGGCAGAGTTTATTGTCAAGCATATATAAGGAACGATACAAGCTCCCTGGGAAGCATTCGCCGATCAAGCCAGACCGTTTCCAGTATTCTGACAGGGTCGCCTCGGGGTGTTTATTCCGACAATCGCCCGCATCTGGGGGCTCGTCGCGTCCACCCTGCCTCGCCTAACGACCGTTGGGCCTCCCCTACCCTGACCGGGCCTCACCACGTCCCGTAGCCCGAGGCAGGCCACCGGCTACCCATGAGAGGCTCCAGTCGTTCTCTAAACTATTACGGTGTCGATTAAGGAAGAATTAGGCAGCGCGTCTGTGACTGGAATAAGTAAGGCCGCATGGAATGCTGAGATGGAGTAAACGAGCGCGAAGTTTGAGATGTGGACGGCTGGGTATGGGCAAATGAACCGGAGTTCAATATGCTGCCGATTGATTTTGTTTGTTAGTGTTGCTAGTGGTGGTAGTAGTAGTAGCAGTATAAAGACGCTGTGTGATAACAAACATTACTAGCGTCGCCCTCCTCCTTTATCCAAGATTGGGACTGGCGCTGTCAATGGTCGAAGTGCAGACAGTGGAGGAGTTAGTGTTGATAGTTAATTTTGTATTACAATAAGACACAAGACACGTCAGAAGTTAGAGCTGTCGCTTAGACACCTCTAAAACGATGTTGATATAAGTTTATTTTGCGACGCATCCACAGCAAGGAAAATTTGTACCTTCAAACCGTTGTCAAGCGATGTTATATAAGGAGACGGACTCTGCGTGTGATCTGGTTAGTGTTAAGAAATGATGGGATAGGCTACAATAGAAACGGAGCGCCTACAATGGGGATGTTCTCTTTCAATATAAGCTCCGCTGCTGGTTGCGATCTGCTATAGCCAGTCCCAAGTCTGGATAAAGGAGGAGGGCGACGCTGATGGTCTATGTTATCGCACAGTTTTGCTAAACTGCAAGTATACCTACCTACCTTCAATAAAACAAACCAAAACGTAGATTCTCCTCCTCGTCCTCAGAGACGGTAACTGCTAAGCGTCATCGATTGATGCTTCGTTATTATATTATCGTGGCGCTTAATAAAACACGCAATAAAAATAACGTAAAAACACGATTTCATGATAATAACAATAATAATAATAATAGCAACTGTTAGCAAATGAGTATCATTATAGCAACAAGAACAGGAATAACAACGACACTAACAATGAATAATAATAATAACAATATCAACAATAACTGTTGTGATAAAAATTCAAACAATAATAATAACAATTACCATATTAACAATAATTAAAATAATAATAATAATAATAATAATAATAATAAACGTAAAATGAAAATAATAATAATAAAATAATAATGATACTAATAAAATAATAATAATAAAGGAATAATAATAATAATAATAAAAATAATAAATAGTAATGATAATAATTATTATGATGACCAGAACGTGAAAGATAGACTGTAATGTAATGTAATCAAGCATTGATATAGCGCCCGTTGAAGATATCTACTTATAAACGCTCACTGCTGTTAGCCTAATATGATAGATGTCATAGTGAACGAGTAAAATGCGTCTGCTAGCAAAACAGTAGGCTGAAAAGAGACGCCAGTGGTGGGCCCAGGCACAAACGTGGAACCAACCAAATGATTTCCGACGTCAGCTGGCATACGGTTGGAAAAAAAACAGAGACTCTGCCCATGGCCCAAGTACTAAGCGAACCTTTTATTTATCTGTTTACTTACTAATACACAGCAATTCATAAGCTTTTCACCAGCAGTTTCCCATCCACACGCCATATAACAGACGTCCGTTTGTTCAATCGAAGATGCGCCAACGACATCTCGACGAAACCGGAAACGAGCGGTGGTTAACTGCCCCCTGGCGGTCGAAACCGGAAACCGACAATCCTCCATTTATAAACACAACGTCACGCCGGAAGTCGATCGTCGCGACGAACGATTACGTCCGAACGGACGATAATCGGGGAATAATGTCTATTAAGGAAATCGGACGGTCGGCGTATGCATGGGATTCGCTTAAGGAGCTGCGTAAATGCGGAGATGCATACTAAGATATGGGTGGATGGGTGGGTTGGTAAGGGTTGGTATTGGGTGGATGAGTGGGTGGGTGGATGTAGGGTGGATGGGTGGGTTGGTAGATGGTATATAGTATCTTTAGATTCATATAGCGCCTCTCGAAGAATAACTACTCAGAGGCGCTTTCAGCACAGAAACTCCTGGAACAAGAAACGCCTATAGATTGAAGGGCCGATGAAGTGAAGCCAGTCATTCATTCATGAAATGAATGAATCAACGATTGAATGGATGATTAGATGGTCAACATCTGGATTTTTATTACACAGTGTCATTAAACTGCAGCTGTTACTACCGACCAAATGCACCCTGCTCTATTCAGCTTATGCATGTAAAAAACAGTCAGTCATCGTTACATAATGTAAATTAGAACGGTGGATTTGTAAAGATTTTGAGATCCGCCGCCTCTGAATGAGCAATTAGCACTCCATAGTTTTAGATCAATGCACCCCTGGGGCGTCAATCCCCCTCTGAGTGATGGCCGCCAACCCCCGGTCCCCAGTGTTAGGAAGGCAAGATATTTCTCTTCTAAGACCAAAAAATTATCCGTCCCGTACCTGAAATTGGAGGCATTTTTTTTTGTCTCCGGATCACCCCCTATGTAGGAGCCTCTGATTCACCCCTACTCAGTCGGGCATTCGTACATTTAAGAACAGGTGAATTCTATGTCATTCACGCCCATCCATTCGTTCAAATATCAATTCAGAAACTGATCTAATATTAAGAGCTTCGAATTGTTTGCATAACAGATCAGTGTTTTCCGCTACAAGAGCCCCTCAGACGTTGAATATTTACTCCAAACAACTCCCCTCACCAGAGGTACCTTTAAGACCAGTTCAAAACGTTAAGTATTTTTTTAAGGCGACTAATAAAAGAGTTCTTTACTGCTCAACGACTTTCCAAGACGCAAAAGCCTTTCTTCGAGTCGTCGCAGGTTTCAATTTAATCTTTCAATATTGCGACTATAGCGGCAAACAACGGTTCGACGCTTACAATGGCGTCAGCATTTAAGGCGCGCGTGCTGCTTCCTAACAATGACCTGGGAACACCTATAGCTTCTTAATAACGACCCACAGGATCAACCGGGCTCTTAATAAAGAGCTCGGTGCAGGCAAAGAAAGATATTGACTCCATTTTCGCCGACAAAATACAAGATCTTTTGTCCGCTTGTCCTCTCCCCGTTCCCGGAACTCGCCTTTTTTCAGACGCTTCCTTTGATGACCAGTTCTGGAATTGTTCCAGGACAATAGCGCTTTTGGTACTCACAAAGAGGCTCTGAAGTCTACGGGGCAGCCGCCTTCGACACCGGTTAATTTTCGTCACAAGTTCCCGGTCGACTTAAGCGCGCAGCATTAGTAATTATTGTCAAACGCCTGACGGATATCAATAGGGATAAGACGCTGAGCTCTATAAGCTCCGCGCGACTTACTTTGAATGATCCCTCGTTCCGAAAAGGGGTGGCTTGGCACCAGCAATTATTGTCAATGAACTGCAAAATGCAGACCTCAAAAAGTTCCATGCGATTAGTGTTCAGCCCCGCATTAGTGCGCACTAGTAATTATTGTCAAACGCTTCACGACTATCAATTGACTGCAGGATGCAAAGCTCAATAAGTTCCACTTGTTTTCCAATGCTTCGCCTGCCTCTAAGTTTTGGGTATAGTATTCCATTATGTTTGCACCCTGTTAAACTGCAAGTACCATCTCAGATAGGGGAACATAGAGGTAGCACTCTACCACGGCCTGAATAAGTGAGCCCATGTAATTAGCATCAAATGCCTGACATCTGTCAATAGACGACATGATGCATAACTTCACCAGATCCACGCGAATTCCTATGCTTGTTCTCATTAGAAAGGGGTAGAATTCAACTGCGGTTCTGGATAGGGGAACACGAGTAATTATTGTCAAACGCCTTTCAAATATCGACGGGCTGCCAATCCACCTCGGCCAAAGTACAAGGATCGCCATATATAGACGCCCAGATCAAGGAAGTGTGCTGGTGCAAGTGCCTAGCCGTGGTTGAGGAGGAGGAGGAGGAGGAGGAGGAGGAGGAGGAGGAGGAGGATTACGATTAAAGAATCCTATTTATGAATTAGCTTCATTAAAAATTAACCAGCATATTACTACGACTACCTCTACTACTAAATATAGTTTCCGTTTAGTTTCAAACTGACAAACCGCAGTATGATTACAAACAGACTATGAACAAATGATGACAGGTTATTAAACGAGTCGAATTTGGCAGTCGGCAGCCACGTAATACTCCCATTACGTTACACTAATTTTGCCAACGTCGCCGCCAAGCGAAAGAAGGACTAGTTAACCTTGCGAGGGATACGGATGTCGAACTCGGTTCCTCAGCTCTGCGCCCCAGGGTCCTATGCCTCACTCTACAGACCCTCTAACCGATGTCATCTTTTGCGAGGGCGCACTAAACTGCTGAAAGAATCAATAGTCAATTTAGTAGATACCCTTCATTGTTGAATCAGCACTCCGCGTCAATTGCGGGGTTGAGTTAGGACACTGTTTCATCTCGCCTGCTATAGAAGAATATCCTCCATTGTAGGCGTTCCGTTTCTATTGTAGCCAATACCGTCTTTCTTCCCGTGAATCGAAACCAGAGCGCCGGTCGAGTCCCTTACAATAGAGATCACAGACATGTTTTTCAGATTCTTGACGATGCCCTTTAATTCCACATTGCGATTGTTCCGCGCGGGGCGTGTCTCAAACGATCGGGGCATTCAATTGGGCTTTGAAAGCGGGTCCCTGGGTCTCTACCGCTACGTACCGCTCTAATTACTCCGCTGCAAGACCAACTTCAAAGGGAACGCCGTTGTGAGGCTAATCCGTCTGGTCATAAACAATGGCCATAGTTAAGTGAATCTTTCGATCGCTAAGCTTAAGAGCTTCTGTGTTTAAGTAAGTGGATCTAATCTGTGTTGAGTTGCACCAAAACTGCAGACCCTTGGCTCTGCATTGGCCGTGGGACAGGACAGCAGACTGTTTGGAGCGGTTGCCATAGACACCTTTAAAACGGTTTTCATCAATGATAGCCTGTGTAAAGGTTGGACACGACGGTTGATTCGCTGGGTAAATATTATAAGCAAAGGGATAACTGTGTAGCTAGTCACAGATGTCACCTTAGACACCCTTAACATGTCAGTTATTTAGTCGGTTTCAGTTTGTCGACAGCGTGTAATGACAAGGATCATTAGCGTTGCCCTCCTCCTCTATCCAGGCCTGGGACTTTCACTACTGGACTGCAAAAACGGTTTCAGCCAATTATATATTAAGGACGGGACACAATTGGTGGTTCGTGGTGTAAAGACAACTACGTAGGAGGATGCGTATTTGGTTAGGGCGGTCGCTTTAGAAACCCTAAAACAGTTTCATCCAATGCTACTTAAGGGCGGTACAGGATGGGCAGGTGATTCAATGAGAACCAGTCAATGAAAAAACATCCAAATGGATTGTGTGATTGAGCTTATACTGATGGAATGTAAAAATGAAAACATAGCCACTGCAATGAAAGTTCAATGCGCCATTTATAAATCAGAATTTAATTTGAAAAATCTACCAGATGTAGAGTGTATGCATGGTATTATTTGTAGACTTATTAAAACAATAAATAAAGGAAAAATACTGTAATTAAATCTATTTCATTTACATTACTATATAATTTATTTGTATATAAATTCAGATGGACTAAACACACCAAGTGTTTATCTGGCTGACGCATACTAATTAGCTCACGTGATCTCAGTAGCATGACCGCTGATCATAGTGACAGATGAATTTATAAAAATAGTAATTACAGATATAATATTATATTTCATAATATCTTATAATTGCATTATTATTAATTTGAATTGCCAAATAATAATTAATAAATTTAATTAAATCATTACTCAGTGTTTGTAGGTCTATAGATTTTATAATGTGACTTCACTGTTTACGAATTTAGAAGGGGTAAACGCACCACGTGTTTATCAGGCTTATACAAATTAATTGACAACTGTGACCTCAGTAATATGAATAGCTGATTATAGAGTTATATTCAATTATAAAATTACTAACTGAATGATTACTATAGTAATTAGAAATAATATTAGAATACAATTGTTTGTTTTATTGTCAAATGATTGTTAGTAATTGGTATTAAATCAATAGTTAATCCTTGTTCCAACATTATATTGTAACTAAATTGTATGTGATTTCAAATGGGATAAATGCGCCACGTGTTTGTCAACTATATGTATATGAATTAACTCACGTGATCTGTGACCATAGCGAAAGAATTGGATCTCCCGTGACACCTTTGAATAAATAAGGAAGAAAAGAGAGGCAAAGACAAGGTTTCCACAAGAGTATAAAATTCTACAAAATGAGGTACAACGAATGTTACGAAGAGACAAGCAGTCGGAATTGGAGACATTATGCAAAGAGCTGGAGGAGAACGAAAGGAAAGGTAACACCAGATCTGTATTCCAAATGGTGAAGAAGCTCACTGGCTCGTTCAAGCCTCGAACCACAGCCATCAATGACAACAACAACAAGAAACTTGTTGAACCGGAAAAAGTAAATCAAAGATGGAGAGAATATTGCGAAGGACTCTACAACAATGAAAAAGAGGAAGAAGACATAAAATTCGAAATACAAGAAAAAGAACCACCGCCACTAAAAGAAGAGATAAAACGAGCCATATTGAAAGCAGCAATGCGGAAGTCACCAGGTCCAGATGGCGTAGCCGCTGAGCTGCTTAGATTTGGTGGAGAAATGACTCTGACAAAACTACACGAGATATGTGTGGACGTATGGGACGCCGGGGATTGGCCAGAAGAATGGTCACAGTCAATTTTTATTCCACTGCCGAAGAAGGGAAATATACTTCACTGTGGTAATCACAGGACAATTGCGCTAGTCTCGCATGCCAGTAAGATTTTGTTACGAGTGATACTGGAACGCATCGAGATCAAGCTGGAAACAGAGATCGCTGATGAACAGGCTGGCTTTAGGCCAAGAAGAGGCACGCGAGATCAAATTGTGGGAAAGCGAGAGAAAGGAATCATCCACTGAACCTCTGCTTCATTGACTTTATAAAAGCTTTTGACATGATTCAACACAATCAACTATAACCATGATGGAAATGGGTTTCCCACACCACATCATTCAGCTATTGCGAAATCTCTACAAACAACAACGAGCTACTGTCAAGACAGACGGAATTATGTCGACATGGTTTAGTATCAAGAAAGGAGTCCGACAAGGATGTAATTTATCATCAAGCCTGTTTGACATTCTGGCAGAGCAGGTAATGCGAAAAGCAATACTAGGCTACAACACGGGATTCAGGATTGGATGGAAAACTATTAATAACCTTAGATATGCTGATGACATCGTGCTACTGGCCACTTCACCAGAGGATTTACAAGAGTTGGTGCAACGTGTTGAGATAGCAGCAAAAGAATACAGTATGCTGATTAACGTAGCAAAGACAAAAGTAATGACAATTAACAATGATGCACTTTTGATCAAGGTGGACGGATACAAACTGGAGCAAGTCGACTCATTTACATACTTGGGAAACAGTGTAGCGAAGGACGGGGACTGCGTGAGTGAGGTAAAATCAAGATTAGCCATGGAAATGTCAGTCATGTTTAAGTTGGTAAGCATCTGGAAAAATAAATCAGTCAGTACTAAAACCAAACTGCGACTCATGAAGGCCTTGGCGTGGCCAGTAGCAACGTATGTTTGTGAGGCGTGGACAACAAAGAAAGAAGAAGAGAAACGCATACAAGCATTTGAGAACAAGTGCATGAGGAAACTGCTCAGAATTCCATGGACAGCAATGGTGACCACCGAACAAGTGTATCAAATGGCGAAAGTTGACTGCAAACTGTTGGGTCACATCAAGTCCAGAGAACTGCGGTACTTCGGGCACATCGTGAGACAGCCTAAAGACAGTATTGAGAACAGTGTAATGTTGGGTATAGTAGAAGGAAGCCGAAGTTGTGGAAGACACAGAATCTGCTGGTTTGACAATGTCATGGCGTGGACTGGCTTAAAAGGCACAAGCTTAATGAACGTCGTACGAGACAGAAAGCATTGGACATCACTTTCCCATTCATGTAGTCAACCGTCGCGAAGTGACGATGACGATGTGACATGACATGACAGCACATAAAAAAGAGTGTTTCGAGGTGCAAATATGTAATCAACAAATAGGTTGCAATATTGTTTGCTAGAGCGGTTGCCTTAGACACCTTTAGAATAACTTCAGGCGATGCTATATAAGGATGGGACACATTTGGTTGATAGCAGTAGTTCAATGTCATGTGCATAGTTGTTTAGAGTGGTCGCCTTGTAACGAGTCTAGTTTCCTTCTTTTCCTCGTCCTTCTCCTTCTCCTTCGCCTCCTCCTACTTCTCTTCCTCCTCCTCTTCCTCCTCCTCCTATGCCTCCTCCTCCTTCTCCTTCTCCTCCTCCTTCTTCTCCTCCTTCTCCTCCTCCTCCTTCTCCTCCTCTCCTTCTTCTTCCTCCTCTTCCTCCTCTCTGAGATGGTTTCTAGTAGGGATATTGAGCAAGTATCGTACAATTAGTCAGCGTCATTGATTGAAGGTTCGACAAAAAATAATATAGATAGTCATAATGACCCAGAGGATGAAAAGTTACGATAGTAATTATGTTAAGGATACAGCAGACGACGACGACGATGATGATCATGATGCAAACATTTCGGTTAGTGACTATGGAAGGATTCACCAGGAAGCCAATGCGCCGATCGTCCGCCTATATATGGCATTGCCAAGAAATTCAGCGACTAGGCCAACATCGAGATCCACCAAATTAATTAATCTCAGTTTACTAATATATGTAAGCCACGTTGACGTCAACTTAGTCAAGCGCACAATTTCACACAATGAAAGAAGTATACTTGTTCAATTGACTGTAATTACTACGCCGTTTTCAAAATCTTAAAGCGCCAGTCCCAATACTTGATTGAGGAGGAGGCAACGCTAATGATGATTGTCATCATATGGTGTCGCTAAACTGCGACTGTTACTACTTATATAAGTGTCACATCTTAATTACTGAAACAAGAGGTAGCATCCGTAATTGTTGATATTAAACACCTTTATTATGCGCTCACCTGATGTATATAAAGTCGAACTGCATTGGTTGTTTTATATCACGTTCTCCATCGAATGCCATATTCGTATTCAACCGACACTTGATAGTTTGCACTATACTGACAATCTGGTTCTGTAATATATGCCATGCAAATATCTGTCCGACGGCAACGGCCTTTGTTGTCAAAAGCTGTCGCTAAACTTTGCACCCAATCCAATCTCCCAACAAAACTCCGCCACTGTGCCAGTCCCAAGACTGGATAAAGAAGGAGGGCAACGCTAAGCACATATGTTTTATAGTATACAGAGTCGTTAAACTGAAACCACTATACCATCGTCACCTTCCTCCGGATACACACACACACACACACACACGCACATACTTACATGCATACATTCAAGCATGCATACATACTTACACGCATACAAACAAGGTAAATATAGTATTGAACCTACAGTTCTACTTGTCAGAAGGTCCAAATAGTTTAGACGACATACTAATAGAATAATTCCAAACGAAGTATTTTTTCATCATATTAGTCATTCCATAAATAAGATAACTACAGCTAAAGACGACAAGTTGTACAGCCGCTACTGCGGTCATTAATCAATGCAATAGATATCTTAAAAATTAGAATAATTACTACGAATTGGTCGACTAAGAAAAAGTTCATGACTAGATAATACTCAATTTCGCAGATATATGGTTTTACGGCACAACTGTTTCACATTGAAAGAATCTGTTGAATAGATTTGCAATGGTCGGCAGCTTGGATCCAACGCTGTTAGAATTATGCGAAGCAGACTATGGGTAAGTTTAGGTTAACGACATCTTGAAAAATCAACGGCGTCACAAACCACATTAAACTGTTCAGTGTCCATATCGTTTACCGGTTGTAGTGACCAATCAGTAGTTACTAAGTGTCTAGTACCAGGTATCCAGTATCAGGAACAAGGTATTACGTATCGAGGACCGGGTGCGAAGTATCAAGTACCCAATGCCAAGTATCAAGTACCAGGTACCCAGTATTAGAGATGGAAACCAACACATCAAGGATCAGGTTCGAAACATGAAATACCGGGTACCAAGTACCAAGGACAAGGTTACAAGTATCAAGACTCAGCACTCAGGTAAACTCCAGGTACCCAAGATTAACGCATTTCGCCAACACCGGAATACATGAAAGATGTTCTCAGTCGATTCCCGTATTGTAGCCTACTCTCGCCGCTCTCACCCTGGCTTTCTACAACCAGGCCGGAAGTCGTATCCCCATTTCCGTTCTCCTCTGTCTCTGCTTCCTGTCCACGCGACGACCTCCTTGACCTATTCCAGTTTTTGTCTCTTTCGTCAATCATTTCCGGTCGTCCGCCATCTTGGACGTCGTCGTCGTCGACTTCCGGTATCTTGACGACGTCCTCTTTGTCATCTTCCGGATTGTCGGTGACGTTGATCAGCTCGTGTTTGTCATCCTCCGATTCCGAGTCCTCAAGGTCCTGTGGGATGTCTCCGACGGTCGCTCCAAACTTGTATCGGAAACGGGGTGTCGCGAGTCCGTCGAAGGAATCAAAGCGACTGAACGCGGAAAACGGCTTCCGGTTCGTCAGCTGACGGTTAGCGGAAGAGGGGTAGTCGTCGGGTCGACGCCTGGTTTTGTCGGTGACCTTACCCGCGCATCGGACCTCCTCCTTGGAGCCCACCACGCTGCCTGTTCCGCCGCAGACAGTCTGTGCGATGAAGGCCTCGACAAACCGAGCCTGCTGTTGCTGCTGGGTCGTCTGGCTCTCCATTGGACTCCGGTAGAGGAAGGGGACACTGGCCGGGAAGCCAAGTCCCTTGTTCCAGAACATACCGAGCGACTGGGACGCTGCCGCCGCCTTGGCCTTCCACAGTTCCATCATGTGCAACTTAACAGTGTCATAGTACGGCGCAGGCGGCATGGCCAGCATCGGTAGGGGAGGGTACGCGGCCGAAGGGGCAGCCGCCGCCGTCTGCCGGGTTACGTTGTACGCCGTCTGGTGGGGAGCAGACTGCGCGGTGCCCAGCGGCAGCATACGGGGATATGGGAGGCACAACGGGCCTGATTTCGTTGGGGAGAAATCCGAGATCTTTCCATCGATACACTGTCGCTTACGGGTCTCTTCCTCCGAGCGAGTCCCATCCGCCGACCCGCCGATCCCCTTTGAAGGGGACGCCAGCCTTTTGCGACTGCCACCATTAAACATGGCCTTGACGTCCTCCCAGGCGTGGTTAAGCTCCTCACCGGGCTCGGGGTAGTCGAGGACAAGGTGCCGTCGCCACGAGTTGAAGTTCGCGGCGTCCGGGTGGTGGTACTTGGAGTCGGGAGTGCGGTGAAAGTGGAAAATGAACTTGTTGGGAGAGAGAAACATGCTGCAGTAGGAGCACTTGATGCACTTCGCTCGGGAGCTGTTGTACCGCGACGGGACGAAGCTGCCCCTACAGCCCCAGCCACAGGCGTGGGCGACGCTGAAAGCGAACGTCTCTGGGAGCTTTGGAGGGGTATGCTCCTCCAGGAAGGAGGTTACCAACCGCTCGGCCTCCCGTTTGGTGATCATGCCGCAGCGACGAGAGGATATGGGCATGGCCCCGTAGCGTCGGAGAATCTCCAGTTGGACTGGCGTGCACTGGACGCAGGTGATGCCGAGGGCGACGCGGCGGTTGTGGATCTCGTTGTAGCTGAACGTCTTCAGGAGGGTGTTGCTGATCTGTGCCAGGCAGAGTCGTTCGCGATCGTCAATGACGAGACTGACGATGGGGACGCCGCGAAGGACGACCGTGCCCACCTGGTTGTTTCTCCCGGGCGTCGAGTGATTCTGGTGGTGATTGTTGCAGCCCTCTGAAAGGGACGACGTAATGCTGCTCGTCGGCGACTGAGGGGCGTGGGGGCCGTATCCGCTGGAAGGATCCCCTGCCTGCTGTCCGAGGGGCGACTCCACGAGTGCCTCGCTTGATGGGCGGAAGAGAGGAAAGGCCATCTCGTTGAACCCCGATCGGGACTTATCGCTGAGGTCCATCGGTTCCGTTGCCCCACTGAGGGTGTTTGGGGTAGGGGTAGCTACCCGTGAGATGATCGACGCGAACTAGGGATTCTGGATTCCGTGAATGGCTGGACTGGACGGAAGTTGTTCCATTCAGGACTTCAAGACGCTCTGAAATGACAAGATTAAGATCGTGGTAAATAGATGGATATTGATGAGGGAGGTACAAGGAGTGGCAGAAAGAGAACAAGATGGAGGATGAAGAGAATTGACTCGAAAATCATGGTGTGAAGAAATAAGCAAATGAATGAATAAATGCACGAACAAACGAATTAATAGTGAATGAATTAAAAATCTACTGATTGAGCGATATTAATGAATAAACAAACAGATGAGTGAATAGACAGATGAGTGAATTAACGAAAAAAACGAATGCATGAGCGAATTAACTTCAGAAAGAGTCAATGAATGAAGGAACCAACGAATAAGTCAATGAGTGAATGAACGAATGAACGAAACGAACCAATTAATTACTCAATCAACGAACGAACGAATTACAATTACTTTATGTAGTAATTCCCATTGCTCTTTGGTCGTGGTGTAATCAGAAATTCGTCAGCGCTATCCAGGTACCCTGCCCTCCTCCCTCCTCCCCCACCCAATGCAATCGGTTATTAGTTGACTCTTTTTTGCGTAGGTCAACATTTGTATTGACACCCGATACAACTACCGAAATTCGTCGGCGGTCGCTCATTGTGTGAATTGATCAACGAATTAGGAGTTGTAACAGTGTCGCCTTACGCGGCTGCATCTGCCCCGTCTTCCGCCAATTGCACGGATGGCCTGTGCGGGGAATGGGACGATCGCACGGGGTGGGTTAAGATCGGTTCATGTCGAGATGGTTTTGAACGAGTATCAGATGAATAGCATTGAAATCAATACCAATGTAACAATTGAAGGTTTTATCTACTCCTACTGATTGCTAATGTAGTTTTAATTTAGCATCATTTTATTTTATTATTATATTTAACATTGTAATAATAATTACTATCTCCATCATTATCATAATAATAATAATAATAATAATATTATTATTATTATTATTATTATTATTATTAATATATGCATATATTATTATCATTTTAATCATAACAATTATTGTCATTATCATCATTATTTTTATTTAGACCATCATTATCTTCATCATCTTCTTCTTCATCATCTTCTGCTTCATCATCATCTTCTTCTTCATCATCATCATCATCATCGTCGTCGTCGTCGCCATCGTCATCGTCATCGTCGCCGTCGCCGTCGCCTCATCGTCGTCATCATCATCGTCCTCGTCGTCATCATCGTCGTCGTCATCATCATCATCTTCTTCTTCTTCTTCTTCTTCATCACCATAATAACTATTCAACTACTGCCACTGCTTTCACCACTGCAATTGCCACTACTATTTTAATGATAATAATAATAATGAAAGATAATATTATGAATCAATATTCAGAACTCATATAAAGTCACCATATAATGACAAAGCGGAAGATCGAATCAATTACCGTTCTACCGATCTTACTATTATGATGCTACGTTATGTCCGCATTAGGTTTCGTCAAGTTTTGAGTCGCGAGGTAGCGTACCGTACCTCACTCCATGCAGTTTCCTCGTCTACCTTACACTCGCCAGACCACCGACTTCCCACCCACCTAACCGAAACACCCACATCCATCACAGCTTCCCACGGCTTCGACACAACGACTCTCTCTCTCTCTCTCTCTGTCTTTGTCTGTCTCTGTCTGTCTGTCTCTGTCTCTGTCTCACTGCCTCTGTCTCTCTCTCTCTCTCTCTCTCTCTCTCTCTCTCTCTCTCTCTCTCTCTCTCTCTCTCACACACACTCACACACGCCCTCTCACTCTCTCCTCTCAAGCCACGAGGGAAATTAGATTTATGAAACCGGTATATTTGGCCAGCGCCGATCACCCGTGACGTTCGTTCGTTACATATCTCGTCTGCTCCGTCCAACGACAGCGATCGACGCTCCATCTCGCGGGACGCTCACCACCCTCTAGGTGGCTCGTCGCCGCCGCCTGCCAACGGGCTCGGCCGCGCAGTAATTCGGCGACATTTTGCTCCCAGATTTTACCTACGCGTCGCGGAATAATTACCGCACTGGGGCCGGGCGATAATTATAACTCATTTGAGCATTTCGTTAATTGAATACGACGGTCGCCCCGCGCTTGCGTCAACACGCCGCTGTTGACGCAACGTCCGGTAGCGCATCACGTGACCGGATGTCACGTGGGAGTTCGCGTCGCCGCTGTTTAACTATTGCGCGCTGATCGGCGTGGCGACGTCTGGCGACTTGATAAATATTGAATAATATCGATGGGGACGCAGCACTTAGCGATTGTCGTTGCGGGGTTTGCGGGGGACGAGCGATCAGAGGCCCTTTCCGAACAAGTAGGTTCGTGTGGTCAGTGAAAATACGGTGGCTGGACAGCTGGGAGAGACCGGGGATCCCCCAGGGGCCGCTCAGGGCACGTTGACATACATGTGCTGGCAGGCTGATGACACGGTTGGAAAGATGGATGGGCGTGTGAGGTATTGTGGGTTGTTTTTTGTGGCGGTTATAGGGACAGTCTGTGAGCGTATGTGTGGTTCTTATGTTGTAGAAATGTACGCAGGCATGGATGTACATGTGTGTATGTGTGCATGCATGCATTTGTGTATTACTGCGCTGGTATGTACGTGTCATTGCGTGTGTAAATGTATGCATTGGTTAATTATACATTTATGAATGTATTCGTGTATGTATATCTGGGCGACCATTGACTGGCTATGTAAGTAAGCGCACAGAGTGTACATATTGCAATAATTTTCATAGCTATAATCGTTTATGTATTGGTAGCAATTTTAGTTCTCGCTCTCCTTCAAGTAATTTGCGCCAGCGATTGATGCACTTGGCATTAGATACTGGCGCAATAGAAGTGCTGATCAATAATAATTTCGTTAGTAATTGGAAACTTTTCTTTAGGCTCCTTTGTACTTTTATGCATCAACTCCATGTCACTTGGGTTCATATTCGAATCCTATTCCATCTTCCACCAAATTCTCAATCGTATTCCTGCTCCATTCGCACTCCTATTACCAATGATCCGTGCAGTCTATTATCCACGCGCAACAAAATGGCGACGTTTCGCCAGCAACAAAATGGCGACATCCCTTCCATCCGAATTAAACGAATCTCCGAACTCTTCACCCTGTCCACACCCAACCATGCACCTATGATACGCAACAACGCCGCCGATAAAATTAGATTATTCTCGCAAGTCTGTCAGACCGCCAATGGTTTTGACACAGCGCCACGCACGCCTCGTTTAATGTCCCAATCGAAGTAACATTGTTATCCCTTTCGCATCGATTACGATCAGATATCGGTTTGTTGCGAAATTGAGTTCCTAATACGGCGTCGGGATTTTTCAACGCGGGCGCGGCGTATTAACGCGACCCGCGAGTTGCTAACCGGATTACGCGTAATTGTTCGCGTTACTGGTCCGGGAAAATATGAGCTTAGTTATACAGAGCAGAATTGGCGAGAGGAACGTCGGCGCGCGACGCGTAATGAAAATGAATACCTTGGGTCGGGTCGGGAATATGATTACGGAGTGTTTGGTAAGATTGTCGTGAGGGATGATTGGGTGGGAAACATGATCCGGAGTGTCAGACGGGGAGGAGAGGGAGGGAGGAAGTGGTCTGGTTAGGGCACCCGTTTCGGAAATACTCGAGACTACCCGTGATACGGTTGCTGTGTAAGGACCTTTGTGAAAGTCCTTCAACAGCAATTGCTCAGCGCCATCGATCGATGCTTCGTCATTAGATAGTTTATTAACGAAGGTAATGATAATAATGATGATTATTATATGAAATATTGCAAAAAAGAAAAGATGATTTTGTTAATTCTGCTGCTGCTGCTGACCCTGCTGCTGCTGCTGGTGATGATGATGATGATGCTGATATTATAATAGTGATAGCATTGATAATGATAAAATGATAACATAGATTTTCATGCTGATGACGATGATATTGATAATGATGACCATAGTGACATTAAAAAAGCTCTACAAATAGAAGTGATTTTGACGATGACAATGGCTTAAAGGATATTGTAATAGGCTTATGGATGATTTCGATGATGATGATGAGGATGATGATGGTGGTGGCGTTGTTGTCGTTGGTGGTGGTGGTGATGATGATGACGTTGACGACGACGATGACGATCATGATGATCATGACCGTGATCATGATGATAATGATAATGATGACAACGATGAGGATGATGATAATTATAATCTCAAACGGACTTTAAGAACTCCTTAAAAGCGTCAAATACTTCTCCTCAACGGATACAGTGTACGGCCTGTTAGAAATCATCTTAGTCCTCCTCTCTCCTAGTTCAGGCATTACTATTTCATTCTGCGAGAAAGCGATCGATTTGTGCACGCTGCTCGATATATAGGCGACTAAAAAGATCTGGATTCTTCTTCAACTTTTTTCTTCCAATCGTCGTTGCGTCTTGTTTTAAATTTGGTTTGGTTTGCTCTTTGCGTTTTTAGGGTAAGCCGACGTTTATGAAGTGATGAAAGTGGTCTGATAGTACCCACTACAAATTTAGGTCAATGGCAGATTCCATATCACTGTTGTATGGGCTTCATCTCAATATCATCCGTTACGTGCACTCAGCTGCTGCGCCCTGTGGGCACACAGCATATAACGTCAAGGTTACAGGAGTAATCTTGGTATAAAGTAATCTGATGTCATGCCCTCTCTCTGGCTCTCTAACACTGCCCGAGACTTATTTGTCGACCCCATTCGACCTGCTGACTGATGAAGCTTCAAGAAATACTCAACATAATATTCACTTCATTATTACAGGCAACTCTGTATATTCAGTTAATGCAGGAACACGCAATTGCCTGCTAGATATTGTTGTTATGTTACTGAAAATGTAACATGACAATTTTTTAAATAAAAAATATCAGAAAAACTTGAGCGTTAGAATTAACGAGGGGGTTTGAGAAACGAACTGGGATGTTGAGCCCTCCCAACCCCCCCAACCCCAACCCCCACCAAGGCATCCTCCCCCGACAATTCAATCACTGGGCTACTGCACCTTCGACACCGTTATCAATTTATAATGTTGTTTAAGCAGGAGACCAGATACCGTAAAATTAACTCATCCGCTGGGGGAACTCAGGCAGTGCCAGTCCCAAGCCTGAACAAAGGAGGAGGGCGACGATAACGATCTTTGCTTCAAGAAATTGTCGCTAAGCTGCAACTACCACCACCGTATAATTTCTCAAGTGTATGAGTTTAAAACCATAACTACACAGCTGCTTTCACTCTGGCAGTGCCAGTCCCGATCACGGATAAAGGAAGAGGAGGGCAACGTCAATGAACTATATTTGACTGACAATCGAACAAGTTGAACCGACACACACGCACACACACAGACAGACAGAGAGTCAGCCAGACACGACCAAAGTCCCTACACAGCAATCGTCTCAGGGGAGGAGAAGGAGGAGGAGGGAGGTGAGGAGGGAGGTGAGGAGGAGGGAGGAGAGGGAGTTGTAGGAAGAGGACGAGGAGGATAGAACCTGTACTCTACACATTTGTCAAACTGCGCTTACTGCAGTAAGTATATGACTGAGTGAGCCTACAACGCCATAGGTGTCACGTCGGGAATGTAATGTAATAGAACATTTATATAGGGATCTGTGTAACGACGCTGTGGTTGCAAAATTCATTCTCGTCGCTCTCCTCCTATAGCCAAGATCGGAACTAACACTACCGTTGAGATTGAACGACTGTTGGGTCACCTGCATGGTTATATGACGCGAGTTAGCATCGTTTTAGAGGTGTTAATGGGATCTGCCACACTGCTTGCATGCAGTCCAGCAGTGCCGGTGCGTATCCTGGATAAAAGAGGAGGGTCGGAACTGGCACTGACAGAGTGAAAGTTTATTCGCAGTGTGATGCATAGGACCGTTAGTAGTCCAATTCTCTACTACTTCCGTTGAAATCGCAGGATCTTTGTTTTCACACGGCGTTGTTAGACGGATACTACCGCCATCAAAACGACATGCAGTAGTCGCAGATGCGTACAGCGGTGGTTATTGCAGTTTAACGACACTGTGTGATAACAAAGATCATTAGCGTCGCCCTCCTCCCTTATTCATGCTTGGGACTGGCACTGGCCGAATACTGCCAGTGGTGGAGTTAACGGTTTTGTCAGTATTTAATAGACGATCGCAGCTTTAAAACAGGTATATACAGAGTTGAGAGTCTCAATTACGAGTGGCAACATAGCACATGCCTCGCATCAATCAACATGGATCCAGAGTTTAACGACAGCTTATGACAACAGAGGCCGTTGCCGTCGACAGAAATTTGCTTGGTATATTGCAGCTTTTACATGACATCACCAATCAACAGATCGTCCAAATCCTATAAATAAAGAAATGTTACACCATTTAAAGGGTGTCTAAGTCATCCACTTTAGACAATCCGCTTCTGTGTATATATACCATTCTTGCTTAGAAAGGCAGAGAGTCAATATAAGGACTTCAGGCAGTGAAGCAGCTTGAAATAAAATAAAAGGAAGCTGATTGCTAAGTTGCTGTTATAATAAGCAACGTCATAGCAAAAATAATTTGCGTTGCCCTCCTACATTTTCGAGCTTGGGATTAGCATTTCCAGATCATAGACACAGTTCTTGGTTTCTTGGTCGGTTGTCTACCTGCAGTTTGTTCAAATTTGTTCGCATGCAGTCCCATTGATTTATATATGATTGCCAAACAACGTTTCAGAGGTGTGTAAGGCGCTACTGAAGGATGATTGAACATTGTAACAGCGTTCCATTAGGTTGGCGATAATTCAGCTTAAAATTAATAAATAAACACATTTTTAAAGACTACTATCAGCCATATTAGTAACCTAAGTTAATCGGAGGCTTAATTGCACGCCGCGACAGCTATCACGTCATAAGGACGGTGTTCCTAACGGATATCAAAATGCACCAGGACTCCTTGCACTCAAGCAGTGCCAGTCACATGGCTGAAAAAAAGACGAGGGTGACGCAAATAATCTTCGTTACCTGTCGTCATACTGAAATTAGCCCAAACGGATAAAACATTCCTTTCAAGAATAGCATCCACTTTTTGCGGCTCTAATTTATTTACACTGTAAATAAATTATAGCCGCAAAAAGTAACATCAGGAAAACTGATATAAATTGCAGTGAAGTATTAAGCCTGTATACGAATAAAAGCAATGGCGTACCTTCAATTGTACTTTCACACTAATCCTTGGTATCTCGCACACAGAAAATCTCAATGATCAACACTCAGATATCCGCAACCTTCGAAATTCCCCCCTGAGTATCTTCCGGGCGCCACTTCCGGCGTCACAGGCGTCACGACATGACACTGGCCAGCAATGCGTTGACATTCCTGACCTTAAAAGCACCTCTGTCAAACGCTGATCGGACCTCTTGGCCACGCCCCTCGCTTGAGCGGCGACGGAGGACATGCCCCGTCGACGCTGCCATTGGCTGGCGCGGTTGGGCTTGGAGGGTGTGATTGACGGCGGCGGTCTACGTTGGGATGTAAAAAGTATAAGTTGGAGAAAAATGCGCTATATGTTTTTGACTGACTGACTTGTTTGAACGAACAGATGGGAGAAGATGTGAGCGCTTATAAATGAGGACAATAATACTAATACTAATTATAATCATTATTGTTAGTCTCTTCATAGTAATAATCTAATAATATACTCTCACCAATTATAATCTGCAAACATTGCATTTATTATATCACTATTCTGGTACTATTCTCCTAATTATAAATGTGATCATTCAATAACGTCTCTTAAATTATAATTATATAATAAAAGTCTCTAAATTATTATTATCTAGTTATACTCTCTTAATTATAATTACCTAATAATATTATCCTAATAATGATAACCTAATAATTTTCTCTTGATCATAATTATCTAATTATATTCTTGTGATTGTTATCTCTTTGTATTATAGTTATCTGGTGGCATTCTCTTAATGACAATAATTATCGAATAATATTCACATTTTTATATTCATCTAATAAAATTTTCCAAATAATAATTATCTAATAAAATTCTTTTAATATTAATTACCCATCGATAATTTCTTAATTATGCAATAACCCTTTTATTTATAATGGTCATATAATAATATTCTTTTATTTATAATCATCTGATAAAAATTCCCTAAGTCATAATTATCTAATAAAATCCAATAGCAATGAATATCCCAAGCTGGATATAATCTTTCATTTGAACCAAATCGTTCTACCAACCTTCTATAACGCAACTAAAAATCGATTTTCTTTCTTCCTAACTAAAACACGTCACTGATATAATTACTCCAATTAAAAATCAACGATTTGACGGATTAAGTCTGAGACTAGAGCAATCTCCACTAAGCAAAAATTATCAAAGGAACCCTTACAAGAACGTCCGAACAAATACCGCCATCTTTTAATCGGAGCGCGCCCAATTAGGAATCGATCTGAGCGCGACCCGAGACAGAAGTGGAACTCACCCGGTGGGCCGAAGATTACCTGTCATTACCGGACGCGCATGTATACAATTGTCTCGCCGGTTCCTTTATTATCGCTCACTGCGTTTCGTCCGTTCCTCTATTATCGCTCACCCTTCGACACGTTCCTGTATTATCGCCCACTGTCTTAACTGTCATCGATTTGTCCTACGGCGCTTTGCTTAGATCTATGGTGGACCTTCGCGAATATCTATGGTCGTCTGCAGTTGATAAATCTAGGCTCGTCTGTAATGGAACTTGCGGGGTGTAATTTTCCAGTCATCGCTTCCGGTAATCGAATCGATAAGAGGGCGCTGCAATTGGTGTCTGGTTAGACTTGGACACTAGTGTGTCTGCTGGTCTTTTGTTGCACTATATATATATATATATATATATATATATATATATATATATATATGGTTGTCACGCTTATCTATCGGTTGATAACGTTTTATAGAGGTGTCATAGGTGGTAGTTACAATTTGACGACACTGTGTGATAACAATGATTATTGACATCGCCCTCCCCATTTATCGAGGCTTGGGACTGGTACTGCGTGAGTGTGAACAGTGTCTGAGTTTTTGGTAACTTCTGTCTTCCCATCTTGTGTGTAATTATTTTCAGCATTGCCTAACGCTCCTGTGTCATACGGAACAGTATCTTGAGAATGAGTGTAAAAGCGACACATTAGCCTCTTCTTCCTCTGTAATGGAACTTGCGCGGTGTAATCTTCCTGTCATCTTCTGACAGTGCTAGTCCCAAGCCTGGATAAAGGAGGAGGGCGACAATAATTATCGAATAAAATGATCTCCTCCTTTCTCCATTCCTGGGACTTGTATTGCATGCTGGACTGCAAGTAGTGGTATGTTTTGCTCAATTGCAAGAATTTGGAGCCTTGTTATAGCTGAAACGATTGCGTTTGTTGCTATTTAACGACACTGTGTGGTAACAAAGACCATTAGCGTTGCCCTCCTCCTTTATCCAGGCTTGGGACTGACACTGGCCGAGTACTACCAGTGGCGGAGTTGAAGTTTGGGTCGTCAATGAGATCCGATTCATCCGAACACAGGTCCTCATAACTCAAGGTAAGCACTCTGTGTAAATTAAATGCAATATTGCGAAACTATATATATATATATATATATATATATACATATGGCGTCTTGTTAGCGACGTTTAAGAGGTGTCGAAAACGACCGCACTTTCCAAATGTATAGGGCTATAGGCCCACTAGGTTACTATACACACATTACACAGGGTCACATGCCTATGCCAATCAATAATTTACGATAATCGGTATCGATTTAGATTACCCAACCGCATACCCTACCATATCATACCCCACCCTACCCTACCCCACCCTACCCTACTCTACCATACCCTACCATATCCTACTCTTGCCATACCGTTCTATACCATATCATACCATATCCTGCCTTCTCCTACACTCCCCTTCCCTCTTCTCCTCTTTACTCCCCTCCCCTATCCTACCCTAACCTAACCTAACCTATCCTACCCTAACCTATCCTACCCTACCCTAACCTATCCTACCCTAACCTATCCTACCCTAATCTATCCTACCCTAACCTATCCTACCCTAACCTATCCTACCCTAGCCTATCCTACCCTACAACACCCTACCCTAACCTATCCTACCCTATCCTACCCTAACCTATCCTACCCTAACCTATCTACCCTACAACACCCTACCCTAACCTATCCTACCCTATCCTACCCTAACCTATCCTACTCTAACCTATCCTACCCTAACCTATCCTACCCTAACCTATCCTACCCTAACCTATCCTACCCTAACCTATCCTACCCTAACCTATCCTACCCTACAACACCCTACCCTAACCTATCCTACCCTATCCTACCCTAACCTATTCTACCCTAACCTATCCTACCCTAACCTATCCTACCCTAACCTATCCTACCCTAACCTATCCTACCCTACAACACCCTACCATACCCGTAACCATACTACACCACATCATTCTATATCGTACTCTGCCGTATCGCACCATACCACACCATGCCATACCTTAACATAACATAGCATGCGCTACTCTACTCTAGAGTCAACCCTGCCGTCCTCTACTCGACCATGCCATACCATATCATTCCGTAACTTGCCCTACCCTACCGTGCCCGGCCCTTCCCCGCCCTATCCTATATTACCCTACCCTACCCTGCCCTACCCTACCCTACCCTACCCTACCCTACCCTACCCTACCCTACCCTACCCTACCCTACCCTACCCTACCCTACCCTACCCTACCCTACCCTACCCTACCCTACCCTACCCTACCCTACCCTACCCTACCCTACCCTACCCTACCCTACCCTACCCTACCCTACCCTACCCTACCCTACCCAAACCTACCCAACCCAACCCTACCCAAACCTACCCAACCCAACCCTACCCAAACCTACCCAACCCAACCCGACCCTACCCTACCCTACCCTACCCTACCCTACCCTACCCAAACCTACCCAACCCAACCCTACCCAAACCTACCCAACCCAACACGACCCAAACCTACCCAACCCAACCCTACCCAAACCTACCCAACCCAACCCTACCCAAACCTACCCAACCCAACCCTACCCAAACCTACCCAACCCAACCCTACCCAAACCTACCCAACCCAACCCTACCCAAACCTACCCAACCCAACCCGACCCAAACCTACCCAACCCAACCCTACCCAAACCTACCCAACCCAACCCTACCCAAACCTACCCAACCCAACCCTACCCAAACCTACCCAACCCAACCCGACCCTAGCCTACCCTTCCTTGCCAATATCCTACCCTATGTATGCCTATCATTGTCCTCGTTGCATTGGTATAGTGCCACACATTTGTTTCGTACGATCAGACACTTCTGCTCTGTAGGCGACGCTCTATACACTCCCGCGAGACTTGATTGATTGACGTAATGATCGCTTGGTGTTACTTGCCTCTGTGTTTGATTGACATCCACCAAAACAATCGGCGGCCATAATGGCGGCAAAGAACGTCGGACCGACGACTGTAATTTACTGTAATTATCGCCCAATCGGTGTACACCGTGCGAACGCCCCTTTCGGCGCCAATTGAAATGGTAAACCGCACCTAGTGTAATAAGGGTTTTAATAATTATAATAATAATAATAATAATATTATTATTATTATTATATTCATCGTTCAGCAACAACAGTAACATATTGTAACATAAAGGCAAATAATAAAAATAGTGACTTTATAGTCAAAGCAGCTGTCTAAATTTAGAAAAGGAAATTTGTATAAACATCAAAACCTAACTACATTTAAGATTAGACATAATAATAATAATTTTTAAAATATTAATTATAAAATAATGGAAACAGGCCACGCTCCCGATCAGAGATGGTGATCTCGGGATTAGAAGGGTAACGATGCTAGTTTCTTCTGCTTAGGGGCCTTCCACATATTGCGTACGCAGCGAGGGGAAGGGGGTTTCGAATATCGGCGATTTTGCATACGGGTGCGTACGGTAGGGGAGGGAGTCCCGAAAATATGTACGTACGTAAATATAATTTTTTTAATTATGACGTCCACAATACGGAATATTAAATCGATCAATTTTACGTAGCATTAAAACTTAAAAATGCAAGCATTGTTAGTGCTTCATTTCTTCATAACAGTTAACAAATTTAAACTGTCAAATATGATGCATAGCGAGAATAAATAGCCTCTGGTAAAATCAAATTCTTTTGGATGTCTTTAGCTATTTAGACATTGCAATTGGGGTGGGGGGGGGGGTAGATCTCAAATGTACGTACGCATGGGGAGGGGTCTCCACGAAATGTACGCAGTGCAACAGAGGGAGGGGGTCTGAAAATCCGATTTTTTTGCGTACGTGATATATGGATGGGCCCTTATCTAGCGTCAGCTGCATCAAACAGAAATCTCGTGGCCGCAATCCTCGACGGCAGGGAGTGAACGGACGGTCTGTTGGAAGAAATACTGGAGGCCCGCAGTACATCAATTCCAGGTCGAGAAGAGTCTACAATCAGCAAACATGCGAAAGACCCTTAATAGATCTAGACAGAGCAGAAGATTGGTTCTCACTTAACGACCCGCTCAACAGGGCAAGGCTAGAGGCAGTGACTTCTCCACACACACGGACGACTGGCTGTCTGCTGTACCCATACCATCGTGCGGTCTATGTCTTAGCAACGAGGCCGTCAGAGTGGTGATAGACCTACGCTTAGGCCTCAACATATGCGCGCCACACCATGCAGTGAAAATACGGCGAAACGCCGGACCAAGGAGGACACAACGGTCTGGTCTGCAAACAATCTGGGGTACGATCCAGCAGACACTTTACAATGAAAGACGTCATATGGAGGGCCGTCCAGAGAATGGACACCCCAAGCCCCAAGGAACCCCCTGGGATGTTCCGTAGTGACGACAAGCGACCGGATGGGGCGAGGCTGATCCCGTGGCCGCGTGGCAAATACATCGCTTGGGGCGCCACCAGTGTCCATACATGCGCCGCATCATACGTCCATCTGACATCTACAACACCAGACGGAGCGGTTGAACTGGCTGCAGCACGAAAAACCGCCAAATACGCTACACTCCCCACTACGCACAGTTTTGTTCCAATTGCACTAGAAACTTTTGGGCCCATCAATAAAGAAGGTAATTGGCCTCCTCACTGAGTTAGACCGGCGATTGACAGGGATCCTATGTACCTTAGGGCAAAATTTTTATAATAATAATAATAATAATAATAATAATATAAAAAAATAATAATGATCCCTGAATCCCTGAAGACGAGGCCTGACCCTCCAGACAACAATTTTAATAGTATCTCTAAGTCCCTGGAGG
>OY365813.1:25812925-25854723 GCA_959347315.1 Bimastos eiseni | reverse complement strand
CTCACTCCCTTATCTCCGCTCTACATGTCTGTCTGTCTGCCTGTCATTGTATCTCTCTCTATCTCTTTCTCAGTGACTATATCTGTATCTGTCTCTCTCCTCATCTCTCTCATTCTCCGTATCTCTATCTCCGCACCTGTCTGTCTGTCTCTCCCTCCCTCTCCCTCTTTTCTCTCCTCCTCTCTCTTATCGTCCCGATAAAGCGGCCCTTCTGTTTGGTCAATACCTTGCATACATAAACTCCTCGATCTCAGTAGACCTCCAACCTCCGAACATCGAATTAGCGTCTGACATAATAATATTTACAATGTTTGTCGAATGCGATACAACTTCCTCTTGAGAGAATCAAGAAACCTCCCGCTTCGCGACGAGCTGTCGATTTAAGGGTTTGGTTTCGTAGTCGAACCTAGACGGAACAGGTGCCTTAGAAAACGGAGCTTCATATGAAGCGGAGACTTTTTTAGCTGTTTGGTTTCGTAGTAATAAAATCGAGAATCATTTCCTGGGGAACATACGAGCTTCGTATTGACGAGTTTTGTTAATATCGACATTGTAATTACGAACGATTTCAGATCTTCTGTACAGCGACGTCTTATAGGTTTAGTTTCGTAAACAACTGTGTAGCTTCGTGCTGAGAATTGGTAGGCCTAGCCTACATTGATTCTTATCTTAAAGAGTATATTGCATTCAGACAGTGTTTATTGTTTAGTTTCGAACTTCGATTTGCAACAGACGAAATTTAGTCTTGTATTCGAAAACTTTGATCTCACAGAACAGTTTAAAGTTGTAGTTCGAGTCGGAAAGCAACGATAATAGGGACTTGAACACATTCCGGATATCGCCTCCAAATAAACTGGCTTTTTGACGGAGCCCTGTGGAAGGACACTGGGAAGGTGGATAGGATGGATCGGGGCCGTAACAAGACCAGCCTGAGTCTCCAGGACTCCTCGGACAAGACTGGAAAGAATAAACACGTCAATCGAAATACGCTGCAGCGACAGTATGCCAGTCTCCAGTCGGATAGTTCGGTCGAGATAAACTCCGGAGATGACAGCCTGAATAAAAGCACTGGGTAGAAGGTTACTTTATATCGATCATTCACTTATCCATTTATCCATTAAGCCATTCAACCATCCAAAAATCAAATCCATTCATCAATCCATTCATCCTCTAACCCATTCAGTCTTTTATTTATTCATCCATCCATCAGTCCATTCATTTACCAATCCATTCATCCATTCATCCTGTTATCCAATCGTGCATCAATTCATTCATCCATCCATCAATCCATTCATCCATCAATTCATTCATCCATTCATCCTCTAACACATTCATCCTCTAATCCATTCATGCATCAATCTGTACATCCATCCATCCATACATTAATCTATTATCTATAGCGCTTAAAGCACGAGCCGTAAAAAATACAACGAATATAAACAAAAACAAACAAACAGACAGACAGACAGATAGACAGACAGACAGACAGACAGACAGACAGATAGACAGACAGACAGACAGACAGAGATAGACATAAGAAATGAAATATGAAAAAATATGAAAAATGAAAGGTGGGCGGCAGAGACCCTTCCCATGAGTTAATCAGCCATAAGCTAAGCAGGAACCGAAATGCTAAGTGCTGTCAATTAATTAACTAATTTACTCTTGCTCGTTAATATTACTTGACTGGATTTGCTAAGACAAGTCATTCAGTTTCCGCTTAAACCACTTAGAAGCCTAGAGAGTTCATTGAAGTGGTTGATGTATGTACCCGTTTAGTTCCTTAAGGACAATCATGATCATAGCGATGATGACTATGATGATGGTGATGATGATTATGATGATGGTGGTGATGGTGATGATCATGACGAAGACAACGACGATGACGATGGCGGTGACGATAGATGGTGACGTTGACGGTGATGATGATGACGACGATAATGATGATGATGATGATGACGACGACGACTACAGTGATGGTGAAAGAATATGATGATGGACATGGCAATGATAAATCAATGAACGAATGAGCAACTTAATGAAGGAATGAAGATAAAGCAGAAAGAAAGTGATGAGTTACACAATAAAACATCGATGAAGTAACAACAATGTAAGTTACAGCACTTGATTGCCAAATCATTAGCATAAAATTAGCATATCATTAGCATAACATTAGCATACAGTTAGAGTAACATAAGCGTATTACATTCACGTAGTGTTGTGTATTTAACGCCAAGAGCGTCTCTTAATCGTCGTACTTCCTGAACCCACATAATCCAGTTCTTGACCTCTTAACCTGACCTTGGAGTTAAGTGATTGGCTAGACCGATTACGCGGTTAAGCTAATCGAAAACGGATCTTATAATGGAGATGACAAACGTATCCCTCCTCCTCTGCCGAGGTTCGGGACTGGCACTTAGTGGAGGAGTTAAGTGATTTACGAGTTGATCGAGATCTTATCGAAGTTCGTAAAATCGAACTGATCATGCAGGGGCACTTGACGTCAACCGCACGTGATTGTTAGTTGTTAAATAGATGAAGGGTGTGGTAGAGGGGGAGGGGGGTTACTGAAAGGGGAGGGTATAGGTCAACCTGTGCAGAGTGCGTTCGTTTAGATCCGTGTAAGCCTCAATGAATGGCGATATTGTGAGTGAATGACTTGAATTACTGTAATAATATTAATAATTATTGCTATTATTCCTGAATGCTAATAATTATAATATTCTGATGGTGTTAATCTAATAATTTCTAATTGATTAGTGATATCTGGCGTTCACAGTTTCACCGGCTTTAGATCTTTTAGATCTCGTTTAAGTACAAGTGAAATATATATTGACTCTGGTGCATCCATTTCAAAGGTGTCTAAATAAAAAAATGATGGCAACAATAATAATAATAATAGTCATTATTATTATTACAGTGGCCCAGTTGCCTAAAGGGATTTTTTGACTGTTGAATCATAGTTAATGAATTTCATATTATTCAGGAGCTAGGCTGATATGGATCTAACTGGGGCGATATGGACACTCCTTGTTCATATCACCCTAATCCATGGATGACATGGACAGTCAGAAAATTTCAATTAATGAATTTCCTGCAAAAAATGTTCTGATATCCCAGTATTTATAAGGGTTTCAAGTACCTTTACTAGGGTACTTTAAAATATAATATTGATATTGGAAATTATTACATTATTATTATTATTATTATTATTATTATTATTATTATTATCATACAAGTGTTTATATATAGTGTTTATTATTATTATTATTATTATTATTATTATTATTATTATTATTATTATTACTATAATAATAATAATAATAATAATAATAATAATAAAATAAGAATAATTATAATAAGAGCAATAGTTATTATTAATACAATTATTATTATCTATAATTATTATTATTATTAATATTATTATTATCATTATTATTATTATTATACATATATGTTTCACATTATGCTGTTATCGCCCATGATGAGCTAATGGAGTGTTGGCAATGTCCCGAAGAGGCAGACTGCGTTCCCACGCTGAAGAACAAATTACTATTATTATTATTATTTTGTTTATTATTATTATTATATTTTTATTATTATTATTATTATTATTATTATCATCATTATCGTTATTATTATTATTATTATTATTATTATTATTATTATTATTTTTTTTTTTTTATATTATTATTATTACTATTATTACTATTATATTATTATTATTATTATTATTACTATGTTTATTATTATTGTTATTATATTTTTATTATTATTATTATTATTATTATTATTATTATTATTGTTATTATTATTATTTCACATTATGCTGTTATCGCCCATGTGGGAGAGCTAAGTGAGTGTTGGCAATATCCCGAAGAGGCAGGCGGCATTCCCACGCTGAAGAAAAACCAAGATACGTTGGAACAGAAATGACGTCTCCATTGGATCATGGGTTGCAGCACTCGTTCGACTACCCAACTCTGAGATAAACTGCAGTCCTTAACTTTTCCAAGCGCCGCCGGATTCCAAGGAGAGGGCTACGAAGTCGACGGCGTTGGTTATGGTGGATTAATAATTATAATAATAATAATAATATTAGTGATAATAATAATATAATAATAATAATAATAGTGACACACGATAATAATAATAGTGATAATAATAATGTAATAATAATAATAATAATAATAATATTATTATTATTATTATTATCATCATCATCATCATCGTCGTCGTCGTTGTCATCGTGGTCATCATCATCATCGTCATCGTCATCATCACCTTCATCACCATCATCAGCAGCAACAGCATCATCGTCCTCCTTCTCCTCTTCATCGTCATCATCCTCACTGATATACTTTTTGAAGCACCATCTCAGCAACGTGTGGTCAATGATTCACATCCCCATGCCTCTTACTTCTACACCTAGCGAGATATAGTGACACACGATAACAAATCTCACGTGGTTGCGTCATTGGCCGCCGCGAGGTGGCGTTACACACCTCTCAGCCAATAGCCATAGAACAGCCTATCATATACTAGACTAAGGTCTAATCGGTAAGGCCCTTAAGGCCCTTAATAAGGTCAGTGGGACTAGGCCATTGAGGATGAGAAGAGCTTGAAGGAGATGTCTATTGTTAGGTTAAAGGACACGCGTGAGGACACTACGGGTGGAGATTTCCCCGCGTCACTGGCCGATGCTATGAATAGAACTGAGATGATTCTGGTGTGAGTAATTAAGTCACAGGAAATGGGAGGGTAGACTGTAACACACAAGCATACATGCATACATACATAAATACAAGCACAAACAAACAGAGTCCTTACATACATACATACATGCATACACACATACATACACACATACACACATGCATGCACACATTATATACATATACACACACGTGCAGGTCACCTACGCTTCGCTTCGCTGGAGCTGATCGGGGCAAATACGTCCCCTCTGCAACAGGTCATAGACACCTAAGTAGACTGGACCAACAATGACAGATAAATATATATATATATTTGTATATATATATATACTTGCGATATGAAGAATATATAAGTATGTATTGACGTATCCATTAAAAAAAACGAAGCGTATGAATGAGCGGTTGTTCGTGGAGCTATATTTAAGTAGATCTTATGATATATGGACCGCACCGACGATTGTCTCTCTTAACGTTGTCGTGTCAACGGTTGGTCTAATACTTCACTGGGATGGTCGACCTAGTGGCGATATAAATTGGATGGTTTCTACGATCGATTTGTAAAGGACATCGATTCTTAAAGGAGAGAAAACGAATAGACGTCTTGCTTGGCAGAGGAACTGGTAGTGATACCTGTTGTTAACAGGTGTGTGTGTGTGTGAGCGTGTGCAATAAGTTGAGGTGAGTGAAAGTGTTTATTTGTAGGTGGGAGACGTTCGGCAAGATGTGTGTGTGTGTGTGTTTTAATCCGGTTTGATAATGGTGAATCTTTGATCCTTAGAGGGAAAGGACGGGCAGGAAGACAGACAGACAGATGGACAGACAGACAGATGGACAGATGGACAGACAGACAGATAGACAGACAGACAGATGGACAGATAGACACGAAGCAGAGATGCAGACGATCATGTAGCGAGAAGGACACAAGGAGAGATAATGTGATGTTCTCGCCGATCGTCTCCCTCCACCTTTATCCTATCTTGAGACTAGCATGGGGGATAATGACACTGATGGATCATGGATTGTGGACAGCCAGTTGGTCTCGGTAGCCGCAGTTTAACGACACCGTGTGGTAACGTACACCCTCAGCGTCGCCCCCCTTCTTTATCCAGGCTTGGGACTGGCATTGGCAGAGTGAAACCAGCGGCAGAGTTAAAGTTGGTTTCGGATGGATGGGTGGATCCAGGGTTTAACGAAAGCTTATGACAACATAGGCCGTTGCAGTCGACAGAAATTTGTTAGGCGCATTACAGCACTTAACTAAGTGGTTCCGAACCTTTTTCGACTTGGGCCACTATTATTTTATTGGAGGACACGATGGGCCACAAGGTTGAAAATAATTAATGAAAATTTTAACAGATTTTTATTTTACAATAGAATCAAATTATATATGGATAAATTCCGGTTTAATCACTTTTGGCCTTTGAGTCACAAGATAAACTTATCTAACATTGTTTCGATGGATGGATGGATCCGGGAGTTAAGCGACCACCTTTGACAACAATGGCCGTTGCAGTCGACAGAAATTTGCTTGGGGTATTACAGCGCTTACAGCATCATTGTTTTCGAGTTTCACTTACCTTAATATAAAATCGGCTTATGACTACATAACAGGTGTTCAATTGGAGCGGTGTATAAGATCAACGTTTCCGTTTAAAATGTGTCCAATGCGTAGTATTAATTGCAGCTTAAACGATACTGTGTGATACCAGTAATCATTAGCGTCGCCCTCCTCCTTCATTTATTCTTGGGACTAGCACTGCTGAACTGCAAACGGTTTGTTATTGAAGTCTAATTGGTGATGGATCCGGCAGTTTAACGACCGCTTTTGACAACAAAGGCCGTTGCAGTCGTCTGAAATTTGCTTGGCATATTACAGCACTCACAGCTCTATGTTGTTAAAGTCTAATTGGAGTATTTTAGAGTCCTTATGTAAGGCCAACGGTATGCGTTTTAAAGGCGTGTAACGAGGGCGCTATTTTTTCGCTTCAGAGCGCAGTCGATTGAGGCTATGAAGCCCAGCGCCAGCCTGGGCGACTTCCAAACGAGGGGCGAAGCAACGAAGATCCTTACAACCTCTGCAACCCTTCCTGAAACCGCGACAGACACGAGTGACGTCACCGAGAGGCCAGCGCTGACGAGGTCTAGGACGTTGGCCAATGAAATTTCCAGCCTTCAACCGTTGAATGCGTTGGCTGACGGCTCTCTTGTTATGACGGCGAGAGGGTGAGCTGTGTATAATATGCTAATAAGATGCTAATTATATGCTAATTTATTCCACTTTCATTTTAAAATATTATATGTTAACATCATACTAATGTGACGTGATGGGTTACCCTGATCTGCCTTACCATAGCATACCCCGTTTTACCTTGAATTGCATCGTTTTACCTTGAATTACAAAGTCTCATCTTGAATTATATGGTCTTAACGTGAGTTACATCGTCTTATCTTGGATTATATCGTCTAATCTTGAATTTCTCGTCTTACCTTGAATTGTATCGTCTTACCTTCAATTTCATCGTCGTGTGTATTGTAGGTCCGAATACAAATCGCCGCGGACGACAGATAAAGTAAGAGAGCTACAAATGCTGTATTACCTTCATTTACTTTACATTTACATTTTGCTTCTGCATTACGGATCTTGGCTGCACTGGCGCTATATCAGGCCATTCATTCATTCATTTATTCATTCACTCACTCATTGATTCATTTTAACTTTTATATAGCTCCTACTCAAGAGTGAGAATACTCGCATTTAGATATTGTAATATTCCTCGATGGCTAAGCCCATCCTTAATGCAGTAGAAATATATAGCTGCGTGTCATATAGCTGTGTTTAAACACCTTTTAAACAATTTTACTCGACGCTATATAATGCACTACCACCAACGTACTTCCTTACATTACTTGAATGGTCACTGATATACTAATTCTGTCTGAAGCTACTACTATCTGGCATTTTGCTGGGTGGGGGGGTAGTTGCAGTTTTGCGACACTGTGTGATAACGATGACCAATAGCGTCGCCCTCCTCCTTTATCCAGTCTTGGGACTGACACCGGCAGCATGCGGTTAGTGACGGCGTTTTGCTCTTCCGTAATCGTTGCAAGTCCTTTTATATATATCTTCGGTCGAAGTTTTTTAAAGGTGTCTAATGTGCGCGTTCTGTGGCCAACGGTATTTATTGGATCTGTTCTGTTCTTTGAGGACGGTTCCTTGGATCGGTTGAATGCGGCCAATGCAGCGACGAAGCACCGCAGAGAACGATTCCAGAAGTGGTTCCCAGAGATTGCTTCAACAGACGAACTGCTCCAGTGTAGGTCTTTTATGTATGGCGACTTTTGGCTAGTAGTGGCAAGGTTTAGAAGCGTATGGTAAATGATTTGAGGGAATGGCGTGGTATGGTACTGGTCAAAGTGGTGTCGTGGGAGCAAATATTTGTTGATAATACCTGTCATTACTAAGAAATATCTGTAATGCCTAGAAAATATATTGTGAATACCTGTGAAACCTTGTAAATAGCTTGTAAACACCTGTATTGGATGGAAACTTCTGTAATATCTTGTAAGGACGTGTTATTTGTGTTAAAGCTGTGTGCTGTAATATGCCCAGCAAATTTTTGTCAACGGCAACGGTCTCTGTTGTCATAAGCTGTCGTTAAACCCTGGATCCATCCATATGTAGGAAATACCTTTCAGCTGCCTGTGATTACTAATAAATAGTAGAAAAACCTTTTAAATACCTGTTATACCTTTAAAATGCCTGCAGCACCTGATAAATACTTGGTCTACCTGGGAAATACCTTGCAAATGAATGTAGTTGCACAGAAATGCTTAATATGCCTAAGAAATACCTTACCTTCCAAATGCCTGTAGTACATAGGATATACCTGGCACATGCCTGTAATTCCTACTAAATACAGATATCTACTTACAAACATACTCACCTAAAACTTTTCAAGCAGCTTTGGCAATGACGCAAGCGTCTGGCAAAGCAGAATGTGACAAGACCATACCGTCCATACCAAGGCAATGAGGAGCAAGGGACTGTCTTTCGAGACAGGGTTAGGCTAGTTGCAATTTAGCGACACTGTGTAATCACAAAGAATCATTGGTGTCGCCCTCCTCCCTCATCGAGGCTTGGGACTGGCGCTGCTGGACTGCAAGAAGTGGAGGAGTTTTTTCGAGGCAAGAAAATGCTCTTGGGCAATAATGTAATTTATTGCTGTGACAGTCGAAATAAACAACGGCAAGATGTGGCAAGTCAGGGTTTGACAATACAAGAGGCGAGCTGTTGTTGGTGAAATTAATCGCCTGGATGGTTGAGACTTGAGACTTGCCAAAATTAATCATAATCATCACTTTTATTGCTCTATTATTAACAATGTTTTATCGACAATTAAAGTCCTAGAAAAAAGAAAGCCAGAGGTGAGAAACTAGGACATCCAGAATGGGTCAGAAGCAGGGACAAAACTGATCAATTGAATGTGTTGGCTGGATGACCTCATGATTAGCTGAATGTTGAAATAAAGGACCAATCGATCGAATGGATGGACGGACGGACGGATGGATGACAAATGAATGAATGAGTTGGTGAGTTGAGCTATTGAGTTAATGAGTTAATGGAATGAATGAATAATTATTGAATTATTGAATTAACGAGTGAATGGAATAGCTTAATAATTAAAAAATTAATGAATGGGTAAGCAAATGGAATGAATTAATAAACTAATGATCTTTTAACGAATTGACAAATTGACTGTTTAGCAAATGAATCATTCAATCAATCAGTAAATCAATCAATCAATCAATCAACCAATGAACGGTTCGTTGATCGATTGTTGATTTTAATGGTTTGTTTATAAATTAAATTAATTTAATTTCTTTCTTTTCAGATTACTACTGCGCCTATTCACGTGATATTCTTTTTCCGGGCTTTCTCTATGTTACGAACGGTTGGCTGTGCTTCCACTCGAAGATCATGGGCAAGAAAAATGTACGTCTTCATCATTACCTTCATCATCACAATCAATATCATCATTTTTTTCGTCGACATTATCATCCTCTTTGTCGTCGTTATTATCATTGATATCATCTTGGTCATCATCATTGTCGCCGTCATTATCACCGTCATCGTCGTCGTCGTCATCATCATCATCATCATAACCAATATCGTCTTCGTCGTCATTATCATGGTCGTCGTTATCATCATTATTACAATCGTCAATATCAGTTTTATCATCATCATCACAATCATCTATCGTCGTCGTAATCATGCTACCACAGAGTACCTTCTGCAATCGTATTACTTCAAATCATACCATGCCTCAATCTAATCAGGCTATACCTTGAATTAACACCAGCCTTCCAAAACCTTACCAAAACCACCCACGCCATACTTTTTCAAGTATGACTCCCCCATCTAGATATACCCAGCCTTACAGTCGTTGGTATACCTGTTGCCTAGCATGCTCATCAAAATTACGGCGCCATATAAATGTCATTGGCCATCCATGGATCAATATCCAGCGGCTGTCATGACTTGGCTTCAATTGTACGATGTCTATTAGAACCGATACCCGTCATAAATCGGCCTTAAATTCATTTTAATTGAACACCTTTACAACGTAAAGGTTTTCTATATAACTAAGCCCTATCCGAATGCAAAATTCAGGCAGCGCCAACTCCGTCGCTTGTTGCCATCAGCCAGTGCCAGTCCCAAGCCTGGATAAAGGAGGAGGGCGACGCTAAAGGTATATGTTATCACACACTGTTGCTAAACTGCAACTATCTAACTAATCCAACTGCAACTACCACCACCAGGGCAGAGCGCCGTCACTATTCGCGTTCTGACAGTGCCAGTCCCAAGCCGAAACAAGGGAGGAGGCCGACGCTAACAATCTTTGTTAACACACAGTGTCATTAAACTGAAACTGTCACTACATTGCACTTCCAAGTGATAGCAGCAGTCTCAGTTTAACGAAACTATGTGGTAACACAGACAATTAGCGTTGCTCTCCTCCTTTATCCCGGCTTGGGATTGGCACTGCCAGGAACCAAGCAGTGGTGCGAGGTTTTTAGTTGGCTGGTACTTGTCCTAATACTTCTAATATATACTTCTAAATACTTTTAATAATCCTTCCTAATATTCTGAATAAATGCGCGTACTTATAGCCTCATGCGAATGCGTAAAAGAGGTGTCCAAAAGCCTATTATATCGAAGCTTTCGGTATTCCATACACATGTGTATACGTGTTGGTTACTGTGTTGTGCTTAGATTCGCATACCTGTCCATTCGATCGTGGAAATCACGAAGGCACGCACGGCCAGACTCATCCCCAATGCCATCGGGATAGCCACTCGACAGGATCGGGTAAGACACCTCGCATTATACGCACTCTCATGCATACAAACATACAGACATACATACAGACATACAGACATAAATATATGCCGATGATCGTCCACCATGTACAACAACGTGGTTGTCTACGTAGGTTTATGCTTTCTACCACCTATAGACCTGTGTCTCTGTATGTGTGTATGTTTGTCTGTTTACGTCTCTTTCAATCTGTAGATCAACCAATCAATAATAAATCATACAATCACGAAAACATTCATTAGGTAGGTAAGTAAGTCCAGCAATCTTTATGTCCACTTATTCATGCATTCACACATTCATCCATTTATTAATCCATCCCTTCATCCTGTCAACCAATCATCTAATTATCCAATCAACCATTCACACATTTGTCTATTCTTCAATTCACCCATTCATCCATCTATGCCTCCATCCTGTCATCCATCCATCCATTCACCCATTCACACATTCGTCTGTTCTCAAATTCACCCTTTCATCCAATCATCATTTCATCCTGTTACTCTGTCATCAAATCATCCAATTATCTATTATCCAATTCACACATTCATCCGTCCAAACCTTCATCCTGTCACCCATTTATTCAATCCTAAATTCATCCTTTCACCCATCCATTCATCCATCCATTCCTGCATCCATTCCTGCATCCATTCCTCCATCCATTCATTCATCCATCCATCCATCCATCCATCCATCCATCCATCCATCCATCCATCCATCCACCCATCCACCCATCCACCCATCCACCCATCCATCCATCCATCCATTCATCTTGGAACCTGTTCTACTCTTGTAGTATGTGTTTGCCTCACTCGTCTCACGTGATCGCACCTACAGCCTACTTATGGCAATTTGGCAAGGAAAGAAACCTAATGGGGTAAGTATTTTGCCCAGTCAGTCAGTCAGTCAGTCAGTCAGTCAGTCAGTCAGTCAGTCAGTCAGTCAGTCAGTCAGTCAGTCAGTCAGTCAGTCAGTCAGTCAGTCAGTCAGTCAGTCAGTCAGTCAGTCAGTCAGTCAGTCAGTCAGTCAGTCAGTCAGTCAGTCAGTCAGTCAGTCAGTCAGTCAGTCAGTCAGTCAGTCAGTCAGTCAGTCAGTCAGTCAGTCAGTCAGTCAGTCAGTCAGTCAGTCAGTCAGTCAGTCAGTCAGTCAGTCAGTCAGTCAGTCAGTCAGTCAGTCAGTCAGTCAGTCAGTCAGTCAGTCAGTCAGTCAGTCAGTCAGTCAGTCAGTCAGTCAGTCAGTCAGTCAGTCAGTCAGTCAGTCAGTCAGTCAGTCAGTCAGTCAGTCAGTCAGTCAGTCAGTCAGTCAGTCAGTCAGTCAGTCAGTCGATAAACAAGTCAATTAATAAAATAGTAAATTCTCTACTTTTTTCTCTCGGTTCAGGACGAAGACTCGTTAAACGGAAGCAGTCAGAACGGCGAAAGGCATGATGGGAACGAAGGCACTTCTGGTACCACAGACGAAGAGAACATGCGCTCGGCAAGCGAAGACTCGCCATATTTCGAAGGCCGCCTAGCGACCGGAAGTCTCAACGACCTGCCTTCTGTGGATCCTGCTGACGTCACCGTGAAACGTCACTCGGCTCAGAGCTCACGTGACCCTGTAACTAGTCATGACGTCACGCACGACGGAAGGAAGTCAGGTGAGAGCATTGGAGGGGTTGAAGGAGTTTGTATGGCGATGAACGAGACGATAGCAAAGGTCGAGAAATCTGGGCAAAAATTGAAGGAGGAATAAGGTGTCCAAACCCCACGTGTTTGACGCTGCACAGGTGCTCTGCTATTGAGTTTTGCAAATATTGGGAGTATATATAATTGATTAAGGTGCTCATTAGTTTACTGTGTGGTGATAATTAATATTATCTTGTCGTTTTAGAGTCTTCGGGACTGGGCGATAATAGACGCGGTTGGCGCTCGATACTGTTTGCTCCGCTTCATTCGTAAGTCGGGAATATACTTACTTTAGTACTTCTTTCAAAAATTAATTGTTAAAAAATAGCTAGATAATGCCAATCTAAAATTCTGTGGCAGGCAGGCAGGCAGACAGACAGACAGACAGACAGACAGACAGCTAGATGGGTAGATAGATTGAGACATACATAGAGACAGACAAATATACACTGTGCCCGGAAATAAAGGGACCGATAACATGAAATCAAATAGTAAATATTCGTAGATTTTCGAAATTCCAAAACCATTTTAGTCCTGACATATTTATTTAGTTCTGTATGGCATATGATCGTTCGTGTCAACCAGTAATGACGTCATAATGACGTAAATTACATCAACATTCGAGTTTTAAAGACGGCCTAAAATTGATCAACATTATTTTCAACTGCTTGTAAATGTTGTCAATAAACCGCCAAAAATATAGTTCAAATTTATTCTTGCACTTAGATAATATTAAACTACACGGTGTGTTCAAATTGTTCGCCTTCGTCCTCAACACAAGATCCAAGACGCGTGCGCCATTTGGCCAATAGCAGCATCAATGACCGACTGATCATATTCCTCCCAGCATTGCTTATGTAGCTTAAAGACGTCACTATGGAGTATTTCTTTAACCTTAACGCTATAAATAGCACACTTGTGGGGAAACATGTCCGGATTAAAATGGTTTACGAATATCTAATATTTATTTTCATATCATCAGCAAGGGTCCCATTATGTCCGGACACAGTGTACATACAGACAGATCGAGACCTACTTTTAGACAGACAATTGCAGACACAGAGACAGATAGACAGACAACGCTCAACAGCATATAACCACCATTATTAGAATGTGTAAAGTGTGTTAATGATTAATTAACAGTTATTCCATAATTATTATGTTATTTCTTTTTAGGTCTTCCTTGACAACCGTCATCTTATTGCTTACAACCATTCTGTAAGTTTTATTTATAGACCCTGTTGATCAGTCGGTGGTTGTAATGGTGAGTGGGTGGTTCGAATGGTGAATGAGTGGTTGGGATGGTTTGGCTGGAAGTAAGTGGGACTTTTGGGTTACTGGCTGCACGAAAGGATGCAAGATTAATGACATGATGATGATGGTGGTGATGTCTACGACGATTATGACGATGATGACGACGACAACGATGATGACGATAATGATGACGATAATGATGATGGTGACCGTGGTGTATTCTGCTTCGTAGGATCATGTTTCTGATCGTATCCGCCTGTCTCCTCGCCTTCAAACTGGTCCACCTTCAGGCGCAGATGGAAGCGAGTCTCCTGCCCTCGTCAGGCGGTCTCTTCCCCGACGCTACCGAACTCAAGTGAGTAATATAGTCAAGCATTTCCCCTCCTTCAACGTCCGATACACGGTGGCGCAGTGGTTAGCGTGATAGACTTTCGATCGGTAGGTTGTGGGTTCGAATACACAGAAATTTTGATCGATATTTCTGCTGTGCCTGCGACAACCTATGGCCAGCTGACCGTACATCGTGGGTGGGAAGATGAGACGGCGAGAGAGTGGAATATTGATAGGCCCGCATGTGTCGTTGGTATGAAAATGAAGTCGCTTGAACTTTATAGTGCTCGCACTCCGATGGTGTCAATCGAAGCCTGGGTAAATAGAGGAAATCTTTGTCGTCACACGGTGTCGCTAAACTGAAATTGTCATTACTTTTCTTCTAATGGTATTGCATGATCAAGGGGTTCTTTCAACGGTTGTAGGGATGGAGTTAGTGAAGACATCTACAATCTAAAACACGAGCAACATCTATCGAGCATACAGAGACTGCACTCACTACTCGAAGTGCATCTAAAGCTACTCGACAAGGTATGTCATCGCTCACATTTCGGTAACCTTCAACGAAGAACAGTTTGTTATCGAGAAATTATGTTATTATCATTATTATTATTATCATTATTATTATTATTACTATTATTATTAGTATTGGCCTTCATGGGATATATCCAACAACTCTTACATCAGCAAATAGGGCCATTCCATTTTACTGATTTATTATGACTATCACGAGTGCTAAGTAAAATGTAATACAAGACACATTACTGGGATAAAGATTGAAGGGGAGACCAAGGATGGGATGGATTTACGGCACGAAATCATTGACGGGATTGCCAATATACAGGCTGTAAAAGAAACGAATTACAGAAGTGGATGGAATAGACTTATTAATGGTGCAAACAAACCCTCATAGAAAGGATGGCTAAGGACAAGACATCGTTATTATCATTTACTACTACTACTACTGCTACTACTACTCCTACTACTACTGCTACTACCATTACTACTACTCCACCTACTACTACGGATGCCGCTGATTCTATCATTTTGCTGCAACTACTACTTTTATTATCAGAGGCGTCTACACCATGGAAATCTTGGAGCAAATGCTTCATCCAAGAAATAGAAGGACCTCATTGAGAAAATAGGGGAAACGTTATTTTAATAATTATTTATTCTATTAAAAATCTTTTATTACTTGTACTTGAGCCATTCTGTTCTATTCTACAGTGTCAAACTATAGATTATTCATCCCTGAATAATGATAATAATAATAAGCTTATTAGTCTGTTTGTCAGTCATAATTGGGGATGTTGCTTTCATAACTTAGGGAGCGATAGACGCCTCGGACTATTACTACTACTAATATTGCAAATTTAACGACTATCATTGCTACTGTTGTTACTGCAATTACCACAACCGCCACAACTACTATTACTACAATTGCCCCTCCCGCTACTGCAGCTACTACAATTTTTACTGCCACTACTGATACTTTTGGCACTGTTGCCACAAGTATACTGCTCCAACATCCACCACTTTCACTAATTCTACCGAAATTCTCAGTAATTTATTCCAATAGTAAATGCACATTTGATTAATATAACAATAATATGCACTTGTCATTGTTACTTTTTGTTGTAGGTTAATAAATCGCTCAAGGGACTTCGTGAGTCCTCTGTCGACAGCTGCTCAGGACTAGGGTCGTCCGACGAATACGTCCCTGATTGAAATAGTTGAACGAATTTCGCCAGTGTTAATCAATTAAAATATCTCGTGTTGAAGTGGATTTCAGTTTCCGCCAATATCTTCTTTCGTTTCGCACTTCTTGTTGGAAACTCGTTGACGATATGTTGAAATCCCAACGTGGGAGCTGTGGCAAAGACTTTAATAAGATAGAAGTGCCCTGTCGTTTACCGAAAGCGTTGTTTTGACAGTTAGTCATGAATTAACGAAAATGCAATAGAGCTGTCTGATCCGGTGTTGAACTTTTCTGTTGCTGTGCATGCAAGCGGCACATTTTTCACTTGAACTTAGCAATCAAAATGTAGCGTTTACATAAAGTAGCTTATTCAAAGTACTTCGTAGCATTTGAAGTTTCAGTTTTATTCCAGTGAATGAATGGTGTACGTTATGGCAATTCTTTGCGATACTGTTTTTTGGCAAGTTTGAGACGTGGCGTTGATGTTTCTGTGAACATGTTGTAATGGTTATTATTTAGAAAAAGTTCGTTGTTTGTGAGAAACTGCAGGAATAAATAACTAGTGTTATGAGAATCGATGTTTCAAATGTAGTTTATGGCTACAGCCTCTACTTCAACAAATACTACTACCACAACTACCATTATTACTACTTTACGAGGTTTATTACTACGGAGTGAATCGCTCAGGAAAGTTTTCTGCAAACGGTCATTAACATCCTCAACGTCAATTTCATTTTAAGAAATAGATTGCTAATGAAGCGTTCTTGAATATCGAAAAATATTTATCAATGATGTGATTGTTTCGTGTTTCTTGTTCGAAAACGTTTGTTAATCGCACTGAAAATGAATATATCAAGAATGATTGTAATTGAAAATTTTTTTTTTAATATTTCTAATTAGAACATTTAAATGTATTCTACTGACTGTTCTTGCTGACGAATACATTGGCTTTGTATGTAATTTTACAGTATTTATTGTATAATCTATTTTTTGATTTGACTCTGTACGATATTTCAATTGAAGCACTTTTGTAAGTTTCTTTGTGTCTAAATAATTCATTGAAACAGTTAAACTCAGGCGCCTTATATAGTTGCATTTTTACATTAGTTGTTTGCATTTCTTTAGCACCTAAATGGAAAGTAAGTAAATAAATAGATAGCGGAGTTTATATGATTTAGATAGGTTGAGGAATGATGTGATTTTTAGATATATTCCTGAATATGTACTTTGATGACAAATGTTTGCATTATGATGTTGTGCTGGCTGTGATAGGTTTGTGATGGTTACTGTTTTGGAAGATGGTAGTTGTGACGCGGTTGTTGTTGTAAAACAATTGTCTTGAAGATTTAACCGTTATGAAATTATTTCTGAAGAGTTATCGAATAGGACAATGACATTAAATTTTGTTTTGGCATGGTTGTCAGTTTACTGTGATCTTATAAAATCTATTAACTGCGATTTGTTACTTCATTTCGATGTGGACGTTTGAGAAGAGGTTAAGTCAATACAACACGTTGTATTGTATTTAGGCATTTATAGAGCGCCTCAGTAGGTTGAATCACTCAGAGGCGCTGCCAGTGCACAAGGCTCCTCAAGAAGAAGCAGGTTTTGAGAGTGGCGAAAGAGGATGACTGACTGTCAGATAGAATTTATAGCGAAGAAAAGGGATAGGGCATTCCACAGATAAGGACCAATTGAAGCAAAGGATCGAGACTGAGCCTCTTAGCAGTTCTAGTACGAGGAAGCAAGAAGTGATGCAAAGCATCTATTTTCCAATTCTCGACTTAAAGGACACTCGCCTTAACAGCTCCTCTCCTCCTCTTACCCTCTAGAAACCGGACTCTGACCTTGGACTGCCCTTTGAACAACCTTTCCGACAAGACAGACAAGACAGGGCAGACAAGACAGACCTACATAAATTCAATGTGTGAATTGTAAGTCACCAGGAAAGTGGCGCTATATAAACTACTTGGCCTTTCCGCATCAATTTCATACGTGCTTGATCCTGCATTTAACTATGTTTAGTTGAATTGACCAATTGCGTGCTACAATGGCCACGTGTACTTTATTTGTTAGTTACAATTGGTCCAGCGTTGTATGTCTTTGTAGGGTTAATGGCATTAATTACAGTCGAGACCACTCTTAGACTGTCGAATCGCCGTATTTTATCGATTACGTTTCATGTATTGTAATTGATTAAACTGTTAAGTTAATGGTAAATTTGTAATTAACTTCTTGTTTCTTTGGCCTGTCTTGCGATTTCAATCTTAGTCCATTGTCTTTTGGCATTGTGGCATTGGTGCTTATTTGAATAATTACTAATAGACCACCTCAAAGGCCTACCTGCATCTAACCCTGGTCGGGATGGTGTCAATTGCCAAGTAGGGTGTTGCCAGGTGAGGCCATGCCAACAGTAGAGAAGGCTTCGGCCGAAGGACCACAAAGGGTGATACGCGAGGTCGACAGGCTCAGATCTCCGAAAATACCTGGTCAACGCAGAAGGAAAATGTTGCATGGAAGGTCGCTTGGGGGCGTACGAGGGCTAAGCGACAGGCCCACCGACCTCCTTACCCTACCAGGAGAGGAGAGGTCACCATCTGGCATAGGACCAAGAAACCTCAACATGAATACGTGCTGAAATAGAGACGCATAGATTAGGCCTCATCGTTGACATCTAAGCATGACGGAGGAGAGAGAGGAAGAAGAAGTAATTAGACTAAATTACTTGATGATGGGAAGGAGTTGGATCCTGTTTAGATGTTACGTGTCACATAAGTTTGTTCTTTTCTCAAATGAGTAGAAACTGGTCAAGAAACTCATTGTTTTATGCCAACCTTAAGACTGTACTGTTTAACCGGGGTTGGGTCGGGAGCGCTTCTGAGTAGGCCTCACAGATGTTCTGAATGGGCGCTATACAAATCCACCAAATTACTAGAAGCCTTTTTTCTTCAGTTGTGGCTGGGCTGGGGGCGCTCCTGAGTAGGTTCTTGATGGGGCGCCACATAAATGCTTAGAATAAAAGAATAAATGAATGAAAATAAATAAATAAAGTCAACGAGTAGCTTCAGTGCGTATATTTACAAAGGCAACATTTGCGATACATTCAAACAGTTTAACGATAAGTTTAAACCTAATAATCTCGCAGTCAAATACACGAAATGGTTGCTACAAACGTCCGTTATTAACCCTATATTAACATTGAATGGGCGCTACATAAATGTCCTAATGAATGACAAAATGAATGAATGAATGATATGTCGCTCGTTAAAACACTTTGGCGAATAAAGAACATCAACAGAATCATCTAACGAAATGAAATTGTGAAAGAGAAGTTAATTAATACGCTTTGGAAAGAGTCACGTGTTAACACGATCACAACGAAAAAAATTGAGCAATAAAGTAGCTCGTGGAATAAGCGCTGCGAAGTAACGTGGAAAAGTATAAGCACGATATTTCAAAAGTCAAATTTTTGAGCAATTTAAATGGCATTTCAGATGTCAATTAATAACACTAAGTTGCATTACAAAGTTCAAGTTTATGATCAACCTTAAAATGACATCTTGAGTGTCGACTGAACACTGTAAAATTAATAAGCGAACAATTCGAATGACATTTCAGATGTCAATCAATAATGCAAAGTGACGTTACAAAATTCAAGTGTTTGCGCTATGCTAAATGACATTTCGTATGTCAATTGAACACTGTAAACTGGTGTCATAGTTTTAATAAATAACGCGAACAACAATTCAATTATAATACTCGTTTAGAACACGCTTGATTGTCATGGCTACCATCAACATTCAAACCCTCACAGCACAATATAAGACAACTGCTGTTTGTGATTGTCTGCCTTTCAAGTCTAAGATATCTACTCGCTTAAGCTATCTAAATCCCTGTTCCAGAACAAAGCAATTCACAAGCATCGTCCACGGAGCTGGAGCAATTGGTGATTTTGGGGCAGTACCGTACCAAGCTATTCTTGCACACCGTGCCTAATCCCAATAGCATTAGTCTGGCGCTCCTAAATTTTGTTGTATATATAAATTTCGAATATAATATAAAGCTTATTCATAGACAGCTAAATTTTTCGAAGAATTCATTTTGGATAGACAATAAAAATATGTTTTAAAGTTACATAATAATGATAATGAAACAATGATCTACAGAAATAATAATATTGAAGTCAATTAATCATTAGTAAATAAAAATAATACCGGTATTTCAAGAAAGAAGGAATTTATATAATACTCAAAGTTATTCCATTCTGAAATTTGCGCCCTATGCCACGGCACCGGTGGCACCGCCTTTGGTACGGTACTGATTGAATAATACAATAAAATACAATACAACTGTTAATTGATATCGCACTTCTTACACTTAAGTTCAGAAGTGCACACACGCGTCGACGGTGCAACTGCAGTTGTAATGCAGAGCAATTGTGTGCGAAGGACTTGCTCGAGGTCTCAAGACGGTGACGCCTCGGACGAGGGTCGAACCCGCTCACTCAGCGCACACCGAGTGTTACGGGCTGACCGCTCTAACCGCTCGTCCACCATACCAAACTGAAGAGTGAAGGTCTTGCTCTACTGGTGGGGCCTCAAAGCCGTTTTCTCCGTGCTCAAGCCGAGGGCCCTAACTCGTGGCATACACCCCCCGCTTGGATCAACCTATATATGTTAAACTAACGACTGCGAAGTCTTGGCGAGACCTTATAGAATGCAAATATTATAGCAGCTGCAACTCAGTTAATACTATTCGAGAACCACAGAAGCCTTCGGCTCCTTGGAGCTGCTACGTCATGACGGTACACAATAATTGAAACCCGTTTAAATCCGTTTTGTGCGATGAAAAAAATAGCAGACGTTAAGTTAACAATGAAGCAACAAGCGGAGAGAGACAGAGACAGAGAGACAGAGAAACAGAGTGAGAGAGACAGAAACAGACAGAGAGACAGAGTGAGAGAGAGAGAAACAGACAGACAGAGAGACAGAGTGAGAGAGAGACGCTAAAAATGACTTAAGCAATACAGCATTGACAGTGAGAGCTTGTTTATGAAACCATGATAAAATCATTTTAGACGAGCTGTCTTTCTCCCTCTGTCTCTGCCTTTGTCTGTGCGTGTCCCAGTCAGTCAGTCAGTCAGTCAGTCAGTCAGTCAGTCAGTCAGTCAGTCAGTCAGTCAGTCAGTCAGCCAGCCAGCCAGCCAGCCAGCCAGCCAGCCAGCCAGCCAGCCAGCCAGCCAGCCAGCCTGTCTGTCTGTCTGTCTGTCTGTCTGTCTGTCTAGCTCTCCCTGGATCACTCGTCCTGTTCCTTCTCTTCTCTCGCTGATCCGCTTTCTATCGTTTTTTCCTCTGTCTCCCTTGCGCTATTTCTTCTCTTCCTTATCTCTCCCCGTCCTGTTATCGCTCTTCGTTCTATTATCGCTCTCTTCCATCTTCTCCCTTTCGCTCTCTCTCCCTCTTCCCGTGTGGTTCTTCCTTCCGCTTCTTTTCCCCTTCTCCTTCCCCTTTCCTCTCCCTGCCTTCTTCCCCTTTCCTCTCCCATCTTCTTCCCCTTATCTTTCACAACCCCAATCCCTTTTGCCACTTTTCCCATTCTCTCACCCACACCCTGTTAATGCGTCCGATTGTTAGTCAGGACTGTCTGCGAGGGTTGCGCTTGAGCGCACGCCACCGCCAACCTCTGCCATTTCGACTTCCAAGACCCGGTCTCGTTGGACCAAAACCGGACCGGAACGGGATAAAATACCTTCTGGCAGATGTTCATAGTCCTGTTGGTCGTAGTCGCCATGCATACGGCGACAGCTAGCGTCTTCGGACATCTGTTCTCGTCATGATCGTTACTGTAGCTCCATGCGCACACCGAGTTCGTTTCGACATTGTCCTCCCGATCGATAACCTGATCGATGGCAAATTTATCGGAAGAATTCTCCACCGGTGTATAGTTGTACTTTGTTTCTCTCTCGGCGTGAGTGAAGTTGGGGCACTGGCTGCACCAAGCACCGCCGTCTGGCCGCGGTGTAGCATGCCTTCTAGCGCGTAAGCCCGTCGAGTCGCCATTGGCTGTGTGGACGGCACGTGACAGGAGCCAAGAGGCCAGCAAGACTATGAATGCACCCGAGACGGTCGTTCGAAGTTGTATTGGAGACATGGATAGCTCTTATCTTACGATGTTCAGCAAATATTGACACAATACCTCGTTGACCTCTTTGACAAGAACTCGTTGACTTTTAACGATCTGCCCGAAGTGTATTCTTTGGTCTAATGCTAAACATTGAAACAGACAAGTTAGCTTAACATAGCATAGCAGTGATTTATTTTGGGTCATAAGAATTGCTTCTATAGCGTATTAAATCAATCAATTTTACTTATTTTTAGCCGCAACAAAGAGTTTTCTCAGGGCAAAAACTAAATGACATTGTTTATGAGCAAACTCGTTGACAACCAGAGTTGACTCCAACAGCGTCTTAAAGCCAAGCGGTTGACTCGTGAATTGTAAAATTGTAATTGTTATTTGTTCTGAGTACAATAGAACACTTATATAGCGCCACTCGATTTATTACCAACGAGTTCCTTGATTTCTGCTAATGCGTTGTCCTTTGTGGTTTCTGAGCATCAAACGTCTGAACCCAACGTAGGAGATGATTCTGACTCGTTTTGAGGTATTGACCCCGTCTGCATGTCCTTTTATAGGGGTCGCTTGCCTAGATTTCTTCCTGAATTACCCCTCCATCAAAGGCTGCTTTTTCCAACCATGATTGGGTGGGTGTATAGTGACAAATAGGTACCAAACGTGGGGTTTGGAATGCCAAGGGTATGAATGTTCCACAAAATGATTTCTCGCCAACGGTCTCCGCAATAATATTGTATCGCTCGGTTACCTCTACCTCAGTAGCCTTTTGAAATTTTACGTGGCGTGGGACTGCTGAAGACTGGTAGTTGTACGTAAAACTGGACGGTACGTAGATGGGTCAATAAGCGAATCAGCAGAACAAAGACGGTGGGAAAGAAGGGATATGGGAAGAAAAGAAAGAAAGTAGAAAAGATAGAAGGTAGAAAGGAAAGAGGAAATGACCTTCGAATAAGAGGCAGGACGCATAAAAACAGAAGAATGAAGTAAAGAGGGAGAAAATAAGGAAGAAATGAAATAAAGTACGTAAAATGGAAAGAAAGTAACGACATTAGGAAGGCTGGAAAAGTAAAAGATAGGAAGCAAAGAAGGAAGAAGAAAGGAACTGAAATAGGAAAGAAGAATGGAAACAATGAAAAAAGACAAAAGATGGATAGCAGGAAGAATGGTCGGAATTAATGTTTATGCAAGACACGTCTGTAATTCCAGTGAAACAAACTCATGCAAAACGCCCTTTTTCTTCGGCCTCGGCATTCAATTGATTGAGTTACAGCGACAAATAAACCTTTTCATTGCTATTATTGCAATTGATGTCGTTAATATCGATGTGTTTGTCATTAAAATTATAAATATTACTGTTAATTTAATAACCACATATCATCATACTGCCTCAAAGCTCTTGAGAAAGTCAGCAGCCGTTGCAAGCGTCGGGTGTTGGCTTCGCGTTCAACTATTATTATCAAGAAGTCCGTTGCGGATGCATTTGACCGCTTGAAAAATTCGATTGCCTTTGGTATGTTTGCTTTACAGGGAAGTTAATCGGTCGGCACTAGATGTGTATGAGGAGGTCCACCCGCGCGTACTCCTGCCGAATGAAAAAATGCACATTGTTTGGTGGTGAACTACATCTTCATTAGTTTCGTAGAACAAGTAACCATTCCTCGTCGGGAAAACAAGAGTGACAATAATCTTCACCGATGAATGTATCTTTTACACGCCGGCGCCGAGCATCCAATGGGATCGCAAGAAGACTCCGGTTGGTATGCAGATGCTTGGATAACGACCACGCCGTGAGTAATACGTGTTCGATGACAAGCATTAAAAAAAAATTCGACAAGGAAATGGAGATAGCCGAGAGAAATATAGTTTTTCTGTCTTACCTATATTGGAGATAAATTGTATTGATAAGTGCATTTGAGATTATCAGATACCATTGCGACTCTGCCCAAAGCTGAAGACATGATGAGCCTATAACGCTTCAAAGCCAAGCCATCAGTGATCCTATCAGCAGTCGGAAGATGCAGAGTGGAACAGCCAATAGCTGATTAATGGCAATTTCATATGGCTGCTGGTAGACTGCAGACTGTCTGTGCACGGCATTTGGTTGCGACACACCTGTCTAGATAATTGCAATCCCCAAAAGTATCTTCCTTAGGTTACCCGGGTCCCACGTCGCCGCCTGCAGCACGCTGAGGCAGAGGATATGGCAAGTGGGAAAACAGGAAGATCCGAGGTTGTTAAGACACGGTTCAACGTGACGACTTAGCGTAGCGTGAGAAAGATCTTTGTAGGCGGAGGGAAAGAAGTGGTGGTTAGACATGCGCTATCAATAAAGGCCATTAAAAGCCAATCAAGCAGACAGCAGAGGACCATTCAACATTTGAAGGGTTGTACTACATATGCTGCGGTTGTAGTTATGACTCGGTTGACCCCAAACGCTCTCGTCGCGGTCTTATCGGACCATCTGGCTGGTAATCCGATTAAGAATTGGTTTTGTAGCGCCATAAGTTGATACCTTTTGCGCTAGACATAGACACTATAGTTCCTATAAATTGCAGAGACACTCCTCAGTACTGTTTAGCTCGTACACTTGTCATACTTCTGCAACCCGGACTCTGACCTCCCACGGACTAGCCGTCGGACAACCCCTCTGATTTGATGCAGGGCCTGTTAATAAGATCGCGCCCTTCGCTTGGCTATCATGTGGGCTTTAAAAGTTTGGAGATTACGATTTCGATTCTCAATAGCAACATAATTTCTCCCAGCAATCTCGGATTCCCGATTTGGTTTCTATATCGTAAAATGTGTTTTACTCCAAACTACGCTGACAGCTCCACATTTTTTATCGTCTTGGCCCTCTGCCTTGGAAATGGACGCGGACTCTTGCCGTTTTCCATGATGTCAAGTTATTACAGGAGTCGGATTTAACTGTTTTGCAGCCATGCAAGACTGTCGTTACGTTACACATCTAATATGACCAACTCCGCCGCCTAGCGATAGAAGGCCTAGTTAACCTTGTCAATACGGGTATCGAACTCGGTTTCTCAGCTCTGCGTCTAGTGTGCCATACATTACTCTACGACCCTCTGCAAATACAATACAAATAACTGCACTTCCTCGTAAAGAAGCGTGATTTAATTTGGATTGGAAGGTCTCCCCGAATCGATATGGACTGTGTGCACTTTATGAATGTGTGGGTGAGCGGATTTGTTCGCGAATTCTCCAAATCCTGTAGAGGGTAGATCATTCCACGCACATACTTGAGTCGTCATCTGCCACCCTGAAAGTCTAAATCACCTGCAACTTTATTACAGGACGCTTGGCACCAACTTATTCACTAGGGCTACGTCGTGTTTGAGATGTTGGGCATATTAGGAAGACGGAGGTTATCGTGCAACCGGTGGGTGAAGAGATCGTGATGTTTTGCCCGCCAAGGGTATTGTTGATTGGAGAATGAACTTTGAAGTGGCCTAATTGCTCATCCAGCGTTGGCGATTTTTCGCATTTCGGAAATCTGTAGCCTGTGCCCACCTCTACAATTTACAATCAATGTGGGCAAAACATGGCAATATTTTAAGATATGTTATCAATTTATGAAACTAGTATACTCTAGTGCTACGAGATTTCTTCAGTAAATGGCATGCAACATTGGTACTTGGATAGTTTCCCATGGAAAACCTTTAACAGGATACTGCAACAATTGTGCTCTGAAGCCTAATGTCATTGCCTATTAGAATAGCTATTGACAAAGATTTGGACAAAAGTTGAACATTATTCATTTGTTCTACACGCAGTCGATATGATTATTGTAGATTATTGCGCCATAACAAAGACATAGGCTGGGGCTAAAACAGTGTGTATTGACACAAATTTGCTGTTTCGTGTAATTTATTTGAAAGTCCGGCCTATCCTGTGTGGTAAAGGTCTTTTTAAAAAGGTTTATCTTCCAAAGCGAAGTTCCAGCGAATACCGTCCTCAAGCGAAGTTCCAACGAAGACCGTCCTCAAGCGAAGTTCCAACGAAGAACGTCCTCAAGCGAAGTTCCAACGAATACCGTCCTCAAGCGAAGTTCCAACGAAGAACGTCTTCAAGCGAAGTTCCAACCACAGTGCGTATATCAGTTTCCAATATATGCTCTCCTCGTGCACCAAAAGAAAGGTGTGCTTGTCCGATTGAAGAACATTAGGCAGATGGCGCCGGCGGAAACTGGAGCAAGGCAAGGCACTCTTGCGACAGTATTCGCACACAAACTGTTGTTGAGTTATCTGGAGTGAACGGCATGGGGTTGTATGAATACTGAGAGATTTGCTTCAGTTAACTGTGCAATAGGCCTATTGATGGAGCACGTTCAGTTGAATTGTTCCAAAGATAAGGTTCAGAATTTGATACTGACAATGCATAGCATTTTCGTCCGATTTGGTGTCCGGTTATAAAATTGATCAGAATTAAGATTAAATGTGGAAAGAAAGGAAGTAGGAGAGATATAAGGAGAGTATGGAGCAAATAAATAAGGAAGCGGAAGGAAAGGTGGAAATATGAAGGAAACGAGATTGGAAATAAAGACGCAAGGAATAACGGAAATAAACGAGGAAAGAATGAGGCAATGAAAGAGATAAAGTGGAAGAGACAGCTGGATTTAAAGAAGGAAATAGTGCAGGAAAGAAGGAAATTACTGGAATGATCAGCAGACGTTGAATTTTGGTTGGATTCAAGTGTGGACTAACCGGAGAGATGCCCCCTCGCAATCGGCAATGAATGTGTGTGTTCTTAGTTAATCAAATTTATAATTAATTGGCGACTTTCACACTGTTTGCTTGTTATTTCGGTTTTTACAGCTACTTGGCCTGATTAATTTTTTTAGTGAAATCCCCGTTGAATTTTGTTTCGTTTGAAGAGTCAACTCGCACCTCATCGACAATCAAAGTGGGCGATCTAACTTTACCGAAAATCAGTGAATTGGTGGCTTCGAAATTCCTTACGCTATTAGTTTTCTAATGACTGTGCTCGGCATTGTGTCCAGTTAAACCGTAGGTACTTCCCCATTTAATTTTGTGACCATCCAGTTGTCGAGTGATTGAATGAACAAGAAACACTTGTGTTGCAGTCGACGGTTACAAAGTGGGTGGGGGTACCTGCTTAAGTTTGGTGTAATTGTTTGCCAATGTCTGACTTGACCCCGGTTATGCAAGAGAACAGGGAAGCTACGTGGGAGCAGAGCTTATAAACACAGCTTTGGTTGAAGGTATTATTCAGATGCACTGGGTTTCGCGACGAAGAAGAAACAGAAAAAGGTAACGACTAAGAAAAATACAAAGAGAAGAAGATGATGAAGAATAAAAAGAGGAGAAGATTAGGATAAAGATGATGGTGATGATGATGAAGAAAGGAAGAAAATTATGATGAAGAATGCAGGAGAAGATGAAAAAGTAGGACAGAAGAAGAAGAATAAGCAGACGATGAAGAAGGAAAGAGAGAAAGCGTGTAAGAATGAGTTAACGAAAAAGAAGGTACATAGAAGATGATGACGATGATGCAGAGGAAGTAGGCCTACTAGCAGTCACAGAACCAGAAGAGGAAGACTGCGAGGAAGGAAGATGGAGTCCGTCCGTAAAAAGATGTATAAACCACTGATACACAGAGCTGTGGAAGCGGGTTCGATGCCCGTATCCTCCGTAGGATTGTCCACTTGTTCTTCGCTAGACGGCGGCGTTGACTAAATCAGATGTATAACCACCCCAACACCACGCAAAACACCTTGGCTTAATTAGTGCTACTTGTCCCACTACGAACATGCTCCTCAGTCCTACTCCACTAGCTGCATTGGCTTCCTGCTGAATTCAGAAAAATATGCAAGTTGATTTGTGACCATTAGCACCAGTATACCTACTTATATACATGCTCTACTAACTCCTTACATCCCTCGTCGTTCCCTACGATCATCAAGAACAGGTATTTTAGTTGAGCCAAAATGCAGAACAGTTGTGGGCTCTCGTGCATTCCACACATCCGTTTCTAAGGAATGGAATAGACTGCCACTCTCTCTTCGTAGCTCATATTCAATTCCTTCCTTCAAAAAGCGACTCAAAACTCACTCTTTCTCTTAAGCTTTATTATTATTATTATTACTGTTACTATTATTATTATTATTATTATTATTATTACTATTATTATTACTATTATAATTATTATCTCTATTATTATTATTATTATTGTTATTATTATTGTTATTATTATTGTTATTATTATTGTTATTATTATTATTGTTGTTATTATTATTATTACTATTATTATTATTATTATTACTATTATTATAATTTCCATTATAATCGTCATAATCTTTGCAGCTTTCATTGCATTTTTTTCCAGATCCATTGACACGATTACATCTTGGTTCTGGTACGTCATCGTATGATATCCTGCAAATTGGATTCCGCAGGTCGCCGTATACACCCATAGAAGCTACCACGTGCAGTTTGCTCTATATTAAAAGGTGGCTGTCAAAAGAAATACCACATCGAAGACCCATCTCAGCAGAAGAAGTTTAAAAGGCACCTATCGATAATATCATTCAGCTCGTTGGTAACTAGGCCAATACCAGAAAAAACGAGAATAAATTTTAAAGGAATTGTCGATGACGCAGTGATTGAATTGTTGGGGGATTGGGAGGTTTCAATCCTAGTTCATTTTATATCCCACTAGTTTATTCTCAAAAATTACATTGGGGTCAAGCAACAGTCACCATCCCCAGATCAGCTTTCAGTGGCTCAATGTATCTTACAACTGATAAGAATCACCATTCAAACCCTGCTAGCCAACGTGGGTCCCACCAGTTGGAACCGACTCCTCCTTCCTCTTCGGGTGGAGCTGCTTTCTTCGCCCTTCTGCCTTCCGGAGACGCCTGAAGACTTTCCTATTCTCCGTTTAGCTATCTGTTGAGTCGTGAGCGCCTCTGTGATCGAGTTGTGCTATATAAATGTTCCATTACACTACATTACGTCATCCAGTTTAAGTTTTGTGGTTATACGATGGTTAAAGGTAAAAAGACATTTTCTGATATTGGCGAGTCTTCGCTTGATATGTTAATCTCTGATTAACAGGAAAACCCAATTAATTTTTTACGGAATCATTGGTATGTTGTACTAAAATAGCGTGTTCGTCATTCAGAGTAAGTTGGAACACGTCGACATTGTTTGTAGTACTCTGACAGAGTACAGTCGTACGCGTGGATGATGGAGGATGGTGAAGCTACTGTTCTATGTCATGGAAACGTGTTGCTAAATAATTGAAACAACACCTACTACCGCAGTGTCAGTTCTAAGCCTGGATGAAGTAGGAGGGCGACGCTAATGATTTTTATCAAAGAAAAGTGTCGCTAAAATTAAACAACCGCTACTACAGCCCTGGCAGTGCAAGTTCTGAGCCTGGTTGAAGTAGGAGGGCAACGCTAATGATATTTGTCATAGAAAAGTGTTGCTAAATAATTGAAGCAGCACATACTACTACCCTGGCAGTGCCAGTTCTGGGCCTGGATAAAGGGGGAAGGCGACGCTAATGATTTTTGTCAAAGAAAAGTGTCGCTACAATTAAAACAACAGCTACTACTGCCCTGGCAGTGCCAGTTCTAAGCCTGGATGAAGTAGGAGGGCAACGCTAATAATATTTGTTTTCACTGTGTCGTTACATCGAAACTACTTGAGGATTTTGAGAGGTGAATAGTTGACAAAACGTGTAGAACAGTAATTATACATTCGAAGGCTGCAGTGTGTTTCGACTCCACTTTTCCAATTCAATCTAGCGTTGTTTATTTGATTATTTTCTCTTCTGCTCTATTTAATTCAATTCTTATCAATGTCAACTAGGAAGGAGAGATTCTAACTATGATTGATTATTATGGGGTTCATGTATAAAATTATATATTACGACAGTAATGCCGTAACTATTATTTTTATTATTGATAATATTAATAAATTTTATATATTAAATATGAATTGCTGATTGATGATTGGCGGTTTATGCTGAATTATATCTAGTGAATAGTTTCAACTGTAAATTGTTACGTTCGGACAACAAAGTTGCTCGATAAACGTTAATCTGTTCAATTCAATTCCAATTCATTCCATTCTATTATATTAAATTCTGCTCTGTTCTACTCTAGTCTATTCCAGTCGATTCTATTTGAAGTCTGTTCCATTGAACTTCATTCTATTCCACGCTATTCTCGTCTGTTTTGCTCTAAGTGAAATAGAAATTGCATTCTCCCACGTGCTCGTGTTTCATTAACCGTTTCATCGCTATATATAGCCAACGTAGTCTGATCTAGGAGCCCAGGATACGATTTGCATGTCAGCTCCTAGTATCGATTGTAATTTGCTGACACAGTTAATAATAGAGCTCGTATATTGCTCATACAGAGTTGGCGGTTCTAATGGCTATTCACTGATCAATGGCCTATTTGGTTACTCTGTGACAATACTTCAGTTATTTGCTATTCGGAGAAGCATAATACATATAATTTTTATGTCTGAAGTAAAGTGTGTTATTATTGCCGATTATTTTTATAACAGAAGGTCAGAAGCACATTTAGGTGACGGGTCAACTATATAGAGTAGGTGGCGGATATTAAATCCCAGGGGTCGGATTTTATTGAAAAGGCGAATGACAATGTCAACACTGAATGAGCTGTGGATGTTGACGACTAATTAATCGATATAGCATAAAGAATTTTAACCGATTAATATCTGCTTCTTCGACTAATTTTCCTACTTATCTCAGGACGTCTTCGGTGTAAAAAGCATGACAAAAGAATGGAAATGTGAAACGATGGAATGGATTTTGAACTATCTCTTTATCCATCTATGGTGTATGCTGGTCATTGCAATAAACGGTTCATTTACCGTGGTTCCAACAATTCGCCATCACATTACCAGCATCATGTAGAATGACTGAAGACTTTTTCATAGAAAGTACCTACTGACTCGGTGAATATTGTTTAAAAAATATTTTCACGTGGCAGATACCAAATTCAAATTGATAGAATTAGATCAATCAATCAAAGCAAATTAGGAACTTTATCAGCCACTTATTAAATCAGTAGGCCTATTATAGGCCTACATATTCTCCCGAATTTAATGTCACATTTTACATGCATTCTACTTAGTTGAGACATCGTAATCGCGAACTCGAACTTACACATCGACACTCAATAAGGGGACTAAGCGATTAAATTTTTAATCAGTAGCAGCCCATCATTGATTGTCTTCATTGCAATAAACGGTATCCATCACCCTCGGATTTCCATTCTAAACTCAAGTCTCACCTTTTCAAGAACTCTCACCCAGATTCACTTGATCATCCACCCTCCAATCATCCACCTAAACGACACCCCCTTATCAGTCACCCTGCCTCCTCTGACTCTATGGAAACCGGACTCAGAGCTTTGTCGTACTACCCATTTCACGACCCATTTGATTTGATGCGGTGCTCGTCAATATGCTGGTGCCCTGCGCTTGGCTTTCGAGTGGCGCTTTAGAAGTTTAGAAATTACGATTACGATACGATGCAATATTTTACATGCATTCTACATAGCTGGGTAATCGCAATAGTAAACACCAACTTCCTAAGTGCCACTCGAGAGCCAGGCTCCGGGCACCATCTTATTCACCGGTGCCGGAAAACGGTGAATCGGACTAGGATTGTTTTGATGCATTCTTGATTCGTGCCCTATCTAAGCAGGCTGTATCTAATTACTCCACTGCAGTGTCGTTCGTTCTGTAACATTTGTAGAACAAACATAACCTACTTATCATACAAGAGTTTTTGAGAGCTGGGCAACTATATGAGTTAATGTTGCTGACTCTGAGATGAAACGCATACGAGACAGACAGACAGACAGGCAGACACAGAGACAGAGACAGAGAGACAGAGAGAGACAGAGGCAGAGAGACGGAGAGAGAGACAGAGAGACAGAGACAGAGACACGGAGAGAGACAGAGGCGGAACTTTATCTGGTGTCATTGACATTTTATTGGGTGATAATTTTTTTATGGGTCGTTAATGTTGGTATTGTTGCGTTTGATTCACAGGGTCGCTGACAATCGTGTTGACAGTGGTACCGGTTTATTATTTTGTAGTTTTTACCATACCTTTCTTACCACGTACTTTTACCGTGCTTTCTTTACGGTGTACTAATAACTGTACCATATTCTGCTTACCATACGTTTTGGTCAGGTTATTTTACCGTACGTTTTTAACCATGTACCGTCACCGCATATTTTTTACCATTTACTCTCAATCGTTCATTTTTGCCATGTACTTTTTACCGTACGATCCTCGTACTCGTACTATTTATTTGTACGTTTATAACATGTAATATTTACTCTACGTATTTTTGCAAGGTACTTTTCCTTACAGTTTTTCAAATAATTTTACCATACGTCTTTAGCATGTACTTTTTTTTAGCATACGTCTTTACCATGATATTTTTTACCGTTTTTGATTCAGCCGTGTCAAGATGACTGATGCTGAGCGTGTTAGCGCGACAGTGGTAAAAATACACTGTTGTAAATCAATCATTTCCGTATGGTGGTGATCGTTGTGATGAGTTCCTATCTAAATTGATGTCAAGTGTAACAATCAGCGAATTATTGGGGAAATAACCATCATCGCCAAGGGGTACCGGCTTATTCACTGCCAATTCACTGAGCGATTGGAAGGTGAAGCGACGGATGAATAAGGACAGGGATTCCTGATATGTGAGAAGGCACTGCAGATGATAGGTAGAGGATCTATTGCAATTCCGGAAGAGACGACACCTTCTATTTTTGGTGTGAAATTTCTTGCGGGGGTGGTAGAGATAGAAGCATGTGGTGGCAACTGACGGATGACTGGCGTGTTTCTTCAGGGTCCTATTTGTCAAAATAGAAGCAGATGTCTGTTGATGAGAAGTTATGTGATTCAGAAGATCCACGATACTTATATCGATGCCCTAGTAGATAGATCTGTGGGTTCAACCCTCTGATCCATCCCCGAAGAAAGGACACTGCTTTCTTGACATAGTGTAATCAAATGACCAATCACTCACTCAATCGGTCAGTCAATGAAACTTTATTTAGCGCCTCTTCAAGCAATCTACTCAGAGGCGACACCAGTCCAACCACGGCTAAAGAGAACAGATTTATAATGGAAGAGTAGAAAGAAGATGAGGAGATCCTTGTTGACCCATTTTCTAGTAACTAATCATGTGGGTATCAACACTGATGCCTGCTTTCCTGACCTAAAACACGTAGGCCTATTGTAATCTAACGGATCATCAACAGCTGATGGAAATAGTCGTACGCTCCGAGACAATTATATTAATTATTTTCCCAATGGCCATGCACGTTATATACGGAATCTTTCCATTCGTGGTGAACTTTGTTTCATGACCGTGAAGTCGTAGCGCTAAGATTTTAACTACAAATATATTATGTTGTTGAATTTATGTCGTTTATTATTCGTTCGCCTGTTTTTTTCTTGTTACAATAAATCGACATGAAATTGAATTTAGATATTGTTCTTTGGGAAACTGAGAATCTGTGGCCGCGAGAGGGGAGATCATTCCAGAGATCGTTCGAGAGATCATTCCAGAGATCATTCCAGAGATCGTTCGAGAGGCAAGAGCATATTGACAGACAGAACAGGTGTCAATAGGCCAAGCAAATAAATCGAATCCCAGTTTCAGGATAGCTAAGCGTTGGGCACCAGCTTATTGAAGAGCAGTGCGTCCTGTCATAGATTTGTCCAGATAGTCCGATTGCATGACCAATTCCAGTTGGCAAAAAGTACGAGCTCTTCCTACTGCCTAACGGTAATGATTAATGGTCAGATTACCGTATATAACTCCTCTTATACCAATTCGCTAACTATAAGTATATAACTCCTCTTATACCAATTCGCTAACTATATTAAACTGTGAACTGTTGCATATCGGGGACTGGTTCAATGCTAACAAACTGTCACTCAACACTGCCAAGACTACATTACGTTTGCTTCTCATCGTAAGAAACCCTCTGATCCTGCATGACTCCGAGGAAATTTTGATGTTAAATTATGCCGTTGTATCCAGAACTGTCTTTACTGAATTCTACAGGCGTTTTTGTCGACCAGTCACTTATAACTTGGAATGTCCTTATCGATAAAGTGGCATCTAAGATAGCAAAAAACGTGGGCACACTATCACACATCACTCACCTACTGCCACTCAATCTGAGAATCAATTTATACTACTCTCTGGTCCGTCCTTACTTGACCTACTGCAATATGGTATGGGCGTCAAATTATCCCAATCGCCTCAAACGACTACAGCTTCTTCAAAACAGAGTCTTTAGATTAGAATCATCTGTCGTAACAGCATCCGTCCTTCCTCCCTCAGCATCGACTCATATCTAAATACACAAATATACCCAATATTGTACATGTATATGTTAATAACTCTACTCCAATTAGACGAATTCATGTATAATCGCCTAAACCATCTGCTCGCGCGCACAATGCTTTGATACTTATTTCAAAACTGTTTTTCAATTAAACCCACATAGCCTCAGAAAAGTCAGAAAATATAGACCCAAATATTCCCGAACTTGCGCCCGCCAATTCTCTATTACCTTCGACGGTCCAGTAGCCTGGAACTAATTACCCCATGTTGTACGTAATTTACCTAATTTATTTTTATTGAAAATAAAACTTCGAAGTTACCTCTTAGCGCTGACCACCCCATCAACATAGTTATTATCTGACACTTAATAGTTTCTAATCAAGTTGACACACAGCGTTTTCGTATACTATGCAGTTAAGTTAGTTAAGTTGTTTTTTTAAATTAACCACATCTAATCTACTTTCACCTCCACCGCCGTCACTCATCTCTGTTAAGGGTAACCCTACTAGCGGGATCTTGATCCCTTAGGGGTTTTCCTTCCCCATTGTTCATTACCATCTCTCTCTTTCATTATCGGGCTATTTTTGTGCCACACAATTTATTTGTCTGTTTAATTGATTGGTTGATTGATTGATTGTGCTCTGATCAATAAAATCCTTGAATCTTTATAATTATAAGAGCAATTATCCATTATCAATTATTGGATAATTGCTCAAGGTCCTTTTAAAAAAACCTTTAAAACATACTATGTATATAAAAGTTTAAAGATAAATAAATTTCTAAAAGAAAGTGGTAACCGTCTCATATGAGGAGGAGGAGGAGGAGGAGGAGGAGGAGGAGGATCGAACCCTTGTACTATTTGCCTAACAAGGCCAACGCTCTAACCATCACGCTTGAGTAGTCTACAAAAGGGAGTGGCGCGCACGTGCAAGAACGGGAATAAGACGAGGAACGGTGGTTCCCGGACAAACAGAAGGTGTCGCTACGATACCTGCCAACCTTCTAATTGATCTATAACTATCCTATTTCCGCTGCTGCTCCTAATGAACCGGACAATGCGACCAAAATTGATAGCACACGTTTGTCGGAATGCTCTTAAGGCGTCTCGTTGAACTAGAGACGACCACTCCCAGAAATGCATTGAAATCAAATCCAGGCGATGTACTTAGGCCTAAGTGTGACCTCACTAAAGAATTTATACACATGCCATACACATGTATAGAAATAATTGCTCACTAACTATGGTTATCTATCTATCTATCTATCTATCTATCTATCTTTCTATCTCCCTTCCCTCCCTCTCTCTAGTTTGCAAATATATATATATATATGTGTGCATTAACAAGCGTATGTATATATATATATATATGATATAATGCATATATGATGTCTATTACGGTCGAATGGACGGTTTGGGGTGTAGGCATTTGTCCGTCATTCAATTGAGACATCCATTACCGTCGTCCTTCGAACATTATTACCGTCGACGGACTTCTCACCGCCCGTCAAAACCGAACATCGCTCATTAGCACTACCCCCAATCACTTAATCACCGAACGCCGCCGTCAATTGATACCCATGTTCCCAGACCACCACCCCAACAGCAGACCCACCCCCTTTGGAGGGACTTTGACAGGGCATTGTCCCCATCGCTGCTAAATAGGCGCTCCCATCATCGATCAACCCGGACGTGCCAAGCGATCCCATCTCGGTCGACCTGGTGCGGACAATCGGTCCCGGCGGGCAACGTTCCCCTGGGCGAGGGAAGGCGCGATGACGGGGAGGCCTCTCGTGGACAGGAAGACATTTCGGGGAGCTGTGAAGCGGCAGGGTGATCGTCCGGAGAACAATGGGAAGAGGGAGAAACTGAGAGAGATCGTCGACGACTGGTCGCAATTGTTAAGAGCGGTCCACCGATCGCATGTTCGTCTGGTCGTGATTGATGTTAGATGAGGAGGTCTCACTCGGAGCTCCCTAGACGTCGTCTGCGAATGTGGAATGAGGAGGAGGAGGGCGGATACGAAGAGAGGGATACGGAGATAGATGGAGGAAGAGAGGGAGGGAGGTAGAGATGGAGAGATGGAGGGAGAGAAAGGGAGTAAGCAGAGAACGATGAAGAGAGGAAGTCAGGAAAAGAGAGGAAAGAGAGAGGGAAGAAAGGGAGAGAGAAATGGGGGATAGCGAGACATACATAGAGTGCGAGAGACGGAGCGAGAGTCAAAAACACAGAAATAAGCAGTGAGACAGGCAAGCACAGAGATGAGTAGATTTATACAGAGGGGGGACAGATTGACAGGGAAACAGTTGGCAAGAGAGAGAGAGACAGAGAGAGAGAGAGAGAGACAGACAGACAGACAGAAAGAGACAGAGACAGACAGAGAGAGTAAACATCGTCGTCCTTCATATATATATATATACACATGCATAAACATTTAAAATATATATAATTATATATTGCGATTTAAAAATATCTCTGGCGCATATGTATAACGTAAAAGGTACGAATCCGATGGTGTACCAAAGCCACTCTGCCTCTGATCAACGACTTCTTCGATTCGCCAGATGTCAGCGCTCTATCGCGATTACTTGCGAGCGGTTATATCGCTTGTCTTCGCGTTCTGTAACCACTCCTGGCCGTATCCGTGTGAATGTATCTCTGAGAGTCTCCGTATGTGTGTCCTCTTGTGCGTCTATGTGAGTCTCCGCTGGAGAGAGTGATCTTTACTCTTTGTTTGAATTTCATTGAGGTGAATTGATTTGCTTTTAATAATGGTAATTAATAGAATGACAACAATGATGTGAAACAATAGAACCTTGGAGTGGATTACAGCATTGATGTTAATGGGTGTCTGTCTCTCTATTTCCTGTCCACTTCTCAGTGTCTCTGTCTGTCTGTATCCCCATCTGGCTCTTTGCCCCTGTGCCTCTCTCTTTCTCTGACTGTCTGTCTGTGTCTGTGGCTCTCTCTCTCTGTCTGTCTGTCTGTCTGTCTGTCTCTCTGTCTGTCTGTCTGTCTGTCTGTCTGTCTGTCTGTCTCTCTCTCTCTCGGTGTGTGTGTGTCTTTTTCTCTATATCTGTCCGTCCTTTTCTCGGTGACGCTGGCGACCTCTATCCGCAAGCATCAAGATGTCACATGAAGAATTCATTACCCAGTCTCCTTTTGTGTCCGTGCCGGAAACGGAACAACCCTTCCACTGTGTCACTGCGCATGTGCACACAAAGAGGAAGACGAGAACAACAATATGGCCGCCGCTCAACACTCTGGCACATCCTGACCGGAGAATGTTCTCTACAGCGGTCGAACGGTGGAGTAACTCTCGCAGGGAATAGAATCTCACGATGTACAGAGTTTCCCACGTCACAGTGCGAGGTGTACGGCAAATGGTATGAAAGACCCGTTTAGCGAGACAACAGAGGATTATTGCATTATGTACAGAATTGAAAGGCATTAATTGTTTGATTGATTGAATATGAACATTGATTGATGGGATATAAGCATTGATTGATGGGATATAAGCATTGATTGATGGGATATAAGCATTGATTGATGGGATATAAGCATTGGTTCCCGGTTGACTGATTGATTGAATCTGAACATTGTCTCACGGTATGCTAGTTGATCATTACGATGGTCGTGAGGATAAATATATTATATGGAGTGCCTGACAGTGTAGTTGTTGGCGTCAAAAGGTCTGGGTTCAAAATTCCAATATGGAAGAAATACGGTCCACCATCCTCACTCGCCAACTCAGGTAAGTGTAGCTGCGGTGGGATGATAGTACGACAAGGGAGAGGATTGGCCACAAGAACTCTAAAGGCAGAAGCTAAGAAAGTGAAGCGGCTAAGACTTCACAGATATGGATATTACGAGGGTTAAAAGGGTCCGGGAAGTCTGGGGAATTATGGATGGATGGATGGATGGATGGATGGATGGATGGATGGATGGATGGATGGATGGATGGATGGATGGATGGATGGATGGATGGATGGATGGATGGATGGATGGATGGATGGATGGATGGATGGATGGATGGATGGATGGATGGATGGATGGATGGATGGATGGATGGATGGATGGATGGATGGATGGATGGATGGATGGATGGATGGATGGATGGATGGATGGATGGATGGATGGATGGATGGATGGATGGATGGATGGATGGATGGATGGATGGATGGATGGATGGATGGATGGATGGATGGATGGATGGATGGATGGATGGATGGATGGATGGATGGATGGATGGATGGATGGATGGATGGATGGATGGATGGATGGATGGATGGATGGATGGATGGATGGATGGATGGATGGATGGATGGATGGATGGATGGATGGATGGATGGATGGATGGATGGATGGATGGATGGATGGATGGATGGATGGATGGATGGATGGATGGATGGATGGATGGATGGATGGATGGATGGATGGATGGATGGATGGATGGATGGATGGATGGATGGATGGATGGATGGATGGATGGATGGATGGATGGATGGATGGATGGATGGATGGATGGATGGATGGATGGATGGATGGATGGATGGATGGATGGATGGATGGATGGATGGATGGATGGATGGATGGATGGATGGATGGATGGATGGATGGATGGATGGATGGATGGATGGATGGATGGATGGATGGATGGATGGATGGATGGATGGATGGATGGATGGATGGATGGATGGATGGATGGATGGATGGATGGATGATTTATGTGTGGGTGGGTGAATGGATGGGTGGGTGGGTGGACGGACGGACGGACGGACGGATAGATGGATGGATGGGTGGATGAATGGACGGGCGGACGGATGGATGGATGGATGTAGTAATTGATAAATGGATGTAGTGGAGGGGTGGTGCGATGTAGCGAGTGATCCCACCAAACGGGCACTCCACGCATCATTGCCTGCGACGAAGTGGGCCGTGAAAGGAACAATGGCGATAACACAGACGTCGGCGCAGTAGAGCGACGCCTACCCAGACGTAAGAAGAAAAGAACGTCGTATGGAAATGGCCAGCCACCTAGCGTCGACATAAAGACGTCCTCTGACAGATCGAATGACAAGAGAGAATGCTCGTGACGATTGTGACTGCGATGAGCAATGAGCATCCTATCAGGACTCACGAACGCCGCCGCTCTTCTCGGTCTCGGTTGTCATGTAGCGCTACGTGATATTTAATTTTAATTTTTTAAATTGTTATGAATCAGTGGAATCAGGAGGCTATATTGAGGATTGAGGCGATGATATAATGATGTTGATGAAGATGGTAATGATGATGCTGGTGTTGTTGATAATGATGAGGAGTACAAGGATTAGGACAACGACGATGACGATGACGATGGTGGCGGTGGCGGTGATTACGACGACTACGATTAAATGATGCCATATTGCCCTTATCGTCATCATGATCGTCGTATCATTTGTTTCGATTCGTCAATTAATATTCGACCACCCAAGAAGCAGCGGTTGACCTCACACGATGACTTTTCCCAAATCCAGCATCACGTTACAACCACCTATCAGCCAGGCAGACTAGCAGACAGACAGAGACAGACAGAGAGACAGACAGACAACGATGGAAACGTATCAAGCGGACATCGACAAACCGCTTGACGGTGGCAAAACGTCGACGAAACACACGCAACAAGACATTAACACACACACACACACATACACACACACACACAAGCAGAAAACTACAGGCACACACATAGACAAAGGCAGATACTCGAAGAGACGCACACAGACAATGACCCATGCACGCAGCCGGACACGACGCAACAGCATGTCGTGCACGCATCGCCCAGCCTCTCCTCCAGCGCGAAACCCAAGCCACCCTCAAACGTCTCCTTATCAGCAGAATCTGTCTCTCGCCGCGCATGTCTGCCTCCCGACCCGATCCAATGCGAGCCTCCATCCTCTCTCATATATCGATTTCATTTGGGCGATTTAGCGCTAACGAGGTTTTTCCGGCGACCGTGACGTTCCTGGGAATCAAACCCGAGGCTTTGGAGGAGAAGAGGCCGCTTGGTAGAGCGGGGAGAGCGGGGAGAGAGGTCTTCGTGCGGTGGGAGGTAAGGTGAAGGTAGGGTCCGGAGGCGCGGTTGAGGCGCGAGGGAAGAGGTCGGCTTGTTACCGGAGTAAATTAGAGCGTAGATTGGGTTGGGGGTGGGGTGGTGGTGTAGGGGTATACAGGGTTGGAAAACTATTTAGTTATTTGTTTGATATGAAAGAGAGAGTATTTTAATCTGTCTATCTGTCTGGCTCTCTTTCATATGACTGTTTTACTGTCCGTCCATCTGTCAATCCATTCATCCATCCATCGATCCACACATCAATCCTATCTATCTATCTGTCTGTCTGTCTGTCTGTCTGTCTGTCCAGCCATATCCAGTCATCTATCCATCCATTTATCAATATATAAATATAACAATCTATCTGGCAGACTGTCTATCTTTCCAGCTATCCATCCATCTTTGCGTGCACCCACCCATCTATTCATCTATCTTTCTTCAGGTCATTCTTTGTGTTTCTCTAGTATTCCTGTCATCCAATAATCATTCATATATCCGCACCTCCACATCCCCCCCACTCCCTCCCACACACACAAACGCGTACATCTACACGTACACTAACACACTCTCACGCAAACAAACAAACAAACACAGATATACACTAACAAACTTACAAAAAATCCGCATACAAACAATCAGTCCCTCCTCTTTATCACAATCGTGTGAAAGTGTCATTCACCTAACCGCGTCACTCAACCGTATCGGAGCAGCATCAACATCAACTGAGAATCAGTCGTGCGGATCCGCAGTCACCGGAAGTCTCTGCCGGTGACATGCGCACTCATTCGCCGGCCACCCAGGGTGCCGGAAGCTGACGGCAGAGGAAAGTCCCTTAGAAAGCGTTCATCGTAACATCGTCGAAGTATTGTATCCACGTATTTCTATAGCGCTTCTTCCAGTACAACCTAATCAGAGGCGCTCTTTAGCACACGAGACCACGTTTTAACATCGCTCCCATTTACAGACGTGAAGGATGAGCGGCTGTTCTGTTTGCCCCCACTGTCCAAATGCGGTGTCGAAACTTTTGTAATCTTAATCGTAATTAATCGTTACCCTAAACGTAATCGTATTAATGATCGTCAATGAAATCGTAATAGCGATCGTAGCTATTATTATAACTCTAG
>OY365813.1:25672925-25805425 GCA_959347315.1 Bimastos eiseni | reverse complement strand
AATCTAAAGAGGATCATTGGTTCACGAGTTCAAAAACACCATAAACGATAAGGTAATATAAGCGATTCATAGCATATGACATTTCATTCAGCATTTATTGGACAGTCATTTGTTTGAGAAGAATAATTAAATTTATATTTAATTTGAATACCTTATTTAATGGTGAGGCTCGTCTTGTAAGTGCTCAATGTATTTGTTGAACAATTGAATGTATCAGCATCACAATAATTAAGCATATCTACGATCATTGCAAATACGTTAGGAATTATTCAATATAATTTAATTATTATGTCTGACATTAATAATAGACGCAGTTAATACATATGCACCATATTACTCCATTTGACATTTTCAGATCGTAAACTTTTAATAGATTTAATTCAATGCATATATTTATTAAGTCGCGCCTGCATGCTAATAATTTGACTTCTTCCAAAATGATCCAATTTCTGCTATGATGTGATAAATTTCAACATATATAAATAAATAAATATATATACATATACACTGCAATGATACATATATATATATAATATATATCATAATGATCCATGGATGCATGCATGGGACAATGTTCGATGTCTGGATGTAAAGAGACAGTGAAGCTGTCGACAGATTAGTCTTCGTTGTCGTTTTCCGTTTTCCGTAACAATGGTCAACCCTCCGTTGCTCTCTCCCTCCGTCTCTCTCTCTGTCTCTCTCTCTGTCTCTCTATCTCTATCTGCCTCACTGTCTCTGTGTTCTGGCTGCGTCAGATAGCATCCTTCGCAGACAATGAGAGGCTGGCGATCGTTCGAGTCTGACCGGATCTGGTGAGAACCAGGTGTCCCTCTGTGAATGGGACGAACCGATGGGAGACGGAGTGATAGGCTGTGGATGGAAAACTGTGTCTGCTTAAATAGAAGAGCATTACGTTGCACACCTCTTTTTGAGAATCAAATTTTTATATATATTCATACAGTTTTATATATATTGGACGTAGTTTATGAATCACTACAAAATCAAGCGAAATAGAATCAAATTCGTCCCACGCCTTATTTTAGATGCAGCATTATTTATATTTACATGCAGGAAAATGAACGGTCAAATGTTTAGTATTGCATAATTCCAAAAATGGAATAAAAAATATACTGCACACCTCTTTTTCAATGTCACATCATCCTATATAAGCAAGGAGGAAGAAATTCTGTTTACTTATGATTCAAACCTTTTCTCCAGGTCTGAAAAAGACCTTCTTACATTCAACCTTAAATTTTTGAATCAAATGTTGTTATGATTCCTGTATGTTGTACAACATAAATAGCTGTTAAATGAAATCAACACTCGAAATATGTTTGCCAAAGATCAATGCAAACGCGTATAATGATGAATATATGTATAGTTTTGATGTGAATGTATTGTGCTGCTCTATAAAGTTGCATATGTACGATGTTTTATATGACGTCAGCGGCCATTGTTGTCATGAGATGTCAATAAACTGATGTTTAGGCAAATTTCAATTCTACCTGTAATCAACGTAATACTTAATTTCCGACAGTCTCAATCCATTAATAGTTTTCGTCAATTGAGTGTTAGCCATCACTTCACAATCATTTATCCTCGGCAGATGCTTGCGAGTGGCTGCTTGCACTCTGTCAGTGCCAGTCATAAGCCTTTAAAAAGTAGGAGGGCAACGCCAATGATCTTTGTTATCACGCAGTGTCATTAAATTGTAACAGCTACTAGCCCTCAACCTCTCCTTAACGTTCTCCCACCGACAGCATATATGCATGGCAAGTGTATTCAACACAACCGAGTTGAGTTCAGAAAGAGAGCAAAGAGACGCAGGCGGAACAGTGATCTCCAGCCAAATATCTTCTCCAGCCAAATGTCTTCTCCAGTCAAATATCTTCTCCAACCAAACATCTTCTCCAGCCAAATATCTTCTATAGCCAAATATCTTCTCCAACCAAACATCTTCTCCAGCCAAATATCTTCTCCAGCCAAATATCTTCTATAGCCAAATATCTTCTCCAGCCAAATATCTTCTCCAGCCAAATATCTTGCTGGGGATATATGAACTCTGACCTTTTGGTTTCGACTGCCTATTCAACTGCTAATATCAAAAGGATGAGCTCTTATTTATTTAAAAACTGATTGATAACTATTTTACTGCTATTCGGTTTAAACCGGATATGATCGAAATTGAGAGAGAGTCAGACAGACAGACAGACAGACAGAGACAGACAGAGACAGAAAGACAGAGAGAGACAAAGACAGACCGACCGACAGATAGACAGACAGACAGATAGACAGAGAAAAACAAAGACAGAGAGAGAGAGATACACAGAAAGACAGACAGACAGGCGTGTGTGTGTGTATGTGTGTGTGTAAACAGAGATAGAGACAGAGACAGACAGACATACTGCTATATGGCAACAATACCGAGTAACAGGCAGACAGTGAGAAAATATAAATGGCGAATTAACGAATATTTGTGCATTTTTGCTAATTGCCATTTTAACAATCTATTTATTTCCGAAATCAAATTCATTTTTTAATGTCATGGGCTTTGTCATCGTTTGAATGTTACTGGGAGTTCATCTGTATGTGTACTTATCATCCATGAAACAATTAATGGAGCTGGGTTCTGAATAAAGGTTCCCTGAGTTTTCCCCATGCAGATACTGCCTGAAAGAAGTCCACGCTCGAACCAAAGAAAGCTCTAATCTACGGCGCTAGATTCGGCCAGAGCGTTTGCACGAGCGACCGCAATGAAATGATCATTCCGCCAACCTTGGCTTCATTTTCCATTTCCGCCCCATCTTGTCTCCTCCATCTTTATTCCTCCGCTTTTTTCAGTGTCCTTCCTCCTTCTCCTTCTCCGTTTCCTCCTTCTCCTTCTCCGTTTCCTCCTTCTCCTTCTCCGTTTCCTCCTTCTCCTTCTCCGTTTCCTCCTTCTCCTTCTCCGTTTCCTCCTTCTCCTTCTCCGTTTCCTCCTTCTCCGTTTCCTCCTTCTCCTTCTCCGTTTCCTCCTTCTCCTTCTCCGTTTCCTCCTTCTCCGTTTCCTCCTTCTCCGTTTCCTCCTTCTCCTTCTCCGTTTCCTCCTTCTCCTTCTCCGTTTCCTCCTTCTCCGTTTCCTCCTTCTCCTTCTCCGTTTCCTCCTTCTCCTTCTCCGTTTCCTCCTTCTCCTTCTCCGTTTCCTCCTTCTCCTTCTCCGTTTCCTCCTTCTCCTTCTCCGTTTCCTCCTTCTCCGTTTCCTCCTTCTCCGTTTCCTCCTTCTCCGTTTCCTCCTTCTCCTTCTCCGTTTCCTCCTTCTCCTTCTCGCGCCCCTTTGTGATCACTATTATGTTCTATTCTGTCAAGACTTGCTTACCTCAATCTCACTCCTCCGTCCGATATTTAAATATCTTCCTCGTCATCTTCCTCTTTCCCTTCTTTTTCGTCCTCCAGTTCATCCAGTTCCTCATCTCTCCTCTTCCTCCGCTCTCTCCTCTCTATTGTCTCTCCTTTAGTCCATCTTTCGCTAGGCTGCGGCGTTGGGTACGTAAGGTGTATGACGTAATAGATGCCTTTGCATATCTAGGCCTACCAACAGTAAATTCGAGTCCTGTAATAACTTGTCTTCGTTCGTTCATACTATGTTTTTAATGTTACTACGGTTTGAGAGATTGAAAACTAAACTAAAGTTATTATTATTATTATTATTATTATTATTATTATTATTATTATTATTTGTATTATTATTATTACTATTATTATTTTTATTATTATTATTATTATTATTATTACTACTATTACTATTATTATTATTATTATTACTATTATTATTATTATTATTATTATTACTATTATTATTATTATTATTATTATTATTTCAATAATAATTATTATTGTAAGTGTTTCCATATTCATCCTCAACTCCCCTTATTTTTGCTCTCTAACATCTTCTTTCTCCTTCGCTCTTTCCGAAAGTTTCCGTAGCTTCCTCTGAGCCCTCTTGCTACTCATTTCTTTTATCTCTTCCTCCTCCTCCTTCTCCGTCTCCCCATCCTCAATTTACCCCTTTCCCTCCCCAATTACCACCCCACCCCATCCATTCTCCCCAAATCACGAATCGTGTCAAAGATGTCCCAAAGACGAATCAATTCCCTTTCAGCGAACAAAAACGCCATCCCAATCCCTCTGACAACATCATCCCAATGCATCTGACAGTCTCAAGAGTCCCGGATGCTAACGAGGGAGGCGACTCCTTCCGGGGGGCCAGAGGGTTACCAGTGGGCGTCCCCTAACCCTCTCCCCAACCCCCACTCGACTCGGCATCGCCGTTTTTATGCAAATCGCCGCCGTCGGCACTAACAAAGGATCCGTTTGAAAATTTATGCAAATGAACAAGGTGGATAATTTTCGATAATCGCTGACACCAATGCAAGTTCTTCTCACACAGACGGCTACAATCGGTTTCGCCGTTGAGTTCTGAAGCCATGCAGGCGGCTGAATATGGCGTGTCAGCCGATCGCAAGACAGACTGGCGGGCTGAGTAAGCGCCGGTAAGTGGCGCAAGATGAAAAGGAGGTCATATAGAGCACAAAGGGTGATGAGGTGGTGATGATACGATGATGATGATGAGGATGGTGATGGTGGTAGTGGTGGTGGTGGTGATGATGATGATGACGACGACGATGATGATGATGACGACGACGATGATAATGATGATGATGATGACGACTCCGATTCCTTACTCCCTCCCTTCATTCCTCTTAATTGCTCTCCTTCCTTTCATCTCTCCTTCCCTATACTCCCTTCCGTTCTCCAATTGGTCATTTTTCCAGCCTTATTACCGAGTCTCTCTATTGCTTTTAACAGTACACTTATAATATAGAAGAGGTGTCCAACACAACAAGAATCCTAAAATATTATACGTATTATGTATGCAAGCGTATGCCATATTAATGTATATATTTATACACAGATTATAATCCTATGTCGAAGAAATATCTCTGAAAGATCGTAGAGCTCTTATTATGTTTGGCGGTCATTCAATCGTTACAACATGACATTTTGACTATCACTCGCAGTAATGCCGAAATTCACCTTGTGTATTATCTTGGGGATGGGCCTCACAACAGCTAACCTTTACGATAATGACTCTCGAAGTTTTATATCTCCTCTTGTTGACTCAAAGGACGAATCAATAGCGAGGGTCTTCAATCTATCTGTACTAAGACACACGTATCTTTTCCAATGACCTCGATCTCCCAATAATGTGTATATATATATATATATATATATATAGACAGATGTCGTCGCTCACATCAACACACCTGCTTTTTCTGCTGCTTGTTCCTACGTATATATATATAGTAGGATAAAACACATGGTAACATGCGCAAGTAATAAAACTGCCCCAATTGGTGGTGCCAGACTATAGGGCCTGGAGGTAGGGAACTATGTAATTAATAAATGGCAATTTGATTATAACTGTGAACCAAAAGGAAAATTCTATGAATCTATTCAGCCTGTAGTTTCCACAGATATAAAATTTATGGACTCTCTAAGCCTTAGGAAACGTGAAGTTCAAATTACCAGACTTAGATTGGGACATAATCTAAATAATAAATGGTTGAAAACTACAGGAGAAAGCCCAACAGATTTATGCTCTAAATGTCAGATGACTGAAACAATTGAACATTTATTATTTACTTATAAAAATGACATTTCACACTTACTAATTAAATAATGTGCAGAAAAAAGTTGATTACACTGTTACAAATATATTATCAATTAGAGATGTCTATGAGGAAGTATAATTATGACATATTCATGATAATAAATAATGGAAAGATTATTTGAAGATCATAGGTTAATAATTTTCAAAAACTACATTCTGTGAGTAGGCCTACAATGTCCAAATTCTTAACTTAACTGAAGGAACTAAATATGGTTAGTACAGTTGGATAATAGATATGGGAAAGCCATATCATTAACTATTTTTGGACACCAGTATTTGATTACAACATGTAAGTTGGCTTGTGTTGGTTGGTTTTATTTTGTAAAAATAACAAATGTATGGATTAATTATCATACTTTGATTATGTTGTTATCCATAATTGGATATTGTATGTATTATAAATGATGGCCTATGAATATGGAAATTTTTTGCTTGTAAATATGATATAGATAGTTTGACGTCAATGTTATGAAATTGCTTGAGTGGTTTGTAAATACTGTAAATAAGATAGAGAAAACCCTTAAAGGTTAAAAAAATATGAAATAAGAAAAGAACCGATATGGTCAAAAAAAAACATAAAAAGAAAAGAAAACATATGGCCAACTAACTAACTAACCAACTAACTAACTAAATGTAAATTATATATGTAAATTAAATAATGATATACATGTTATGAAAAACATGTAAGACCCATCTGATAAATATTACCGTATACGAACAAGTGTTCGTTAAGAAACGGAGTCAATAACCAGAGAAACGAAAGAAAGACAAAAGAAAGAAAGACAAAAGAAAGAAAACGGATGAAAGCTATGTATGACATTGAACTAATGCGTAAAAAACTTTGAAGACGTCAACAGACTGTGATGCTATAGGATGTCGTTAAACTCTGGTATAATAATAATAATAATAATAATAATTATTATTATTATTATTATTATTATTATTATTATTATTATTATTATTATTATTATTATAGAAGAATTGTGTCGAACAACTTACATATCTATTTATTCTGAAATTTGTTATCGGCCTTCTTGCGACATGTTTTGCTCAGAATTGCACACTCTTCAACGGCGCAATTGCAGTTGTAGGTAACTGCAGAGCAATTATGCCCGAAGGACTTGCTTTCGGTCCCTAACCAGTAGTAACCTCTCGGACGAGGGTCGAACCCTCAGCGCATACTGAGTGTTGCGGGCCGACTGCTCTAACCAATTGGCCGCCGTGCCACACAATGGAAGAAAATATAACCCGATACTGCCTCTACGATGGTGGTGCCAGTCCCAAGCCAGGATGAAGGAGTAGGACGACGCTAATGAAAGTTGAAACTCCGCCAACCTGCAATTAAAAATTTACACAACACCACTGCACTAAAATTTATTAAATTGTATTGTATTGAATTGCAAAGAATTGTATTGTATTGTAATGTATTGAATCACATTGTATTGTATCGTACTGCATAATAGTGCATTGTATTAAATTTAAATGCAAAGAATTGCACTCTATCGAATTCTATTGTTGTCAGGGCCGACAACGAATGAAGAACGAAAGCGGAAATGATAGACGATAATACGTCAACAGCGACAACGGGACAACAGCTGCTGCACAACAATAACAACAACAATAGCGACAACAATAACAAGGGCAACGTAGATTACAACAATTGGTCGCTGGCATCACTGCTGACCCAAGAACCAAGATCGGTCAGTCATTCATTTTGTTCCCATCTCAATTCATCTCATTGTCATCTTGTCTTATATCACCTCATCACACGTCATCTTGTCCAATCAAACCTCATCTTCTCCCATCAAACCTCATCCTATGTCATCTTATCCCATCTCACTTCATCTCATGTCATCTTGACCTTTCTCGCCTCATCTCATGTCATCATATTCCATCTGATCTCATCTTAGGGCATCAGATCTAATCTAACTTCGCCTAGTGTCATCTTGTCCCATCTCACTAAACCTCAGTTCATGTCAAAGTTTCGTTTCTCATCTCATCTCATGTCATCTTATCCCATCTCACTTCATCTCATCTTATTCTTATCTTGTTCTATCTCACCTCAATACATCTCATGCATATTTTTTCAGATCGTTTCATCTCACCTCATCCCATCAGGCACCTCAGTTTGTGCTATCTTCTCCCATCGACCCTCCCCTCATCCCATGTCATCTTGTTAAATCTCACTTCACATCCTCTCATGTGTCGTCTTATAGCCATATCTAAGCTCGCCACATCATCCTATCGATATAACGCAATACATCAGTGTTTTGTAATCTATTTTGGTTATGGAATCTTTTGATCTTGAAATATTGGTGGAACCCCCGTCCAAAACTAACTACATTCTGTTGTAAGTACCAACACTTGAAACTGCAGACAAGTATATTTTTAAGCCTAGATTAGATTAATAATAATACAAATATCGATGACAATGACACGTGAATTCTCTTCATACAAAAATATACAGAGATTGACCGACATAGAAAACGTAACAGAAAATTTGTTCACATTGTAATTTTTCCGCCGAATCCTAGGGTTCTGCGGAACACTGTTTGGAAAACACTGCCCTACATCATCGCAGCTAACATCGCCTCATATCATATAACCTGACACACCATTTTGATCATCTTCTCATCTGTTCTAATTCAACAGATCTTCGATCCAGCCTCAAGGCACCGTCATCGACCAGCCTTCGCCCTTCACTCGCACCCCCGCCGTCGCCAACCCCTATCCGACAGCGGCAGCAGTCCCCCTCTGGACCCGATCACTCCATCTCCCTTCTCCTGCGAGACGTGCCACAAGGCCTTCACGGACCCCAGCAATCTGCAGCGCCACGTCCGATCGGCGCACGCCGGTGCCCGCTGTCACGCCTGCCCCGACTGCGGCAAGGGTTTCGCCACGTCCAGCGGTCTCAAACAGCACCAGCACATCCACAGCAGCGTCAAGCCTTTTCGCTGCGAGGTTTGTCTTAAGGCCTATACCCAGTTCTCGAATCTCTGCCGGCACAAGAGAATGCACGCCGACTGCCGACAGCAGATCCGGTGTCGCGGATGCCACCAGGAGTTTGCCACGTCGACGTCACTCTCGAAACATCGGAGATTCTGCGACGAAACGGCTGGACACCGCCTGGAACAGTACTCTCTTGGGCGCGAAGCCAACGATGCCTTCCCCACGCTCGAGGGATTTTCATCGACAGCAGCGGCTGCTGTAAGAGGTGCGGTACTCCCGTGCGGCACCCTCTCGGCAAAATCGTCCGGGTATGGAAGTCTGTACGGTGCGCAGGCGGCTTCCGGTGGGATCTGCGTTTACCCGAGCTTCTTCCATCAGCCTTTCCAGTTTCCCCTTTTCCAGGCGGGGCTTCCACTGTTTGGATCTGCGGTGGTCGGTGGAACGAACTTGCTGCAGGTGCGGAGATCCAGTCTTTCTGGCAGGGAGGAGAGGAGACGGAGAGAGACGGAAGGGTTCTACCCGACGGAGGAGGAAACTGTCTTGGACGATGATGACGATGAGGAGGAACGCAGCTGCAGCACGTCATCGCAGGTCTCGAGTCTCAGCAGCAGGGGTCCAGTGGATGATGGGGAAGATGCTAAGAGTCCAGCATCCCTTCGAGCTACAACTTTCACGGATCGGTCGCCTAAGTCAGACGATGTGGACTCGAAGGTGCCCAGACAGCGGCCGGGCAAAGGGATCGTCTCTTCAGATTCGGAATCTAGGCTAGGGGAGCATGTTCTTATGAAACTGTCGCCTGGTCCGGCCTTAAATGCGCGAACACAATGCGAGCACCCTGAGGATGATGTATCCTCTGGAGAAGAGGAAAGCGGAACACTCACCAGCGAGAGCCCCATGGGAGCCTTGGACCAGGAAGCAGACGAGAACTCCTACGCATCTGATGCCTTCGAGAGCGCTGAAAGGGTGAAGACCTTGGTTACTGCCGAGGATCAGAAGAGGAATCATACTTTGGAAAACGCTGAGAGCCCCAGTAGATTGAAAACCATGGACAACATCGAAAGGCCCATGCAATCTAAGACCATGGACACCATGGAAAGCCCCAATAAGTCTAAGACATTTGGCACCATCGATAGTCCCAACCAGTCGAAGACCTTTGGCGCCAGCGAAGATTCTAAGCAGTCCAAGACCTATGACACTATCGAGAGCCCCAAGAGGTTGAAGACCTTAGAGGACAACGCAACTCCCAAGAGGTTCAAAGCGAAGGATGCCCAAACCACTCACAGAGTCCACGACTTCACAAACGTCGACGAAATGGCAACGAGTGAGATACTCCCACTCGACCTCAGTCTCAAATCAAAATCCGCCTCATCGCCGAAACAATTATCGAATTCTATCCACCAGAAGCCATCCCATTCCTCTCCTGTCCACAGCCCGCTTCCACCCTTCCAATCAACAGGTACCCCAAGCCCTGCATCTCACGCCTGCCCACCCTTACCGCGTTGGCTCCACAACAGCTCACAACCTCCGGGAAACGGGTGTACCTTCCCGCCGGGATTCCAGGACATAGCCGCGAGGATCCACTCCATGCAAGGAACCGGCGTGCCCATGTTTCCGCTCTGCCTTCCGCCCAGAAGCTTCCCCGGTTTATCCAGACAACGCGATCGGCTCTACCCCTTCCTGTCGCCCCTGATGAAGGGTCCCGTCCCGCCGCCGTCGTTCGTGGGGGCCTCGTCCGTGGGAAAGTACAAGGACCGCTACTCGTGCCGGTTCTGCGGGAAGGTGTTCCCACGGTCGGCCAACCTGACGCGACACCTGCGGACGCACACCGGCGAGCAGCCGTACAAGTGCAAATACTGTGAGCGATCCTTCAGCATCTCGTCCAATCTTCAGCGACACGTCCGCAACATCCACAACAAGGAGAAACCCTTTCGGTGCCTCCTCTGCGACCGCTGCTTCGGCCAGCAGACGAATCTCGACCGCCACCTGCGCAAGCACGACCCGCCTAGTTTATCCGGATCGCCGCCTCCCTTGACTATTGGTCGAGGCATCCACCGTGAGCAGGAGGACTTCCCCGACGAGGACGAAGAGGGGATGACCCCCGATGGGAAGAGGGAGGAGGGGATAGTGACCGGATGGGAGGAGATGGACGATCAAGTGGACGTTGAGATGATGGCGGAGTGCGACGACGACGGCGGTGTGTCCCGGCTGGAAGATGAATGCGAGACGGAGACGAGGATGGTGGAGTCGCTGGTGGTGAAACCGGAAGAGGTCTACCTGCTGGACAACGACGGGGAGGGTTGCTATGACAACAGAAGCAGCGATGAAGACGACGACGACGATGGAAAACGATTCCTTCCGGTTTACCCATTGAACGGATCCTTCCGCCTCGTCTCTGGACTACACGTGGACACGTGACGCTGCTATTCCCGGAAAAACCTAAACCATTGGATGTTCCCAAGGCCAATTCGTCATCAACAAAGTCATCCATGAAACCACAAAACACCTAGACTACCCCAAACGAACCCTTCCTGTTTAGTCTTAATGTGTGAAGAACGAAAACTGATGTACTATTTGGTGACCATTACATTACTTCCAATTATATGTAGCAATTGCAAATTACAGTAGCTACAAATTACAGTAACCAAAAATTACAGTAGATGCAATTTGCAGTGGATAAAAATTTACAAATTCCCGTAAACGTCATGAGGCTGATGTCCAGTCTCAAGAGCTGCTAATTCCCAACCTCCGGACACTATAGCGTGTTCATGCATTTATCAATAATTTATTTCCCCGATGCTCAAGTTCCCAATATTGATGAATCTCTCGGGATATTAAATTCCCTCGGCTAACCCATTGTTTACGATATTTCGAGACTTCGCGATTTTCCACATACCAATAGGTTTTTAATGTTTCTCAGAAATTGCAAGGAGGGGTTTGAAGCCTCCTAAGCGTCTTATGCACGGGTCTAGCTTCTCGCAATATTCACCTCTTCAACAGCTCTGTTTTCTCACAAAATGATCTTCTATGCAAACTACGAATTGCCTTATCGGATCTAGACCACGTTGATGGCTTGAAAAGAAGCATCCTATAGGGAATCTGATGGTTTAATTAAACAGACGATGCTGCCTTCTTTTGTTGGAAAGCTGCGAGATGGCCTAGTAGAGATGAAATTACGCTTAATTATAACAATAACTTTTTTGTCAATTGATGATGGGTTGGCTTTGGCATTGTTGCATCATAAACAAGAGAATTCTGACAATCGATTAAAATGAATTCGATGTTCAATGTCATTAGTATTATATTTGGTCATTTCTTCATGAATTAGAAACCATTCATGACATTTATAAATAAATATTTGTAGAACATGATGACGTTTTTGAGAGAGTGTCATGTCTTTATATATGGACAAATGACGGGCTGAAATGTTTCGGTGAATATCGGTTTAGAATTTCTTGATCTCTTGCTAGAACTTTGACATTTGACATAAATCGTGGATCTTTTGAAGCATTCTAACGACTCGTCGATATAGCATTGTGACTGTTGATATAATATGAGTTTATTTTAATTAAAAAATGTTGTTGTTTACCAGATTTTATTAATTAATGTCCGCAACAACAATTCTAATGACGTTTCAAGTTGGCATTTGCATTATTTTACATAGATACTATATGTCTTGTGTTCACTCGTTAGTTCGTGGTGTTTGGTAGTGTATTGGTTAGCGTGCTAGACTGTCAATTTTAGAGATTGGGAGTTAGAATTCTCCCTCGAAATATGCCCCACCTGTGCACCTTAGCCAACTCTGCGGGTGAGAAGACGAGATTATGGCGACGAAGAGGACTGCCAACTGGCCGGCATCTGTTGTGACCAGGAAAATGAGATCGCTAGCACTTCGCAACTATGTCTGCCCCAGGGTTAGCTCGAATGACTGCTCCTCTTATTTTCCTCATTCTTTCACTTGACTGCTAACAAGATGTCCAGTGGCAATAGCGCTACTGCAGGCAGTCACCTGTGTATAATCATTAACTCGGGATCTCTTCAAGAGATCTGCTCGGAGATTGGTGTAAGATCAGTGGCAGCTCTACGGCGGGGCAAGAAGGGGCTCAGAAGGGGCCAGCCCGCCACCAATTGAGTTTGTGGCCCCGGAGGAACCTAAAACTTTAGCCCAACTTCAGTTTTTGCGAGACAACACATCCAACTGCATAGTTCCTCTGTAAGATCAACATGGCTCTTTATTATTATTATTATTATTATTATTATTATTATTATTATTATTATTATTATTATTATTATTATTATTATTATTATTATTATTATTGTATTAATATTTAAAAAAACTTTGCTCGCTATAATAACATGGGCTCCACATCTTTCCCCATCATTCATCGTGTCAAAAATAACCGAGTCTATCGAATGAAGTTCGAATTGGTCACAAAAGTACCAAGATATCAGATCGACGAATTTTGTGACCGGAAATCGGGCAACGGGAAGTGAGGTGAATCCGGCGCCTGCACACTGCACCGAGACAACTCACGCGTGACGTACTACGGATAGACGGGAACGTGTTATAGCAGACGTTCCCACTGACTTTCCGCTGGAACGCCTGTTACCCATTATCGTTCAAGAGTCCAATAGAAACAGGAATCTGCCTGGTCGCCATCCGGCCGGCGTGCATGGCGCCCCAAGTGTCCGGGGAGGAAGCAAATGCTCGGTGTCGCCCTTTGGCGTCTGGAGACAGTTGATACTTAAGGTCGAGCGTCGGTTAAGAGGGTTAGGAAGAAGATGACACTCTTAGACGTTTCGGAACTTAAGTCAGTCGACGAGAATATGGTTCTGCTTTTGTGCGTATACACTGTACGTCTATCTGTCTGTCTGACTGTCTGTCTGTCTGTCTATATCTATCTATCTATCTATCTATCTATCTATCTATCTATCTATCTATCTATCTATCTATCTATCTATCTATCTAGCTAGCTATCTAGCTATCTAGCTATCTAGCTATCTAGCTATCTAGCTATCTAGCTATCTACCGACCTATCTATCTATCTATCTATCTATCTATCTATCTATCTATCTATCTATCTATCTATCTATCTATCTATCTATCTATCTATCTATCTATCTATCTATCTATCTATCTATCTATCTATCTATCTATCTATCTATCTATCTATCTATTCAAATATGTCTGTCATGAAGTCTGTTTTTGTGTTCTCCTTCTATGCCATTGTGTCATCTCCGTAACCCTCTGTCTGTCTATAATATGTCTGTTTTTATGTCTGTCTGTATGCCTGTATGTCTGCCTGCAAGCATACAGACAGTCTATTTTAATGTCTGTCTAACCGGTTGTTCATTTGTTCTCTTTCTAAGCTATCTGTTTATATGTCTATCTAAGCTGCCTGTTTGCCTGCCTGTCTGCCTAACTGTCTATCTCCCTCCTTCTCTCCCTCCCGCTCTCCATTCATCCCTCCCTCCCTTCTTTCAAGCCCGTCCTGGAAAGACAAGAGCCACGGATGTCCCCTCGTACTCAACGGATGTGGGACGGGGTTCCCAGGATGCCATAGGAAGCACTGGCATCGTTTGGCATCGTTGGAACTGTCTCCAAGACATTTGGAGAGAGTCTTAAAAGTCGTCTGAGAGATAAGTGACGTCGCTTCTTGTGCCATATATCATCGCTTGAGATTGATGAAGACCAGAGAAACAGTGTCATCCTATGTATGTGTGTATTTGTATTTATGAATGTATGTATATATGTATGTATGTATGTATGTATGTATGTATGTATGTATGTATGTATGTATGTATGTATGTATGTATGTATGTATGTATGTATGTATGTATGTATGTATGTATGTATGTATGTATGTATGTATATGTGTTCATATGAATGCCTGTCTATCTGTCCGCCGGTATCTCTCTCTAGATGTGCATCTTGCGTAGATGTGACTGTCCGTCTGACGATCTGTATGTTTGTCTGTCTGTCTCTCTCTCGTTCTATCTCTATCTCTCTCTGTCTCCCTCTCTGTCTGTCTGTTTGAATGTTCGTCTGTTTGTCTGTCTATCTGTCCATCTCTCTCTCAGTCTGTTCGTCAGTCCATTTGTCTGTTTGCTCATCTGTCTGTCTGTCTCTCTTCCTCTCTCCTCTTTCGATTTTTTTTCTGTCTGTTCGTCTGTCTGTCTGTCTCTCTCTCCCCCTCTCTCTCACCGGATGACTTCGATCCCTTCAGAACTCGCCCCATGAGGAGACCGCAGCGTCACCCGACCCAGGGGTTAACCCGACTGTTAAATGTTTTGGCTCGACCTTTGACCTCCCATTCGATGCCATTAACATAACGTTCGCATAATACTCTCGTCTCCCTGTGGCCGAGATTGAAATAGCCTCGGGCACCGGAAGGAAGGAAGGAAGTGCGGACGAGTTGCGCCAATTTATTCAGACGATATCTTGAAACTAGACACTGCGAATATCGTAATACGCAGAACGTCTGTGTAATATGTATGTGCGTATGTATCTGTGCATGTATTTATGTATCTATTCATTTGTGTGGGTGTATTTATATAGGGCCTATGTATTTAAGCAAATATGTATGTGTGTATGAGGGTGATGATGATGATGATGATGACGACGACGACGACGACAACGATGACGATGACGATGTTGCCGAAGACAACGATAAAAATTATGACGATAATAAAGGTTATGATTATTATTATTAATAGTAATAATGATAATAATAATAAAAATGATAATAATAATAACAATAATAACAATAATAATAATAATAATGATAATAATAAATATAATAGTAATAATAATAATAATAATAATAATTTTAAGTAACATGGTAATAATAGTAATTGTATTAGTAATTAAAAAAATAATAATGATGACGAATATGATAAAAATGACAATGATAATAATAATAGTAGGTCTAATAATAATAGGCCTAATAATAATAATAATTACAATATAATAATAATAATAATAATAATAATAATAAAGAAGATAATAATAATAATAACAATTATTGTAAATGTAATAATAACCAAAATAATAATAATGACGAATATGAGAATATTAACAATGATAATTATATCAATAATAATTATAATAAACAGTTTATTAATAATAACTGTAGCGATTTTACTAATTATATTAGTATAAATTATTCTATAAATAACAAAAACAACAATAATAATTGCAATTTTTATAATAATGATAATTATCATCATATTTATCACTATTTATTGCATCAGTATAAAGGAGAAATGCCTTATCTTACTGCACCGGTTGCGATTGCCTCATTACTTCCTGTAACCTCCGTTCAACCCTATCAACCAGCTATCAACCGCACGAGGTGAGTCAACAGCTCCATAGCGCACCCCCTCTTCTCAGGGCACGGAGAATACACACGATCGCTGTCCCGTTAGATGAATGCACCCCGACCCCGTCACAGTATTCTACCCGATGCGTTTCTCTCGCTCTTATCTACGCCGATGATCTTTCTGCCCCGAGGCTATGAAGGTGACTCAATTCGACACTTATAAAATACTGATTATCTCGGTGCCTTTAATATAAGCCTACATATATTTAAACTGGATGCGATCATGGTTAATGGTTAAATATTATACACATATATATATATAAAGTATGCAACATATATATATATATATCAACGAGATAGAGCAACCCCTTAAGCAAGTCATGAGAGGCAGTCGTTGGTACGAAGTGTTAGCGACTTCATTTTCTTGACCTCTGCAAAAGGATGTGACTGTGGTTGCCAGGTGCCTAAATCGCTGTCTCATCTTCCAACCGAGTTGCAGCAGACATCTTGATACAAAGTTTTGCAGCCTATATATATATATACATATATATATACATATATATATACATATATATATTCTATATATATATATTTTGTTGTTGTATATATATATATATATGTATGTAGCACGTTGACATTATTATACACCAGACAGCAAAGAAGAAGCGAGTTGATGATATAGATTCAGTTTAACGACAATCTGTGACAACAAAGATCATCGGCGTTGCCCTCCTCCTCCTTTATCCAGGCTTGGGACTGGCACTGCTGGACTGCATGCAGTGGCAGTGTTCAATCTGTCAATCGTCGGCTTTTATGGGACAATAAAACTCAAAGATCGTTGACGTGCCGGTTTCTATGAGTCGCTAAGATGAAACGATCCTTTAATCTTTTTATTGTCGTTTAATCTAATAATTTCAACCGCCCAAAATTCGCTTTATCTGTGCTTCAAGGAGCGATACTGTTTCCAAAGAGATGGAATAATATAATCAGCTTTAAATCGATTGATCATATAAACGTCTGATACGAATTCGAATTATTGACAATTTTTTTGGCTGAATCACATCAGAAAACGAATAGTGTTTCATGAATAGACTATTTTTTAATTGTAATTATTATTGTAATTGCGACCACTTATATAGCGCCGTCGGTTTTGCAAGCTACTTCGATGGTACTTTACATGGCACTTCGCTGTCGGCATTATGTAGAAAGTCCAGTATTGACTGTTTTTTCAAAGCTGGACGAGTTTTGTTTTCCTGAATAGCTGCATAGAGACCGTTACAGCGACCCGAAAGGCTCGATCGCCCATTTTAGTCTTGGTAGTCTTAGTCTTGGTACAAGTATTTAGTTATTTCTTTACTTGGAAGATGGCTGTCTAATTACAACGTAGAGGTTCCTCGATGGCCTAAGCTCAATTTGTCCAGAAGGAAGCAGTGGTTGGAAATGAGAATAATAGGTGTATGGTCTGAATGTTTGCGTAGTATACATCAACGTACCTACATGCAGCAGAAGCTGGAGTCCTACCACCCATCTATCCATACATTCATCCATCCCTCCATCCATCCATCCATCCATCCATCCATCCATCCATCCATCTATCCATCCATCCATCCATCTATCCATACATTCATCCATCCCTCCATCCATTAGTTCGCCCATACAATCATCCATCCTATTCACCAAAATATCTTCTCATCCACTAGTCTATTCCTCCAGTCATTCCTCCACTCTGAGCATTTTTATAGCGCCCCTTCAAGAGCATATATACTTAGGAGCGATCCCAGCCCAGCCACGACTAAGAAAAAAGTCTTGAGGGACTATCTATGGTAAAAATCTGACAGTTGGGCCGCAAACATCTGTCTGTTTATCTGTTCCGTTTCTTGCCCACCTCCATCTCTTCCACCCACCCCCTCTTCCAGATGCCCCATTTTACGACCCTTCCAGCACCGCTGACATCCCCCATCGTTCTCCAAACCATCCAAGAAACCCCATAAATTCATTTTGTCCCGATTTGACCCCTCTTCCTACTCGCCTGGTCTTATCTCGTCTGACCCCATCCTCTCCATTCCCTCGACCCTCTCTGTTTCCACCTCGACCCCTCCTTCCCCAAAGACAACCCACCGTGATCGTCACATATAAAACCCAATTGAGGAGAGATCAACAATTTAGACTCGTGACGAAAACCTTATCCCTTAAGATATACGTCAACACGCACACACTATTAAATAAGCACAGTTATATCCGTATATATATATATATACGGGAATGCTCATATGCGTGTATATATATATATACGCATATGAGCATTCCTGCCATCTGTCAGCTGTCGACATGAATCCGTTGGTTGGTTCCACACTTGTGCGTGGGCCCACCACTGGCGACTCTTTCTTTCAGCTTATAACTGTGCAAAGTCTTGCTACAACAGACAACTCGTCCACTTTGACAAATGTTAACATCACCTACGAGAGCGCAGAGGGCTGCTCTGAGTAAACATCTTGAAGAGGCGCTATATAAAGTTTCGATTACATTACATGTACGCCTATGTATGTATGTACGAACGTGTGTATGTATGAACATACATACATACATATACATATATATATACATACATATACACATAGTATGTGTGTATGGATGTATGTATGTATGTAAGTATGTATGTATGTATGTATGTATGTATGTATGTATGTATGTATGTATGAATATATGTATGTATGTATGTATGTATGAATATATGTATGTATGTATGTATGTATGCATGCATGCATGCATGTATGTATGTATGTATGTATGTATGTATGTATGTATGTATGTATGTATGTATGTATGTATGGATGTATGTATGGATGTATGTATGTATGTATGTAAGTATGTATGCATGGATGTATGTATGCATGTATGTATGGATGTATATATGGATGTATGTATGTATGGATGTATTTATGGATGTATGGATGTATGGATGTATGTATGGATGTATATATGGATGTATGTATATATGGATGTATGTATGGATGTATGGATGTATATATGGATGTATGTATGTATGGATGTATATATGGATGTATGTATGCATGGATGTATGTATCGATGTATGGATGTATATATGGATGTATTTTTGCATAGGACTTATGTTTTTGCTTTATAGATTAACATACATGCATACTCTGTACATACACACACACACACACTCAAACCCATATACACACGAATTCACCCAAACACACACACATATATATATATATTTATATATATTCTCGCAATCCTCCTATTCGTCTGTCTTTATCTAACCTATATAGTAATCATTCCATGTTTCTTTTGTCCCACACTCGACCACATCCGCCATTATTCCATTCCGTGCGGCTTTCCCGGTCTTTTGTCGCCATTCGAAGTTATAGCTGTTTTCGACGTTCCGCCGCCTTTTCATGCGTCCGGAAAATTCCATTGTCACACGCATCGCCCGACTTACAGCCTCGAAGCACGCTTTCTTCCGTGACACTGCAAAGCCCCGCTACCAGAATGCTGCGCGGCCATCCGGTAGAAAGTGCTGGAGACCTACTGACTTCCGGTTTAGACCCAGCTACTTCCGGTAAGGTGCAGGTCGGGACTTTCTAAGGCGCGGTCGCGCCAAACGCGTTTGGATCAATGCTGGGATGAGCGGTAATAGAGTCGGGGTCCATTGTGGCAGGGAATGGAGCGACGGATGGGCTGCTATTTCTTTGGGGGTCACGCACGAAGGAGACATACGTCCCCTGCCCCCGTCCCCTCGCGAGCGACGCCCTGTGATCAATTGTGGTGATGTCCGGTCGGGAGATAACTGATGCGAGACCTTCATGACTCGGTGGAGATCGATGCGCTCGCGGACTGTGAAACGTTCACAGGTGAAGAGAATGCTGGGATGATCGGGCGAAGCCGGGAAGGTACAAGGCGGTTCGGAAAATCTCGTCATGCTTGGTTGGAGCGGAGAGAACGGGTCCGGTGTTACTTTTTAGACGGTCACTGTTAAAGGACCTTGAACAAGTCATTTTGCTCACAATTATTGCTCAGCGCCACCTATTTTATTGTTATTGTTCTGTTTGCCATTATTATTTATTATTACTACTATTATTATTATTACTAGCGTCATTATTTTAAGTATTTTTATTACTTGCACTATTACTATTACTATTACAGTTATTAGTATAACTACTGTTGCTGTCATTAATGTCACTAATATTTATATAATTAGTATTGCTTTTATTTTAATTTTTGCCATTATTTTTAGTATTATTTGCCCGTACTCGGCGAGCGGGAAGGGGACCGCTCTAACCACTTAGATATCCTGCACCGAAAAATCCAATAAAATTTATTTAAAAAATCAAATCCAATAATATCAAATCCACTGACAAAATACCCACAAAGCAGTTCCAAATCTTTCCTAGAATACAGGCAAAAGCTAAAAGCATCGCTAGCCGAACAGAAAACGCTCGATTTTTTCGAGCCGCAGTGTACTTTCGATTCAAGCAGCAACCGGAAAAATCTCGACCGTAACGCTGCTCCATTCAATCGGACGGTCCTCGTTTATTCGTAACTGTCTGTAACCTGCTTTCCGCCTGGGCACCGGTGATCAATGCCCGTCACGGATCGGCAATTCCTCGGAAGGGATGGATGCAGCGACGCGTGACAAGATCACGTGATTGAGTGACATCAAAATGACGCGTCAGATGAAGGGTGGGGCTGGAGAGTGAGCGGGTCATGTCGGGGAAGCGGTATAGAAGAATATATCGAGTTGGGTTCAAAACCTGGTTTAGAAAATGGATGAAATAATATTCTGCGTTGCTCCTGTGTTTGTGATCGATAAAATACTGCTAAGCGCAACTGGAAATGGGGTCATTGGCGATCTCCCGCAGACTTGTAGAACCCGACTAAGGGTTAGATTGGAGTGATTTAGATTGGAATAGATTAGATAATATTAGATTGGATTTGATTAGATGGATGGGATGATATTGGTTTAGAATCTATTTGATTCCACTAGAGTCCATTGGATTCTATTAGACTCCATTAGATTACATTAGATTATATTAGAATCCATTTTATTCCATAAGATTCCATTATATTCCATTAGATTCAATTATATTGCATTTCATACCATGACGCTCAAATAGATTCCATTACATTCCATTTGATCCAATTAAATTCCATTTGACTCAATTAGATTCCATTAGATTCCATTCGACTCAATTAGATTCCATAAAATCCGTTCGACTCAATTAGATTCTATTAATATTCATTAGGCTCAAAAAGATGCCATTACATTCCATTAGACTCAATTATATTCCATTTGATTCCAATCTGCTCAACTAGATTCCATTGGATTCCATTAGACTCAATTAGATTCCTTTAGACTCATTTAGATTCCAGTAGACTTAATTAGATTCCATTAGATTCCATTATATTCCAGTATATTTCATTAGATAAAAATCGACTTAATTATATTTCACTAGATTCCTTTTGATTTATTTAGATTTCGTTAGATTCCAATGATTCCATAAAAATCCATTAGATTCCATTAGATTACATTAAAGGTTATTAGAGTTTATTAGATTATATCAGGATACAGAATCAGACCAGTCACAAGCCCGGATAAAGTAGGAGCAGGCGATCATTGTTATTACTCAGCGTCGTCAAAACAACAAAAACGGTAGCGCCCCTCCTGACGACTACGTTCCGAGCTGTTAAACCACATGCGCAGACACGACCCGTTTCATCGCAAATCGTCGAAAACCGGTTACGGTTCGCTGTGGATCTGTTTTTGCTAAAAAGGAGAACTTTCCTATTTGCATGCGATTAGTGTCAGGCGCGTCTTAGAATAATAATTGCGTTGCTGGGGTGCGCTAACATGTGACCCCGGTTGAGGGGTCATTTCACGCCTGCCAGGGATTGCCAGTGGACCCCTACTGGAGTGGTATATGAGGGTATGCGTGCCGGACTGTCGATCAAGAGGTCGCGGGATCAAATTCCCCGTGGCTGAAATTGCTAGGTCCTGATCGTTCTTATTTGTAATCTATTATTGTTATTGTTGTCGTTGTTATTATTATTATTATTATTATTATTATTATTATTAATACTACAACAACAACAACAACTACTACTACTACTACTACCACTACTACTACTACTTTACTACTCCACCTCCACCTACTACTGCTTCTACTACTTCTACTCCACCTACTTTCCCTACTACTATTTTTAAAATTATTACTCTTATTCTCATTATAATTGCAATGATCTTTGTTGTAACTACTTTTATTGTGTGGCACGGTGGCTGATCGGTTAGAGCGGTCGACCCGTAACACTCAGTGTGTGAGTGTTCGACCCTCGTCCGAGGCGTCACTGTGTAGGGACCTTGAGCAAGTCCTTAGCGCACAATTGCTCTGCAGCACAACTGCAATTGCGCCGTCGAGGCATGTGCACTTCTGAGCAAAAATATGTTGGATGAACAGCGATACGAAATTTAAAGAATTTCGAAATTATGATTATAATTATTATGGTTATTATTTATATTGCCTTTAATGCTATTATTATTATGATGGTTATTGTTAGTCATTATCATTATTATTATCGTTGTTATGATCATGATTATTATTGAAGTGACAAGTATTATTATTTATCTTTTTTCAATTTCCCCGATGTAGAAAGGATCCCTCACGCTCAGCAGTGAAACTAAAGCTAACACTGTGTCAAAGGCTCGCGTTCCCAATGTGCTGGTCAAAAGATCTCTAAAATTATTTATATTACTTATAGTAATATTATATATATATATATATATATATATATATATAATCGCTAGTACTCCAATTTGCCATCATTATTATTAAAATATTGTAATTGATTATTGCTTGAGTTTTATAAAAGAAGTGTTCATCGTTTAACGGAATCTATTGGCCTCTCTCTCCTTTACCTCGGCTTGATGCCAGTGCCAGTGATCAGGCATCGACGGAGGATTGTCGTAGAGGGGTGTCTTGGAGGGGTTCGGGTTTCTGGGGTTAAAGAGGGCGAGGTGATTTACGGGTGGGATGGAAATGGAGAGGTCGATTGTGGCTGGGAATGAAACGCTAGGAAGGGGTGAAGGTTAAGTGGGAAGCGGGTGATAAGGAAATCGGAAGAGGGGAAATTGATGACGAACTACTGGAGACGGATGAGGAGATAGAAGGAGATATGGGACACATAGACAGACAGATAGGCAGACAAAACGACAGAGAGACAGGCAGGAAGAAACAAAGGCAGACTTACAAACGGACAGACAGATGCAGACTTTTGACAAAAAGAAATGGAGCCGGACGAGAAGATGCGGTAGGTATGAAGAAGAGAGATGTAAACAAAGAGATAGACAGACAGACAAATAAACAAATAGACAGACGGGTAGGCAGGCTAGCAGGCAGACAGATAAAAAGACGGACAGACAGATGCACAAGATGCAGACGAGGAATGCAATGGAATTGGCTGAGACGATAGAAAGAAGTATGAATTAGAGAGATACAGACAGACTGACAGACAGACAGACAGACAGACAGATATATTGATACAGATACACAAAGATATCTTGATTGATGAATGTGCGAGTTGGTGAGTAAGTAAGCTATTATGTTACTCCCTCAGCGAAATACACAGTAAATGAAGCATTAATTCCAGTATTTTCAGTTTAACGACATTGTGTGACAAAACATACCATAGGCGTCACCCTCCTCCTTTAACCAGGCTTCAGACTTAAACTGCCAGAATGCAAGCATAGGCGGAGTTAGTAAGTCCTTCCATCAATCGTTCATCAGCCCAATCACTGAGTCTATCATCAATCCTTCAGTCAACCTTTTGTTCAAACGCATGTTCTCGCACCAATCTATTGCCAACAAGACAATCAACAAAACCTTCAAAGAATCTTTGAAGTCACGACGAGTTTCACCCACGGACGAACAGCCCCACTTCCCTTCTTCTTTTCCCTAGTCACTCCTCATTCCCCTGGGTTCGAACTCCGTCCTGCCCCGATATTTACCCCTTTCCTGCTGGGCGGTCCCAAACCCCAGTCAACCGTTGGCTAAGTAGCCCCCGAAAACTTACACTAGCGAAGATTATGCCCCCAAAATGCTCAAAGGTTCTCTCGTAATTAAGGAGTGGCATTTTATGAGTGTTTGCGCCCCCATAAACCAAACAGATTCATATTAGTTTGGACAATTAGCTGAGAATCTGGGAATTAATTAGTGCATGTACGATAGGTGAACCGCCTGGTTTATCAAAAGACAAGCAAAAATACTAACGATTAGCTTATAGCATTTAACTTCAGTTGCGTATGTAGTATGTACCCGATGCGGTTTGTCATCTGTTTGCTCCCAATTCAAAAATCTTCTCAGACTGCACTACCAAAATTTGAGACACCAATTACGTCACGATAGACTTCGGTGATAGAAATGACGTTGATGGTCACCATTAGCCACCGTATCGCAGCCACAGACGGCTTCGTTGATTGGCTATACTACGTCATCCGGGAGACAAACGAATGACGTTTACCCTGAATTACGTCGCGCTGCAGACACTTTTATGTAGTCATTTGGCACACAGACATCAGTTGGGGAAACCTCTCGTTTTAGTTACTTACAATGAAGTGTGCAAGGGACTCGTACGGCGGAAGACCTGCATGTAGATCGCAAGCTCTGTGTCTTGAATAGCCCTTTAAACCGAATGTCCCTTTGAGCCAATTAGCCCTTTGAACTGCTACTACTTCAACAACCACTATTGCTAATATTGCTATCAGAATCTTTGTCATTGCATGTCATTTTGTTATTCCCATGATGATTTTTGATATTGTAATTTTTATTATTACTACTATTAATAATTTATTTATTTATTTATTGAATAAAACGCATTTGTACATTTCTTCTGCCATTATCTTTGCTGGTGCCATCTAGTGATCGTGTTCAAGACTTCAGAGCAATGACTTCATCCTCACCCTCTGTCGAATGTATAGTTAACAAACGCAACCAGAACGCCATCTTCTGAATTGGAAACGTACAGAGCGATTCGGTAACCGCTCAATATTGTACTCCAACGATTTATAGTCTGGGATTGTAGAGTGTATTCCGCGTTGTATCTGGGCAATTGAAAATCCATGATAGTATGCTGCGATGAATTCAGGGTAGGATGGGGTGTGATAATGTGCTTTGCAAGGCAAGAATACGGTATTGGGAAGGTAGTAGCAAGGTAATTGAGAGGTAATAGCAAGGTAACGGCAAGGTAATAGCAAGGTAATGACAAGGTACTAGTAAGGCAAGACACAGTAATGAAGTCTTTAAATTGGGGATGAACCAAATTTGACTTTATTGCCGAGTCCGAGTACCGAGTTTCACAAATTCAATTTTGCTGAGCCCGAGCAGAGTAGGCTTTGGAATGTTTAAATAAAGTAACTTATCTCTTGCTTTTTAGTTTGGCCGTTTGCGCAACTTTATTAAGTTGTAGGCCTTGTTATGCCTTAATTTACACCAAGAAGTAGCAAATTTTTTATAGTTAGATCGATTGCCGTTTTGCAGATTTAAAAATCCGAATTCCGTTTTCAAAACAGAAAATCGGATAGATTAAAACTCGGGCCCATTGTTTGTCCGGGTCCGAGTTTATGCCGATTAGGCCTACAGCGAAACTCTGGCCCAGCGGGTGTCCGAGACGAGTTTCTGCTCATCCATATATACTTCATATATCTGTCAACTCAATTCTGCTGTAAGGAATTCTTCTCTCATCCGCATTCTTCACTCTCCAACACTCAAATCTACATAGTTGTATCATTGGTTCGTATGTTTATCTCATGATTTTTCTAAGTGTTGATCATCCTGGCGTGTTTGAATAATTAATATCTTAGTAACTGTATCCTGGTGTGTTGCCGAATAAAGATCCCGTCATGCCCACCTTTTTACATCCCGTTGTTTTTGAACCCAGCGCCATGGTTTCCAACGTTACCTTCTGAGAAAAGAGCCCTAGGGGTCTTTAAACGATTGGGAGGGCTTCATCTGATTGGCAGCTGAAGCGTCCGGTTGAAGGAAAAGGATGCTAAACTTCATAAGTTTTCAGGTGATAAACAGACTGAATGGCAGACAGACAGAAAGACAGATAGGCAGGCAGGCCAGGAAGGCAGACAGACAGATAGACATATATGCCAGGCTAGGCTGTCAGACAGGGTGACAGATCGATATATTGAGACGCAGGCAGGCTGACCGACTGTCCAACAAACTGACGGATTTACTGACCAACTGACTGACTGACTAACTAACTTGCCGACTGGCAGAGTAACTGGCAGGCAGTCAGTTAGACGAACACACACAAACAAACAAACAAATATGCCCACATACACTTATAGATAAACACATAAACACACTCATGCAGAAATTTAAATTACCCATTGGATATCGGACACCCTCGTTTAACCAACCAATCTGGTTCTGCCCATAATAATTATCTCGCTCATTCGTGCCTCGTATAGTTTCCGTCCGTGTTTAGACTAGAGTAGTTTCGGCTTAACGACACAGTGCGATAACAGAGAGCATCAGCGTCACCCTCCTCTTTTATCGATGCTCTGGACTAGCAATGCTGGACTGCAATCGGTGGAGGAGTTGCGTGTTCAGCTTTACAACCGCCGAGATGCATATAGACTTTGAGTGCCGCCAACGTAAATCGTAATCATTCGTACTCAATTAGTTCCTGCTCCAACCATCCGTTGATTCGAAGCCATTGCAATTAGCGAGCCTTCAAACCCGGATACTCTACCGAACGAGTGACGCCCTCGCGTAGCGTTGGCGGCAGTTCGCTGACTGTTTTCAGGGCGGTAGTATTCGGCCAACTCAAAGACCCAGGGCTACTACTCTCCTTGCCGTTGAGGTTCTTCCACCATCGACACTAGGTTAGTTGCAGTTTAACGACACTGTGTGATAACAGAGATCCCTAGCGTCGCCCTCCTCTTTCATCTAGACTTGGGACTGGCACTGCTGGACAGGAAGAAGTAGCGGAGTTCCTACTGTTACAGTATTTCTTGTCGGAGCTTTGTAGCGGCAATGTACCGAGGAACGGCTGTCGGATTCTGCCTCCTACTAATCGCTTCAGGTATGTGATCGCTCAGTCTAGTATGTAGGGGTGTAGATTTCTGTAGACGTCTAGTGAAACGCAGTTTGACACTGTAAGACAATTCTTCGACTGTTATAGAGAGGTGACCGCTAATAACGCTACTATACCTAACTGTACTACTCTCTGCGCTACTATATTTCACCTGTGGAAGTGTCAGTCCCAAGCCTGCGCTAGTGAGAGGGTGAAGTTGGTCATCATTTTCATGGTATGGTGTCGTTATTTAGCACCTATAACCCATGCGTGACTATCAGTCCCAAGCCTGTGTCTAGGAGGAGGGCTACTCTATATAGTAATGTCGTCATCACCCAGTGTCGCTAAATCGAATAACAACCTCACACGCAACTATAGAGGAAATGGGCAACGGATCTTTGGTACCACAGAGCGATGTTTTTCGGACCACTCTCTGGATAACCTCTTGGTATACAAGAGGATACTACTACTAATAATAATATAGATGACAGCAATAACGCTTCGCTTTCAAGTGGCGCTATAGAAGCTTGGAGATTACGAATATGAGAAATATGTTTTTTATGCTGATCGTCCGGGTCCCACAAAATGCCAGCCCTCCGGATATATCTGCCCTATTTACATCCACTCATCGAAACTGCCTTTAGATGGTCTTTGTGCTTCTGTTTGTGTCCGTGAAGGAGTGATCTTGGGACAGGCTGAAGAAGAGGGCGAGTACCCTCCCTACGATGGGTGGTACAACAACTTCGCTCACCCTGATTGGGGAGCAGCCGGTAAGGAGCTCTTATTTAGATATTAGTTAGACTGACTGACTGTCAGTCAGTAAGTAAGTATGTTAGCAAGTTATCCAGTTGGTCAGCCAGTCAGTCAGTCAGTCAGTCAGTCAGCCAGTCAGTCAGTCAGTCAGTCAGTCAGTCAGTCAGTCAGTCAGTCAGTCAGTCAGTCAGTCAGTCAGTCAGTCAGTCAGTCAGTCAGTCAGTCAGTCAGTCAGTCAGTCAGTCAGTCAGTCAGTCAGTCAGTCAGTCAGTCAGTCAGTCAGTCAGTCAGTCAGTCAGTCAGTCAGTCAGTCAGTCAGTCAGTCAGTCAGTCAGTCAGTCAGTCAGTCAGTCAGTCAGTCAGTCAGTCAGTCAGTCAGTCAGTCAGTCAGTCAGTCAGTCAGTCAGTCAGTCAGTCAGTCAGTCAGTCAGTCAGTCAGTCAGTGACGCCACATGCAAGCAGAATTCAAACTTTCTCTTTCATATGTTGTCCTGCAGTGCTTCCTGTTAGTGTAGTAATATGGAGGAAACAGAGAGAAAGAAGAGAGAGAGAGAGAGGCAGAGAGGTAGACAGAGACAGACAGACAGAGAAAGAGACAGAGACCAGAGACAGAGACAGAGCCAGGAGGCAGAGGCAGAGGCAGAGACAGAGGCGGAGACGGAGACGGAGACAGAGACAGAGACAGTCTGATAGAGACAGAGACATACAGACATCGAGGAAAAGACAGACAGCCAGCCAGCCAGTCAGCCACTCAGCCAGTCAGCCAGTCAGTCAGTCAATCAGTCAATCAGTCAATCAGTCAATTAGGCAGTCAGTCAGTCATTTCAGCTGTCCATATGTCCGTCTGTCTGTCTGTGTACTTTTCACTCTGTAGCTCTATATGTCCGTCTGTCTGTCTGTCTGTGTACTTTTCACTCTGTAGCTCTATATGTCCGTCTGTCTGTGTACTTTTCACTCTGTAGCTCTATATCCCGCAGTTGAGAACCAGAACCTAAAACAAAAGGGCAATTAATAGCGTCGGAAAAAGGAAGAAGGATGCAATTTGTGTTGAAGGACAATTAGGGAAATTAATATCAACTGTTTAATTACTGGGCTGCATCGCTAGTTCCGGACCGTGTAATATAATGTTGTAAATCATTGGCATGAAGACAGAGAGACAGAAAAAAAACACAGCCAGGCACAGATGAAGACAGATACGCAGACACTAAGACTGACAGTCAAAGAGAAAGACCGACAAACACCAAGACATCAGAGATAGAACTGATTATGGACTGTCGCCGTTTATCAAAATAAAAAAATCGTCAGCAATACATACACGTGAAAAGCAAATTTCCAAAAAATCTAACCAATCGATTGGTCGCTGTTGCATGAAATTTAGCCCATGGTGGGTGGTCGAAATAAAGGAAAACATGTATGGCATTCGGACGCTTTATTGACATGAAGGATGACGACATTGTACTAACTAATCCCAACTGAGCACGTGCTAACAGACTTCAAAGTTTCTCTTTCGTAGGTTGATATGTGCTTAACTGCTTATCTCTTGTTGCTGTAGTAGTAGTAGGAAAACAGATGGAGAGAGAGATGGAGATATGGGAGAGAGAGAGAGAGACAGATAGACAGACAGACAGACAGAGACAGACACAGACACAGACAGACACAGACAGACAGAGACACTGATGTAGGCAATCAGACTTAAACACAAACGAATAGACAGATAGACAGGTGGACAGTTAGAAATACATACAGCCTGAAAGAGTGAGACAGCTCCCATAGAACGCCGTCAGTTACAGTTACAATTGCAATTTAAATTACAATTGAAGTTCTTGATATTTGATATCGCTCTTCTTCCAACATCTTTTGCTTAGAAGTGCACACGTCTCGATGGCGCAATTGCAGTTGTACTGCAGAGCAATTATTGTGTGCGAAGGACTTGCTCAAGGTCCCTACACAGAGACTGACGCCTCGGACGAGGGTCGAAGCCGCTCACTAAGCACACACTGAGGGTTACGGGCCGACCGCTTTAACCGATCAGCCACCGTGCAGCAATTACAGATGTAATTATAGCTACAGCCGTAGTTGCAGTCCCAATTACAACTACAAATACGGTTACATTTACAGCTACCGTTGAAATTGTAGTGTCAGTATACAGTTAGAATCATAGTTGCAGTAGCATTTGCAATAATGATTACAATTGCAGTTGCATTTACGGTCATAATTATAATTACAATTGCAATATCATTGTTGCAACCACAATTACTGTTGAAGTTGCAATTACAACTGCAATCACGGTTACAATTGCGGCTGCAATAAGATTTACATGTACATTTGAAATTACAAGTATCTACATCTTTAGTTATAATAACAGACGCCTGCTACAGCTGTAATAATTATTACAACCCCAGCACAGAGGGGCTACATAATTATCTGGAGTGATTTGATGTTACAGAGACGCCTCTGCTTCGCCTTCTGCCCCCTGCCTACAGCGACGGTGCCTATGCCCCGTCGGGAGTCAACAGACCAAATCCAATATCCATCAGTCAAATCGTCTTCAATGGAAGCACAGGAATGGGATCCTACAGGAACAGAACGGCTCTTCTCGTGTTCTTTGGCAAGTCTGGGATGGGATGGGGGGAGGGTTGCAGGATGTATGGCGCTAGATAAATTTGGTGGATGTATTGGATTGCATGCGTACGTTTGTGTACATGCGTATTTAGATACATATATACAAACACATATAATATATACGTACCTGCAATGATTCTCACTTATATGCATACATAAATGTATTCACGCATTCAATATTTCATTAATCCAAAGATGTATATAGCGCCCGTTCAAGGTAGCTACTCAAAAGCGCTTCTAACTCCAGGCCGGGCAACACATGGATAGGCCTACTCACACCACTAGGGTGACACTCAACAATTCATAAATTTTTTTAAAGTCTCACCCCTCAAAAGTGTTCTCTATGATGTCAGTGTCATGTGCAACATTTTTCAGTGAATTCTGAAAATATTTAGAGTAACAATGTCAATTAAAAAATGCGAAAAATCATTTTGTCTGTACTGCTGTTGAATTTGTGTCGTTGTGATTGTTACTTCCAATATTATCACCAATGTGGAATTTATGCAGTTATTATTTATTTACTAACTGAAAAGCAATTAATTGAGGGGAAAACTGTACAAATCTCTATTAAATATAAACACAAACCCATGCACTCATACAGAGATACTTTATGTACATACATGCATTCACCATAAACACATTGACATTCCTTCATGCGGACATAATATATATATACATACATACATACATACATACATACATACATACATACATACATACATACATACATACATACATACATACATACATACATACATACATACATACATACATACATACATACATACATACATACATACATACATACATGCATACATACATACATACATACATACATACATACATACATACATACATACATACATACATACATACATACATACATACATACATACATACATACATACATACATGCATACATACATACATACATACATACATACATACATACATGCATACATACATACATACATATATATATATGCAAACATACATACATCGTACTACATACAATGAAACATCATTTGATCTATCATGAGCGTATGTGCTGTGCCTTCAGGTCAGCAATTGGTAGAGGAGGTCCTAGACGCCCAGGCATCTGGATGTCCCCCTGAATACTTCAACATCCCGGTTCCCAAGGGACATCCGGAGTTCGACCCTCTGTCAAAGGGCAACAGGGTAATCCCTCTTCTCAGGACCCGCTACGACCAGAGGACGGGGTTGTCACCCAATGTGCCTCGGGAACAGGTTGGTAGCATTTAGTATTGTATAGGAGAGTCAATACTATAGTAGCAAATATATACGCAGTTGCAATAACACAATTATAATTAAGCAGTAACAGTTATACAGCTAAAATTGCACAATTACACAGTTGCACAGTAGCAGTCACACTGTTACAATTAGAAAACAGTAACAATTACACATTGAAATCATATGATTCCTTAAGTACACAGCAACAATTACACATTTACAAAATTGAATGGTACCAACTACACAGTAGCGATTACACAATAAAAATTGAATGGCAAAAACTGCATAGCAATGATTACACTGTTACAGTTTCACAATATCATTGCTGCAATGGAACAGGCAGACTTAGTTGAGTACACAATTACATGGTAGCAATTACACTGAAACAGTTATATTGCAACATAATCAAATTGCAACAACTACACAATCACACAGTTATGCAATTACACAGTCACACAATTACACAGTAGCAATTGCACATTTATAGTTATGCATGTATTATATATATATATATATATATTTATAGTTGCACAGTTACAATTACATAGTTACGAATTCACATATGTATATATATATGAAACATTCAATCACACAATAGCAATAACACAGTTACAATGATAACACAACAGCGTCCACACGTCGTGGTTTCTGTCCGTCTGTATGTGTGTATATAGCTGAACGAGATCAGCGCCTACTTCGACGGGAGCCTCATGTACGGTCCGCACAAAGCGTGGGCCGACACCCTTCGCAGCTTCACAGACGGCCTGCTGCTCGCGACGAACGACACCAATGGGACCATTGACTCCGATAGTTACTTCCCTGCCATCAACGACATCCGTCTTCCCTTCGCCAATCCTCCTCCGCCGAGGGATCACTACCTCAAGCCCATCAGTCGTTTCTTCAGTAAGCGAATCAGAAGAGTCGGTCTTTGACTGGCGCGTCTTAATTTAGATTGCGTTAGCGTGGAAGAAGCATCAACAATGAGTTTATGACGATGATGATGATGATTATGATGATGATGTTGATGATGATGATATCATGATCATCATGATGATCGTACTACTACTACTACTGCTACTGCTACTGCTACTGCTACTGCTACTACTACTACTACTACTACTACTACTACTACTCCATCATCTACAACTCCACCTCTACTCCACCTATTACTACTACTACTACTACTAGTATTACTACTACTCCACCTACTCCTCCTCCTACTACTACTACTACTACTACTACTACTACTACTACTCCACCTACTCCACCTACTACTACTACTACTACTACTACTACTACTACTACTACTACTACTAATAATAATAATAATAATAATAATAATAATAATAATAATAATGATAATGATAATTGATAATAATTAAGAGACCAATCAATAAGGCTATTCCAGACAACCAACACTATTAGTTTCTTTTCATAGTCCCTGAGAAATCATATGTACCTCGGGGCAATAAAAAAAAATAATAATAATAATAACAACAACAACAACAACAACAATAATAATAATAATAATAATAATAAACAGTCTAAGTGTACCGAAGCTCTTGTACAGTCTGCGCACAGCCGTCTGCGCTGATTGCCCGGGTTTGGCTCGGTTTGATCAACTGCTGAGAGAAGTACTGTCAACCCTTCTAAATGTGGACCTTGACAATGACCGTTGGCTCCAGGCTTCTTTACCGGTGAGAGATGGTGGTCTGGGAGTTCGTTGTGCATCTACGCTGGCACTTTCTGCCTTTCTGGCTTCTGCTGCGAACTCCAGGCATGCATCCTACCAACAGAATCTGCTGAGGAACCATATGAACTTGCGAGTTCAGCACTCAACGCTTGGAAGATCCTGACAAATGTCGAACCACCAACAGGAGCAGCGAGGATCGCCAGAAAGAATGGGACCTCCGATTCACAGACAAGGCATGGAAAGGTCTGCTGGAGTCCAATAACAATCCATGTGACCGTGCTCGCCTGCTGGCCTCACGAGCACCTCATTCTGGAGACTGGATGCTAGCGCTCCCTGTGACTGCCCTCGGCCTGCGCCTCTCAAACGAGGATGTACGACTGGCAGCCGGGTTGAGGCTAGGAACGACGCTCTGCGAGCCACATTTGTGTCACCAATGTCAAGAGAGCGTCGACGCAAAAGGGCTCCATGGACTCATTTATAGAAGAGGCAGCGGAAAACATCAACGACATAGCATGTTGAACGATGTCATCTGGAGAGCTCTTGGCAGAGCGATGATTCCAGCGCAAAAGGAACCTCTCGGCTTGCTAAGAGAAGATGGAAAGCGACCGGACGGCGTCACGCTCATTCCTTGGACACGTGGTCGATGTCTGGCATGGGATGTGACAGTGCCCGACACCTACGCCAAGTCACATCTTGTCGACACATCTATCCGAGCTGGCAAAGCAGCCGAACGCGCAGCTAAGACGAAGAGGGCCAAGTATTCCACCATACCCAACACCCACGACTTTGTAGCCCTCTCCTTGGAATCCGGCGGCGCTTGGAGCAGTGAAGGACTGCAGTTCATCTCAGAGTTGGGTAGTCGAACGAGTGCTGCAACCCACGATCCAATGGAGACGTCACTTCTGTTCAAAAGTATATCGGCTGTTCTTAAGCGTGGGAACGCCACTTGCCTCTTCGGGACATTGCCACCACTCACTTAGCTCGCCCACATGGGCGATAACAGCATAATATAATAATAATATTAACAATACTAATGATAATAATAATAATAATAATAATAATAATAATAATAATAATAGTAATAATAATAATAATAATAATAATAACAATAATAATAATAATAATTTTCGTATTGATTTCAAACTGACAAAATAATAATAATAATAATAATAATAATAATAATAATAATAATAACAATAACATAATGTTATAACATGATAACAATAATGGCACCATCAACGGCAATGGCAACAACAAAAGCAATAATAATTATAGTCATAGCAAAGTAGCAATAATGGTAATGACAATAATATTGCGCCTCTGTCTTATGCGCAATTCACTTCAAAGCTATCTACACACCAAAATCTACAAACTACCAGTTGATATCATATTCGTAGGAATTGGAAACCCTCGTGGTAACGAGAATCCCTTTCTACTCACATTCGGAATCCTTTGGTTCCGCTACCACAACTTTCGTGCCCGACAGCTGAAGGCCAATCACCCTACGTGGAGCGATGAGAAGCTATTCAACAAAGCGAGGATATGGACGATAGCAGTTCACCAGGCAATTAATAAAATTTAATAAAATTTTGTTGATTTGTTTAATATAATTTAATGTGAGGATATGGACCGTAGACCAAGCATTTTATATAATTTCATTTCAGTTGTGTTGATCAGTTTAATATAATTCAATGCGATTATATCAAAGATAGCATTTTGACCAGGGTACTTATTCCATTTTTGTGAAAATGATATCTTATTTTTTAAAATCTATGTTTAAAATTTAAACTGATTTGTATTGCTTAATTTAATAGAATTTCATTGTTTTAAGCTGGCAATTTATTCAATGATATCGTTATTGATGAATTTAATTTAATTTAAATTACAGTACACTAATTAATTGTATTCTATAGACCTATTTATTGATAACCGATGACGATCCAAAACGAAGTCATAATCAGGTCAACTGCCAGATATCAATACGATTCAACAGAGAGAGAGAGAGAGAGAGAGAGAGAGAGAGAGAGAGAGAGAACTTCTAAAGCGCCGGTGCAAAATACTTGGGTCATTTTGTTCCCAACTTAATGTACAAACCAGCTTTCAAATTGCTAAGATTCCGTTATAGGCAAATCTCTCAACCTGGACAAACTGATCTTCCGACTGTTGACCTGATAATGACTTTGTTTTGGCGCAACATCAGTTGATGATGAGCGCCTTAGGAAACGGCGCACTAGAAGTTGCAAATTGCAGAACCTGGCTGGGGCGTTCAGATAGGGGAATCCGGAGGCAAATACCTCCGTATTTTTAGGTGGGTGATATTTTGGGTCTTATGGCGATATCGTGCCTTCCTGACACGTGGACCGAGGGTTTTTTCCTCCATCACTCGGGGGTGGGGGGATTGACGCCCTGGGGCCTGGATCCCCTTCGTAATCCTAACTTGAAAACTGCTTGATGTTTGTAGAAAATCGTGATGTACGATTGGCTACCAAGGTGGCTGGGAGAGGATCTGCCAATGTTCTCACCCTACAGTGAGTGCGTCGATTAGTGGTTGGCCCGTCGCTCTCTTACAGTCTCCCGTTGGCGTAACGCTTGTCCACCGAGGGTCTACTCTGACTCCTTTCATACTAGCCTTAAAACTGTTCTTATTAGCCGTGCTGGGGTTGGTAGCGCTCCTGGGAAAGGGCGTTTTATGAATCTTCGTATGAAATGAATGATTATTGCACATTGAACGTATTCGGGTTTCGTATGAGCAGTGGAAAGGTTGAGAAGAACGAGGATGTGCAGTAACAGGAACAGGGTTAGATGAGGATGATTGGATGGAAGAGGGGGAGAGGAAGGGTAGAATGCTGAAGATGAAGATGATGACAACGACGACGACGTCGTTACAGATTCAGACAGACAAAGACAGACAGAGACAAAGACAGACACAGACGGACAGTCAGATAAACCGATAAAACAGTAAAATGAATGCGTAATGACTTTCTGTAGAATACAATCAGAACATCCATCCTCAGATCGCACACGTCTTTCAGTCGGCAGCGATGAGGTTTGGACACACCTTGGTGCCTCCGGCCGTCTACAGAAGGTACACACCTAGTCACCTCTCTCTAAACAATTTTTAGGAATGATGTATTGTTACAAATATGTAGTTCAAAAAGGCGGTCAAGACCATTGTTATATTGACTATCACAATTATTTATAATTATCCCATGTCATTATTTATTATTTATGCATGATATTACTCTATATTTTATATAATTTAAAATTTAACACAAATAATTTTATTATCAAAAGGCTATTACAAAGCGGTTAAACTCTGATTATATTGATTATCGCAATTATTCCGTTATAATAATCCCAATATACTATTTTGAGGCTATTATATATATATAATATTACTTTATATTTTTTATAATTTAAATTTAACTTAGATAATTTTATTATCATAAGGCTATCACAAGGCAGTTAAAACCATGGTTATATTGATTATCACTACTGTTACTTTGTTCCTCGAGGTACACAAGTAGACAACATTCCTCAAAATTGCAAATAGCTAGTTATGACAGGGAGGCATTGCTGTGGAATGACTGTGCGTAGGAAATGGTAAAACTTGGTGGAGAAAGTGCTACGAAAAGAGGCTGCATTTTCTTAACCTTCTTGAAGGTCGGTGACTAGTCTTCTCCCTCGCCTTCTCAACTTCCCACTGACCATATTCGATCACTACAAATTTGTTTGGAATTTGTATACCTAGTGATTGGGTTATGTCAGCGTTTCTTGTTTTCTGAAGTATGAAACACCTAGTTAGAATTCGTTTTATTGCGTTTTCGACAGAGACCAAAACTGTAAATTCAGGAACACAACAAAAAAAACCCATACTCCGAACAAGAAAGCCCTTCGGACATGCAATACTTTCTGGAACCCACAGGTATTTCCCATCTTCAATACAGTCATGCACTTGATTCATATTTCCCGTTGTATATTTTCAAGTTCGTATTACCAACATCATACTTGTTTTTTTTATTACTACAGCAGTTTTATATAGCCCATTCAAGGCCATCTACGCATAAGCCCTCCCAGCCCAGGCCTAGGTCAAACAGAACAGCGAAGAATAAACCAGAATGACCTAATTGGCGTGAGACGCAGTGCCACTGGAAGGCTATTATTATATTTTCCAAATCATGTTTCTCATTTATTCCTATCCAACTTATCTTAAAATTACTGAGATCCGCCTTGTGTACAGTACTGACTAACTGACTTACTGACTGACTGACTGACTGACTGACTGACAGACCGACCGACCGACCTACCGACCGACCGACCGACCGACTGACTGAATATCTGACAATCTGACTGACTGTGTACAGTTGTCCTAATATCACATACAAAATGTTCATCGATACCACTGAAACTGAAATGTATCCACGAAAGAATAAACAAACATGCGAATCGATAGGTCAATGAACCAGTCAGTGAGTCAGTCAGTCGGTCAGTCGGTCGGTCGGTCCATCAGTCAGTCAGTCAGTCAGTCAGTCAGTCAGTCAGTCAGTCAGTCAATGAACCAATCCGTCAATCAGTCAGTCAGTCAGTCAGTCGGTCAGTCGGTCGGTCGGTCTGTCGGTCGGTCGGTGCGTAGGTCAGTCAGTCAGTCAGTCAATAAATCAATTAATCAAAAAATCAATCAATAAATCAAAAAATCGATCAATCATTAAATGGGATAGTTACTCAATTAAATAGCCAACTAATTAATCGACCAACAACTCAATATGTCACTCACGTAATGAATCAATCAATTCCTGAACACTATATTGAACCAAACACGTACATGGGGTATTTATTCTCCATGCCCAAAGGAAGCGATACGCGAGTCGGACATCGACGAGATCCTGATGGGAATGATGTCCCAGATCGCCGAACGGGAGGACAACATCATCACCCCCGACCTTCGAGGAAACGTCTTCGGGCCCCTGGAGTTCTCCCGGAGGGACCTGATGGCCGTCAACATCCAGAGGGGTAGAGACCATGGACTCCCCGACTACAACACGGCCAGGGAGTTCTTCGGGCTGCCGAGGATAAGGAACTTCAGCGAAGTCAACCCAAAGCTCTACTCAGATGTACGCAATTCGTATTGTATGCCATTTAATGTCATCCCATCTTATATTATGCTTTGTTATTACAATAATAATAATAATAATAATAATAATAAAATAACAATAATAATAACAATGATAATAGCAATAATATTAATATTGACTTTCGTTTTATTTCAATCTGACAAATCGCAGTATGACCACAATTGTAGTATGAAAGGTCCCTCGTCTCTATTTGGTAGCCTCTACTCAGATGATACATATGCTTTCAGAATAATGGATTATTTACGGAGCTCAGCAAGCTGTACAACAACTCCCTGGACGATCTCGACATCTGGCCGCTTGGAATGCTGGAGACCACGGAACAGGGACCAGGTCCTCTCTTCCGAACCATCATCAAGAACCAGTTCCTCAGAATACGTGACGGAGACAGGTTCTGGTACGAGAACTACAAGATGACGAAGTAAGGATTCGTTGAATGACTTAACGACTTATTGACTGATTGACTGATTAATGGCTGAACAGCTTAATGACTTAATGACTGATCAACTGATTGATTGAATTAGTTATTGAATGCATGAATTTATGATTATAAAATTAATTAATCTGATCTTCTTCTGCAGATTGTTTTCCCAGAGCGAGATCACTGAAATCAACAGCACAACGTTGAACGACATCATATTGGCAGTGACGAAGATTCCAAGAGAAAGTATGAATGAAGACGTCTTCTTTCACAGAGAAGGCAAGTGCCCCTTCCTCTTCCTCTTCCTATTCCTATTCCTGTCAATGGTAATATTACTGTTTGAATTTCGATGTTAGTGTCACTGTTGCTGTTCCAGGTCAGGTCGATGTCAAAATGTCAGTCAATGTCAGTGTCAATGACAATGTACATGTCAATGACAATGCACACGTCAATGACAATGACAAAGACAATGACAATGAACATCTCAATGACAATTTACATGTCAATGACAATATACATGACAATTACAATGTGCATGTCAATGACAATGTATATGTCAATGATAATGTTCATGTCAATGAGCATTGTCAATGTCAATGACATTGACAATACTCATGTCAATGACAATGACAATGCTCATGTCAATGAAAATGTAGGCCTACATGTCAATGACAATATTCATGTCAACGACAATGTCAATGACAATGTACATGTGATAATGTACATGTTCAGTGACTCTTCATGTCAATATCAATGTCAATCTAAATGCCACTGTCACCTGTCACCAATATCTGTCTGTCCCCATTTCCTCCTCCTCCTCTTCCTCGTCCTCCTCCTCCTCATCGTCATCTTCCTCCTCCTATTGGTGTGCTTACCTGTCTGTCTGGCTGTCCACATGTGCAGGTGACCCATGCCCACAGCCTGCCCAGCTGAGTCACCTCAACAGCGACCATATGGAGGACTGCACCAAGGTCGAGACCTTCGACTACTTCTCCGGCAGCGAAATCTCCTACGCCGTCAGCATCTTCCTACTTCTGGCGACGCTATTCCGTAAGAGAGATGCTGACTCCTATCATTATCATCGTCATCATTATTATCATCAGCAACGTTATCATAATGGTAAAATATTACTTTAGAGAAATGGATAGTGATTGTAATTGGTATGATCATAGCATCAATAACGATTATAGTTATGGTAATGATGATTCTGCTGATCATAACAAACAAAAATCATTCACAATAATTATAATAATAATAATAATAATTGTTGTTATTTTTGCTTTTAGTGCTATTATTATTATTATTATTATTATTATTATTATTATTATTATTATTATTATTATTATTATTATTATTATTATTATCGTCGTCGTCATCATCATCAACATCATCATCATCATCATTATTATTATTATCATTATTATCATCAGCATTTTAACTGTTATTATTATTATTATTGTCATTATTATTTGTGATAAATAGATTAGCAGAGAGTCAGGCTGCCGAGTCCATGGAAAAATAAAACTTATGGGAATCTCGGAGCTTCGGCCAGATTAGACATTTTCCGAACTAGCTCTACCAGTATGCTGTGGCCCTTAATGGTTGCCCATTATCAGTGTGCACTTCAGAACTTCTTCTTAGTTTTATTGTTGCATTGCGGGATGGGTCTCTCATGAATAATGCAGCAGTTGATTAATTATTCAGTGTTTATCTGCATAGCCATCTGTGGTGTGTTGTTGTACCTGGCGAAGAGTCATAAGGCGGAAGTGACGAAAGAACAGGACGCTCTTCGAACGACAGCAAAGCGATTATCATCTCAGAGAACCGTAGACGCCAACATTGTGTCCGTCAGTGGTAGGTTACGCAATACAATACAATTCAAGACAATGTAACTGAAGACAATGCAATTCAAGACATTGCAATTGAAGACAATATGATCGAAGACAATACAATTGAAGACAATGCAATGCAAGTCGATACAATTCAAGACATTGCAATACAGGACAATGCAATTTAGGTTGACGCAATCTAAAACAATGCAATTCAAGACAATGCAATTCAAGACATTGCAATACAAGACAATGCAATTCAAGACAATACAGTTCAAGGCAATGCAAACCAATCCAATGCAATACAATTCGAGACAACGCAATTCAAGACAATGCAATAAATGACAATACAATTCAAGACAATGCAATTCTAACCAATGCCTCATCTCACTACCTCACTCTGCCATGCCGTAAATCAATTTCCGTTCACGCCATTGCCTACTTTACCATGCCATTATTCAAATTAACTGTGCCTCATTACCTTCTCTAACTTGCCAAAAATTCAATTCAATGTCATCTCAACTGTGCAGACCTTACCTTTAACCATGCAAACATTACCTTCACCTGTTCAAACATAACTTTTACCTATGGAAACCTTTCCTTCGTCTGACCAAACATTACCTTCACCTGTTCAAACCCCACCTTCACCTGTTCACACCTTACCTTCAGCTGTTCACACCTTACCTTCACCTGTTCAAACTTTTCAAACATTACTTTCACCTGTTCAAACCCCACCTTCAGCTGTTCAAACCTTACCTTCACCTGTTCACACCTTACCTTCACCTGTTCACACCTTACCTTCACCTGTTCAAACGCATACCTTCACCTGTTCACACTTTACCTTCACTGTTTACAACTTACCTTTGCCTGTGTAAACCAGCTCAGGAGTGGCAAGGGGATAAGCTGGATGTCCGGAACGTGACCGTCGAGATGAACGTGACAAAAAAACTGATCTTGCTCAAGGTCAACGGGAAGGACCTCGTGCGGTCCATAGATGTGACCCACGTTCAAGGATCAGGTCAGGTCGAACATCAGCTTTCAGCCGACGCCCACATGAGGATGGTGGTCGTTAAGATACCGAAGGAGTACGATCTGGTGAGTATAGTAGAATACTAACTCTCCTTCTAGCTCCTCTTCTAGCTCTTCTGCTGACCCTTCAGCTGGTCTTCTGCTGGCTTTTCTGCTAGCTGTTCTGCTTGTTCTTCTGCTTGCTCTTCTGCTAGCTCTTCTGCTGGCTCTTCTACTAGCTCTTATACTGGCTCGTCTGTTAGCTCCTCTGCTATGGCTCCTCTGTTAGTTATTATTCTTTCTCTTTCGTTAGTTTCTTGCTAGCTCTTCTATTAGCTCTTATGCTAGCTCTTCTGATAGTTCTTCTGCTAGCTCATCTGCTAGCTCTTCTGCCAGCGCTTCTACTAGCAGTTATTACCCTTTGTTGGCAGTTGCTATATATTGCTAGTACTCGACACAGTTTACAGTCAGTTATTCATCTCTGAGCGGTTAGTTTGCTTCTGTAGCAGCTATTATACACGTTGGCAGCTGTTGTGTTTTTGAAGATTTTATGTTTTTAACAGTTTTTCTTGATTAGAGTGGCAATAATTGTCTGTTACGCTGCAATAAGTCATAATATAGTGATATTGCTATACATTAAACAAAGTGACATTGCAATGAAGTTGCATAGCAACATTGCAATTGGTAGCAACATTGCAATTGGCGATAATTATCAAAAATAATAATATAGCGACAATTTATATGACGCGGTAACACGGCCGCCACAAGGGCGCCTCGCAAACAACCACGTTATTTCATTTCTTTACAGCTACATAATTACGGTGTCACTTTTGCCTGCGTTGCTTAAAACTAGGTTCTCATCTTTGAGTTCACCCACGAGAGGCAGGAGTTCACGAACAAGTTGAAGGCATTCCTGGATGCGGTCGGGGGAATTCCCATGGGGTCACCGCAGGTCACGAGCGAGAAGCTCATCAAAAAGACGGCTGTCACGAAGGCCAAACGACAGATGGTTCTCGAGACGTTTTTCGCTGAGATCTTTGCTCACGTATGTATGCTTACTACTGAAATTGTTACGATTGTTTTCATTGTAATTTTACGGAACATTTATATAACACTCCTTGAAGATATCTACTCTGCGCTGGTCTAAATGATACTAGATGTCATTATTGACGAATATCAATCAATCAACGAACCTAATATAGCGCCTCTTCAAGACATCTACCCAAAGGCGCTGTCTGCGCTGGCCTAAATGTTGTCAGATGTCATTACTGACGCATAGTGCTACATTAGTTAGCAAAACTGTGCACAGTAAGCTGGAAGAGTCGCCTGTAGTGGGCACATACACAAGCGTGGAACAAACCAACGGATTCCAGTCGACAACCGACAGTTGGCAAGGTGTTCAGAGTCTCTGAAGTTATAGAACTCTGCAGTTTAAAGTTCACACGGTAAGCTGTCTTGTTGGCGCGGCCCCGGCATACCTTTTGGCTCTCTGTACCAGAGTGTACTCCATACCCCAACGGGCCTATCTCCGCTCGTCTGCTCGTGGATAATTGTTGGTCGAACGAATACGCACTACTACGAGAGCTTTGCTTGTGTCCCACCAGATGGAACAGTCACCCTCTTCCCCTTCGGGTAGAGCTGCTAGTTCTTTCCTCTGCTCAGTTTCGGAGGCGCTTGATGACCTTCCTAATTTTTCCATCTAGTCTCTAACGTGGGTCGGTAACGCCGCTGATTTTGGGCAGCGCTTTGAGCATTTTCAGTAACAATTACAATTACCATTGGTAAGGGCGTTGTCCATTTTCGGTTGCCAGGCCTTGAAGTACGACCACGTCCATTCCCAACGTCAGTCCGTCAGCTTTCAACAGGCTTCGGATCTCGTCTCCTGCGAACTGACGAAGGCGGAGTTTGCCGAAGCGCTCAGTCTCCGACCGGGTTCTCTGTTCGTCACGAACATGTTCAACCTCGTTGATACCAATGATAACGGATATATTTCGTTCAGAGAATTCCTCGACTTTTTTGTCATCTTTTCGAAAGGTTTTTCGAAGCTTAACTTATCAGTGTACGACTACGATGCTACTGCTACTGCCATTGCTACTAAAGTACTACTACTACAAATGCTACAACTAGCTACTACTTCCACAACAACTACTACATTATTACTTCTACTACTATGCCTTCTTATGTTTCTTCTTCGTTTACTACTACTATTAGGCTACTACTACAACCTATACAATAACTGATACTAGTCCTACTGTTGTTGGATTAAAAACTTGTGATCAGCCAAAGAGAGTAATAATTACAACATACCGTTTGACAAATCATATAATTAATTTTTTAACATTCCTTTATATGATAAAGCAAACAAATCTCGCGATACCAGATATCATACCTTTTCTCGCACGATTCCCCTTAATTTAATTTGCCTTACCTTATTCTAAGCAAATTACCTAAACTTGGTCCACCTGAACTAACCATTGATGCAGATATTTATAATGTATCTCGTCAGGTACTGCTGAGGATAAAGCGAAGCTTCTGTTCAACATGCACGACTTGCGGAAGACTGGAACATTGTCGAAAGAAGAATTCAAAATGATGTTGAGGTACTTATTAGCGGATCCTACTATATGTGGATGTATTTATATATAGTATCGTATTTAGGCATTTGTGTAGCGCCTCTAGCCTCTGGTAGGGTGAACCATTCGGAGCGCAAGTCCCCGCGAGAAGAAGAAGGTTTTGAGAAGAGCAAGAGAGGATGAGAGAGTACTAGATAGAATTTTAGAGCGAATTCATGTAGGTTTGTAGGTATTCATATATGCATGTTATCGTCATCAGCATCATCATCGTCGTCGTCGTCGTCGTTGTCGTCGTCATCGTCTTCGTCCTCCTCCTCGTTCTCCACCTCTTCCTCCTCATCATCATCATCACCATTACCATCGTCATCGGCTCCTGATAGAGTTAATTGGCGACTATATGTGCGAATAAATCTAAGCCTGCCTTCGCCTGTATTGCCTTCTCGCTCTCAAAGAAATTCGCCAAGGCCAAATTCCTAATGATGTTGAGTAAGATTGTGTTGGAATCTCTTTGCTGTCTAGATCGATGGTCGAACTGTCGAACGAGAAAATCGAAGAGAATCAGATCAATGGCCTGATCGATAACCTGTTCAGAGAGGCGAGAATCGACGAAAAGCAATCAGGAATCTCATTCGACGACTTCAATACGATCATGCATGACTACCAGGACGAGCTCAATTACGCATCACTCAACATTCAGAGTTAGTAACGGGAGTCTCAAACGTCCATAATATGTCATCTGTTAATAATTATAATAATAATAATTATTATTATTATTATTGTGTCATTGCCCCTAGAGACATAGGATCCATCAGGGTCTTGAAGATTGATTATGAATAATAAAAATAAACGCCTGGATGGCCCTTAATAATTGAACTATTATAATTATTATTTTAATTGTTATTTTTGACGAGGTAGTTGTAATTCCTCAGGCTCTTAAAACTACTGCTACTATTCTTCGTCGTCTTCTGTTTAATACTATCATTACTACTACTAATACTATTATTATTATTATTATTATTATTATTATTATTATTATTATTATTATCATTATCATTGTTGCAAATTGGTCAATTCTTTCGTCATTGGCAACATCATCATCATCATTGTCAAGTAATTCTGTCGCTATCCTTACTGCTGCTATCTTTATCTCTATCGTTTCCGCTGCCGTCTTTATCGTCATTCTGATGGTAATTTACAGTTGGAGATCTTAAAGCACCGGAGGTGAAGGGTCGCAGAGATAATGCGACAATCAAAGCTCGAAAGACCATCATCAGAGCCTACAGGTGAGCCTTTACTATCGCTATGCTTGCCTTAGAAATCCTACAAGATACGATGCCTGGAAATGTTATCCAGATCGGCAGAGCTATTGTTGGTGGCTGCCTGTTTGGTAAATTCGATATTTAAATTCGCTACCCATGGGTAATAATTGAGTGATCGATCGATTGATTGATTGGTTTGTTGGTTGATTGATTGATTAATTGATTAATTGATTGACTTATCTTCCCGAGGCAAGAATGATCCCTCGGTTATTTTGGACAATTATTTTTATTTTCATTGCCCTTCCTGAGGTACTGAAAATTCCCTCAGAGATTTCAATATTAATTGTACAGTGTATTGGGACGGTTACGCTTCTTCTGCCTTCAGCATGGGGCCAACAAAAAACGGCAAGGTACACATTATTAATATTTAACGACGATGGCATCTATTTAGTTACCATAGGTTACATTGATGCTACACAATAATACGTTACATTGTTGTAGCAATGACGACTCAAGACCAGGTCAGAGCCGCCAGTCTCTGATCGATACGATTCGTCCGATAGAGACGTCTGCACCTGTGGGTCCAGCGGCCGAGAGATGGGCTTCTATCCTGAGATTCTTCGAGAACTACCGAAGGCAGATCTTTTGGCTGTCCCTTTATACACTCGTCACCGCCGGAATCTTCATCGAAAGAGCTTACTGTAAGTCCACAGCATTAGCAATCACTGTAATTGGCATTATTATTCTTTGTGTTATTTTTATTATGATTGTAATACTGATTGTGCTTGTGATTTTGATGTGGATATTTCGATGTGTGACTGTGGATACTGGATAGTGACTGTTAATGTGGCATATAGTTGATAGTGATAATGACAGTGGTCGCGGTAGTGGTTATGGTGGTGGTTGTGGTAGTGTTAATGAAAATGGTAATGGTAATAAAAAAAATTAAAATAATAATTATGAGAATAATATAAAATGTCGTTGCATTTCAATTCGCAGCATGATTGCAAACACAGCATAAACCAATGTTAATAAGTCTAGCAGGATTGGAATTTTACCGTCGGCAGGCATACAATGCACTCATCACGTTATAAATCTGATGATCTGACCAAACGATCGCAGCCGCCTAGCGAGAGAAGGGACAGTCAACCTTACTATCGGGTATACGAACTATCTCAAAGTAGCGCCTTATAACTTCCTACTGATTTGTTTATTGATCAATTGACATTTACCATTACGATAACATTAACCGCCAACCTTTACTTTCCAGATTACTCTGTGGAGCGAGAACACTCTGGGCTTCGGCGCATCGCTGGTTACGGCGTGACGGTGACGAGGGGAGCTGCCAGCGTCATGATGTTCACCTATGCGTCACTGCTCGTGACCATGTGTCGTAACCTAATCACCTATTTGAGAGATACGTTCCTGCATCGATTTATTCCTTTTGATGACGCCATCGCGTTCCACAAGTACATTGCACTTCTGGCTCTTATATTCACGTGTGAGTATTAGAAGTGCAATGATTAATTTTTCATTGGTTGTTGGCTACACAAATTTTAATTAGTAATTGGTTGTTCGAAATAAGCATTGCAATTAGTTAGGCATTTGTTTAATTGTCGATATGTATTGTAGTTTGCAATTATTTATTTGTAATGGGTGATTAGAATTGTGATTAGTAGTTGGTTATTGGTAAGAAGTAGACCGCATATAAATAGACAGATGGCATTGATGAATGGGATGAGACAGGTGTCCAAGAGTTGAATCACGGTGCTGCAATGAACCGAGAGGTATGAAGAGGTGTCGTCAGAAAAGCATCAGACATCAACGAGCTATACGTTAATGATCTTTATTACAACACAGTGTCGTCAAACTAAAACTGTTACTTTAAAATGTGTTTGCCTGCTTGGTAACTGCTCCACTGCTTGCATTCTGGTAGTACCAGTCCCAAGCCTGGATAAAAGAAAAGTGCGATGTTAACGATCTTTGCCATCACACAGTGTCGATAACTGAAGTTACTAATCTACTACTATTACTACTACTCAGCAATTTTAACAGAAATGTGATCTTTGTGTCACAATCCAGTTGTCCACATCATCGGTCACTGTATCAACTTCTACCACATTTCGACACAGACGGCCAGCGATCTGGCCTGCCTCTTCCGGAACTTCTTCCATCCGTAAGTCGAGTCTTGCACGAATCGGAACTTACCGTGTTTTCTTATTTTGTGCAGGGACTTCCCATCTTTAACCCTGACCCCTCCAATTATTGCATCATACGCATTAAAATTGGCCGCTCCCAGCAGACTCAGGATTGGTAATGGTTAATACCGTGTACTCCGAATTTATAAAGTGTAACTTGTGAGCGATCATCCTGTGCAAATCAAACTCCATCAATCGTTCATCAATTCAACTATCCATCCACGAATACTTTCATTGATTCATCTTTTCATCTACTCATAGATTAGTTCATTCATTCATACATCGACCCATCCATCCACCGATGAGCAAATCCATCCTTTAATCTATCCATTCATGCTGATTCGTGTAATGACTATTTGCGGTTCCTCTCGCAGCGCTCGCGATTAAGCTGGTGCCCTACGCTAGGCCTTCGAGTTGCACTTTAGATGTATGGAGATTACGCTTACAATTACTGTAGAGCTCGAGAACAATTGATGATCGATTTGAACAAATCATGTATTAGCAACCGAGCATGTAATCTCGTAAAAATGTTTACGTAGCGTTTGTATTGGACGCCGCCGCGTTTTGGAGGTGCCAGTCCAAGACCTTGACGGAATAGGAAGGCGTTGCAGTCATGGATTCAAAAACTTGGAACTTTTTGTGGATTTTTAGAACCGATGCTCTGCCAAAGTTTCATCGCTGGTGTTGGGAGACGATTACAGGTAAAGATGTATCACTTGTAGAATGTGTTTGTCTATATGGCCTGCTGGCTGCCGTTATTGAGGCTATATAGTCAGTCAGTCAGTCAGTCAGTCAGTCAGTCAGTCAGTCAGTCAGTCAGCAGTCATTTAATCAGCCAGTAAGTCATGCATTCATTCATTCAATCAGTCAGTCAGCCAGTCAGTCAGTCAATCTTCCAGTCAATCAGTCAGTCAGTCGGTTAGTCAGTCAGTCAGTCAGTCAATCTTTCAGTCAATCAGCTAATTCATTCATTTACTCAATACATCAAGCAATTGGCAATCTATTCCTCCACTGACTCACCCACTCATTTAAGTAATCAATTTACGCATGCATTAACGCATTCTTCAAGCAATCAAGAATTCATTCATTCACTCAGTATGTCACTCAGGCAACAAATGAATCAATCAAACAATTGCTCATTCAATCAATCATTCATTTACTCGCTCATCCACTCACCCAATCAATCACATCATCCACTTCACTCCATCCTTCCTCTCATCCTTCCAGGTCTGACCGGGGTAGCCCTCACGATCCACATGTTCATCATCTACGTCTTCGGTATCCAGTTCGCCCGTCGCCACACCTACAAGGGCTTCTGGTACACACACAACACCTACCCCATATTCTTCATCCTGATGATCCTTCACGGGGCTGGCCGTCTCGTTCAGGCCCCTCTCACCTACAACTTCATCCTCGGTCCAGTCGTTCTCTTTGCCATCGACCAACTCGTCAGCATCAGTCGCAAGAAGATCGAGATCGCCGTCGTCAAGGCCGAGCTACTGCCTTCCGGTGAGTAGTAGCAGCGAAATCACATGATTGCAGTAAAATAATGCAATGCAACTGCAACATCATATTGCCCTTCTTCTGAAGTTCAGAAGCACAATAGCAGACCGGAGCAGAAGAGAAATCTACGAACCAGAAAATACTAGGACATAGCAGGACAGAGCAGAATAGTGACTGACGTACCAGAGAAGACTGGGACATAGCAGACCAGAATAAAACGGAACGTGCTCTGGCATAACAGAAAAACTAGATCAGAATTTACCCTAGGACATTGCAGAACAGAAAAGAAACTGACGTACCAGAAAAAGACTAAGACATAGTTGATCTTAATAGAATTGATTGTGCCTAGACGGCGCAATTGCAGCTGCAATGCAGAGCTATTGCGCGTAAAGGACGTGCTCAAGGTCCCTACACAGTTACCACCTCGGATGAGTTTCAAACCCGTACTCTCCGCGTTACAAGTCGACCGCTATAATAGCTCATCGGCCACCATGCCACTCAGTCCACTCCGTTCTATTCTGTTCAGTTCTTGTCTGTTCTGTTTTGTTTTGTTCTGTTCTGTTCTGTTCTTTTCTGATATGTGATCTTCTAGTCTGTTCTGCTTTAATCCTATCTGCTCTAGTCTTTCTGTTCTCTTGTGTTATTTCTCAGTCTATTCTGGTTAACCGTCTACAATGGTGAGTCAATTTATATTCTGCCCATTTCGATTCTGCCTCTAAGTACATGTCTGCCATTGCACTATCGAGCGCCCCCAACAGAGGCGTTGATCGCTTATAGATTGTGGTTGTCTCCCCTGTTTAGATGTCACCTACTTGGAGATACGCAAGCCGCTGAACTTCGAGTATCAGTCGGGGCAGTGGGTTCGAATCGCGTGCCTGGCGCACAGCAAGAATGAGTACCACCCGTTCACCCTGACCTCGGCCCCCCACGAGGAGAACATCAGCCTGCACATCAGAGCCTGCGGACCGTGGACCATCGGAATCCGGAAGCTGTACGATCCTCGAGTTCTTCTGGAACACTCACTGCCAAAGGTAGGCCTAAAGATTTAGATGTACGAAGTCAGGTTAGAGACGGGAAGCAAGAGTGTAGACTGGAAGCCAGAGCATTGACTGGAAGCCAGAATATACACTGTACATCAGAGCATAGACTGAAAGACAGAGTATAGACTAGAAGCCAGAGTACAGACTGGAAACCAGAGTACAGACTGGAAGCCAGAGTACAGACTGGAGACCAGAGTATTGACTGGAAGCCAGGATATCAGCTGGAAGCCAAAACTTGTAACTTGTTGTAATTATTACTGTAAACAGGAAAACGGGACACACTGGAAGCCAGGGATTGGACTGGAAACCCAGAATATGGACTGGAAGCCAGGGTATCAACTGGAAGTTGAATCCTCCGTTTCTCTTTATCGTTACAGGTCTTTCTTGACGGACCCTACGGCGAAGGCCATCAAGACTGGTGCAAGTACGAGGTCTCAATCCTCGTCGGGGGTGGCATTGGGGTCACCCCTTTCGCCTCCATCCTCAAGGACATCGCCCACAAATCACAGACCGGCGTCAAATTCGCCTGCAAGAAGGTGCGAGACGATACATCATGCATATTCATCGGCACACGTGGTGCCTGCTCATAACCAATTTGCATATTCAACACGTCACTATTCTCTGTGTAGATGTGGGTACCATGAATGATCCATGCTCTTTTCTTGTCCTTTTTGCTCTGGCATGCTCTGTTCTTTCATGTTCTGATATGCCATCATCTACAATTCTAGTCTTTTCTGTTCTGTTCTTACAATGAACAGAATCATTCAATTTCCCCTCCTTTTTCTCACCGTACCTTCCTGTTTCAATTCCTTAATCGTTATTTTACCTGAGCTTACCTACATCTATCTATCTATCTAACTGTCTGTCTGTCTGCCTGTCTGTCTGTCTGTCTGTCCGTCTATCTATCTATTCATCTATCCACATATCTACGTACCTATCCATCTACCTATCATTCTGTGCAATTTACATATCGCCCCTTGTGTCCGGAGTCGCTCTGAACCAAGGTCCGGCTATGAAGCGAAGTCTTGAGAATTTCATAAATGAAACTAGACATGTACCGCGGGAGAGAACGTAGAACGTAGGTCATTGGAGTTTCTATTCCAAGCGGTTCTACTGTCACTAGGTTTACTTCTTCTGGGTGACGAGGACCCAGCGTCACTTCGAGTGGATGACGGACATCATCCGAGAGGTGGAGTCGAAGGACACGAGCGGGATCGTCTCTGCTCACATCTTCATCACGCAGTTCAAAGAAAAGTTCGACATCCGAACTACGATGCTGGTAAGGGACTTAGGAACCTACTAGGCTACGGGAAGAGGAACTATGGTGTTTGCGGTGGTAGTGGGCGCGGCCGACTGAGAAACTTAAAGGGCCCCGAGGAGAGGGACTATGGTGATCGTGGTAGCATGAGATAGTAGTGCGTAGTGATGGTGGTTGTTGTGGTGCAGTTTGTTTTTACAGCGTAGGTGTTAGTGGTGTTGGTGTTGGTGACGGAGGTGTTGTTGGTGGGATTGTTGGAGAGGTGAAAATTTTGATATTATTGTGGTGGTGATTATCGCGGTAGTGGTGAAGATGATAAAGTGAAGATGGTAGAGTAATGGTAAAGTAAATGGTAAGGTAAAGTAAAGTGATGGTAAAGTTTGTGGTGTTATTGGTGACTGTGGTGATTACACTGTTGAAGAGGAGAGAGGGAGACAATGAGATAGACAGAGCGACGGAGAAAGACAGGAAGAAGCTGTCAGAAGGAGAGAGAGAAAGAAAGAGAGACAGACAGACATACAGACACAGACTGACACAGACAGACGAAGCAAGAGAGAGCGAGAAAAAGAGCAAGACAGGGAGAGACAGATACAGAGAGAGACGGAGAAAGAGACAGAGAGCCAGAGACAGAGAGACAGAGACTGAGACAAACAGAGACAGAGACAGACAGAGACAGAGAAATAAAGAGAGACATACAGACAGACAGAGAGACACATAGACAGACGGAGAGAAAGAGAAAGATAAACAGAGAGAGAGGGGGGGGGTTATTAACCTAGAAAGTATTCGTAGGCTTTGTTATTGGTAATAGTGGTCATTACAATAGGAGAAAGAGAGACAGATGGGAAAACAAAAAGACAGAGATGCATTGAGATAGATAGAGATAGACAAACAGATAAAGACAGAATACAGTAAAGCGAAGAATTACCTGGGAAGTACAATTGAAAGCTTTTGTTCGTCTATGTTTTCCAGTACATCTGCGAGAGATACTTCCAGAAGATCTCTGATTGCAGTCTCTTCACTGGTCTCAAGTCCATCACTCATTTTGGTCGACCAGACTTTGATCAATTCTTCAAAGCCATTCGCATTGAACATACAGACGTGAGTGACCACCGGATGACTTGGCTGTCTAACGCACGTTCATATAATTTTAGTCTGTACCAGTCTAGTTCAATCTAGTCTTAGTTTGGTTAAGTCATGTCTAATCTAATCCAGATTGTTCTAATCCAATCCAGATCATTCTAATCCAATCTAGGTCATTCTAATCCAATCCAGACAATTCGAATTCAATCTAGATGATTCCAATCAAATCAAGATCATTCTGATTCAATTCAGACAATTATAATCCAATCTAGAACATTCTAATCCAATTCAGATTATTCTAACCCAATACGGTTAATTCAGATCCAATTCAGACCATTCTAACCTAATCTGGTCATTCTAATCCAATCCAGATAATTTATAACCAAATCAGAAGTCATCTTATTTTGGCCATCCTAACATCATGAATGCATGAATCATGATCTGTCATAAATTTCCATCTATCTCTCCATAGTATAACGATGCGCGTTCCTGTGAGTAGTAATCTTGAAGAGGCGTTAAATAGATCTTCGTTCTGAAGTAATGAATTTGCCGTTTTCCTTGATCTTACGAGTTCGTAGAGTGGAATGACAGTGACGAAATGCATTAGAATATATTGGATCAAATTTGAATACTTTAGAACGCTATCAAATGTATTTCACAAATTATAGGCTCTAAAGTATGTCAATATTCCGCTACGCATCAGAATATGCTGCACTGCATTGGATCGCGCCAGTGCGCAGCATAATAGACTAGAAATATTATGCGCTTACACCGGCAGTGACCCAAATCGCGACTGTTTCAGAATACAAATAGAAGGCCTTTTGGTATTGCGCTGTACGTGGTATGAAATAACTTATGCAGTTTTGAAATTCCTGTGTTGTTAATATCCCTGAACGTTCAACAAAGTACTTGGGAATGCGTGCCATGTTTGTCCTTATAGTATAACTTTAATAGGGTTCCGTTTGCTTGATTGCAGCGGGGCCCCATATATTGAATGGGGACCCTGGTATAAGAATACCTTTAATGCATGAGGAGAGTGTAATATTACAATGAATTTCAACCTTGGCAGGTGAGTGGCGCAGTTGAATTATGAGTCGTGTATAGGCCCGCCGATGATAAGTTCTCAAAGGTCTATTTTAGACTATTTATGGTCACTTATGAATAATAGCTGTTTTCTTGGTTCCGCAGTATCTCTGTGATTGAAATGCGTAGGCCAACTTCTTTCTTTCTGTCTCTGTCTCTGTCTCTGGCTAGGTCACTATGTCTGCCTATGTCTATGCCTCTGCTTCTGTCTCAGTTTCTGCTTTTCTCTTTCTCACTGTCTCTCTGGCTCTCTGTCTCTGCCTCTGCCTCTGTATATGTCTCTGTCTCTGTTTCTGTCTGTCTGTTTGCCTGTCTCTCTCTGTCTCTCTATCTGTTTGTCTCTGTCTGTCTGTCTGTCTCTCTCTCTGTCTCTATCTCTCTCTCCTTTTGATGATAACGACGATTATGATGATTAAGATTCTGGCGATGACGTTGATCAAATATGATGATAATGATGATTAATATGAGTATAATAATGACGACGATGATGACGACGAATTACATTCATTGAAAACACGTCCGTTTCAATTGTAGACTAATTTCTTTGGAGTCTTCAGCTGTGGTCCTCCTCCAATGACTCGCAGCGTAGAGACAGCTTGCTCCAACGCCAATCAATCGTCTGACGATGCTCTCTTTGTCCACCATTATGAGAACTTCTAAGCCTTGCATGACGCTCTTGGCTGAAGCTTATGGCTGAAGCTTTTGGTTGAGACTATTGACAGAAGCGTTTGATTGATAATTTTGGCTGAAGCTCTTGACTGAAGATTATTTGTAGGAAGGCTCTGTTCTTTGGCTGTAGATTTTGGCTGAAGCTCTTGGCTGAAGCTTTTAACTGAAGCATTTGGGTAAAGCTTTTCGCTGAAGCTTTTGGGTTAAGGTTTTTGGTGAAACATTTTAGTGAAACAATTTTATAGTTGTCTATACTTGTTTCAGTCGGCAATCATTTTGTAAAACTGTAATATCAATGTATTTTAGCAGAAGTGTAGCATCTAAGTTCTTAATTGTTTGCGATTTTATACCAGTTGGGTGAAAGGTATGGTGCAGTCGTGTAACAGTGTACTGTAGCAGTTTTGTTGCAGCTATGGTTCATATATTTTCCGAGTGTGTTAACGTTGTGTAGCTATGACTCAGATTTTTTTATTCTGCTGTTGTTCTAATTCAATATTCGGCAGTTGCATTATATATAGGTAGCAGTTTGATGAAGTGTTGCAGCAATTTTCTGGACTTATGTCGCAGATTCAAATTCCACCAGGACAGTAGTGTGTTTGAGATTATTGCACCTCTGTTAAACGTGTACACTGACCTTACGCTGTCGGTGGGGAGATGAGACGATGAGTGAGAGGACTGGTCACCGACGCACGTGTGCCGAGGCTAAGAAGGGTGAAGTCGCTTACATTTCAAACTCACGGCTGCCTCTCTGGGAGGATCATGGTACCGCTGCTTTTGATCTCTTAGGGGATGCTCAAATGATGTTGCAACTCCAGAATGTGGTGATACTCAGGAACCATCATGGGTTGGTTGGCCAATGGCCAAACATTAAGATTAGTCTATTATTGAATATTGTATGTTATAAAACAGGTCTAAAGCATACGTTCTTAACCAGGTCTTATGGCCTCTATTTTATCCGTTATGTATCCAATGTGACTCTAGTTATTTTATTTCGTCTATTTTCGTTCTGTGCTACACGAAATACACATATTTGAAATAAACTTCTGGATGAATAATTGAGCACTTTGGGGATATTAGAACGTGAAAAGCCTACTTGTTTTCAGAACACAATTGAACATCAGCGTTACAAGACGACTGCATAACCAGTCGGCCACCTTGTCACGTGGTAAAGAGCACAGCAATTTCATGGAACCTAACAGAAGATACTGCAGCATGTCAGAACAGACCAGAATAGAACACGGCAGAACGCATCAGAACACAGCGAAACATATCGCAACATAACAGAATTGTAAGCGTAATCATAATCTTAACATTTCTACAGCGCCCACAAAAGCTAAGTCGCGGGAACCAGCTTAATTACAGGCGCCTTAATGAAAGAAAATCGATATGCAGAGGTTCAAAATCTAGAGAGTCAGACAGGCAGACAGTCAGACGGCGAAGGTGGATGGTTCTTGGACTTGAAACAGCGAGGAAGGGAGGGCGAAGAGAAAAATTCAGGATAGGAATTGTGAAAAAAAGACTGTTTCAGTCTTGAGTGGAAACATGTCGGCAGATAGCAAGAGTTGAAGATACCGAAGATATAGCCACAGCACTTCGTGGCATACAGACAAATCGCTCGGTCTCCAAACTATGTCAAGTGTGTCAATCTCTTTCTCTGTCAATATTTGCTCATATTTAGAGATGCAAATATTATTCTTTCTCAGCCTGAAGCCACAATCTAACCAGCGTCGCCGTGCACTGCGCGGAAAATTCACGTCTAAAGCTCTTTCTGAGAAATACGATACCTCGCTACCGCTTCGGTGAAATCATGCGTAACCTTTGGCTTTGTAAGCAACAAACGGGCGGTTCTTGGTTTTGATGAAGGAATGCAATAGTGTTTGTCGAAGCGTGATAGCTACAGAGAACAGCGATGATATCGAGGCGTGACGGTTTGGTTGGAGAGGGTAGCCGGACGCCTGTAACTTTAGTGATCTCTCTTCAATTTTTATTTTCTCTAGCCGCCTCCTCCTCCTCCTCCTCCTCCCCCTCCCCTTTTCCTCATAACTGAGTGCCTCACTCACATTGTCTTGAATTTGTATATGTTTCTCTTTCTTTCTCTATTTGTCTGGTTATTGAGCTCTCTCTTTGTTTGTCCCTGTCTCTGTCTTCTGTCTCTCTCTGTCTGTCACTGTCTGTCTCTGTCTGTCTTTGTCTGTCTCTGTCTGTCTCTGTATGTCTCTATGTCTGTCTCTGAGGGCGGTTTACAAGTCCTCAGCACGCCATCTCATCTACCCATCGACAACTTGGGTTAGTGTACTCGTCGCGGCTGAGTTAGCTAAGGGCGCAGGTGGAACATACATACATGCATACATGCATACATGCATACATATATAGATACATACATACATACATACATTCATACATATATAAATACATACATACACACTTAAATAAATACATACATATATACACACATACATACATACATACATACATACATACATGCATACATACATACATACATACATACATACATACATACATACATACATACATGCATACATATATAAATACATACATACATACATACATTCATACATACATACATACATACATATATAAATACATACATATATACACACATACATACATACATACATTCATACATATATAAATACATACATACACACTTACATAAATACATACATATATACACACATACATACATACATACATACATACATGCATACATACATACATACATACATACATGCATACATACATACATACATAGTATGCAAATAGTATGTACATACATACATACATACATACATACATACATACATACATACATACATACATACATACATACATACATACATACATACATACATACATGCATACATATATAAATACATACATACATTCATACATATATAAATACATACATATATACACACATACATACATACATACATACATTCATACATACATACATTCATACATATATAAATACATACATACACACTTACATAAATACATACATATATACACACATACATACATACATACATACATACATGCATACATACATACATACATACATACATGCATACATACATACATACATAGTATGCAAATAGTATGTACATACATACATACATACATACATACATACATACATACATGCATACATATATAAATACATACATACATTCATACATATATAAATACATACATATATACACACATACATACATACATACATACATACATACATACATACATACATACACACATACATGCATACATACATACATACATAGTATGCAAATAGTATGTACATACATACATATATATACACATACATACATAATACAAACATACATACATACATACATGCATACATACATACATACATAGTATGCAAATAGTATGTACATACATGCACACATATATCTATATATGCAAACATACATACACACACTGGCATGCATGCATATACGAAGCAAACACATGTTCCAATGCACATACCAATACACTCATACGCACACTTATCGGTGCTCGACGCAAGTTATTGATATCGTTGGGCGATAATATGAAGACTCCGACACGACAATAGATTTCTGTGTCGCTTCCCCTAGAATAGGAAGTAAAGCGTGAAGTCATCTTCATGGAGGGATTTCCCGCTCAATTTAATTGCCTACTTAATATGAGGACCAGGTATGAACAAACAGATGACGATAACTGCGTTGACTTCTTCTTAGAGATCCGTTGGTGTTGCCAGTCCAAAGCCTTGGTAACGAGGAGTGCGACCGTGCAAAGTCAACTGGTTTTTAAGCACAAATATCACCGTGGTATCTAAACAGACAATACGCGTGATCAGGCAGGACCATTCTCAAGTCGAGAAAAAGGAGGAGGGCGTTAGTGATCAAATCTGTTATGCAATAATAATAATAACAATAATAATAATAACAACAATAATAATAATAATAACAATAATAATAAAAATAATAATAATAATAAAAATAATAAAAATAGTAATAGTAAAAATAATAATAATAATAATAATAATAACGACAATTTATATGGTGCTGTAAGGCAGCCACATCGCTACAAAGGCGCCTCACAAACAACTAACTAGAGAAATAAGCCGTACGCGCTGGTGATGCCAGTCCAAAGTTTAGATTAAGAAGGGTGCTTCCGGTCATCTTTTTTGTGACTCTTCGCCACTAACCATAAGCTACTCATATTCTGATTAGTAGCAGCGTCAGTAGTTGAAGCGGAACTAGTGGTAGATGTAGTGGTATACTCGTAATTATTGAGAAGTTTGCTGAATGCACAAGGTACCAAACGATGGCTTGCACAGGCGACTCAGAGCCGTGAGAGCAGTCCGTGACTTAGTAGCAGGCCTGTATATATATATATATTAGATTTGATCATTTATATATATGTATATATATATCCCGTTGCGCTAACCTGGCTGACAAATGCATGGAACATCCTGGACATTGTTATTCGTCTGTTGCGAAACCTGTAGCGCTCGCATAAAACTTTTGTTCAAGCCACCTTGCGTTCTTTCAAGCCGTGAGTCAGACAGGTCACGTGATTTGAACCAGACCAGGAAGTGCGTGGGGTCGCTTTTGCGCCGCATTGTCTCATAAGTTCGTGGACGCTATCGCGCAAGACATTATTGCGCACGCCTCCGAGGAAAACATTTCGCATTCCGGAACGTCTTGAGTTGATTTTGTTCTTGTTTTGCTGTTGTCTAGGACCGCGCTGCACATAAAAAGCGGCGCAAAGCTGAGGAAAAGATTTCTGGACCCTGGCATTTTGCAGAAGCGCAAAATGACGAAGGAAACGATTTTCAGATTGTCACCTTTGTTGATTGTTCTAATGTGTTTGCGGGTGAACATCTATGGTAAGTTCGATTTGTTTCAATATCTTTTCGTTATTTTTGAAAAGTTGTCTAAAAAACCGTGAAATTAAATTAAATCTTGGTTTCGACTGCGATCCGACTTTATGTCAAAGTGTTAAGAGGTAAATGTAAACTGTCAACATATATCAGCGTCACGACCAGCTTAACACGGGCGCAACAGAAATACAAGCTGCTCTGTTCTTTTCGAAGCCTGGTCACAGAACCCGAGGAGGTCAAGGCGAGGAGACATTGTATAATCGCCTATCAGGAAGCGAATCAATAACTACTATTATCAGCGCTCGTGAATAATATGGTGCTCTGCTTTTGGTCTTCAAGTGGCGCTTTAACATTTTAGATATTACGATCACGATTACAAAGATGAAATTAATTTTTAGGTTGTAGATTAAGGCGCAGTGTATAATTTATTGCGCAGGTAGGGGAACGGAAGGTGGATTAAAAAGAAACTATTCATAGAATAGAGAGATCATTAAACTTAATGTCTTCCTGCCACTATAATCTCTACACTATGAAGTGGCGCTTATAATTCTAAGGTAACATCGGAACGTTAATGATTATCGCAACAAGGAAATAATAATCACCATTTTAATTACATCACTTTGAATAAACTGTTCAAGTCATTGGCTGGATAACTTTGTTGAAGAGGTGCTGTTTAAATTTTCGGGATGAATTAATGAATTAATACAGCTAAACCGCTCTAACCAACTGCTCGTTGAAGTACTGTATTATATTGTGTCTAAGAAAGTGTGCTGCGACTCTAGAACCACTCAGAAGCGCTGCTAGTGCGCAAAGAAATATTAGTAGTAGGCCAATACAATAGTTTCAGTGTAACGACACTGTGTGAGAATAATAATCGTTTGCGTCGCCATACTCTTTCATTCAGGATTGAGACTGGCACTGCAGAGCACGAACAGTGGAGGAGTTAAGCATGCTGATCGCGAAGAATGAAGGCGTTATTCATTGCGTGCTCTTAGTTGAGACGGTCTGTGGGGACCAAAGCATTTCTCAGACCACAATCAAAGACTTTGGCATTAACATCTTGCGCCTGTTGTTGACTAAGGAGCTTCATGAAATCCTGGCCTTATAGCTCAGCTTTGGCTGGGATTGACTGTATAAATGAGCAGGCGTGCTGCTTTCATTGGCCCTGAAAATCGCACCAATCGACAGTGTTCCATTTGGCCAGGGCTTCAAGTAAAATAGTGATAATTGATGATGATAAATAATAATAATAATAATAATAATAATAATAAATAATGGTAATAATAAATAAATAATGATAATAATAAATAATAATGGCGTAATTCCCATTATTATTATTATTATTATTATTATTATTATTTTAATATTTGTAGCGACCACAGTTCTGTCCAAAGTCATGTTTAAAGGAGGAGGGCGACGTTGAATTGAAACCACGATAATCGACATTTATTTCTTCGTAGCCCTTCAAAAATAGTATATTATAAAATAATAAACACTATAATTCAAATTATTATAGTAATCACAACAATACAACCAAAGCTAGTGACAGAAATCGCGGCAACTGCGCTGGGAATGATCTGAACTGATCGCAATTTGTCCTAGTTCTGTTTTCGCTTTAACAACGAAAATAATTACCGCAACGTTATGCAAACTAATGCTAATTCATACAACTAATTATTCCAAAGCTTTAGCCAATCACGTGTATTACTATTCTCAGAACTAATCGTCATTGTCTCCGGTTTGTTTTATCCACTTTTAGCTCAGGACATCACAACTGGGGGACAAACAGCGTCGGTATCTTCCGTTTCCAGCTCGACCACAACAACATCCAAACCTGCACCGTCACCCACTGGTAAGGGGTTGCCAATCCATATCAAAGGGCTTTGTTCTTTAGTCATCCTCTTGTCTTCTGCTACCTTCGCCAATGTTCTGACTCTAGCGGTGCCAGTCCCAGGTCTGGATAAAACAGGAGGGCAACGCCAATTATCTTTGTTATCACACAGTGTCGTAAAACTGTAACTATTACTATCTTCTCTCTTTCTTTTTACCTGTTGCCTGTGATTCAGTGATGAATGGCGTGAGTCAATCAATAAATCGATCAATCGGTCAATTGATCTTTTTCTGACTCTTGACCTGATTACGGTTTAGTTTTGGAGTGTTGATGCCTTGTGCTTTAGACATGTGCACCGGCGCTTAAGAAGTTGTTTCTCCTTCTGATAATTAGACGCCAGACTGAATATGTGGTTTAATTTCGTTCGTGTTGTTGCCACTATAGTTAGTGGCCTTTTAAATAAGATCAAACGTGTGTGTGTACTCGATAAGTACACAAAACTCAAAGGGTAACTTGTTGAACACTTGTGATTGTCCTAATCTTGCTGTACAATCTAAGAGACACAAGGTCACTCTATAAGTCTCAATTACCATTAATCGTGTGGGGCCTCTCATCTTTAACTCTTTCAAAGTAAACACACCTGTTAGCTGCTCTACCAATCTTATTTCTCGTCTGCAAACAAAAATGTGTGTCGAGTCTTCTGCACCTTTTTGGAGACCTAAAGAAAAAACTTCCGCTTTTTGGATCAGATGTACAGCGGTGGAAATATGAACTTTCACTGATTGTATGCTTGTTTACATAATGACTTGCGTGACAATACAAAAAAACTGACTTTAAATTTATTGAACCGTTTTTTTTACCATTTTGCAAGGTGTTGCAATAATTATTTCCAACAGTGTAGAACTTAAAACAGGCCGTAAGTTACTAGTCGTCACTGATACAACTGTCACTTCCGCTTTCACATACATGTAGTTGTGCATTTCTATTCAAGCCAAGACGTGTGCTGAGTTAGGCAACTGCACCTGTGGTACCGAACCATCTAACAAATCTCCAGCAAAACATGGCAACGAGACAGAGGTAGTAGAGTACCATCCGTTCGATGGGTGGTACAATAACTTTGCTCATCCGGAATGGGGAGCTGCTGGTAAGCCTCATCAATGTCATGCTAAGTTCTGGTATTTTATGGTATGACATTTTACTTAAAGTCATGGTATGGTATTTTATGTTATAAATGGTATTTTATGTCATATAATGATATTTTGTGTCATGGTATTTTATGTGATTGTATGGTATTTTATGTTATGGTATTTTATGTGATGGTATGGTATTTTATGTGACGGTATACGATATTTTATGTTATGGTATTATATGTGATAGCATAATATCTTATTTTAGGATATGGTATTTTTTGTAATTGTATATTGTTGTGTTGTGCTGTGGTGTGGAATTTTACGTCAAGTCAAAATAAACAGTGTGGCATGTTATGATTTTATGTTAAGTCGGGGCATGGCATTTATTGCTAAGTAATGGCCTGGTATTTCATGCTAAGTAATGGAATGTTATGTTAAGTTATGGTGTGGTAAATACTAATGCAAGACCGGACTTCCAAACACCTCTTCAGCTAATTCAATCAATCAAAATTTATATCGAGGTGTTCAGCATCTCTGCTCAGAGGCTCTCCCACCAAGAAAAGCGGAAGAAGACAGTCTTTATGAGCCCACAGAAAGGCGAAGGTGGGGCTTGGCGAAATGCACCCCGGTGGAGGCCTCCTTAGTGTCATGTCATCTTTCTGTCATTGTATGTTTTTCTGATGTGCTGCAGTGCGAAATTTTATGTTAAGTCGGGGCATGACATTTAATGCTAAGTATGTTAAGTAATGGAATGTTATGTTAAGTTATGGCACGTCACATTGTCGTATTAATACATTTCTGGTCGTCGCTGAAGTCAGCAACGTGTTAGGACGTGCGAGACCGTCTGAACACTACCTCAAACTAAACAGAGCTTTAAACAAACATCAAGAGGGATGTGTTAGAGCAAAACAGTTGCACACTTGTCGGTTTATTTAAATAAAGCAACTTTCATTTCATGCGACTGCAGTTAACGTGGTAAACATAGTCGTCGTAAATTTTTTATTCTTTGAGAAATTAGGACCTACTTTCAGCCGCGCAGAAAAGGAAGTGAAGGTACATTGATCAAAGTTAGATGAAGCCATATATATATATACATAGATATTTATATGTATATATTTATCTGAAAATGGTTCAAGCAGCATAGTATTTGCACACTTGATATTGTCGGTTCGACCTATAAATCAAGAAAGCGACGTCCTTAAGAACATGCCTGAGCTTGATTCGAGTTTACGACACGCTCGTGTTCTTTGGAAAATGGTTTCGGTTACGGTAATCTCCAAAATATCGCATAGCGCCAATTCTCAAGAGTGACTATCACAGGATGTACCCAATAATGTGAGTTTTTGGTGCCGTAATAACTATGAGCACTTCTTCTATGGCGGTGTTGTTAAGGTTATATTGAAACGACACTGTGGCGGTTGCGCTACAGATATTGCTCATTCACGAAAAATTGGAACTCTGCACAAATTTTAATAACAATTGTAGAAAAAACTGCAGCACGATCGCTATAATTTTTGCCCACCTACAATTTCAGGATAATTTTGCAACTCTGAGTAGTCTAATTTATTAATTGCAATTGTAGGAAAAACTGAAACACACTCAAGCTGCTTAAATCTTCAATTACAATTTTAAACAATAATTACAACACAGTGGCACATCGCAGATATTTGGTTAATTAAAATCATAGATAAAATTACAGCAATGATACAAGTACTTATATGTTCGTGTTCAGAAACCGCCCTGCTGAGGTTATTACCCCCTGCCTACGGCGATGGGACCTACGCACCCTCGGGTGCAAACAGAGCCAACCCTTTGGACGTCGCTAGGGTGGTCTTCGATGGCCCAACTGGAATGGGTTCCTACAGGAATCGAACGGCATTCCTTGTGTTCTTTGGTACGTCAGTCATCATCTTAGAACAGTAGTAATAAAAACTAAATTAATAACACCATTATCACTTATATAAATAATTAATTAATAACTAGACTATGTAATTGCTGTGTATATTACTCCTACGCTGGTTGCACTCTGCCAGAGCCAGTCCCAAGCCTCGATAAAGGAGGGGCAAAGCTAATGGTCTATGTTATCATACAGTGTCGTTAAACGGCAACTACCTACCTGCTGTGCATATAATCGCCGCCACTGTACTCAGTAGTGAACTCATAACTAGTAGTGTAATTGGTAATAATGATGATGATGATGATGATGATGATGATGATGATGATGATGATGATGATGATAACAATAATAATAATAATAATAATAATAATAATAATAATCAGTATAATAATAATAATAATAATAATAATAATAAATAAATAAAAATGATGACAATGATATTAATAATAGAAATGCAATTATAATAGTAAGTACAATGACAATAATAATTAAAATACTATTAACAATAATAATAATAATAATTCTGAATGATCTTCAGGATGTTGACTTGATCTTCTATTGGTTCTGGCGCGCCATCGATTGACATCTTGTTGATTGAAAATAGGTGCTATAGAATTCACTAATTTATACTAGCTTTGTCCATTTGCCACTCCAGGTCAGCAGATGGTGGAGGAGATCCTGGACGCCCAGGGATCCGGATGTCCTCCGGAGTACTTCAACATTAAGATCCCTAAAGGTCACCCGCTCTTTGACGCCGAAGGAGAGGGTGGTCGCGAACTGCCCTTCCTCCGAACGAGGTACGACGCAAGGACGGGCTTCTCTCCAAACGTACCAAGGGAACAGGTAAATAGAGGGATTGGTCGATAGTTTGATTGTTTAGATTTATTATTGGTAGATTGATAGACTTATTGATTGATAGACTTATTGATTGATAAACTGATTTATTGATTGATTGATTGATTGATTGATTGGCAGATTAACAGCTAGATGGATAAACGCTTAGAGATATACTGATATACAAACACATAGACACTGAGAGGCAGGAAGACAGACAGACACATAGAGAGAGACAGCTAGACATAGAGGAAGAAACTGACTGAGACAGATGTTTCCACATTAATTCCGCTGAGACAGAGAGATACAGAGAGGAGAGAGAACTCCGCACATTAATTCCGCCTGCGTTAATCGCTGACACAAAAATTCTCGTCAGACAGAGGCAGAGAGTGACAGAGAAAGAAACAGGCAGACAAACAGACATTATAAACACACATAGCGGGGTATAGACAGACATACAGACAGAAATAAGAACATTAATTCCGCCTACATTGATCATCTGTGGTTAATTACCGTGAAATAGAGACAGAGACAGACAGGGAGACAGACACACAGTGTCACACACAGAGGAAAGAGGTAGTCATACACACACAGAGAAACAGACAGACAGACAGACAGAGACAGAAAGAGAAGTGACAAAGAGAGTAGTCCGCTAATTAATTCCACATACGTTGATCGTTCACCATTTATCCCCTTCAGCTAAACGAGGTGAGCTCCTTCTTCGATGGTACACTCATGTACGGACCAAACAAGGCCTGGAGCGACGTCCTGCGATCCTTTAAGGACGGTCTGATGAAGGCCCTCAACGACACCGACCCCGCGGCCAAGAACTTTCCCGCCGTCAACGTCAAGCGCCTCCCGTACGCCAACCCACCACCGCCCAGGGACCACTACCTGAAGCCGGTCAAACGATTCTACAGTACGTATCGTATATAGCTATTATGCTGCGCTTTGTTGCCATGGTGTCTGATTGTCCTGCGCTAGGTGTTGTAATTTTGATCGTCATCTGCTGTTTACGCCGTCATTTGAGGGCTATGGGTACGAATAAAACGATCTCCGTTGTCCTCGGTCCATTGCTCTACTTGGTGTCAGTCCAAGTTCTACTCTATGCTGTGCTATCCTATTGCATCCTATTCCATTTTCCATCCCATTCCATCTTAGTCCATCTTAGTCCATCTTATTCATCTTATTCCATCATATTTCATCTTATTCCATCATATTTCATCTTATCTTATTGGATCGGAATCTATTGTATTCCATCATATGTCATCCCATTTCATCTTATTCCATCCCACGTCATCCTATTCCAGCTCATTCCATCCCTATCCGACCATGCAATACCTGAGTAAGGTCTTGAATGGGAGCGATATAAATGCTCTGAATGAATGAATGAATGAATGAATGAATGAATGAATGAATACCGAATCTTACGCTACTTGATCTTACGTTGCCTAATCTTATTCTACCGTTCATTAATTGAAAATAACTATATAGCGCCCTTTCAGGATAACTACTCAAAAGTGCTGCTGACTCTTGTCATACACAATTATCTGATTCTCACCTCACATAATCCGACCTTACCTAATCTTACCTTGCTTAATATTACCTCATACAATATTACCTTATATAATATTACCTCACCTAATCTGACCTTATTTAATATTAAATTACCTAATTTTACCTTACTTAATCTTACCTTTATAGATCTAATCATTTCAGATCTTATATTGCCGATCGCTTAACCTCTCTCTATTTTCGCAGCCATTGGAAACCCTAGAGGGAACGAGAACCCCTTTCTGCTGACGATGGGAATCATGTGGTTCCGCTACCACAACTTCAAGGCCCGTCAGCTGAAGGCAGGGCACCCCAACTGGAGCGATGAGAGACTCTTCAACGAGGCCAGGAAATGGGTCATCGCCACGCACCAGGTGAGGTGACAGTCACGAAGCGTGATTGAATAATTGATTGATTGATTGACTGACTGACTGACTGATTCATTCATTCATTTATTCATACATATATACACCGATTGGCGCTGCAAGTGAAACTCTAGCAAGAGGACATCGTCCTCGTTATCATCATCATCATTATAATCATTACAATTATCATCATCATCGTAATAATAATAATCATCGTCATCAGTAATATACATCACCATCATCATTTCCATCAACATCATCATTACCACCGACATCGTCATCATCATCAGCAGAAGCAGCAGCATTGCCATTATTTTCATCATCATTATCATCATCATCATCATCATCATCATCATCATCATCATCATCATCATCATCATCATCATCAACATCATCAACATCATCATCATCATAGTCATCATCATCATCATAGTCATCATCATCATCATAGTCATAATCTTCAATAGCATCATCATCATCATCGTCATCATTTATCATCATTACCATCATCGACATCAGCATCATAGTAATACTACATACTCTTGTTGCAGAAAGTCGTTTATCACGAATGGCTTCCGGCCTGGCTCAATGAAACGCTGCCTGCCTATAACAGTAAGTGTAAACAATTTACACAGTCATTACCAACTCTTACCTTCCCAAACTCTGAGCACCAATTTATTCATGAGCTCTTTTTCTTGTTAGAGGGTCTGAAAGTTCGGCTGCCAGAAGAGACACCAAATGGCTTCTTGGGTTGAAGATTAACTGGAATAGGGTAGGAGGACTTGATGAGGTGAGATTACTTTGGTATAGAATTGAATCGAAAACCTTTCAGAGAAACCTGCGGCAGATGACGGTGATTTTTTTGCAATGTCGGTTGGGAATCTGCGGAATCCGATAGAACAGAACACAGCGGAACGAAAAACTTTTATCACATCAGAGAATTTGTTGGGACGCAAGAGAAAAAACGTTAATCGATATGATACTGTACAGTTGCCGACAACACTTTGTGTTCATAACTGCCTCACGGGACCATAACCTCGCCTACGTGTGTCCCACCAGCTGGAACTGCCACCCTCTTCCCCATCGGGAAGAGCTGCTCTCTCTCTCTTCCATCTCCTGCCTTCCGGAATTGCCAGAAGACTTTCCTGTTCTCCGTTTAGCTATGTGTTGTGTCGTGACGCTATATAAATTTCCTATTACATTACATCGCATTCCTTAAGCTGAGGTCCCGTGAGGCATTAATGAACACGAAGTATTGGCTGGAACTGTACTGTCCCAAATCGATTAACGTGTTTTCTCTAACGTGCTGACTATTTCTCTAATAAGATTTTCTTACTTTTCATGGCTACTCTACGATGCGCCATGTCAAATTACGCAGAGGTCAGCCTTCATAGATATCATTATACAGTCTGGAATCAACTATGAAGTTCATGTGCGTAATTTCTTTTTGTTTGCAGATTCGTACAATCCAAATATTCATCCTCAGATCGCCCACGTCTTCCAGTCCGCTGCCATGCGGTTCGGTCACACCCTAGTTCCTCCTGGAGTGTTCCGTAGGTCAGCTATTGGTTTTTATCTATCGGCTATTTACTATCGGCTATTAGCTATCGGCTATTGACTATCAGCTATTAACTATAGGTTAGTAACTTTAGGATGATAACTATCACATATTAATCAACTGTCAGTAATCAGCTATCAGCTAATATCTATTAGCTTATACATATAAGCTAATAACTATTAGCTAATATCTAATAATTATCAGCTAATAACAATAAGCTAATAAATATTGGTTCTTAACTATAGGCTATTAACTATCTATTAGCTATCAAGCCATCAGCTATTTTACGCTCACACCTACTACCTATCAGCTATTACACTCTCTCCTATTACCTATCAGCTATTTGACCATCGGCTATTGCACTATCAATTATTAACTACCATCAGCAGACTTATCAAAACTGCTGCTAGTAAAGTGCAAATAAAGATCTGTGCGTATTCAGCCGTCATTTCATTAACTTTTATTCTCTTGCGTCCTAACTATTGCCCTAATGCTATTAAGATATTGCCCTAATGCGATTAAAATATTGCCCTAATGCGATTAAGATATTGCCCTAATGCTATTAAGATATTCCAATCGGTTATGTTACATTTTTTTCCCGTGATTCATGTCTCAATCCATTTCATCGAACTTCCTTTTCTTCTATGCTTTTTCCATTCTTTCCATTCTCTCTTTATTCTGTTGCATGCTGTTCTAGTCTGTACAGTTCTATTCTCTATATTATGTTCTGTTTTATTCTATTTTCCAATTTTCTCTTCTAATCTGTATTTTCTGGAATCGCAGGAGAATGGAGGGAGATAAGTGTGTTTTCGTTAATACCACGTTGGCGACCCAGTTTGCCGGTAAGGCTGGGCTGAGAACTTGCAACACCTACTGGAACCCACAGGTAAAGCTAATTCTACGGTGCCATATGTCACGGCAAGGTAAATTTGGCTTACCCTATCTTCACTTACCATGCCATGATCTTACTTTACTTAATCTTGTCTAGCCTTACTGCAAAACTTATTTACCGTCACCTTACGCAACCTTTTCTTAACCTTTATCTGTTGCCTTTTTGCCTATTATTTGCACTGTTATTATTAGCTTCTGTACCTATAATACCGATACCGCTTGCATTTCTGTGCCTATTAGCCGTCGCCTCTTTATATTTTACTAACCCTTACCTATTCACCGTTAACATTAGGTTCCGTTCACCCTTACCAATTCAATCGTTATCTCCAGGCTTCTAAATCGCCGCCAGCTTATACGAGCGCTGCGTCGAATCAGAGGGGCTGACCAATGGATAGTCCGAAGAAGATTAGAGTTCATTACCGTTCATCTACTGCTATTTACCTTCAACTGTTGCTGCGCCTTGTTTACCTTCACTCCGTTACTTTCTGTTACGCAGGAGGCTGTGAACGAAAGTGACATTGACCAGCTGATCATGGGCATGGTGTCCCAGATCGCCGAAAGAGAAGACAACATCGTCACCCCCGACCTTCACGGAAACGTCTTCGGTACCCTTGACTTCTCGCGGAGAGACCTGATGGCCGTCAACATCCAGAGGGGTAGAGACCATGGACTCCCCGACTACAACACGGCCAGGGAGTTCTTCGGGCTGCCGAGAATAACTTGCTGGAGGGACATCAATCCAGACCTTTACGAACTGGTACGGGGCTCGGAAGATGACCAACGTTTTATTCTATTGTGCCTGTATATCCTCTTTTATTTTATTCTCCTCTATTCTGTTCTAGCCTCTTCGGTTCCAGCCTGCTTTGTTCAATTCTCTTCATACTATTCTATTCTTATAAGTTCTATTTTATTCTGTTCAATTATTTTATTTTATTTTCGGTTCTATCCTGTTCCGCTCTTTTCTTTCCACCTTGTTCTGTTATCCTTTATTACCCTAAGTTTCTCTCTCTTATGCTCAATCCTACTCTGTTCTATTCTCTCCATTTTTGTTTACTTTTCAATTCTATTCTCATCTGTTATAATCTCGGTTCTCTTTCATTCAATCTCTTCCAATCTCCTACTTTCTTATCTGGCTGATATTTCCGGATGATGTTTTAAACTAATGCTTCTAGTTAATGTTTTCAGCGACCATGGATATTTCAAAACCTCAGCGCCTTAAACAACGACTCCTTGGACGATCTCGATATCTGGCCGCTCGGGATGTTGGAGACGACCGAACGGGGACCAGGTCCTCTCTTCAGGACCATCATCCTCAACCAGATGACCAGAATCCGGAATGGGGACCGATTCTGGTTCGAGAATTACAAACAGAACAAGTATGGCGCTACATCATTTTGTTCGGTTACGATTTTTACATTAACTAATCAATTTATTCATTCATTTAAAAAATTGACATCGGACACCATGCCTTGGGCACTCTGAAAACCTTTAGAAGCCATGACACTTTACCTTGATGTGTGTCTGTATGTCTATCCCTCCATTCATCCATCCATCCGTCTACATATTTATCAATCAATCAGTCAGTCAATCAATCAATCCATCAATCAGTCAGTCAATCAATCAATCCATCTAACGGCCATCATGGTGTCATCCATCTATGTAATTCATATGGCGGTGTAGAAGGCCAATCACCTGACTATCCATATCACCAACGGTGTGATTGGTAAGTTAGGTTGGTGTTAGGTTAAATAAAAGCGTTCCATGTCTGCTGTAGACTGTTCACGGAGGAGGAATTCCAGGAGATTATGAACACAACTATTCTCGATGTAATTCTTTCCGTTACGAATATCAGTCGAAAGCACATCCAGGACAATCCTTTTTTCCACCATGACGGTACTTTCATACAATCGCAGTTGATGATAATCTTATTGCTATAATGACTATCATTACTCTTATAATTACTATTATTTTATTATTATTATTATCATTACTGTTATAATTTACTATTAATATTATTATTGTTATCATTATTACTATTTTAATTTATTATTATAATTATAATTATTATAATTATTATTAATATTATTTCTATTATTATTATTATTATTATTATTATTACAACCAATATTATTTTTATTATTATTACTATCATAATTTATTATTATTATTATTAGTAGTAGTAGTAGTAGTAGTAGTAGTAGTAGTAGTAGTAGTAGGTGGTGGAGTAGTAGTAGAACGGGATGAAGTAGTGGTGGGGAAGTAGTAGTAATAGTAGGGGTAGGGGAAGTAGTAGTAGTAGTAGTAGGAAGGGGAGTAGTTGGTGGAGTAGGTGGAGTAGTAATAGTAGTAGTAATAGTAGTAGTAGTAGTAGTAGTAGTAGTAGTAGTAGTAGTAGTAGTAGTAGTAATAGTAGGTGGAGTAGTTGTAGCAGTAGGGGGTGTTTAGTAGGGGTAGTAGTAGTAGTAACACTAGTGGGAAGTAGTAGGGAAAGTAGTAGGGGAAGTAGTAGCAGTAGTGGTGGTGGAAGTAGTGGGGAACAAGTGGAAGTAGTAGAGGAAGTAGTGGAAGTAGTAATTGTAATAGTGTCATTGTCATAGTTATTTTCATTGCTATTGTTATTTTCATTGCAATTGTTTTTTGGAATTGCTATTATTAACATTGGTATTGTTATTAGTATTATTATTGTTATTAATATTATGCATTTATTAACGCCACTATCTTATGACGAAACATCAACCGATGGCCCTGAGCAATTATTGCGAACAGATGACTTCCTCAAGTTCCCTACTTAGAGGAGGAGGACGATCGAAACTATGTACTCTACGCGTTACAAAGCGATCGCTCTACAGTCATGGCCAAAAAGTTTGTGAACACACAATTTCTCTCATATTTTCCAGAGTTTTTATGGTTTCTGGTTTTTTTGAGCTATTTTCTTAGTTATTGTGCTTCTTCTGCTCTCAGCATCATTTATCCAGACAACATCTATATTAAATTGTTGGAAAACATATTAAAATTTCATACGCTTATTGCTTGTGCCATTGTTTGCTGTCTTTTCAAGCAAGAATCCGCATAAAGGTCGTACAAAGGTGGACGCTCTAGTAACATACCGTTTGACGAATTTTATTGCAGTTTTTGAGTACTTAAACTACACAGGCCTATTCTGTGCTATGTGGATGATATTAGGTGGAGTTTGAATTATTCTGTGATATTAAAACACATTAGCCTTCTCTTTGTGAAGATCGAACCCAGATTTCAATTACTGTTGAGTGCACTACTGAGCTGGCCACGGTTCATGAAAGAGACCTCATGCCAGTAACGCACATAAAATATTCATTCTCCATAAGCAGAAGGTACACATTTGAGAGATTGCTAAAAAGATGAAGGTGCATGCTCAACTGTTGTTGCTACTCTACAAAGGGTTACTGAAAAACACAACTTGAATTCACGGTAATGATGTGGAAGACAAAAGGTGGTCACCAAGTGGGTTGAACCTTTATGAAAGATACAGAGAGTGGACTTCTAACCTTATGGGAACCGGTAAATATTGTCGGATGAGAGCACTATCGCACACTATCACATGCATGCAGTTTCTACATGCATGAGAGGAGGCGACCTAACTAATGAGGTCATACCAGCAGTGAGGCTGGTATATCGAAGGATATGGTGTGGGGAGCAATGTCATGCAGGTTTTGGACGGACTGGGCTGTGGATAATGCCAAAGAACACCAATATAATTGGAACTGGGCATCTTAGCATCCTGAAAGAGAAACTGCTGAACTTCAATACTTCATCCATATCCATGACATCAGTCACTTCCAACAGGACATGCACCAAGTCATGATTCAAAGGTAATTAAATCCTGGCTTTAGCAGAAGGGCATTCCACTGCTGGATCCGTGGCCTAAGAGCAGTCCAGATTCAAGCATCATTGAGAATGTCTGGACAGTGATGAAACAGTGGGTCTCTCTACATAGTTCAACATCTGAGACAGACTTGATAAACTGGATCAAGACCGTTTATTTATGCTCTGTTTACAGACGTGAGCTCTCTTTCACGAACAATGGTTAGTTCAGCAGTACAGACAAAAACAAGTGAAATCAAGGATTATTCTTCACAAAGAGAAGGCATAATGTGTCTAAACATTACAGAACATATTGTTTAGTGTAAGTACTTAAAAACCGCAATGAAATTCGTCAAACGGTATGTTACTAGAGCATCAACCTTTCTATAACACTTTATGCATATTCTTGCTTGAAATGACAGTCAACAGAGAAACAAATTATGAAAGTTTACAATTTAAATATATTTTCCAACAATCTAATATAAAGGCTGTCTGGTGAAATGACACTGATAGCAGAAGAAGCACAATAACTATAAAAAATAGTTCCAAAAAACCTCAGAAACCATCAAAACTGTGGAAAATATGCCTGAAATTGTGTGTTCGTAAACTTTTGGCCATAACTGCAAGCGTTGATCTGATTCTGTTGTTGATGCAGGCGATCCGTGTCCGCAGCCCTTCCAGCTGAGTCACTTGGCCAATCACATGGAAGACTGCACGCCGATCAAGAGCTACAACTACTTCTACGGAAGCGAGGTCTCCTACGCTCTAACGCTACTCTTCATACTCGGCTCAATAGCACGTACGTGTCTACACTCTAATCAAATCCCGTCTAGTCTGGTCATAATCTAATCTTATTTAATCAAATCAAATGTGATCTTATCAAAGATATTCAAATGTAATGAAATATAATCCAATCCATTATGTTCTCTTCTGTTCCGTTCTGTAGTCTATTCTATTCTCTATTCTATTATATTGTATTCTATTCCATTCTATTCCATTCCTCATCTAACACCATCTAATCAAACAAAATTTAACCAAATCTTATTTAAATGTATCTTACGTCATATTACATGCATGCATACCCACGTAGGCGTACCTATACACATACATGCAAACGCATTAATCACAAATAGACTCCTTCATAAGAATAACAATCGCACAGACATATTTATACAAACATGCATACACACATACAAACATAATGACAGACATACATTCATATACATATACAGGCATACCTATCTTAGATATAATAATTGTTAGTATTATTATTATTATTATTATTATTAGTAGTAGTAGTAGTAGTAGTAGAAGTAGTAGTATACTATAGTCGTAGGTGGAGTAGGTGGAGTAGTAGTATTACAGCAGTTTTCTATGGCACCACTTCAAGACCATCTACTCAGAAGCGCACCCAGCCCAATCAGAACAGTTTTAAGGCCAGATAAATAAAAATAGAGCATATTATTGGTTTATAAGCGTGAGACAGACATAGGCCTTACAGACATTACTTTTAAATATAGTTATAAAAAGGCACGTCATTATCATTCGGTCGTGCTAATATCTCGCGTTCTTAACCACGTAACATGTATTGTTCACCTATACAGCAATCATTGGAGTATTGTTCTGCCTCGCCCACTTCCACAAGAAGACCGTGGAATACGAAACAGACAATTTACACAAGTCTAGAAAGCGTCAGACAATGATCAATGATAATGCCGTCCAAGTCATTACAGGTATAGCACTAGTCTGTGTGTCTGACAGTCTGTCTGGCTGTCTGTGTGTTTGTGTGTCTGTCTGTCTCACAGTATGTCTGTCTGTCTCTCTGTTCTATATAATGTTCTGAGCTGTTCTAAGATGTTCTGAACTTGTGGGAGTCTGTTAGTAACAGTTCTGAGCTGCTCTGAACTGTTCTGAACAGTTCTGAGCAGTTCTAAACTGTTACGTACTGGTCCATAACTGTTCATAAAAGTTCTAGACTGATCCGAACTGTTCTAAACTGTTCTGAGCTATTCCGAACTGTTTCATCACACAGCCATCGAATGGATCGGGGAATCGGAGGGAGACCGCGTCATCACAGTCCACCTGAACTCCACGAAGCGCCAGGTCGTCGTCAAAGAGGGTGGACGCGTTGTCCGAGCGATTGAGCTGAACAGACTGACCGTTAGTGACCGCGTCGGAATAGTACTCGTCTCGGACAGCTCTATGACCATGCTGCTGCTTCGGATTCCAGGAGACTATGATCTCGTAAGCAATTAATTAATTAGTTGATTGATTGATTGATTAATCTTTGCATTCGTCAATCTATCGAGTATCGACCTATCTATTCTTCTACTAACGTGTTCTTGTTTATCGTCGTCGTCGTTATTAACATCACCACTACCGCCATCCTCCTCATCATCATCACAATCATCATCACAATCATCATCACAATCATCATCATCACCACCACCACCCTCATCATCATCTACCTCTTCTTATTCCTTTTCTTCAATTTGCTTCCTCCTTCATCGTCTATTCTTGCTCTTCGTCTTCTTATTTTTCTTGATGTTGTTCTTCCAAGTATATATTTTCCCATTCTTGTTCATTTCTTCCTTTCCTTCCTCCTCCCCTTCTTCTTCCTCCTCTCCTTTCTTTTTCAACTTCCTCTCCTTCTCCTCATTCTCCTTCTGCTCCTCTTCCTAAACCAGATGATTGGCACTTCTCCCGACAGGTGCTTGACTTTGAAAGAGCGGATGAGCGCGAGTCCTGTCTACGTATGTTAAACGACTTCTTCCGATCCAATGGTGTGACGGCCAGCCCTCCATCTTCCATGGGAAAGAAGCAACTGAAGCAGTATGCGGTCACGAAGGCCAAGCGACAAAAGACGCTAGAGGCGTTCTTCAATGCCGCCGTCTCACACGTAAGTACAGTACTATATAATGCTACCATGCGATCAGGGCTGCAAACATGTTGGTTTTTTAATATTTTTATTCAATTTAACAATATTACTATTATATTACTAATTATGAGTTATTCGGTTCAAAATCAAGCTAAATTAATTATGAAAACGAGTTGGAGCTCTTTTTCATGTTGTGTTTGATGCTTTTATAACAAAACTGTTGTGACTATATCCAAAGGAAAACTAAAAAACAAAAAAACAATTAAAACCAAAAAAGGCAAAAAACAAAATGCCAACTTTTGATTTTAAAGAAATCTTGGTTTTTTGCACCCTTGCATGCGATACTATACAAACTACACCACCGTTTGCACTTTGACAGTGCCAGGCACTTACCTGGACAAAGGAGGAAGGTGACGCTAATGGTCTATGTTATCGTTAAACTGCAACTACCAATTTCAATTTGTTCTTTTGAAATAAAAATAACTCTATCTATAGGCCTAATATTCTATAGGACCTATATGCTTACATAAATTTAGAGCACACATTGTAGCATTATGTAACTACGGTTTTGCTTCAAAGTTTAAATATTTGTTCAAATAAATACTCATACTGATTGTCATCAAATTTATAATACCAAAATTATAGTTGCAAAGTTCCCATAATACAGTTATACGTTAATTATAATTTTACAATTACTCTTTATACTATAATAATAAAAATAATAATAATAATAATAATAATAGTAATAGTAATAGTAATAATAATAGTAATAATAATAATAATAGCCATTAGTACACCAGTGGCACTCGAACTAGAGACACATAAGTTATAAGTGGGCCTTGAGACTCGAAATGTTGAGAATCACTGCTCTAACCAACCGGCTATCGTGTTCACTGATGAACCGTTTCTTTCTCGACTTTTACCAGGCGCTGAAGTACGATAGCAATAGGACTTCGACGATTCCGAGAGAGGGATCCCAGGTTCTGACCTGTGAGCTGACGAAGTACGAATTCGCAGAGGCGCTGAGCATGCAGCCGGATTCGATGTTTGTCGAAAATATGTTTAGATGGGTCGATAAGAGCGGAAATGGAACGATATCGTTCCGTGAATTCCTCGACTTCTTCGTCATATTTGCAAAAGGTATTCCTTCGTTTCTTCAACATATTTTTTCCTTTTCTAGTGCTTTTCTTCTTCTGCTAATCTTTTCTTCTTCTTCTCCTACTTTCTCTTTTAATATTTTCTCTACTTCTTCTTTCACTTAGTCTTCTAATTCGTCTAATTTTTTCTTCCTGATTCTTCTTTTTCTCCCTGTTCTTTTTCCTGCTTTTCTTATTCATATTTTCCTTCTCCCTCCTCTTTTTCTTCTTTTCTTTGTCTTCTTTTACTTTTTCGTATTCTGTTACACTTTTTTTCTTGTCGTCTTTATCTGTTTCTCTTTGTCCTCTTTCTCTTCATCTTCATTTTCCTTTTACTTCTCCTTATCCATCACCTTCTTCTTCTTCCTATCCTCCTCCATTAATCTATTGTCTTTGCTTTCATTGTCTTTACGATTCTTTCAGGCGATGCCGATGCCAAAACAAAACTTCTCTTCGACATGTATGACATCGGCAAAACCGGAAGTCTAACAAAGGCGGAATTCAAGACAATGCTCAGGTCAGGCTGAATGACGGTTGGCATTGTTAGGAACCCTTGTTAGGCACTATTTTTAAGAATCATTGTTAAGAACCATTGTTAAGAACCATCGTTATGACCAATTGTAAAGAATCATTATTAAGAGTCATTGTTAAGGACCACTGCTTACACACCATTGATAAGAAGTATCATTGAGATCCATTGTTATTTATTACGAACTTTGAGCCATTGTTGAGAACCACTACTAAGAGTAATTTTTAGGAACCATTGTTTAAAACCATTTTCACAAACCCTGTTTCAGAAGTATCTTTGAATGCCATTGTTGATTTATGAGAACCATCTTCAAGATAGTCAAGACCTGATGATAGGCTAATACAGGAGTCAAATGTAACTGTCGGCAACCATGCAAGGCGTCCATGACGCTATACATTAATATTCATCGTGCAAACTGTCCTGAGCTAAGGCCAGCGACTCTTTCTGCCCTCTACAGGTCGATGGTTGAACTGTCGAATGAGACAATTGAGGAGAACAAGATTGTCCAGCTGGTGGAAACCCTGTTCGAAAAGGCTGGACTGGAGCAGAAGAGTTCTCTAACGTACCAGGACTTCCAGAGGATGGTGGCCAACTACCGCGATGAACTGGAATTGGCTGGACTCGACATCAAAGGTGGGTAACAAACAATAACTGAAACTGAATGAGTTAGTTACGTTGTGTCAAATTAATTTCTAATTAACGAATTTTAATGAGTTGCTTGATTGTTGGCTGGCCTCCTGACTGGCTGACTGAGTAATGCATTGATTGATCAATTGACTGATTAAATGATTGATTTATTGATTGATACATTAATTGATTCAGCTATCAGTTCATTGATCTGAAATTGATCGATCGTGATAGTTAAAGAATTGAGTAGATAAATTATTAGTCGAAGAGCTGGTAAGGTATTTAATTAGTAAACTAGCTAGTTACAGATATAGTTATCTACGAAGTTGGTTAGCTACCCAGTACATTGTTCAGTCACTTAGTTTCAGCCACTGCTGATACCCTGGCATTGCCAGTCCCTAGCCTGAACGAGGGAGGAGGGTGACGTTGATAGTCTTTACTAGAACCACACATTTTCGTTCAACTGAACAACTACTACCAATACAGTTACTCACTAACTCCTCATTTCGGCACTTGCTCGAATTATAAGTCGAAGAATAATATAATAAGTCAATTAGCAGATGGTTCATCTATTCGTTTGCTGTAATAATTAATTATTCTTTGTATTTTAAGTTGGAGATGTCCGCGTCGACGCCAAAAGAACCAGAGAAAACGCGACCACGAGAGCGAGAAGAACGATCTACGGTTCATACTCGTATGTTTTCATTGAGAAATCCATTTTATCATAGTTTCTTTATGTTATTCAATTCTAAGTCAGCGCTCGTAAATAAGATGGCGCCCTGAACTTAGCTTTTGAGTGGCGATCACGATTACGATCTAAGTCATCAAAGTAATTGAAATTATCTTCGTTACGTAAGTTATCCAATTTATTTAAACAATCTATTCCAATCCACCAACGTCATTCGTGGCACTTTGTTTCTCAGTCCTCTGATTTGTGTTAGTAGTCCAAATAATCTAATATATCGAAATTATTCAAGCTATAACTCCTTACTCGATAACTCACTCAATCGTTCATTCTTGCTTTCTTAATCCGTCCGTAAATCCATCCTCTTGTCCAGCTACCAGCTCTTTCTCGCCCCTCTGGAGACCGGACCATTACCTCGTCTGTAGCCCTGCCTTTGTTTAGCTTTCGAGTGGCCGTATAGTTTTTTGAAGATTACGATTACGATTCCTTTATGCATCCATGGAACGATCCATCAATTCACCAATCCATCAATTCACCAATCCATTTACCCCTTAATTCGCCAATCAATCCGTCAATTCATCAGTTCATTAATTCATTAATCCATCAATTCACCAATCCATCAATTTCTTAATTCATCAATTCATCAATCAATCAAATCATCAATCCACCAATTTACCAATCCATCAATCCATCAATTCACCAATCCATCAGTTCATCAATTAATCCACCCACCCATCCATTCTTTTCCATTCCTCAGGGACGAACTGGCGCCTACCCGCGCCCGTCTCTCCACCATCCGCGAGCTGCGCACCATAGAGAGAGAACCACCGTTGGGCAAATGGAATCAAATGTTGACGGCCTTCGCAAACTTCATGTCGAACCATCGCCTGCAGATCTTCTGGGCCGTTCTCTTCACCCTCGTCGTATTCGGGATCTTCGTCGAAAGATGCTACTGTGAGGGATTCATCGATTTGAATCGCAATTTTTATTGTAGCCTGTGTAATTGACGCCTTTCCAGGCTGCCAATAGACAATCAATTTTGACTCATAAAATAAATGGCCTTGTTTTGATGCGCCATCTTTTGATGTCTTTTACGTTATAATCCGGCGCAATAGAAGTGGACAGTAACAACTACATGTACATTACCCCTTAAAATATGACCACAGAGTTACAATAATCAAGGCAAGTGGGAACTAATGCATACAATAACAAGTGATCTCTCTCTCTGTTTTTCTCTCTGTCTCTCTCTTTATGTCTGTCTGTCTGTCTGTCTGTCTGTCTGTCTGTCTGTCTGTCTCTCTCTCTCTCTCTCTCTCTCTCTTTCATCAACGCTCTTTGTCTCTTTGTCTGTCTCTCAGTCTGTCTGTCCCTCAATCAATCTCCCTCTTTCTCCCTCCCTCTCTGTCTATCAGTCTGACCATGTCTCTTTCTCTATTTTCTTTGTCAGTCTGTCTCTCTCTCCCTCTACCTTTCTCTCTCTCTACCTTTCTCTCCCTCTCCCTATCTCACAAAAAAATTCTTCCTTCTGAACAGACTACGCCACTGAACGGGAGCAGACGGGGCTGCGTCGCATCTGTGGCTATGGTGTGAGTATCACTCGAGGCGCCGCAAACGTTGAGATGTTTTGCTTCTCCGTCATCCTTCTGACGATGTGTCGCAATCTTATCACGTTCCTACGAGACACTCCCATCCACCGATATGTTCCCTTCGATAACGCAGTTGGCATGCACAAGCTGATCGCCTTCTGGGCCACAGGATTCACGCGTGAGTTACTCAGCTACGTCATAGGGTTACATCTGGTTAGATAGGTGGTCCAATTAGTCTAGATTGTTTCGATGGGTTACATTGTTTAGATAGAATTGATCATTTAAATAGTCCAGATAGCTAAAATAGTTCAGGTAGTACAGACAGTCAGATTATATAGAGTATTTATCTAGCTTAGATAGCTTAGATAGTCTGGATAGGCTACATCTATTTAGGGAGATGGTCTAGATAGTCTAGATAGTATAAATAGTCTAGATAGTTTAAATAGCTTAGGTAGTCTATATAGTCAGATATTGTACACAGAGTGTTGATAGCTTAGATAATCTATAGATAGTCTATATGATTATTTATCTCCCAGTGCTAAGCGATCTCGCAAGAGGAATCTAGAGTCAATACGTACAATTGCTACATGCATATTATTATGCGTACATGTACAAGCAGTGCTTTTTCAGGCGGAACGCGCCGTAAAGGCGTTCCGGCACCTTTATTCCAATTAATAAACAGCACAAATGGTAATTGCGCAAAAACTCTGGGATTTAAAATGAAACTTTACAATTTCAATTTTTGGCATTCTAAAATGAATTAGCAAGATTAAAGATTGGGATCATTGTGTCCGCTCAAATTAATTTTACTTGGTAGCTAATTTTAGCGTCATTTCTTTCGACAATATAATTATATGGCCTACGGATGTGTTCCGACAACCTTTTCCTTGCGTTCCGGCACCTATTTTCTTAGGAAAAAGCACTGCATACAAACATACATACATACATGCATACAGACCTACATACATACATACATATATACATACATGCATACAGACCTACATACATATATACATACATACACACATACATACATGTACATACAATTAACCTCATCAATAGAATTGTCTGTTTTTCCTTATGACACAGTGGTTCACATAATCGGTCATTGCTTCAACTTCTACCACATCTCGACGCAAACGCCCGGTGACCTGGCCTGCCTCTTCCGGAACTTCTTCCATCCGTAAGAGAATCAATCCTCTTCCGCATCTATCACAGTGCCTGCATCGTCGTCATCATCATCATCATCATCGTCATCGTCGTCATCATCATCATTATCATCATCATCATCGTCGTCGTCATTGTCGTCGTCGTCATCATCGTCGTCATCGTCATCGTCGTCATCGTCATCATCATCGTCGTCGCCATTGTCATCGTCGTCATCATCATCAACATCATCGTCATCGTCATCGTCATCTTCATCGTTGACAACATCATCATTACCATAATCTTCATCAGGATTATCATCGGTTAATCGTCATCGCCATCACCATAATCATCATAATTTCGTCGTCGTCGCCATCGCCGTCGTCGCCTTCGTGATAGTGGTCGTCGTCGTCGTCGTCATCAACAACTTCTCATAATCATTTCCTCATTATCATCATCACCTCTATTATCGCATTGTAATCATCTCCTTGATCTTCTTGTTCGTTATTCCATCTACTTTATTATTGTCAACATCGTCGCTCAACTTCATCTTTGTCATCTCCGTCATAAACGTCATCGTCGTGTTATGATCTTTATCTAGTCTAATTTTTATCATCTGTTAATTTCAGAACCGATTTTCTGCCGAAATTTCACAAGTGGTGCTGGACAACAATTACTGGTGAGGCCACACTTTCTTGTGCAGCATATATTAGACAACGCAAAGGGAATAGCTTCTTGTAATTGCATGTATTACATGAGAGCTACGCATTGCAACCGGATTGTTACTCATCGTATCTCGTTGTTTAATTGAGATGTATAACGTAAGGGGCGACTTGCATGGCTGTCGACAGCTAAATTCGACTCCTGTAGTAAACTGTCATCATTCGCTCAAACTGTACTTGCAATCATTATGTGGTTTATCAGCTTGAAATTAAGCGAGAATTATCATTATTATTACTTATTATCAATCATGTTACTATTAATTTTATTATAACGACTATTGTTACTATAATATTATTACTACTAGTATCGTAATTATTTCTGTTATCGTTAGTCTTGTAATTACTATAGTTATTATCATTTTATACCGCAGGGCTGACTGCAATGGGGCTGACCCTCCAGTACTTCGTCATCGCAGTCTTCAGCACCCAGTACGCCCGTCGTCACTGCTACCAGGGCTTCTGGTTGGTCCACAGTACCTACCCCATCTTCTACATCCTGATGATCATGCACGGGTGCGGGCGCCTCGTCCAGGCTCCATTTTTTTACTATTTCTTCCTTGGCCCCGTGATCGTCTTCACCATCGACAAGCTCGTCTCCCTCAGTAGGAAGAAGATAGAGATCGTGGTCGTCAAGGCAGAGCTACTGCCTTCAGGTGAGTCGGGATCTGCATGGGAGTTGAATGATTGGGATGGGCTGTTAGAGCTACCGGGTGGGCTTGTCGAAGGGGCGGTGCACGAACGTGGGAATGAATGAATGAATGATTGGGCGAATGAATGAGTGAATGAATGAGTGAGTGAGATACTAGAAGATTGAAGGATGGAACAACCAATTGTTCCGCCGCTCTTTTGCTTGTTCGTTGGGTCGCTACTCCATTCATTCATTCATTCTCATTCATTCACTTAATTATTCATTGATCTGTGCGCCACTTTCTTTTGTTGTTCGATCACCCTTTCAATCATTCATTCATTCATTTATTCATTCATTCATTCTTTCGTTCATTTATCCGGTCATTTGCGGATTCGTTCCTTCATTCATTCGTACAAATCATTCTTCTTTCCTTTCCTCCTCAGAGGTCATCCATCTGCAGATCAAACGTCCCAACAACTTTCAATACAAGTCCGGTCAGTGGGTGAGGATCGCCTGCCTGGCGCACAACAAACGCGAGTATCACCCCTTCACCCTGACGTCCGCACCCCACGAGGAGTATATAACCTTACACATCAGGGCAGTCGGACCGTGGACATTCCAGATGCGCCGGCTATACGACCCTAGGCTAGTCGAGGGAAACTCATTCCCAAAGGTATGGACAACTTAAAATATTTGTAGCATAGCATTACTGTATTGTGTTATTCTGTATTTAAGTATTTATAGAGCGCTTCTAGTAGGATGAACCGTTCAGAAGCGCTGCGACTGAGCAAGGGGCTCCGATAAGCAGATTTTGAGAAAAGTGAAGGAGGATGAGAGACTGCCAGATAGAATTTTAGAGCGAACTGATGAAGAAAGTGTGTTCCACAGAGAGGGGCCAATTGAAGCAAAGATTGAGACCGAGTCATAGCGGTGTTAGTTGAGGAACGAAGAGGTCAAATTTATTGAATGAGCGAGGTGGACGGAGGGAGGATACTGAATGATGCAGAAGTATTACATCAACCAAGAATCTCGGGTCAAGACTGATTTGTCTTGCATATCAGAGCGAGAATTTATTATTGTGTGCGAGCATGGAGAGGAAGCAATGAAGATCATATCCTGGCATAGCCTATAGCATAGGACAGCATGGCATGAGACCCACACAAAATAATTATGTAGGCTACCAGAGGATAGTATTTTATGGCATCACTTAGCATAAAGATGTCAGGGATTGAAACAATATGGCATTACATGTCATAAAAAGGCACTTTTAATCTTATCTTCTCCCTACCCTCTTAACTTCCTCTTCCTCCTTTGTCTAATCTTTCCCCTTCCCATTTCCGCCCTATGTAACGACCTATCCTTGTCATCCTGTTCCTAGATCTACCTGGACGGACCGTATGGTGAAAGTCACCAGGATTGGTATCGTCACGAGGTGGCCGTTCTGATCGGCGCTGGCATCGGCGTCACCCCGTACTCCTCCATCCTCAAAGACGTGGCCCACATACTGGCAGCGGGAGGAAGAGTTGCCTGCAAAAAGGTACGGCCCTTTGATTAACAGTATCAGTGTTAATTAAACGCAATGATCGGTTTTATCTGAAGAATCATCAATTAATCACTTTCAGTAACCTGAACGCGCACTAAATGATTAATTGGAATTCACTTTAATTTGTCTCAACTCACAGAAATTTATCTGAGCACATATTAAGTTATCTGAACTCACATAATTTACCTGAACGCACATTAATTTATCTGAATTAACCATTATTTATCTAAACACATATTAATTTATCTAAACGCACATTAATTTATCTTAATTCATCATATTTATTTGAAAGTCCTTCTCGTTTCTTCAGATCTACTTCATCTGGGTGACGAGGACCCAGCGTCACTTCGAATGGATGACGGACATCATCCGAGAGGTCGAGGCCAAGGACACGAGGGGAATCTTCTCTGCCCACATCTTCATCACCCAGTTCAAGGAGAAGTTCGACATCCGAACTACGATGCTAGTAAGGAACTCGGGGACCTGCGGGGTTGCGTGAAGAGGATGGGGATTGTTGGGAGTTGCTATGAATGTGGTGGTGGTAGTGGTGTTGGTGGGAGGGGTGGTGGTGGTGGTGGTGGCTGTGATGGATTCCTGGGAGTGACTCGAACTTGGACTCGATCGCCTCTGGACTCGAACTAGACTCGGACTCCACTTGATGGACTCGGTTCGGATTAGGCGCATTCTACTGCATCAATGGGTGTTGGTTGTTGTGGTAGTGGTGACTGTACTCGTAGTGTTTGTAGTAGTAAGAGCGTTAGTTCTGTACCTATAAACTACACTAACCCTGACCCTGACCCTAAACAACCCTCACCCTAACCGATATTGTTTTGTTATGAACTAGAGCAGAAAGTATTAGAAGATTCATTTTGTGCTCGCCACAATGCAGTCAATAATGACAGACGTGCGTTATCCACGCCTCTTGCAAACTCTTGTAGCGGATTTTCAAATTTGCATCCGGGCAACCAGGCCGTCAAAAGCAAGACTTTCATCACTCATTATCACATTCATTGTTATCGTTGCTTCATCTTCATCACTTAAATCGAAATATGAAGCTTGAAAGAGGCATTTACGTGAATTCTACCTACTAGGTTATTTCAATGTTAACTGCTTATAATATATTATAGCGGAGATAAATTCTACTTTACCAATCGGGAAATTTAATCTTTCTTCGTCTTTCTTTTCCAGTACATCTGTGAGAGATACTTCCAGAAGATCTCGGAGCGCAGTCTCTTCACGGGTCTAAAGTCCATCACCCACTTTGGCCGACCAGACTTCGAACAGTTCTTCAAGCTGCTCATAACTGAACATCACGATGTAAGCATTATCTTTCCCCGGTCTCCAAATATCTCAATAATGCATGAATATGTATTCATCAAGTACTTGCGACTTAAATTTCTTAGCCTCGGCACATTTGATCAGTCATAGGCGATGTTATTGTAATTTTTCAATTGCAATTACGACTATCTTTAGAGCTAAGTTCTACGGTGCTTTACGTGGCAATTCGCTGGGCGCCTTGCATAGTTACCGGAAAAAATTATATCTGTCTCCTGTAATTACTTGTCATCGTTATCAGTATTATTACCAATTAATTAATTTGTTTACGCGCAAGGTCAAACCGAAATTTGAATCTCAGGAGCGTCACACTGCATTTTGGCTGTTAGAAATTAAACTAAAAACAGTGTCATTGTTATTATCTTTTTGACTTACAGACGAGCGTCTTCGGAGTCTTCAGTTGTGGCCCCCCGTCCCTCACCAACAGCGTCGACAAAGCCTGCTCCCAGCTCAACAAGTACACTCGAGACGTGCTCTTTGAGCACAGGTCCGAGAACATCTGAGCAGCCTTCGAATCGCGACTCATAGACTGAGAAAACAGTTTAGCTTTCTAAGGATCTAATTCGAATTTCATATCTATGCAGTTGTAGTTTAATTTGAACTACATTGTGCGATTACTGGCTTTGGACTGGCCCTGCCAGGGCGAAAGCTGAGGCGAAGTCCTCAGTTATTAGAGCATCGCTACTCATAGCGGTCCCTTCACTATAATCAAATTAATAATCCCATCCGTTACGCACCTCGTTTAAGTTATAAATACATTTCCGAATCCTAGGCCTATTTACACCTTTGTAAGGTATGAATTTCTCTGTACGTTATACACCTCTTCAAGTCATAAATTTCTATACCTGCTACACACCTCTATTAGCAAAAATGTTCTGATACGTAAATGTAGACATCTTCGTTATAATTATGTACGCCCAGTTAATACTGAATTAATAGGAGAAAATTCACGTAAGCACCTCTTTCAAGCTTCATGTTTCGATTTAAGTTAAAGCAGCACAGCTCTTGGAAAAAAGCTGTGTGCTGTAATATGCCTAGCAAATTTTTGTCGACGGCAACGACCTCTGTTGTCTTAAGCTGTCGTTAAACCCTGAATCCATCCATCCTCAATAGACTTTTATTTTTTAATTACCTCGTATCGCATCTTTAGATTTATATAGCGACTCTCACAGCATAAACATTCAGAGGCAGGAAAATACCTCTAAAGAGTGAGCAGCCGAAGGAAATAAGCCAATCATGAGTTTAGCCCTCAGTCAGTGGCGGCGATTCCCTCACCTTTCACAGGGACAGGACATGTTATACGTTTTTACACGACACATATTTTACCCCACTCCCGGTGTCCCCCCGCCTGTCAAACGAGATCGCCGCCTCTGCCCTCAGTGATGGAGGAAGGTCATTCCAGGTAGATGGAACCACAACAGCAAACGGCCGGTGCAGGGCCAAGGATTGATGAATTACCATATTGACTTTAACTACCAGTGAACTAATTGTCAAAATGGAAATATTAAATTACTGTTGTATTGCAATGTAGGACTACTGCTGGTATTGCTATTATCATCGTCATATCTGTTATTCTGTTTCTAATAATTATTATTATGCTCCTATTGCTACTTCGATCGGTTCTGTTTTTGCTGTCTTAAAATGCTATTAGAATTTGCATTGCTGTAAATAGCACTGTTGGTATTGTTGTCGACGTTTCTCTTGACAGTGAGAGGCCATTTCTTTTCAAATATTGCGTATACGTATGACGTAAGAGAGCTTTAACAATTGAGATCTTCATTTCAAGTTACAGGATGTATCAGGAAATCTCTAGAATGGCCAACACGGATTCCTGAACTGTAGGCCTAATATTGATGTAAAGGTTCTTGATTAAGAAACATTATCGCACCACGTGTTAACGAGAATGATTGACGATCTAATAAAATACATGCAGTTATAGCCAGATAATGTTTTACCATTACAATAGGCATGCCTGTGCTTGTGTGTTAGGCTGAGGACGCGTAGCTAGTTCAACTCTTAATATGGACAGATATGTTAATCGCTGTTTAGAGCATGCACGTTCATTTATTTGTATTTTTACACAATCGAAATTGGAAAAACAACGTCTATTTTGAACTGTTATGAGTATTATCAATTAAAGCTTGCAGCTAAAAATATGTTTGTATTAAATTCTATAGCCGATTAGATGGCGGAAGTTCTCTGCGCCACCTGGCCTGTCGAATTTAGCTAATTATCGTCCATCTGTAAATTTTGCATTATCTACAGTTTTTGGTGAGGTTAATTGTTATTCTGCCGTTAACAGGTAGGAACAAATAACTAAATTACAATCGTAATCTACAAACTTCTAAAACACCACTCAAACCGGAGCGCAAGTTACCAGCTATAGAGTAAGCCAATTAAGTCCGAGAGATCGGATGTCACAAGATGAGTCAGAGCTAGAGCAGCTGCTGATGTGGGTGCCGTCGTTTGGGTTTAAAATTTGGAAGGTGCATGGCCAGATAAGCGAGGTATGTGTTCTTGAAGAGGTGAGACTTCAGTTTTGAGTGAAATCGTGAGGATTATGAACAGATGAGTCTCAGGCAGATTCAGATATGTAGAGCTAGATGGTAAAATACTGGGTTTTAAGTTTTCACAAGAAAAGATAAACCTCAAAAGTTTCGGAGAGGTTTCATACGCCTGTGTTGCATGGAATCAAAGATATGCACTTGTGAAAAAACTGTGAGTGCAGGAGTATGTCTTTATATATTTGAAGTTTACGAGTACGATTACGCGCCTTGACGCCACTAACATTACGAGGTGCGTAAAAATATTTCGGTCAATATTTACGCCATTATTTGACTTGCAAGGAACATGGGCTTACGCTGTCAGTATTACTATTACGTCTTAAGTGGAGACTCTATGGTGTATGTAGTCAACATGGCCGCGGCATCCGGTTGACCTCTGCTGAACTGCTCTCGGAGGGATACACGCACGTTAAAGTGTTTCGCTTGACTTTGTCCGTCTTAAATTTGACAAAAATTGCAAACTTAACCAAATGAATCGGTGTGCCGTTCGAATCTGGACGGCCGTTAGTCGGTTTCGCCCGATCGGGTGAGTTTTTATGGTACTGTTAAGTGGGTAAAAATGGGCAAATAGTCAAGGGCATATAGGAGAGGATTCCACGGTCTAGGGTTGAAATGGCGGTTCTCAAATGTGGGTATCGTATCGCATCGTAATAGTCTAGTCAAGAGAAGTCTATGGTCAGTGGTATCAAATGCAGCAGAGATGTCGAGGAGGCAGGGGCAGGAAACTTGTTGATGCCTGACGGCAGATACCAATTTGTTGTATAGAGGGAAAAGCAGAGTTTCTATGGAGTGGTGTTTAGTGAAGCCTGATTGGTGGGGGTTAAGCAGTGAGTTCGTTGAGAGGTAGTCATTAAGGCGGGTAAGAACTGTTCTTTCAATTAGTTTAGACAGAAAGGAGAGGTTGGAGGTGGGACGGTAGTTAGAAAGATTTTCTTTGTCTAGATTTGCTTTTTTCAGTAGGGGAGAGACGATAGATTGTTTAAAGACCATAGGAAAATTTTCGGTAGAGAGCGAAAGATTGATGATTTTAGTGATGACAGGAACAAGGATTGAGGCACAGTCTTTTAGGAGAGGTGGGGATAGGATCGAGTTCACATTGCTTGTTGGGAAGGGAATTTAGGAGGAGTAGTGCTTCTGATTCAGTGGCAGGAGATAGAATTGAGAGCAATGACTGATGGGAAGGCGTAGTAGGGTTGGGAGAAATCTGTGGAACAGTGCTGGAGGAGTTGGAGGCTAGAAGAGATTGTAGTGTGAAACGAAGAGATAAGATTTTGTCTTAGGAGAAAGAGCAGAAGGTGTCAGCAATAGAGGATGTGGGGATGGAGCTGGGCAGTGGTGAGGGAGACTTACGATGAAGAAGAGAATTGATAGGTTTCCAGAGGTGTCTAGGATTTGAGGAACTGGAGTGAATAAGCGAGGAGTAGTATTTTTTCTTGGCTGCAGCGATAAGGTTATGGTATCTGTGCGTGGCTGATTTGAGGGTAGACAGGGTTTTTGCTTTAGATGTTGAGTCTTTGGCACGCTTGTAGGTGTGCTCAAGGCGCCTGCGGAAGGTTTTGAAAGCTTGGAGATAGGAGGTGAACCAAGGGTTAGATGTGCGTGAGCTGTGTTTGATAATGAGGGGTGCATGAGTGTCAAGAGGTTGGAGAGTGTTGATTTGTAACAAGACAGAAGAACATCTAGAGAAGGAGGAGGATTGAGGACAAGTTCGGAGTTAAAAATGTCCTTGATGAAGGCCTGACGGTCGATGGAACTAGATGAGTGAGTGGTTGGAGGAGGACGAGGAAAAGGCTTAATTTCGAGGTCGACAATGATAAGGTAGTGGTCGGTAATGTTTAGAATTGAGTGTGAAAGCTTGGGCGATAGGTGGGAGGCTGCAGAAGTGATAGCAAGGTCAAGTGTGTGGTTCTTGACGTGGGTCGGAAAGTTGACGTGTTGGACGAGATTGAATGATTAGAGAAGGCTGAGGAAGCCAGATGCAAGAGGATCAGAGGGATTGTCGACATGGATGTTGAAGTCGCCTGCGATTATGAATTCGTTAGGGGTAGTTGCAGCAATGGAGAGGAGAGATCCAAATTTGTCAAGAAAAACAGAGGGTTTGGAGGACTAGGCAGATTAAGTTGGAGGACGGTAGATGTTGAAGACTGTAAGGAGATCTGAGCATTGTGGAGGAGCATTCGAAGGATCGGAAGGTGTGACTGGAAGAATTTGTGGTTACAGCGGGTTCATGGACCAGGAAAGCAGAGCCGCCACAAAATTTTTTTTAAGACTTTGCGGAGGAGGTTGTGCGAGGGTAGTTATGAAGGGAGTAGCCACGAGGTAAGGATTCTGCGATGTGTGGGTAGTAGACGAAGTGGATAGCCAGGTTTCTTGGAGAGCAATGAGATCTGGTGGGTTAGTGGAGAAGGTGATGTCACTGAGGGCGATGGAGTTTTTTGGGTTTAGCAATGATCGAATGTTGAGGGAAAAGAGATGAAACATCTTGTTGGCTGAGGATTGTGTGTTTGGGTCATGTTTCCGGCATTTGGGTCTGTTTATATGAAATATTGATTTTTTATGGATCTAACTCTGAAGAAATACTAAGTGTGCACTGGTTGTTTTCAATTTTGGATGCAGTTTGCAAGTCTGCTTGAAAACTGATTTTTTTAGCGCTACTTTACGGCGCTTTGAGATGTTTTTTGTGGCAGACATGTTCTTGTTTGGAGCTATTACGCTATAAAAATTGTTTGAATAGATTGATGGGAATGGCGGAAGTGTAGCCGAATGAGTTGATATAGCGCTAGATAAGTTTTAAGTGCTTTGCTCATCATGCCATGACGACAAAATAGTTCATTATGATGGTGATGACGACGATGACAGCGACAAGTGATGATGCTGTTGTATTCTTTGGGATTAAACACTGTGATGAAAGTTTAACTAAACCTGCAAAGGTCATTTTAGGATTTTTCCGGGGTGTTGAAAATGAATTGCTGTGTTCAATCCTACCAACCCTGTTCAATATGTAATCGCTGATGGTTTAATAAATTACGATTGTGGGCCCTGTGTTGTTTTCAGGGCTTTGTGCCAGATGTCGGGCGGTGGTCAGCAGCCACCATGGGGAAGTGGTGCCGGAAAGGTATGTCACCTTATCAATCAATCTATCAATTTTCGTTTATTCCGATATCATGCTGGCAAAAACTTTGGGCTTACTTATAGTTCCGGGGACTCCAACTTATGCATAATGTTTTGGTCTGCTGCCATTGGTCAGAACAAAATACTTCCGGCATGTGATTGACACAAAAAATTAAGCTAGATGAATTTTTTTATATGTAGAAAAACTACACTAATCCTGACCCTAAACGACTAAGTGGTATACTGTGATGTGGTAACTAAGAAGTAGTACAGTATGGTAGGTGTGGTCCTGGAAAAGTATAGAGTCCTGTCGTATACTTTTAGTGGTAGTCAGATCAAGTCCAGAATCGACAAAAATCAGTGTAGGAAATGGGCAGAATAATACCAGTCAGTCCAGTCCTAAATTTGATATTATACAGGATTCAAATAAACGGTTTTGTGAGATAGCCTATTAATGACCAAAAACTCTAAATTAATTGCCAACTGTTAATGTACTTGTAATAAAGTTTTTTATTGTTGTTTTTCTCTCAGGGAGGCGGCTCGGGAGGATCTGTGAGGTAAGTGATCCACGTTGGTTGTTAACTTTTTATTATTTAAATAAAGCTATAGAGAGGTAAGAAAACTGTGGGAACTCATTCTGGGCATTTATATAGCACCCCTTCAAGAACCTACACAGGAGCACTCCAGCTGTTGGGTCGTTGAATGAAAAATGTTAGTGTCAAATAGGATGAAGTGGTGAAGCATTATTAAAAATGAGGATATTGATATAGGTCCTAGATTCGAGCCTCGTGGTAAACCATTACGGCATGTGCCCACATCATCAATTTATTCTCTATTGCTTCATATATCTTACTCTACATTGACACAGGAGGGTAGAATATAAATAAATGAAATGAGGAATGCTAAAAATAAATAATGAAATATTTATAATGAAATTTAAATAATAATGAATAATTTATGATGAAGTAAGAATATTAATAATAAATTAAAAATTAATTGATAAATGCCTGTATTTCTATTGATGTGTTTGTGTTGTTCTCAGGGAGTCTGGTGGTGCATTTGGGGAGAGAGAGGCCGCACAGGAGGAGTCCTACTTTCGAAAACTGGTAAATATCTGTGTCTGGATCTTTATGTAATGTAATCAAACATTTATATAGCACCTCTTCCAGATATCTGCTCAAAGGCGCTCTCTGCATTGGCCTAAATGATGTTAAATGGCACAGTGAACAAGTATGTATGTCATTATTCTATGCACTTTTGAATGAGGCAACATCAGACTACAGTTGTATTGTGCTATGATGATATCTCTGCCCAAAGGCAGGTTCATTTTCTTTTAGGTCCCATTCATATATTACCTTTGCAAAAAAATCGGATTTTCGGGTCCCCTCCCCCTGTTGCACTGAGTACATTTCGTGGAGCCCTCCCCCATGCGTACGTACGTGCATTTGAGCTCTATCCCCCCCCTTGCAAAGGTTACATAGCTGAAGACATCTATCTATAAGGCATTGATTCTCCATTTAGCTATCTGTTGAGTCGTGAGCCCATCTGATATCGAGTGGCGTTATATCAGTTTTCCATTACATTACTTTTGTATCCCATCTATTGGAGGGTAATTAATTTTAATTGTTTTTTCTACAGACGGCCCATCAGCTGGAGCAGTTGCGTGATCATCACGTTGATGAGATCAGATACCTGGAGAAGGAGATGAAGGAACACGAGGTGAGGGAATCTCTAGATTGTGACCTCATAGATACAGAGATGGAGAGAGACAGAGAGTGATGAGCATGCAGAGGAAGAGAGAGGGTAGGGTAATGGAGAGGGACTTGAGAAACAAACCACTTAAACTGAACCGAGCGATCTTATGCCATAATTGTTGAATTTTAAGAAGAAATCTCTTAGTTAACCGCATCAAAAGCTTTTGCCAAGACGCCAAGGGAGTGTTCGTCATTCTCTATTGATATAGTGATGGAGAGAGAGATAGACAAGGAGAGAAACAGCAACACAGAGACAGGAGATGACTTTAGTGACTGAGCAGAACAAATACAGAGAGAGAGGGTTAACAGACCGGACAGATACAGAGAGAGAGTTAACAGACCAGTGGCTCTTCTCTTGGACATTGTGATAATGGAGGTTCTAGGAATCATTAGATAAAGTTTACCGCAATTATTGGCTAAGGCATACAGAGTTCCTTTGATGTCCTATTTCAGGAAGCCATTGATCGTCATAAGAAGAAGTTAAAGGAACTGAAGAAAATAACCGAGAAAGATGACTAACCATCCTCGACGCCTTGCTTATCTATAGATTCGACGGCCTGGACGTTTCTCGACCGATTTGACTCAATGACTTTGCGTTGTCTAATATCTCTGTCTGTGTGTATCTCACCGTTTGTCTGTCTCTCCCTCTTTGTCTGTCTCTCCCTCTTTGTCTGTCTCTCTTTTATGACACACTTGGTACCATTGTGTGTGTTGAATTGGGAGCAGAACTGTTTGTTTTGTGAGAATTTAAAAGATTTTTGCAGTCTTTTGGTGTTTACAGTTTGGTATCGAAATCAATGTGTGAAATTAGAAAGGTATTGGTCTAATAAATGTCTGTATCATGATTTTGTTTAATTCTGTTTCCTGTGACTTTTTCCTTCATAAAAGCCCTAATGATGATTGATTAGGGTGTAGAGGATTGAATTAGTTTTGCATTAATTGATTGATTGATTGGTCAGTAATGTAGTGGACTGTTAATAGAAAGAGGCCAAGTGTTCAAATTCAGGATAGAATTTTTCTTCCAGATTGTCGTGCCCCTAGTCAACTCGGTTAATGGTGGGTAAATGAGATTGTTTCATTTGTTATAATCATATCTTTGTAACTTAGTTGTTTACTTTGTAATCATAACCTCCACACTTCTAAAGTGCCACTCGAAAACCAAGCGCAGGGCGCCAGCTTACTCACGAGCGCTGTGTCAAATCAAATGCATTGTCAAAAGGATAGTCCGTAAAAGAGGAGGCAGAGTATCTGTTAAGGTAGGTGGTGGGTCGCTGTGGTTGAGGATTGGAGGGTGGATGATCAAGTGAGTATGGGTAAAAGTTCTTGGAAAAGAAAAGACTTGCTTCCCAAATTGAATTATTATTATTATTAAACTGGTGATCAAACAAAAGACATGAGAAGTTGAGGTCAGTCAACAAACAAGAATGGAGAGCCTTAGAGGTAGCAAAATCAATTTCAAAAACAAAAGAGCCTTTGGCAATCTTCTAAAGAACCCTTATAGTAAATTTTAAAAAAGAACGAAAACAGAACAATGCATTGATGGCCGCTAAAATAACCACAAGATATTTGGTCGATTAGTATATTTAGATAAAGATAGAACGATTGCTCACAAGAGAAAAGAGATCCTAAACTTCTAATCTGCACAATCCAACATAAAACAAGAAAAGTCGATCCGAAGAATCGATCGAGCCCCACAGACCCTTACAACTCAACCAACCTGATCATTCAGTCCCTCACAGGGAGCCCATCCCATGGCATTCTTCATCAGTTCCTCATAAGGAGACACCATCCATGACACCCTTCATCCGTCCCTCACAAGGAGACCCCATCCATGACACCCTTTATCCGTCCCTCACGAGGAGACCCCATCCATGACACCCTTCATCCGTCCCTCACAAGGAGACCCCAGGACACCGCTGCCCTTCATACGCCTCTTCCAGGTTCTCCCCGCAACCCATCTCCATCGCCCCGGCCTCCACGCCCCTTCCACCCGTGGCTGAGACCCCGTGCTCCCTCTTCTTGTGCCGGGCGAGCTGGCTGGCCCATCGGAAAGCAGCTCCACAGGTCCTACATCGCTCGATCTTCAACGCCAGATGCGTCTTCTTGATGTGGTTGCGTAGTGTCTGGATGTTGCCAAGACGGGCCTGGCAGATGTGACAGAGGTATCGGCCTGAGGACTCGAGCGTCGACTGACTGATGATGCGCTGGCACAGGCCCATCACCATCACCTGAGACAGGGAAGCGACGAACCACAGGTCAATGACGGTAGACGTTCAAGGGAAGGTTAAGGTATGGCGAAGGTAAGGTACAATAATTGAAAAGGTAAAGTACTGTGACAGTCAAATACAGTGAAGGTAAAGTATCACGAAGGTGAGGTGCCCTGAAGGTAAAGAGCCATGCAGGTAAAGTACCGTGAAGGTGAGGTGCAGTACAGTGAACTTTAGAGAAGGTAAAGTATTGTGAAGGCAGAGTACAGTAAAGGTCAGGGATTCTTAAGGTAAAGTACTATGAAGGTAAAGTACTATGAAGGTTAAGTACCTCAAAGATAAAATACCATGAAATTATAATTATAGTACAGTGAAGGTAGGCGACCTGAAAATAAAGTACCGTGAAGGTATTACAGTGAAGTGCCCTGAAGGTAAAGCTTAACAGAAGCCGAACATAACCAGTTGTCACAAGAAGTTGAACCGTATTCCAGACTAATCATTTTTAATAATCAATTGTTAGGAAATTAATTCAAACAATAAATTCGGTCATTCAAAACAAACATTTCAATAATTGGATAAAATAAATTATATCAATTTAAAACATACTTCAATAGCTAGAAAATCATTCAACAGCATGAAAATTATCTCAATAATTGGATAATTCAGTCAGAAGTTGTTCAGCGAAACTATGTTAACATATGAATCGCACTTAGCTTACTTCACAAATCATCATGTAATGAATTAAATAAAAAGACGACTAGAATAAGGTAAGGTCAAGCAAGGAAAGGTCAATCCAGGTATGTCAAGCAAGGAAAGGTCAAGCAATGTAAGACCAATCAAGAAAAGGTCAAAGAAGGTAACTTAAAACATGGAAATACCAAAGAAGTAAGGTCAAGCAAGGAAAGGTCAGAGAAGGTAATGTCAGAAAAGTAAGGGCAAATAAGGAAAGGTCAAGCAAGAAAGGGTCAGAGAAGGTAAGGCAATGCGATGAAACATAAAATACAGCAAGGTAAAAAAGGTAAGATCAAACAAGTAAAGATCAAAGAAAGCAAGGTCAAGCTAGGTAAGGTGATGCAAGAAACGGTCAAAATTAAGGTCAAGGCCATACAATTAAATCAGGGTCAGATCAAGCAAAGAAAGGTCAGAAAATGTACAGTCCAGCAAGATGAGGTCAAGCAAGTAATGGTGTACATAGAAAGGCAATGTCATGCAAAACAGTGAGAGTGTGTAACTATGTGTTTCCTTACCAGAGTGAGAGAGCATATAAAAACATCACAATAAAACTGACCATAAAAATTTGAGTTTATTAAAAAATCTGAAACTAACCGAAAAAAATCCGGGAAAACATGCCAAAACACTTTCAGTATTATCGTATAAACGGAAACTACTTTCCAATAATGCTAATGCCCAAACTGAAGCACAGTGTAAACCATTCATGTCACCAATTTTGATGTCTAAACTGAAAATAATCAAATACTTAACCAAGCTAAAGAAAATTGGGTGAAGTACTTCAAATGCCAAAATGGAAACCAAATTTTGGTAGAAAACTATTCAAAAACCAAAATCGAAAATCAAACCAAAACCACAAAAACAATTGCACCAAAATCCAAACCAATCCCCAACACCAAACCCTAATCACAACCAAAACGTCTTTTGACTCCGAAATCTAAACAGAAATCATATCCCAAAGTCGAAACCAGACGTTAAAATCAAAACAGAAACCGCGCCGATCCGCGATTGTCCCAAACAACAAATCCCTGCCAATATCACAGACCTATGCATCCAATTCCATCCTATCTTCCCCAACAGTAGTCCCCTTTCCCTCCAATCTGCGATAGTCCCCGCTCCACCCCCCGGTATCCTATTCTCCAACGACGTTCGAGTGGTATCGCTTGCGGTGTCGACAGAGCTGCATCGTCCATTTGAAAGACTGTCCACACACGTCGCATTGGCATGCGCTGAGAGCCAGGTGCGTGCCCTTAATGTGCTTGATGAGCGTGGCGTTGCTGCTCAGCCGTGCGCCGCAGATGTGGCAGAAGACGGGCTCTCCCGGCGGGGCGTTCGTGCACGCCTGCGTGGCCAGCGTCTTGCACAGGCTCTGCAGTGTTCTTGCCACGCCGCTCCGGTCCTACGACAAAACGAGAAACCACAGAGGTTTAGACACCTCGAAAATGCCGCCGCCCGATGGTTTATAAGCGACCCCACCCGTAAAATTTAAACTGAACTCTGCCACTGATTGCAGTGCCAGTCCCAAGTTTTGATAAACGAGGAGGAAGCTGCTGGCAATCTTAGTTATCACACAGTGCTGAAACTATCACTACTGCTAACAACCTCTACCACTGCTTGAACCCTGACAGTGCCAGTCCCAAGCCCGGATAATGGAGGAGAGTGATGCTAATGATCTTTGCTATTAAACAGTGTCATCAAACTGAAAAACTACCACTAACCTCATGTGGAAGTGCTAGTCCCAGGTCTTTAGATAGGTTGAGGGCTATGCAACATATCATGAAACGTTGGCATTAAAGAGTACTTAACCATCCAACTGTTCAGAATGATAGTATTTAGCAAGTAGTTACTTATTTACTTACAGTCTGATTCCGATGGTCATTTGAAGAAAACTCCCAATTTATCTACCTTTCAACTACTTAATCTCCAGACCAAGCTATTTCAAAAATCACGCTTACGCAGCGGGAAGGTGTTTCTGCGAAAGCTCCAATTTTGTGCAAACCCCAAAACCTACTGGCAAAGAACACTGCAGGCAAACCTGGCAATGACGCCAGCAATTTCACCCGAACGATGCCATCTTCATGCACCTCATAACAACAATTTCCTTTGTTAAGTAGATAAAATGTTCCAGCATGTTCCTGCTTTAGTAACTTCCTGTTTCAGAGAGTTCCTGCTCTGCTAAGTTCCAGTCCTGGCAAGTTCCTGCTCTGGCAAGTTCCTGTTATGGTAAGTTGTGGTTCCAGTAAGTTCCTGTTCCAGCAACCTCCCTTTTCTATACAAGCTCCGATTCCAAATCCCCAATGCTTCCATTCCAGTATTTTCCCTTCTCAGCACTTTGCATCATATCAAAATACATTTGTATTGCATCGTATCAAGTACAGCTGTAGCATGTTATCACATATTATATGTCAGGAAGATAGAAAATAGTCCAAACAACATGTGACAGGTATTAAACGAAGGTAAATATAAGATAATGGGCAGCGCAAAATCAGAGCCAGAGAGATAAAAATTTAGGTAAAGAAGACAAGGTAAATTATCAGGAGGTAGGTTCTCTGAAGGTAAGTAAACACAAGGTAACTCATCACAAGGTAAACTATCAGAAGATAAACAAAACCAACAATACCTGACTCCTTGAAGCATCAGGCAGACTCTGTCGAACTCCACCCCTGGCTGCGCCACCTCCCCTCAGCGTCCCCGATCCGCCCCGATGCGGCTGGGAAGGCCTTGCGATGTCCCTTGGGGACGCGGTCCACGACTGGTTCGACGCCGGTGTGGGCATTTCCTCATAGTCTTGTCCCTGTGATAAATCACCGCTGTACGTGTTCGTCTCATTATAGACCTGGTACATCCACGAATCGTCCGGGGCCAATGGATCGAATACGGCCTCGCCTGCGTCCTCCATCTTAACAAATGTGCAGTCCTCGTCCTCGATGACTTCGTCCTTGATCTGGATGTGCGATCGGGATCGACGGCGATCGATCGAGGACGCGTCAATCGAGGAACAGCTTGGCCGAACACGAGGGACATCGTCGTAAGGGAAAGAGTCAAGTCGAGGACAGTTTGAGTTGTCGTCCCCGATGGAAGGCCGCCGTCCGAGGCCGGAATTCCCGACGAAAGCGGAATCCCCTGCCTCGCTCCAGTCCTCGGCCTGCGAGGGGCGGTTCCCGCTCTCCTCTGCCTTCTTCCCATCGTCAAGGTCGAGGTCATCCCCATGTGAGAGGACGCTGCTGGCCTCGTCACTGTCCTCATCTAGGGGCTGCGGGGCCGTGGCTCCGTCGGGCTGGACGACCTCACGAAAGCTGACGAGGACGACCTCGTCCTCGCTCAGCGTGATGCCGATTGTGGCCTCGATGCGGAAGGCTGACTGGACGGGAAGGCCGTTCTTACAGAGGAGGCTGATCGCGTCCATGAGGAGCTTGCGCAGTCGCAGTTTGTCCGCCTTGTAAACCATCTTAAGCTACAGCAGCATGCAAAACATGTTCATTTACAATCATTTCATTCATCCTCATTATACTTTCACTATAATTTGATAATTTCATTAATTATCTCTCGTTTTCAGCTGTTTTATGGTGTATTTGTACAGAACAATATGTTTACTTTAATTATCTGAAATTAAACATTTTTAATTCAAATTTATTTTTGGACAAAAATGACTTTCAATGCATGTGGTGTTAAGATCTGCATTGATAAATATGCATTTTTTCAAAGTTTAAATCGGTAGTGAGTGACCTAGATGTCATAGATAATGTGCAAAGTAGTAACCGGATTTTGATGCTGTGTGATTTATTTCATACATTATATAGCCCTCTATTGCTCAGCTAATTGCAGAGCATTCAAGTAATGGTCGCTAAGAACTTTGATGATACGAATATTCTAAAACTTTGAGTTTTTCAGTTGCTATGATTATACCAATGACCGAACCAAACAGGTATATTAAGTATAACTTAAGTTAGAAAAGAGCTATATTGATTGTGTAAAACGTATTTGGAAGAATATGACTGTGTAAAAAGTGTCGCATTTCACCGTTGCTTAAGCGCGTTGAAAGTATTCCAACTCTCCGCAGTATCCATTGCCTCGTTTCCCTGGCAACCGGTGTTCGAATTTTCCTCTAATCTCTTGACAACCCATTTTACTTGACGCAGCGTTCCGTGTTTATGCCGGTATTCTGCGCTCAGCTTAAAAGTAGGGCTGCATAAACGTGGAGTTTATGATTGAGATTGAAGGAGAATAATTTCTGATCATTGTTTGGCCATTTGCAATACATCACGTTACAAAATATTTCGATATAAGCTCTTTTTCCACATTGATCGACAGATATGTTACTAGTTGTTTTTTATATAATAACAAGTAAAAATATTTAATAGGTATATTTTAGGACTATCGATTAATTTTGGGGAAGTCATTTCGGAAAGGAATTGACGTTTGAAGGAATCTCATTCAATGCGATCTTCTTTATAACAGAACCCAAGAGCCTTTTATTTTCAGGCGAATATTCAGGAAAAATAGACTGTACTTACTATTTAGCCTTTTAAATTATTAATGTCTCATTTATTCGGATGAAAACAAAACAATCCTTTATAACAACGCTTAATTACTAGTCACCATGTTACCACAGAACACATATTGAACAAATGCTGCGCTGCTGCCGTGAAGACGTCACTCAAAATTATGAAAGGGAGTAAGACGATTCTCGGACTGTGCTTGGGCAAAAATCTTAGAGTCGTAGACTCCGACTCTAACACATTTGGCTTAGTCAGATTAACTTAATCACACAACGGACTAAATATGCCGTTCTGCATAACTGTTTATAGAGTAATTCAGGACCACAAAACGATCAATATAATGAATTATAGAATTAAACCAGGAACTTTAAATAAAGTAGTTAAAGTAGTTAAAAGGACAAAACAATAAAATAAATTAAGCTGGGAATTTCTCTCTGAATGTTTGACTGGGAGACCAGTTTACCACGCGTCATTTTATTGTATCTCTGCAATATGCATTCTAAAAATTTTAATTTGAAAGCCGGATGTTAGTAATGTAGTCATTGGGGGGGGGGGGAGGAGGACCGTGGAGCAATGGGTATTAAAAAGGCTGATAAGCAGAGCAGAGGAACCAAGTTTGATTCTCGTATCTCCATAAGCTGGATTGAATCGTCGTTCTTTCACTATTACGGTAGAAATAGTTGATACTTAGTATAACAGGAGTCAAAACCAACTGTATCGTAGCGTGCATGAAGCTCATCTGCCCCACAACAACCAGCGAATGAACAACAGTAGTCTGACAAATTGTGACAATAGAGGAGTTGATTTCATTTAATGCCAATGAGTTAACTTAATCAAGCAATTCAGTTTTATTGACTCCAACCATAGTCTTTGTTAAAACTGAAAAATCTCATTTGCTTCCAATTGACATAATTATTCAGTAGACTTCACTAATTACAATTGTGAACAAATATGAGGCCCAGAAGGGTCAAATGACCCACTTAATAGGGCCACCCAAGTGGCATCTTAGTTTTAAGACAGCAGTTGAGACATATCGCATGGAGGCAAAATATATTTCAGATAATGAACGAATCTTAGAGTATGCAATTATCTAATAACTTAACTAAACATTAACTAATGATGTCAATGGACAGTGGTTGGCTGATTTCGGAGCAAACCAATAATATTAAAAACTCATATCCAACAGGTAATATTGTATTGATTTCTTAAACAATTTCAGGAATGGTAATTGCCTAATTTCTGCCTGTATCCCATTTCAGGTAGATAGATGGCCCAATTATAGACTTTAGAGCAGCGGTTCTCAACCTTTTTAATCCTGCAACCACATGATGATATTACCTAAATTGTGGCAACCTACAACTAACAAATTTATTGGGTTACTGCAATTTTACTACCATGCATTTCACTTCTCACCAATTGCTAATCCATAAACCTCATGCATAACAGCACAATCAAACATTAATTAACAGAACAATTTATAATTTTTTGCTGGTAATTATTTTATTCATTGAATCAGAGTACAGGATCTGGAGAAGGCTTTAAAAGTAGGAGGAAGATGGATCAAGATGCTGAGATTGCAGATGATCAGGCAATGTTGGCAAGATGATGCAAAGGTCAAACAATGGTAGATAGACTGAACAAAATATCACCTGAATATGGAATGAAAATGAACATCAAAACGACAAATATACTGAAGATAAGTAAAGGAAAGAAGACAGTGGTCAGATTAGACACTGGATGGAAACAAATCGATAAGATAACAGAGTTCTGTTACATAGGGAGTATGATCACAACAGATACCAAATGTCACAGGGAAATTAAAGGAAGGATCGCATTGGTAAAAAAAGGTTTTCTCAACAAGGATAAAACTATTGAGAGGAATACTAAACAGGAATCTGAAGATAAGAATGATAAAGTCTCTGATACAAAGTGTGGTGCTGTAAGGATCAGAGATATGGACCATGAGTAAAAAAAAACATAAGACTCAAGTTTTTGAAAAGTGGACATGGAAAAAATTAGCTGAACAAAACACAAAACAAATGAAGAAACGATGGAAAAATTGAAGAACAATGATATACACAAAAAGAACAAGACAAAGAAAATTGATTGGGCACAAATTAAGAGGAGACTCACCCTTAAGAATAGTCGTAGAAGAAGAATTGACAGGAGGAAGACCAAGACGGATGATGCTTGACTGGATGATGACAAATGAATATGGAAAGCTGAAAGAGGAGGCCCAACACCGAGAGGAGTGGCGACGTTGGACATTCGAACCTGTTGAAAAGGCAGAGGACTAGAAGAAGTACGAGAAAAAGTAAAGATTAATTTAAGTCACGTTGGTGCAGTAGTTGGTGTATAATCATGATTGAACAATTATCAAATATAAGAGAACTGTGCTGACTATGCCGGAATGAAAACATGAAGAAAACAACGCTGACAACAGTCATTTAGAAAGTCCTGAGAGTTCCAGGTGACCTCTGGCAAATCGTAAGGCGACCCCTGTGCCCGCGGGGGTCTCGCGACCCACAGGTTAAGAACCGCTGCCTTAGAGCAAAGAATCTAGTGTTTGTCAACAAAACATACATACAACCATTGCCAGAATAATTAGAAAAAGCATGATAGAATATAATAGCGTTATTGGACAGTAGGTTGTAGATTAAACTTCAAATTGAGGTGGGAGGCAACTGGGAAAGAAAATATCCCCAAAGGAACCATAAGGTTCCTCTAGTAGGGAACAATCTTTCTGTGTCTTTGCAGGTATTGAGAAATAATCCAAGATCAACATTACATCACAATAGAACAGTTCAAATATTATAGCCAATCAAGTAAGAGAGCACAGCATCTAACACAAAAATTCCAATTCTTCTTTATTTGAGAATTTACTTGAGCATTCAATAATATTTTATGCCTGCAACCCGCTCAAGATCAACATAAAACGCCCAGTGCGATTAATTGCGAAAAAGGTTAAACTGTTTATGATCAAAAACATTAAAAAAGTTTTACAAAGATGTCCGCCCGTTGTCAAAGCTGCCGTGGCGATACCGATAGTATGCATCCTCTAAACCCTAACAGAGTCATTGTCCACGAAACCGATGTACTCAAAGTCTGTTCGACGATTGTACAACAGGCAGATCATCGCAAATCCAACAACCTGCGACAAGCAAATCAATTTAATTGTTTGATTAAATTGGTAATTTAAAAAAAAATATTCTGAAATATTCACAATTAAACTCCAGATGCTTGTCAAGCCTTGAAACAGAATTATTCAACATCAACCAAATCAATAAACCAGTCGGGGAAAAAAGGCTCCCTTGCAAATTTTCTTGTAGGGCTAGTCCCGATCCGGGTCGGCAGAAGAGGGCAATGCCAATCGCCTTTGCTACGAGTGTCGTTAGAAAAATAGCAATTGACCAACAATTGCTAGGTAACTACAACACTGTTCATATGCTAGTAGGAACCAAGAACTTGCTCAGCAAAGGGAGCACAAACACAAAGGGTGGGTTGTGGGTCCATCTACCTGGAATGACCGTCCTCCATCACTAAGGGCTAAACTGACATCTCTGCATCGGCTTCTCACTAATTAAAGGTGGTTCCTTTTCTCCTTGGTTACTGTGCTAAAAGTGCCTCTGAATAGTTATTCTGCGAGAGGCGCTATATAAATCTAAAGATGCAATGCGATACTAACCAGTATAGCGGCCACGGAGGCTGAGACAGAGCTGACGATGATGAACTTGGAACGAAGGAGGAGACTGAGAACTGGATAACAACCCTACAGAACAATAGAATTAAGAGAAGAACAATAGAAACAACAATAAAACTAATAATGACAATAAAATCTATCAATTGATCAATCAATATCTTCTCATATCAATCAAAAAAATAATAATAACAATCATAAAAATAAAAATAATATCAATTATTACTCATATCAATCAACATACTACTATTAATAATAATGATAATAATAATAATCATATCAATGTATTAATATTCATTTATATCTTGAATCAAAATAGTGATTTTAATAACAACAATAATAATAACAATAATCATGCTAATAATTCCATGAGGCAGCGCCAAGCCTTCTCAGTAGTTGTCTGGGCTGCAACCTGGAATGGGCTCCCTGTCACTCTCTGCCTTGTGCCCAGAGGACACTCCATCCCTGTACAATGCCATCCTTAAGACTGTCCAACTTAACCGGGATTGGGTCAGGAGCGCTTCTGAGGCAGATTTCTTGAAGAGGCGCTATATAAATCTTCCAAATAAATAATAAGTATAAGTAAGTGATCAAGCAATAACAAACATCAAACAATAGCTATAACATCAGTAAACGGTTACACATAAAACAACCAAACCTTTTTGAAGACATTGCCCACAATGAAACTTGGATTGATTGAATTGAACTCAAAACGCAATTCCATGGAGCAGTTCTCGTGGGGGCAGCAACTGTTTGGGTAGAAGAAAGACTCATTCGACCGCGTCTGGTTGTCGAACCATGGCGTTCCAATCCAGTCCGTGTAGCTCCTCACTCCACAGCAGCGTCGCTACAAAAGTAGCGTACGTGTAGCGATATACAGTAGTGGAAATAATTATTACATAACCCTGTGATCAAAGCCAGAGGCGGCACAAACAATAGAGTCAGAGTACCAAGTTTTACAAATTGAGTTACACCGAGTCCGAGTTTAAAATATTAAAAAAAGTCTCAATCTCTTGATTAATTTGCCAGTTTACACAATTTTCATGAATTCCTTGGTTTGCCTCAGTTTACACTAGGAAGTTGTAGCTAGTAAGTACTACACGCGACAGTATTTGTGTTTTTAGTTAGGTCAATCAGCGTTCTGTAAATAAAAAAATCGAATTTTTTTTTACAGAACAGAAAATCGGAGAACCAATTTTTATTAAAACTTGGACCCATTGCCAAACTTGGATAATGGAGGAGGGCAATATAAAGAACATATGAAGTATATACATTCATAGACTCACGGACTGCTGTAGGTAGTCCATTTCCTCTGTGACGTTAGGATTGAGGTAGTACTCCTGTAGACCCTCCTTCAGATTCTTCTCCATTCCCCCAACAACAATGTGCTCGCAGGCATACAGAAGTCCGATGCTCGCGGCCAGAAGTACAAAAGTTGCCAACAGCAGCGTACAATACTGAGCAAAAAAAAAACACGACTATTATTATTGTTATCATTATTATTGTCGGATTGTAGAGAATAGTAGTTCAAAAGCATTCGGCCAAATAAGAAAAAGGTTCGTAAAAACATTTATCTTAAATATCAAACACCTTTAGCGTCAGTATTAGATAAAGCATTAGCATTCAAGCATTAGTTTTCAAGTATTAGGTCAAGTATTATTATTCAAGTATTAGGTCAAGTATTATTATTCAAGTATTAGATAAAGCATTAGCATTCAAGTATTAGATAAAGCATTAGCATTCAAGTACTAGATCAAGTATTAAAGCAAGTATCAGCATTAAAGTATTAGATCAAGTATCAACATTCAAGTATCAGTATTCAAGTATTAGATCAAGTATTAGTATTCAAGTAGACCAATTATTGAGCAAGCATAAATTGAGGGGCAGTAGTAATCACTGTAAAAGGCATTCGACATAGTTTAGTGGCACTGAATAAAACCATAATAACAAAAACAATAAATACGTAACACTGTAAACTTACCGTTGCAATGAGACATTTGGTTTCAGAGCAAGTCGCGAGAAGTCCGACAACGGCAACTACAAAGACGAGACTTCCGACAAAGAAGATGATCCCGACTGGAAGCCCGATCATGTAGACCGTTGGAATGAGGTGGCTATAGTTGGAGTATTCGCGCAGGGACCAGATACCGAGGTACATGAGACCGGCACATCCCAACTAAGCAACACAAACAATCGATCTCTACAGATTTCTTCATTGCTTGTGCAAGGCGAATTATATGCTCGCTCATTTTTTTAGATTTTATTTTCTGCTGGCACAGTTCGTGCACAGGTAGGTCTATAGTAAATTGGTGTGGTACCCATCTAAAAGTGCAGGCTTTATATAACATGTGTATATTAACCTTTATTTTATTATCAGTGAGCATATTATAAAGTGACTTGTCTTGGCTGGAGTTGGGAGTGTTTCTGAGCAGTTTTACCTGGAAGGGGCGCTATTTACAATTTTTTATGTATTTTAGGTCAGTTAAATGGCTCATAGATTGAATGAATAATTTATTACAATGTCCGCAATAGAGACGTCCTCATATTCGAAGAGCATGGTGGAATCTACCTAAAAAGCATCTCTACGTCAATACATAAGAATGGTGAAAAACAACCAAAGAAACGTATTCAAAACTAATAGCAATAAAACTCCACTTAAGTTTTAACTTGTACAGCGCTATATAACTGTATGAGAGCTTTTAACCAAGATTTTCCCATTTTTTACGTAGTAAACTAAGCCGCTAGAATAACATTTCCCCGTTCGTATAAAGTCTTTCGAAACTTACGAGCAAGAGGACGTTGATAGTAATGAGGAGAATTTTTAAGCAATTTTTGCTAGCCATATTGCCAATATTTTAACGAATAATTAGCATAAATTGAATAGATACATTAGACCACAAACACGGACATTATCCACATGACTACATTTAGAATAAACAATGCTTGAATAAAGAAATAAGACTTATTATAGCGCAATACTTACAAACATTGAGATAAACAATAAATATAAAATGTAGTTTAATATTTAACACTCTGAGATTTCTATTAGCGTCAACTGATGACCCAAGCCTTAAATCTGCCTTTTGCGTCAATTTAAGTAATTCTCCTATCGAATTCAATCTATAATTATCTATGAGATGTTTATCAGGCTGCTCTGGGAACATTTTGCTCATCTAAGCGTCAAAGGCAGGGTTCATTTGGTAAAATTATGCACCCGTATTATTTTTTGCTTCTTGGTATTTGATGTGATCCCAACGATCATGACGTGATGTTGGACTAACTGATTAAATTACAGGTCTTCGAATAGATCTTAAAGACCACTTATAAGAGACTAAAAATTAAGCTGATGATAGTCTGATATAGGTCTACTGAGTCAATATAAAAAAATTCTAAACGGCGATAGCAAGCAATTGCTGAGAATCCAAAAGAAACTCATAAACAAAGTCGTTCAGCCAAAACTCTGACGATTGGTCACTGTAAGATATCACTGATATGCACCATCAAATAAATGCGCTATGTAGCAACTGCACGCGTTACCAGCGGCGAAGGCTGATGATTGGCTGTCTTGGTGAGCGCGGGAACCGGAAACAGGGTGTGGCAAGAGACAGCTGATTATCACACGTGCATTTGCAAGGAGTGGAGAATTAAGGTTCATTTCAGTTGGAGTCGTCGTTTCAAAGTGAGAGTACTCAACGACCCAGCCAGCATTTGTCGAAGGACGCAAGTCTGAGGAAACTCAGGTATGGATATAAATATTACACGTCTAGTCAAATAGTCAAATGCAAACGGTTTGTAACGTGTAACACGCGTCTTGCTTGGCAGATAGAATTATATCGTATGTATCGCAACACATGGAGGAGTGCCATGAAACGTTAACTCCAGTCTAATGATATAACTTTGATAATACATGGACCTGGTCTTTGTGAAGTGGACAGTGGACATTCTGTGTAATTCTATTACTGCTGTTTTTAATAGTTCGCATTTAATAATTCATTCATTCATTACCGAAATTTAATACCGCCCTTCCAACATTTTTATGCTCAGAAGTGCACTCGGGCCTCGACAGTGCAGTTGCAGTTGTACTGCAGAGCAATTGTGCGCGAAGGACTATCTCGAGGTCCCTACATAGTGACTCCCAGGCCGAGGGTCGAACCCGCTTGGTCAGCGAACACCGAACTGTATGGACTGACCGCTCTAACCGATAATGCCAGTGTAGTACCTAGTGTACATTACTTGAGCTCGCACGCTGTCTTATCTCAACTTACATTAGGCTATATTATGTGATAAATGTGTTTTGAAGTGGAAACCATTTCTTGTGTAAGAATATGTTGCCAATTTTAGTGCACAGAACTAGGCGTTCTTTCAGGCGCTCGGAGACTGAAGCAGCAAAGGAAGCAAGGTCGGATGGGTCACTCGACACAGCGGGAGAGGAGGTATATTGTGATCTTTTTATTTGACCTTTTGCGTTCAAGGACTGGAGCAAGAGATACGGTGAGGTGTCCTCTCTGCTGACGACGATCACCGGAATCGGTGGTCCTCTCCTCGTGACAGGTGCCGTAACTAGATCGAATGGGTCTCTGGTAAGGCAGGTGGTAAGGCATAGGTCACTATATTTGCTCACCTTTGCTGTGTTCTTATTCTATCAGATTTTCTTGTAGGCGTAAGAATGCTCCTCAAGTTCTATTGTTTCAGGTTTTATTATGGGGAGGAATAAATTATTCTTTTAGATTTTATTATGGGGAGAATGATTTATTTTTAGTTTCTTTTAATGGGGATAAATGATTTTTCTTTTAGGTTTATTATGGGGAGTAATTCTATTCTTAGGTTTTATTGTGAGAAGAATGATTTGTGTTTATTTATTATTGTGGGAGGAATGATTTAGGTTTAGGTTTCATTGAGTAATGATTCATTTTTAGGTTTCATTGTGGGAGTAATGATTCAATTTTAGGTTTTATTGTGGGAGGAATGATTTATTTTTAGGTTTTTTTGTGGGGAGCAATTATTTACGTTTAGGTTTTATTGTGGGAGGAATGATTTATTGTTTTACGTTTTATTATGGGGAGGAATGATTCATTTTGTAACTTCGCTCGAGCGCCTTCGGTGCGACCGTTTATTCGTTCGGCCGTTTTTCCGCTCAGCTTTGCGTTCGTTTGACGACCGTCTATTACACCGACCCGCTGTTTGTAGTCTTATTTGATGTCTGATTAGTTGTCTTTTTTTTACGGTCTCATTCAGTTGCCTAATTTGCCGTCTCATTTATTTGTCTTTTTTTCTCTTTCAATTAGTTGTCTAATTTGCTGTCTCAATTAGCTGTCTTTTTTATTATCTCAAATTAGTTGTCTAATTTGTTGTCTCCATTAGCTGTCCTGTTTACTGTCTCAATTAGTTGTCTTTTTTTTACTGTCACAAGTAGTTGTCTTTTTTCTTATCTCAGTTAGTTGTCTAATTTGCCGTCTCGATATTATTAATAGTTGTCTAATTTGCAGTCTCAATTAGTTGTCAAATTTTCTGTCTCAATTAGTTGTCTTTTTTACTGTCTTGATTAGTTGTCTTTTTTACTGTCTTGATTAGTTGTCTATTTTACTGTCTCTTTTAGTTGTCTTTTTTACTGTCTTGATTAGTTGTCTTTTTTACTGTCTTGATTAGTTGTCTATTTTACTGTCTCAGTTAGTTGTCTTTTTTACTGTCTTGATTAGTTGTCGTTTTTACTGTCTTGATTAGTTGTCTTTTTTACTGTCTTGATTAGTTGTCTATTTTACTGTCTCATTTAGTTGTCTTTTTTACTGTCTTGATTAGTTGTCTATTTTACTGTCTCATTTAGTTGTCTTTTTTACTGTCTTGATTAGTTGTCTTTTTTACTGTCTTGATTAGTTGTCTTTTTTACTGTCTTGATTAGTTGTCTATTTTACTGTCTCATTTAGTTGTCTTTTTTACTGTCTTGATTAGTTGTCTTTTTTCCTGTCTTGATTAGTTGTCTTTTTTACTGTCTTGATTAGTTGTCTTTTTTACTGTCTTGATTAGTTGTCTATTTTACTGTCTCATTTAGTTGTCTTTTTTACTGTCTTGATTAGTTGTCTATTTTACTGTCTCATTTAGTTGTCTTTTTTACTGTCTTGATTAGTTGTCTATTTTACTGTCTCATTTAGTTGTCTTTTTTACTGTCTTGATTAGTTGTCTATTTTACTGTCTCATTTAGTTGTCTTTTTTACTGTCTTGATTAGTTGTCTATTTTACTTTCTCAATTAGTTGTCTTTTTTACTGACTCATTTAGTTGTCTAAATTGCTGTCTCAATTAGTTGTCTCAATTAGTTGTCTAAATTGCTGTCTCAATTAGTTGTCTAAATTGCTGTCTCAATTAGTTTTCTTTTTTTACTGTCTCAATTAGTTGTCTTTTTTACTGTCTCAATTAATTGTCTTTTACTGCCTCATTTAGTTGTCTTTTTTACTGTCTCAATTAGTTACTGTCTTACTTACTGTCACAATCTTTTTTACAGTCATAATTAGTTGTCTCGTTTACTTTCTCATTTAGTTGTCTTTTTTACTGCGTCATTTAGTTGTCTAATTTGATTGTCTCAATTGGTTGCTTTTTTTACTGTCTCAACTGCTATTCTTTTTAGTGTCTCAAATAGTTGTCTAATTTCCTGTCTGAATTAGTTGTCTTTTTTTACAGTCTGAATTAATTGTCTTTTTTACTGCCTGAATTAGTTTTTTAATTTTTTGCTGTCTGAATTAGTTTTTTAATTTGCTGTCTGAATTAGTTGTCTTTTTTACAGTATCAATTAGTTATGTAATTTGCTGTCTCAATTAGTTGCATTTTTTGGAGTGTCAATTTCCTGTATCAATTAGTTGTATTTTTTACTGTCTCATTTGGTTGGCTAATTTGATGTCTAAATTAGTTACCATTTTACTGTCTCAATTAGTTGTCTAATTTGCTGTCTCAATTAGTTGTCTGATTTGCTTTCTCATTTAGTTGTCTTTTTTACCTTTTTACTGTCTCAATTAGTTGTCTAATTTGCTGTCTCAATTAGTTTTCTGATTTGCTGTGTCATTTAGTTGTCTTTTTTACTGTCTTGATTAGTTGTCTATTTTACTGTCTTGATTAGTTGTCTGTTTTTTCATGGTCTCATTTAGTTGTCTCTTTTTTCACGGTCTCATTTAGTTGTCTTTTTTACTTTCACAATTAATTTTTTTTTTTACTGTCTCGATTAGTTACTGAATTACTTACTGTCACAATCTTTTTTACAGTCATAATTAGTTGTCTCGTTTGCTTTCTCAATTAGTTGTCTAATTTACTGTCTCAATTAGTTGATATTTTTACTGTCTCATTTAGTTGTCTAAATTGCTGTCTCAATTAGTTGTCTAAATTGCTGTGTCAATTTGTTGTCTGATTTAATGTCTCAATTAGTTGTCATTTTTTACTGCCTCATTTAATTTTTTTTTTTACTGCCTCATTTAGTTATCTGATTTGCTGTCTCATTTAGTCGTCTTTTTTACTGTCTCAATTGGTTGTCTTTTTTACTTTCTCAGTTGCTTTTCTTTGTAGTGTCTCAATTAGTTGTCTTATTTGCTGTCTCAATTAGTTGTCTAATTTTGCTGTCTCAATTATTTCTGCCTCATTTAGTAGTCTAATTTGATTGTCTCAATTGGTTGCTTTTTTTACTGTCTCGGCTGCTTTTCTTTTTAGTGTCTCAAATAGTTGTCTAATTTACTGTCTGAATTAGTTGTCTTTTTTACAGTCTGAATTAGTTGTCTTTTTTACTGTCTCACTTATTGTCTAATTTTGCTGTCTCAAGTTGTTGTCTAATTGTGGGGAGGAATAACTTAGCTTAATGACTTATTGTTTTACGTTTTATTATGAGAAGGACTGATTTATTTTTTAAAGTTTTATTATGGCGAAGAATGATCGCTTTCGGTGCGAGCGTTTTTTTTTCGTTCGGCGTTTTTCAGCTAGACGTTGCGTTCGTTTGACCGATTTTTTTTTTGATTTGCTGTTTCAATTTTTTGTCTAATTTGCTGACTCAGTTAGTTGGCTTTTTTGCTGTCTCATTTAGTTTTCTTTTTGCTGTTTCATTTAGTTGTCTAATTTTTCTGTCTGAATTAGTTGTCTTTTTTTACCGTCTCATTTAGTTGTCTAATTTGCTGTCTGAATTAGTTGTCTTTTTTTACCGGCTCGATAAGTTGTCTTGTTTTCTGTCTCAATTGTCTAGTTTTCTGTCTCAATTAGTTGCCTAATTTTTTTTGTAATTTGCCATTTATTTTGCTGTATTTGATCTCTATATTTGCTGTCTAATTTGCAGTCCTTTTTTACTAATTAGACGTCATGTTGTTGTGTTATCGCAGGGGCGCAGCTAAAAATTTTCCGGCGCTCATATTGCGAACTCTAAAACAGTTTAGCAGCATTCTTAAAACACTAAGCCCCTTCAAAAAAGAAAAAACTTTGAATTAACTTTTTTATCCATGAAGCGATTAAGCGCACGTCAGGCCCCCCCTCTGCACGCTTGATACACAAGCCAAGAATGTCTAAAGAGCCGGAGCAGTGGAGTGAACCCCACGAAACACGACTGCAACAGCGATTAAATCCATTCCTTCCACGGTACCACAAATTCAAGATTTTTATTTTTCAATTTGTTTTTTAGTTTTCCAAATCTATTCCAACAGTTTCTTATTTATAAAAAGCATCACACGGCATGAAAAAGAGCTCACAACTTGTTTTTTGTAATATTGCCATTTTTGGGAACTAAATCAAAAACCTGGTGTCTATCGGACGCTTTCTCTCGCACGTTATTTGCTAAATTGTTTAAGGAAGTGCTTCATAATAGAAAACCCTTCCAGTTTCTATGACCCTGGATTATGGATTAATTTAGACTAACTCAATTTAAGTAACTTCTTTATTGTAAACCGGTTACCAGCTTTATGTGGATAAAAATTAAGCTCTCGTATAATTATACAAATTCCATGTTTGCATATTGCTAGCGACACCTATGCTGAGACCACTGAAATATTAATGTTGATATTAGGAGGGTTGGCTGCGTTTGGAGTAGACGCATTTCATTGATCAAATTTCTCCAATTTTTCCACCTTAACAAAATGTTAAGGAACAGATTTGCTAAACGTGCCAATGGCGACACTGATGAAAAACAGTTTCTCTGTACGATCAGATTTCTCGACGATTCCGAACCGCTATCGTTCACCTACCAGGTCTGATTATAATAGTGGCCACTAGCAGCGATCGCAACATCTCCAATTTTAATTAGTTCTTAGAATGAAATTGAACTGCGTTGAGGAGCTGGATGGTTAGAACAGTTTGCTCTACGTTTCTCATTACTATTTTGGAATGTAGACGACTTGTAACTGCGGGTGCGTAGTGATTTACCGAAACTCGAATTCCCGAAACTGATTTGGCCGTATCCCCGAAAACTACGCTAGATTGATGAAAAGGATTAACGCAGAAGCTGGATTTATGAAAAAATCTCGCTGTTTTGAGGCAGTTCAACGTTTTTCAATCGGGCGTTATCAGCGTTTTTAGGGATTCGGGTTTTGAGGATTCGGGTTGATCCCCTTTTGACCGAGTTTGACCTAACAGAAACTTAGCGATTCCATGAAAGCTATTTAAAAAATAAATCTAGCCAGTACATATTATATTTACTTAATAAATATAATTTATATATACTTAGTAAAACATGTCCAGTTTTAATGGGCTCGCTTTATGGGGCACTGTATAAGAGACCCAATGTGTGCATTATGTATATGAGTTGGGGTCAGACTTTCGTTAGATCCTAATGACTCAGCAGTGATAAACAATCTGCCCCAAAATCGAAAGTGAGCGATTACTGAAAGTTAACCTGTTTTGTTGGTAGAAGGAGACACGAGGCCAGGAGATGTTCGATCAAGTCTGCCAAAGTCTCGACTTACTCGAGAGGGACTGTTTTGGACTTCGCTTCGTCGACTCAGAGAAGCAAAGGGTTGGTTGCAGTGTGTGTGTGTAGCTGAGCGTTTTGGTCGCATTCAGTTTGATTGCATCTAGGTAATATCTAGCGTAAGGTGCAATGTGGTGGGAGTGTTTTGAGGTAAGGTAAGTTAGGGTAAGGGTATGGTAGGGTAGGGTAAGGTAAACTGGGGTAATTGTAAAGATAAGGTGTAGCTAGACTAGGATATGGAAAGCCTGCCTCGATACTTCTTGAGCCGAGACTCTAGCCAGTTGAGTCTCTAGACTGATTCTCGAGATTTAATCTATGGTTTTTCTGCATGGAATCTGCACAGCTCCAAATCTCCTGCAGAACATGTTTTCCTAGTACTTTCTGATACTCAATTTTTATATTTTCAGCATTGGCTTGACATGTTTAAACCGATCTACCGCCAGCTCAAGCGTGAGTATTTGAGCATCGGTTTGCTTGTTAGGGTTTGTAGTCATTAACAAATTCTCTTAACTATCTGCTAACAATTGCCTGAACTTAATTTTTAAATGTTCTCTCAGCCGATTATACTAGCTTAGCCACTGTACAGGGATAATTAATGAATAATTAATTAATTCATTGTGGTAATAAAAAATACTGTCATATTCATGTTCATGTAATTATGGTTTTGTGTAAGATAATCAACAGTGGAGGAGTTCATATATATTTTTTTAATTTCTATGTTTAATTGTTTATGCATGCTATAAAAATGTGACAGTAAGAAATAATAGTTGATAGTTGAAATAAAAGAATATTGCGTTCAAATCTGATTTTGTGTAAGGCATATGAGTTCATTTTTGTTTTTTAAACTAGTAACTACTCAATGCAGTCATCTGCCTGCCTTCTTTAGCTGTTACGCGGAATAAGACTGCCCTTGGTTGTCGAGCTTTCTCGGTTGCTGAACCAGGTTCTGTAACTCCCTTCCTGTGTCTGTTCATTCTGCTCAATCTCTTTCTTTGTGTAGATCTTGACTCCAAACTTTTAATCAATCAAATCAAATTTATTGTAACCATCGTGCCACATTTACAAAAGATTAGCAAACAGAAGCACATTGTCAAATAAATAGAAATTAGTTCAATTGAAGCCAACAATAAAATTATACAATTGAAAATAAAGATGGTCAACAGGAGTTCCAAAGGGGATTAAACCCCACTAAAAGGAACCCCTAATTTCCCTGTACAACAAAACTGCGAAGATGGCAAAATAAAAGGTACTAAAATAAGCATATAGCAAAATATTTTTAAAAAAATAACCGAATTACTCAATCTGTTCGTCAGGTGGTACATTGAATGCAAAAAACCCTTGAATTTGACAATGATTACAGATGAAACAATAAAACTATTAAAACACAATGAACAGGATTGAAAAAGAAGATAATGAAACCGTAACTAATCTTAAGCTAAGGAGTTCCTGTCCCTCTCAATACCCATCACCATATTTTTAATAATACGCCAAAAGCAATGTGACAAACTGTTACAAATGCGAGTAAATAAAACAAGATGATTTCGTTTTTGGGTTGGCATACCCCCCATAGGCTGTCTCTCTGTCTTGCTGGGCTGATCTTTAATTGACTGGATCTCGGTGTGGATTAGATGCACCTTCGATTGATGCATTTGGCATTAGAAAATGGTGCAATAGAAGTGCTGATTAATATTAATAATAATATTATGCATGCTATAGAAAATGTAAACAAATTTAATTTAGGTTTATTCTAAGCTTAGTGTATTTTTTGATTCAGTCATTTTCTAAGTACAATTTAGATTCTGTATTTCAGACGTTCACCCAGCTACCCTCTGCTTTCGGGTGAAGTTCTACCCATCGGACCCTTCGAAACTCCGAGAGGAAATAACTCGGTTAGTGTCTGTTGAGCCAGAGTACCCTGAGAGTTCTCTCTGATTCTCTTTTGACTAGTCGACTTCACTATTTTGATTGTCTAGTCTGCCATCGTCAATGGACATGCTGAGTAGATAAACAGACAGGTAAAAACATGCAGAGGGAGGGTGACAAATAAGGCTGTCAACTAATGTTAAAATCGTGCCCCGGGTACCCGACCGCGTGGATAGTTTTTAGGAAATGTTGGGAATTGCAAATTTTTACGCAATGTCGGGCACCCGGGAACCAATTTCATTGTTCGGAATCAGCTAATATTATCAATGGAACATTTTGTGTATATGTTCAGGCAAATTTGCGCATTTTTACTGGATGTTTGGCACCCAATAACCGATTTCATTGCCTGGGCAGTCAGCCAATACCAGGCGGCCAATATGACCAACGGAACATTTCTAGCATATGTTGCGGTAAGATTGCGCATTTTTTCGGAATGTCTGGTACCCGAGAACCGATTTAATTGCCTGGGCAGTCGGCCTCAGGCGGGTACCCGGGCTCCCGTTGATGGCCTTAGTGACAATCAGGCAGGTAGACAGATATGGTCTTGGTAGTTGGGTATCCTGCACAGTGACTTCTGAAACACCAGTCTGTCAGTCAGTCAATCTAGCAGTCGGTCAATCAGACAATAAGTCTGCTAGGTGGCGCTGGTGAACTATTTGATACCCCTGTGATATTACGAACTTGTAAGCCACTGCATTTTGACAGCGATATTTCTTTTTCTATAACAAGAATGCAATACTATGAACTGAACAGTGGTCCAGAAGGACGCATTCCATGGCTGACATACAGTTAAATTCTGTCCCTATTAAACATGTTCTCACTTGCTACTATGTCATGTAATCATACTGTGGCTTCAATTGTACTAAAAAAGTCATTGGCTTTGATCAAATTTCCTTATTTTCCTTTCATCCAGGTATTTCCTCTTCCTTCAGCTGCGTCGCGATCTTCACCACGGACGTCTTCTCTGCTCACAGCCGGAAGCGACCCTTCTAGCCGCATACATCATACAGTGTTGGTTTGCTATTGTATCTCATCTTTGCAGTCTTTTACATTTTTATCAGTTCACACATGTGAACTGATAAAAGTGGCACAGTGGCTGATCGGTTAGAGCGGTCCTCCCATAACATTCAATGTGCGCTGATCGAGTGGGTTCGACCCTCGTCTGATGCGTCAGTCACTGTGTAGGGACCTTGAGCAAGTCCTTCACGCACAATTGTTCTGCAGTACAACTGCAATTGCGCCGTCGAGGCGTGTGTGTGCACTTCTGAGCAAAATATGTTGGAAGAAAAGCGGTATCAAATTTCGGAAATAAATAAAACACATGCTATTATTACTGTTCTAATCATTACTAATGACTCGCTCTTAGCCCGTGAACACAAATCACAGGTCGTACATAATCTTAACCTTACATTACACGGTGTATTACTTGACAGCGTTCATATTATCCGAAGAACTTTTGGCCCCTAAAATACACGTGGATGTAACGGTGAATGCCAAAATAGACTAAAATCCACATTTATCCTTTAGGTTTCCATTTTTAATAATAATTGATGGACTTCTACTTACACACCTCAATATATAACTTAACTCATAAACGATGCCCATCGAATGCAGTGACTTTTGCGCTGAAGTTATTTAGGTCAACTTTATTTGCATACGACAACACACGTACGCGACTTTGTGCTGCGTATTAAGGACGGCTTCGGTCCAATCACGTACCTTGAATATGACGGACATAGGTGATTATTATTGTCGATATTTATTATTATTTTACATTTGTGACATTTATAGCATTGCACATTTATCGTTATTATTGCTGTTCTTAACATTTTAATTTTTATTGCCATTTTTTTTGGCCAACTTATATACTTAACCAGACATATATCAAATTACATACATACATGTAGATAACAGACATTTGCTACTTAAATATTTAATTACATACCAAACAGTTAACCAGATTACATGCAAGAAACTTGTCAAATAACATGTACTTGCTAGACATTTGCCAGATTACAGAATTAGGTGTTTACTTGTTTACAGCTGAAGTCGGTGATTACGATCCGGAGGAGCATCTCGTTGATTATGTGAGCAAGTTCAAGATGCTCCCGAAACAGACTCAACGCCAGGAAGAGAAGATAATGGAACTACATAAATCACTTGCGTATGTTGCCAATCTCACAAACAGGTAGACAGAAAGACAAACAGAAAGACAAATAGAAGACAAACATTCTCCATAGAGCACTAGATAAATACCAAACAGAGCAAAACAAACAATTTCGGCAAATATACAAGGTTGCACAAAGGTCATGCATAGGTTATGTAAAGGTCATGTTAAGGTAGAGGTGCGGAAATTAACAATTAATTAATCAATTAATCGTTTATTTATTTTAACTGATTAAAAAATTTTTTAACGATTGTTTCAATTATTCCGCCCATCACTAACATGTACCGGAAGTCTGAACGAAATAACATAAACCGTATACTTTGCAATATGGCTGCGGATAGTAATCGAAATATTAAATATAAACACATAATCAGGTCAATAACATGAACATTTAGGATTTAAATTATTGGCCAATGGACATATTGAAAATGCTGATAACATATTTGCAATCATTGCAGCAAATCGTTTGCATACCATGGATCTAACACTTCAGTATGAGCAAGAAGACAGCCTGTGATATTTCCTGTTTGTAACTAAATTGAGTAACTGTGAATTTTAATTGAAATGTCATTAATTTGTTTGACAATTGTAATTATACAAATTTTTTGATTTAATCGAAATTAATTTAATTTTTCAAAAGTTAACTATTTAAAATAAATTAATCGTTAACAGCCCTATGTTAAGGTCATGCTATGGTTACATGAGAATCACATTTTTGTGTGATTAATTATGTTAATTGTCTAACCTGTGCTTATTGTTTTATTATATAGATCTGACTGGTCCCTGCATCTCCTTGTTTTGCTATTGTTTTCAGAGGCCAGACTCCGGCAGAGGCCGAGGCCAACTTCCTATCGAAGGCTTCGCAGCTGGACACATATGGAGTCGATCCTCACCCGGTCAAGGTACCCACCCAGAAGATTCTTTGCTTTACATACCAATGTAATGTACGAGTTATCTTCAACTTCATCTCATTCCTTGCGCTTTGTTGATCGTCTGACTAAGACTGCCCTGGCCCAACACCAGGCGTTTGCTGTTGTGGGTCCATCTACTTGGAATGACCTTCCTCCATCATTAAGGACTAACTTAATGACTGGCGTCTCTCCATCGGTTTCTAAATCTTTAAAGGCGTTAATTTGTCAATGGGGTTTCCATGCTGAGAGCGCCTCTGAATAGTTATTCTGCGAGAGGCACCATACAAACCTAAAGATACGATACGCAGTAGTGTAGTGGTTCACACATTGGGCTGTCGTTGGATTCAAATCTCCCTGGCCGAAAGTTGGTTTGAGATTTCTTCTCCACCTGCGCCTCCTTACCAACTCTAGCATAATGAGTACACGGACACTACACTGTTGGTGTAAAGATGTGAGGGCGTGGGAGAGGACTGGTCACACACCCTCGTATGGCAATCCTCGGTGCTGCTGGTTAGTAAATGTTTAAGAAAATTGTGTTAAACAGAGACGATTAGTGTTGCCCTCCTTCTGTATCCAGGCTTGAGACTGGCACTGTATGTATTTCGGTTAAAATCTCTCGCTCTGATGTTTAATTTAACTTAGACCATTGTCTGTTTTTAGGACCCCAATGGTAATCAAATCTACCTGGGTGTCACACACCTGGGCATTGTTACCTTTCAAGGAAACAAGAGGACCCGGATCTTCACTTGGTTAGTAACTATATTCTGCTTATCTTTCCATTGTTTAAAGAGTCATTATTGTCGTGTCTGAATTTGATTGTTACCCAACCAGTTAAAATTTGACTCCTGCAGTAACTTGTCATCATCTGTTATGCTATACTTATAATCATACTGTGATTATTTGGTAATTAGTTGTCAGTTTGAAAATTAAAAACCAAGATACTAGTATTATTATTATGTTTGTTTTTACTATTGTTCTTATTATTACACATATTTTTTGTGGAAAAGTATCTGGGTAGCTTAACTTGTCTGGTTTTGGTTTTGTAATTAGTTATGCTGTTGCCTTAATATTGACATTGGATTAAATTCCATTGACAGGGCGCAGATCACAAAGGTCACGTTTGAGGGCAAAATGTTCATAGTTCACGTCACCATAACCGAGGTTAGTCTCCATTAATGTTGATAATAATAATAATAATTTGTGTAACAATGATGAGGCATAACAATTATTGTATTGTTTATTATGATGATAGTTATGATTGTTATTATTGTAATGATGCTCTTAGTAGTTGTGATAAGTCATAATTATTATTGGGTACTATTATAATAATAGGTATGCTTGTCATTATAGTAATGTAAATTACAGTTGTAATGATAATTCATAAAAATAATATTGTACAAATAACAGAAGAAGCAATAATAATAATAGGGCATATGTTAACGTGTGTTTTAATTACTTTACCCTAACAGTCGCAGTACAAGAAAGCCAACTTTTTGTTTCAACGTAGAGTGAGTGTCTCTGTTTTGGTGTTCGGTGGTTGGGGTTTGTACCCAAACGAAGGTTTTGGGGTTAGAGGCTCTTAGGGTGATGGGCTTTTCTTTTAGAGTGCTACAAGGGTACCTCACTGGTGGCTTTGATGTAGTAGCAATTATTGGGTAGCGTGACAGTTTACTTGTTAAATCTACTACATAGATACATATGTAAACGTATGGTGCCTGATGCTGGACTAATTTTCTTTGCTTACAGCAGACAACAGGTGTCCTGGGTTACGCCAGCACCAGCCTGGTACTCTTTGACAGTGATCTATTACTCATGACCTTTGACTGTTGTGTTGCATGATGAATGAACCTTACATACGTTACACATACTCAATTATATCTATGCATGTGCGCACATGCCCTTGCATGCAAGCACAGTGCACAGTTGCAGGGAAACTTCTCGCATCTAGGGATGAACCAAAACTTGGCATTACTCAGACTCGGACAAACAATGGGTCCCGAGTTTTAATAAAATCGGCTTTCATATTTTATGTTTTGAAACAAAAATGTTTAAAGAACAGCAATCGAACCAACTAAGAACACAGATACTTTTAATGGCAGTAGTTACTGTTTAACCTACTACTTCCTAGTGTAAACTGAGACATAAAAAAAAATTCATTAAAATTGTGCAAATTGCCAAACCAAGAAATCAATTTTTTAAAGATTTGAAATTCTGATTTGGTACAACTCAATTGGTGAAACTCGGACTCTGCAGGAAATTGACACCCGGTTCATCCCTACTTGCAACTCCCAACATTCTTTCTTTGGTTTCAGTAATGCCCTCTCTGGCAAATGGTTGTCCTTCACGACACCATAATAGTGGTGGGTCAGGGTTGGGTTTAGGGTACCCCCAGTAGCCAGGTATCAGTGCTTGACCTATCCTCATGTACTTTCATACGCTGGCATCCCCATCCTCTATTGTTTTCAAACATGCTGAAAACAAGTAGAGCGATTCCTTCAGCTAATTCTGATTGGATAAGGAGTGTTGAATGGTGACTTCATTTTCTCGGCCTCAGCATCTGGCAACCTCTGCATGGACGAAGTTCAAACTTTCATGCATGGTTCAACAGTTTCGGTTGTGTTTATTAGTGTATGTGTTGGTGTGTCTGGCACGCCTTTACTTTCTCTACATAATATAGCATAGGGTGCTCAATAGAGCAATGGTTAGAGTGTTGGACTGTTGATCGAGAAGTCGTGGATTCAAATCCCCGTTAGGGCAGAAATTTGGTTCGAGATTTCTGCAGGGTGGGTGCCTATTTTCCAACCCAGCTGTGATGAGTGCACTGTACACTGTCGGTATACGTAATATAAGGACATAATATTGCATTGTAATGGGAGAAAATCGTGCAATATAATGACAGGATTGTATTACTGAAGGACAGAATATTTCAATTTAGTGGCAGAATATTATGACTTTAATAACAAATCTTGCGATTTAATGACAAAGCTATTTGACTTAATGGCAGACTACTGTGATTTAATGACTGGTTCTTTTGATGATTTGACTGTTTCATTGAATTGTTTTCACCTTTCGCAGAAGAAGCATCTCGTTGGATACAAGTGTCCAACTCTCGCTGCCTGCAAACACCTCTGGAAGTGTGCCGTCGAACAACGTTACTTCTTTACGTGGGTGTAATTAAGTCATGCGGTTGTGTCATTTGTTGAAATGTTCTGTCATTAATTCCCTCAATTCTGTCATTAAATTGCATGATTTTCTCATTATGCATTCTGTCACTAATTGAAATATTGCGACATTAAGTCACAAAATGTTGTCATTAATTGAAATATACCGACATTTAAGTCATAAAATTTTGTCATTAATATTAATTTTCCGACATTAAGTCAAAAAATGTTTTCATTTGTTGAAATATTCTGACATGAAGTCTTACAACCGTGCCATTAATTTAAATATTGCATTCTTGAGTCATTCAATTCTGTCATAAAATCATAATATGTTGTGATGACATAAGTCTTAATTATTTTCATGAATATGGTTTACCAGAATGAATCTTTAATTATAATTATTATTATATGGTTTTGTTGGACGTTTGTCACAGGTTACAGTCTTCAAAGGATGTTCCAAGGGTGACGTCTGGTGGCGGAATATTTAGTCGCGGTTCCAGGTTTCGGTTCAGGTACAGTAATTATGTATACATCTGAATTATATATGCAAATTATGTGTTTGAATTATGTATGTAAATTATGTACATAAATTATTGAAATTTATTCGTTCATAAATTAACATACTGGTAGCGCCCTTTCCAGGTAGCGACTCCTCAAAGGCACTCTCAACTTTAGCCCAGACAAAAAGGTGTTTCAATTGTGCAAGAAGTGTGTTCGTAAATACACAAATCATCTGCATAAAGGATGTACAAAAGTTGTGCACATAAATTATGTTATTGAATTATGTATGCAGATTTGCACATAAATTATGCACATGTATATGAATTATGTATGTAAATGTATGTAGACAAATGTATATACATGAGTTATGTGTTCAAATTATTATGTACATGAATTATGTGCCTAAATTATTTTGCAGTGGACGATGCGAGAAAGAGGCTTACAATGACAACAGCCTTGAAAGAGACGAACCACCAAGATTTGTGAGGTATCATTACTAGTCTTACTTTTGTTCTTATTTTTATTTTTCATGCCCTGAGGTACATATGATCCCTCAGGGACTTGAACATTATTCAAGATTAATAGAAAAACGTCTGTAATGGCCGCTCACTATTCTGTGTAGACATCCAGTGTAGCAAAAGTATAAATTGTTTTGTTATTATTGTTGCTATTATTGTTATATTACTTTATTGATATTAATGTTACTATTGTTATTGTTATTATTAGTTGCTGTATTGGTGTTATTAATATTGTTGTGTTGTTGTTGTTTTTATTATTGATGTTGTTGTATCGGTATTGCAATAATTTTATTATTACTATCATTTTCGTCACTGTATCGTCCTCATTATTTTCATTATTCCAATTGATATCAATGATAACTGATAAGGATTGTTTGTGAGGTACCCTTGTAATGGTATGACTGTGTTATGGTGCCATATAGATTGCCATTATTATGCTATTATTGTTATTATTATTACGGATAAATTTATTTGCCACAGAACTTCATCAAATCCTCAGTTTGCCCAACGCTACAGCAGCCTACGATCAGGTTCTGTTCCCACGACGTTCAATGTTCTTGGCCTCAGCGAAGAAAGTCGTAAGTGAAATATCTTCATTGTAAACGAGTGCGAATACAAGTTGACAGATTGTATTTCATGTTGGATATCACGTATTTGGATAGTAATTTCAGTTGAATTACAATTCTGTTTGTATCTGGTGGATTTACACTTGTTCTGATTATATTGGTTGTTGATTTACACATGTTCTGATAGTAACTGCAGTAGAATCGCAGATGTTCTGATGAGTGTTTCAGATTCACAGTTGCGCTATTTGTAACTGCTCGATTTACAAATGTTATCATTGAAAGTTTAACAGAATTACGTCTACCTTCAAGGTTATTCAGTTAGAGTTGAACTATAAAGATTATTACTAGTTCTATCGTGGTAGTTTTAGTAAAATTAAGAATACCCCAATTGTAAGCATACCTGATTTACAGTTACACTCATTGTAACTTCCCTGTTACTCATGTTTCCAGTGGATAGCCTTACCTACCGACAAGGCCACTGGCGTTCCCTGGACGACTTCTCGCGCACCTCAACCCCCCGCCGAACAATGGACTTGACCGATCACATGATCCCGGAAGAGCCAAGCTATGACGTCATCGACAGCTTTCCTGGACCGTGTCGCTCCCCTCCGAAGATGAACCGCAGCGCCGACCCTCACCGCCGGTATGAGGACCCCATTCGCAACCAGTCCTTCCGGGCCACGGATTTCGATGCAGCGTCCCTGGAAGGCTTCGATCCGGAACCCTCGGCAATGCGGCGCCGCGTCCACACGTCCGACGACGTCCAGGACAACAACCTCATCAACTCGCAGCTCCAGGAGATGCAAGCGGGGATCGCGAGCGACGCCCCTTCCCGGGAAGGTTCCCTAAGGAACGGGCAGGCCGCAGGGATGGGGACCCCCGGCGTAGAGGCGGGTTCGACGACGTGCCGGTTGGTACTCTTCTGGACGTTCGTCTTCACAGTGTTCCTTCTCGGAATCGTAGTCGTCGTCGCAATCTTTCGCGTTCCGGGTCTGGTCTCCTCCGGGGGGAGGGGCGGAGGACTTCCGGACCTGCAGGAGATAGAGCCGGAGCCCTACGACAGGTTGCTTGACTGATACGCTCACCTTTCGTTCTCGATTCAATCGAGCGCAGTTGCTCGGGATTCCTATCTGCTGCTTCTTACTCGTGGTCGTCCTCTGGATGGCTTTGCCACGCAGGTGCACTAATTTCGGATGCTTCTGAATCTGAATTTGTCATCATTTACGCCGTTTGGTAGCATGGATAATGCTGGCGTCTACCGATTACGTTCTCTGTTTGTGTTCCGGATGGTCGGTCTTGCGTGCCAAACTCTCCGTGAAGTTGCCACGGATTTGTCGTCGTTTTTGATCTTTACACCGTTTTTGCAGCTTGCCTGTTGAGCCGAGGTGTGAGCAGTGTTCTTGGAGTATGCAGAGATATGTTTGGTGCTTTCCATTGTTCAGGGCTTTTGTTGGAATATGGTACTCGCTGCAGAAGACGAACCTCTTTAACCAATCAGTTGAATCTTTTGTTTAATGGGGGTTTGATGAATTTGGCAGTATTATCTCGCTTTTATCTATCGCTGGGTGGCATGGCTTGACTTGCTTTGTTGACCACTTTGACTTCCATTTGGTATCTATGGCAACCATCCGACATAATGCTGCCCTCGTGATTAAGCTTGTGCCCTGCGCTTTGGCTTTCAGAAATTTGTTTAGTTACGATTACAGAAAGTTGCACAGCGAAGACTAGGAGTGTCATTTGTTGGTGAACTTGTAAAAGTTGTGGGGTTGCGTTAACTTGCGTACCGAAGATGACCCATTGTCTGCTTGCACGCTCTGCCCGCATACCAATTGTGTCTTAGCATTTTCTGATATTCTTCTTGTACGCATTGATTCAACACCGGACGGAATTTCGTATTTACAGAGTAGTGGCCGACAGCTTGCAAGAATTTTGTCGGTGCTACTCGAGCTTTTCACTTTGCCAGATCCGTGATCTCCGATTTTTAATTTATTGGCATCAAGTGCAAATCTGTGGTTCTCATCGACGACCTTGTGTGGAGTTTAATCGTGAGAGAATTTTATGCGAATTGTCTCTTGAGAGAATTTTTTGTGAATTTTCTCTAGGAAGAATTTTGTGTATTTCTCCCATAAGATTTTCTTTCTCTCGGGAGAATTTATATTTTCTCTGTGAGGGATTATACTTTGATTTATCTCGAGAGCATTTTGTGTGAATTTCTTTTTGGAGAAACATTTGTGGATTCCCTCCTGTGGATTCCTGCGGATTTTCTCAGATGAGAATTTTATTTGGATTTTCTCATATGTGAAGTTCATGTGTTTTTTTCCTTTGACGAATTTTAGCAATTTTACATCTGTCTCTCTTAGACCATTGTTGTATACTATGAATCTGTATTTTTTCCTGCATTTTCATTTTTAATGTCTATCGCAATTTTCGTCATTCTTAGTGCTGTTTGTTTGTGACTTGACATAAATTTTACAACGTCTGTTCTTGGGAGAATTTTCTGTGTATGCTTGTTCAGAAGAATTTCCAGTGGATCTTCTCTCAGGAGAATTTCATGTCGATTTTCTCTCGATTTCTTTCGACGACTTTCTGGCGTTTTTCGATCGCCCGCTCAAGTACTAAGCAAGGAACATTCTGAGTTTTTGTTGTCTCTTCATTTTATTGACGTCTGACACTTGATTCCAGTTAAAGCTGTTCTGTATTCTTGATGCTTTGACCTATTTGTTTAGAAACTTTCGTAGCTGTAGCGATATTATTTAATTGACTGGGTTGTTTTAAAAATTGCACATGCCCCCAAATGGGCTCCCTCCCTCTCTGGACTGCATGGTCTAATGCAGGGTTGAAATTTTTAAATTTTAACCGGAGAGGTTGAAAAATTTTCACATGTCCAGATATCCCAACTACAGTTTTTACGAACCTGAAACTAGGATATGGGCTACGGGTAACTGTGGGTTTGTTTGCCACTGATGCTGATCTGGAGTTTGCTTGACCTCCCCAAGGTAAGTTTTTAGAATTAACTGGTGGGGTTGAAAAAGGAACTGGGGAGTTAAACCCTCCCTAACCCCCAGACAATTCAATCACTGGTCTTTTGGATATGGCCCTGCTTGCGGATCGCCTTTAGAGCCTCATTGACTCTTATTGCTGCATACTTTCAGTGGTTGTTCCTCCATAGTGACCGTCATATATCATCTTCTCCAGATTTCTTATTCTCAAATTCTCCAACTGATCAATAATCCCACGCTGTATCACACCTCTGGGATGAGCTCCCTGTAAATTCCGCAAATGTTCGATTCCTCCATCGTTGTTTATCACCCACCATCGTTTGCCTAAGGCATACGCCTCTGTCTATCGCCTCACTATGTAATGTAAATCTTAGAAAATTTCTCAGCGCCCACATAAGCCACGTCAGGTAGACCAGCTTATTTACCGCTAGCTTTCCACTTAAGAACTGATACTCTGACTCAACTATCGCCTCAAACGATACCCACCTTGACAGCTACTCTGACCTCTCGGGAAGCTGAGCAATGGCCTCCTCTGGACTACCCATTGCCCGATTTGCGAGGGAGTGAGCCAGGGTTTTAACCCCCCAGCCTCCGCTACAAGGCATTGATATTGAATGGAATTTGTCAAATTCCCAAAAATCTCACATCGGCCGACGACCTGCTTCTTTTTTGACTCTGTGATTACCCTTTAGACATCCCATCTGATTCGACGCAGTGCTCGCGAATAACCCGGCATCCTGCGCTTGGCTATTGTGTGCCGCTTTAAAAGTTCGGATATTAAGATTACGACTAGAATCAACTTGCTGTTGACGATGCTAATATTATATTATGGTCTAGCGACTGTCGTAACTAACGGGACAATTGTCCATTCAATCGTCGGCAAATGTCTTTAAGTTGTAATCAAAAGCATAATACATACACTTGAAAACTTCTTTTCCTCTGTGGTCTGAGAAAAGGAATGGTTTTCAATGGTACACAAATGAACATTATTTTTAGTATGCGTGTATTAATTCACACTGGTGAGTAAGCAGCAAGGTTACGTGATGTACAGTAGTAGTAGTAACAGATGTTGATTAGTTGATGGAAGTTAATTTTTAACTGTATGGCAGCCTGCAAGGCATCCCATATTTATTGATGTCGGTTTTAATCATTGCCACCTGGGGAGTTGAGTAAAACTTATGGGGGTTCATTTGACCATCCATTCGCGCATTCCATGCGTTTATCTGAATGATACTTACTCGTGACAAAAAGATGGATTGGAATATAGGCTTACTTACGCTGAGTCAATAACATGGTTAGACGTCAAAGAGCATTGCTGTCATAAGATGTCCCTATAAACTTGTTCTTATAAGGATTGGAACATTTGATCGTCAACGAAAAAGCATTCCATGGTTGGATTGATAATGTGTTTGATCTGAGACGGGCATCAATTCTTGAAGAGGTGCTCTGATATTTTACGTGTTTAATGAGTTAGACAAACTGCCTGTTTATTTCCCGTTTAGGATAATCATGTTTGTATGCTCTTCATAATTATACTCGCTGTTCAATTCGAATTAAAGCCAATCGAGTTATTCTATACGTTGAATTTTTGTAGCGCGTGTTTTGCGAAAACCTGTTCGAGTTACTCAAACTAAGTGTTTTAAGATTGAATGTGTTTTCTTTCTCTGTATCTCTGTATTAGAATCGATTCTGTTTTATGTGTTCTCTTAAGAGTTGTAGGATTGAATAGTTTTAAAGTTATGTGAAGCATTACCAACATTTGATCATGGAGGAAAGAGCATTCCAAAGTTGGATTGAAAAATTACTCAATCATGAATATAAACTCACTTCGTACTGGATCGTTTCGTACTTTATTTGAAATTATTTGGTTTCTGTTTTGTTGAAACTGTTCACTGTGATGTTCAAGAAAACTTCTTGGTTTGTAGACAGTTATATAAGTTGTCTGGAATTTGGTGACAGTTTCCATTGTAACGGTTTGGTGCTAACTTTCCATGTGCGATTTCAAGACTGTATCTTCTTAACCAGATTCTGACGACTTTCTGTGTTCTACCGTTAAGAAGGAGTCGAAGATTTGAGGGTTTAGTGAGGAAGGCCGAATTGGGGTTCGAGTCCCCCAATACTTCTGACTGTCGACCATATATTCACATGTCACGAAGTAGCTAAGGTTTTGAGTAGGAATCCCCTGGGGTTTGTTCGGCAGTCTCTGCTCGGCTTTCCTTATATATATACGTGGTACCCGATTGGTTAGCGTGATAGCCTTGTAACGCTGAGAGTACATGGATTCGATCCTCCTCCTCTCGGACGGTTACTTTGTAGAAGCCTTGAGAAGTGTTTCACACACAATTGCTCAGCGCCATCGATTGATGCTTCCTCGTTATATTGTGTTGCTTAATGAATGCGTAAACATTGATGATGGCAATGGAGCACAAAATTGGTAGTTTAAAAAGGTTTGGAGTCTATTTTGAATTAAGGGAAATTCGTGAGTATGTAACCGGTTAAACATATCCTCTTTAAAACTGTCTCAACTTTGGCATCGACGTTTACTGCTTTAATTGAGCTTTATATACTTGTTTGTATGTAGTAGTGTCAGTTTCACTATACTGTGTGGTAACAGCGGGCATTGGCGTCGCCCTACATTCATTCAGGCTTGGGACTGGCACTTTCAGAGCGCTGGCAGTGAGGAGTTCCACACACATATATCTGCCAATTGGAACCTTTAAGGTGGAATATGAAAATCAATTTTCACTTCACTAAAGCTCAATCATGTCTTGTGGAAATGTTCTATTGAAGTACCTCAGAAGGAACTTTTCGGACTTTAAACTGTACGCATTTCGTTTAGGTTTTTTCTGCGGAAGTTTCGTAATTTTCTGCTTTCAGAACTGTTCGTAATTTTCTGCTTCTCTGTGACTTTTAACAAGAAAACTTTTAAAAGACGTTGTTACCACGATTTACGCACTATTCATCGAATGAATGAGTTTCGCACTCACACACATACACACACACACACACACACACACACATATATATTATATATATATATATATGAAATAATTTCTTATTGACGTGTGTGTGTGTTGATTATTTACTGAAACAAAACTGAAGGAGTCCCCAGCATCCGACCCACGCACGCTCGTAGAACCAGCAAACGGATTTCCGTCAACAGTTGAAAGATCGCTGGGATGTTAAAAACGTAGTTTCGTGAATTTTTCTTCGAAAAAAATAAAGCTGTAAAGAATGCTAGACTTCTGAAAAAACATCTTCGAGAAATAAAGTGATGTATGTATATGTTCAACGCTGATCTTGACATCGACGATAATTATAAACTTATCAATGTTTCTGAATCCGTTGCATGGGCTCCACCTGCTGTGCGAGCCAACCATCACTAACTACGACAATAGCATATATATAATATATATATATATATATACATATATATATATAATATCTCCGCTCAGCTGGACAAGCTCAACTTATTGTACCCCGTTCCCGGACTGCTATGAGGCAGCACCGCACCTTCTCAGTGTCTGGACCTCTGACATGGAATGGGCTCCCTACCATCCTACGACAAATACCTATTAATCAGTCTACCTTGTTTCTAACTATTCTTAAGACTGCTCTGTTCGGCCGGGGTTGAGCTGGGAGTGCTTCCGAGTAGGCAAACTTTAAGGGGCACTATATAAAATTACTATAATAATAATAATAAATCACTTCTAAACAGTAGAAAAAACATTATAGCCAGAATCAATTTACGACATGTTGAAACTGCTCCACATCCCACCAGTTATGCCTATATAAACCAGATGTAAACCGTTCGTATACCTAACGAGAAACTCGTTCGGAGAGATGGCTCGCTTCATCCTGTGGCTCTTCTGCCTCTCGGCGTTTCTTGCTGAAGCTTGGAATCTGGAACTATTCGACGGATCGGAGATCAGTGGTGACTTGAATGAGCCAGAGTCTGTTGCTAAAAGAGATGCACCAGAGCACCACGGCTGCTTATATGGTATAATATCAGGGCTGCTAATGTTGCGATATCGCGATACTTTTGTCAATATCGCAGCGAGTATCGCGATAGTTTTATTTTGCTGGTATCGCATGGGTATCGCGATACCTATTTTTAGCCTGTCAGCGATACTCGATATCAATACTTTTTCTCACTAAAATTGATATGGTTTCTCATGAAATATGCGAAGTCAATCGTTGCGCCTTGATAAGTTTAGGCTTATAATAAGCTATAGCCTCTTTCGGCCATATAAACCTTGGCGCGAACAGATGGAATATTTTATAAATATAAATAATGAAATAACCGAAGTAGGCCTATGTCCTTTTGAGTTCACTGGTAGAAGTGGCTTGCCTCTTTAATTTTAGAGTGCTTGCGAATTTAATTGAGCTGGAAAATGAATAGAAATTAGGAAACGAAGATTGCAAGTGCGATATCAGAGCATTGTGTTCGAACAGGCTGCCTGAAGGCTACTTCAAAGTATTGTGATTGGCCCAAGGACCAATAACTATGAACAGAACTGGAAAGTCCCCATGTTCCTTCGTGTCCACAGTTTGGGGCGATATTCATGAGCCAGGAATTTTAGTTCCTTTAAAAATACGAGCTGATTCATCAACCTTTAGTCATGAAGCCATATTTACGAATTACTACCGGGTATGGCAGCAAAATGTTAAAAAAATGCCGTTATAAGTTCAAAACACCATATTTTCAAACAGAACAAAAATTTAGATTGGTGCGACACCTGTGTTTAAGAGGAAGGCGTGTACACGGAAATTTGACGTGTGACCATTCCTCTTATCTAGATTTCTGGCGATTCGACAAACGATTTCTTGGAAATTTTCTAAAATTATCGGTGCATGAATTATAATGTATGCGAAGATCGAGCAGGCATATTGAAAAGTATTGGTATTGGTATTGCAATACTTTTCACAAGAAATATTGATATTGGTATCGCGATACTTTACATTAGGAAGTATTGGTATTGCTATTGCAATACTTTTTGCCAGTATTGTTAACAGCCCTGTAAAATATGTTGCATTTTTAGGGGTCATCTACATATGCAGCGAGGTTCGAAGTGTTTCGAATTTAGGCGATTTTTCGCACGGTTGCGTATGGTTGGGACCCGGTACGCGGTCCAGAAAATAATTATGTAGGCCTACGTACGCAAATATAACTGTCAAATTATGACGTCCACAATATTAAAATCAGAACTGTAAACA
>OY365813.1:25597925-25667925 GCA_959347315.1 Bimastos eiseni | reverse complement strand
ATAATGTTATTATTTTTATTATTATTATTATTTCATTTTTACTTTTATTATTTATAGTCGTTGTTTGTCATTATTATTATTTATTATTATTATTATTATTATTATTATTATTATTATTATTATTATTATTATTATTATTGTTATTTTTATTATTATTATTATTATTATTATTATTATTATTAGTAGTAGTAGTAGTAGTAGTAGTAGTAGTAGTAGTAGTAGTAGTAGTAGTAGTAACAACAACGACACGTTGTCGTTGTAGTAGTATAGTAGTAGTATCATCATTATTATTATTATTATTATTAATATTATTATTATTGTTGTCATTATTGTTGTTGTTTACATCGTTACTGTTGCTGCTGCTACTGTTGCTGTCAGTGTTGGGCACGAGACCAAAACCTCGAAATCAAGACCGAGACCAAGACCGAGAGGTCTAAGACCAAGACCAAGACCGGGTGATCCGAGACTAAGACCAAGTGTCCGAAACAAAGACCAAGACCGCAGTTTTCAAGTCTCGAGACCGTCTCGAGACCAAGACCGCGGTCTCGAGACCACATCCCTGGTTGCTGTTGTTGTTGTTGTTGTTGTTGTTGCTGCTGTTACCGTTGTCGTTGTCGTCGTTGTTGTTGTTATTGCTATTTTATTATTATTATTACTCTTGAAATAATTAATAATAATAATAGCAACAATATTAATAACAATAACAATGATAATAGTATTATTACTATTATTATTATTATTATTATTATTATTATTATTATTATTATTATTATTATTATTATTATTATTATTATTATTATCATCATCATCATCATTATCGTTATCATTATCGTTATATTAATCATCACAGTTATCATTATCATCCACCCATCCAACCAACCACCTATTGACTCACCCTCCCATCCTTCCACTCACCCACTCAGTCTCCACGCTCCATGCATACGCCATCCATAAACCCTCCACTACCAGTCATCACCTTCATCAGTCTCTCGCCGTCAACGCTCTTCCAACCTCACCATGTCGCTCTCTGCCAAGCCCCTCAACAGTGGCCTGCTCTTCCTTGTCCTGCTGGGCCCTCTGGCGTCGAGTCTGGTGGGGTCCTCATCTTCTTTGACGTCATGGACTGGCCCTCTGGCGTCTGGTCCCGGCCAGAAGCAACCGCACGCGGATGCGAAAAGTACAATATCGACGAGGAGTTACGATAATTCCTGGTGCTTTCGCGGTCTCTACGATTACGACAACTGCCCAGGTCTGTAAGAATAAAACAGCTATTTGTTCGGCGGTGTCCTTATGATGTAGTGTCATCGAGCATTTATGTAGCGCCCCTTAGAGGTATAGATCTATTCGAAGGCGCTCTCTCTGCCCTGGCCTCAGAGTAAGAGAGTGCATAGTAAGTTGAAACAGTCGCCGGTGGTTGGTTAGTTCCAAAATCGGGAAACTAACCAATGGATTTCTTACGACAGCTGACAGATGGCGTGGATGCTTAGAGTCTCTGGGCCAAGTTGCGTTGATTTTGATGGCTAGGCCTATTGTTTGCGATTTACATCTTACTATTGTTTTAAATTTTATTGTGTCTCCTCGTTTTAGTTATAAATGCATTCTGTCTTTGCACACAATCGTTAAATTTAGCACTATTATTGTCATTATTATTATTATTATTATTATTATTATTATTATTATTATTATTATTATTATTATTATTATTATTATTGTCATTATTATTATTATTATTATTATTATTATTATTATTATTGCTATTATTATTGCTATTATTATTATTTTTATTATTATTATTAGGCCTATTTCTTTTACCCTTGCCCAGAGACTCTGAACATTTCTGCCATCTGTCAGCTGTCTACGGGAATCCGTTGGTTGTTTTCACGCTACTGCAAGCGTCAACCACTGGCGACTCACTCAACTTACCGAGCTGGTTTACTAACTGTTGTAACTTTTTCGTTATTGAGGACATTTAAAATCATTTAGACCAGCGCAGACAGCGCCTATGAGTATAAATCTCGAAAAGGCATTATTTTATATATGTTTCATTTTATTGCATATTGTATATAAATATAATTGTATTTGTTGTTGTCAGTATTATTAATACTTATTCAATTTTATTATTAATATGCTATTTAGTAATACTATTATTTTAATATTACTTATGTTATTATTATTTATTATTATTATTATTATTTTACATTTATTATGTATTTACTTATTACTGTTGTTATTATTATTCATTCATCTTGTCTTGATGACCTGATCCTGCAATTCGTTGGTCAGTTTTATCTCAGCCTCCTTACTCACTCCATGACTCCTTCTATCATTTCTCAACTAGAATTAGACTTATTTACTATTTTGTTGTGAATTCGTTGTAAATTTTTGCATATAACGCTGATCAGCCAAATAACTATTTTTGATTGATTGAATTAAATTGATGCCTCTTCTATTTGACACAGAAAGGGGAACTCTACACGATTGTGTGAGATGCTGTTACGAGCTAAGCACCTATTACAACACGCGTAAGACATCCTCTTCAATCTAATCTTCATCGTCATCGCAATCGGCATCGTTATCATAATTGTTATTTTCATCGTCACCACAGACCTAATCGTTATCGTAATCGTCATCGTAACCCTTATTCATTACCCTTATCGTGATCAGATGTGTAACAAGCGGGGTCAGAGTGGGCACCGGCACCCCGCCCCCAGTTTTAAAACTGGGGGCGGGGGGCAAATCTCCTCCGGTTTTAGTGCTCAGTTCCCCCAATCTATTCTAATTTTTATGTTTCTCCAAACGCTTTTTATATTTAATTGTTAAGATATTATGGGTGAATAAATTTCCAACAGTTCAAAGTTTGTCTTTACGATGTGTTCTTATTTATTGCAGGTACAGAAACTGTCATTTACAAATGAAAATAATACATGTTTAGTTATTCATTTAACTATAATGTATCATTTTTTTCCTACTCAAACTATAGAACATTTCTGGCAGTAGAATATTCATAATTGGAATCTGCCTATTGAATTTTGACACTTGCCCCGTTATCACCAGCCAAATGTACTCGACCATCTTATAGCCGCATTATAGGTCAAGGTAGTTGTTTTGTAGTGATTGATTAAACATGAAATGCTAATAAAACTCTGGCCTATTAAGTAAGTAATTGCTAAGGCGCTAGAGAAATGTTTGTATACCAGCATATCAAATACTAAATCTAAATTACTTATGATGATGGAAAAGATTAATTTGCCTGCAATTTTACTATATATTGTACAAAATGTTAGGCATACTTTATAGTACATACTTTAAAGCGTTCTGCATATCTTATTTATATGGAGTAATTATGCTAAGATGACTTTTGCTAAGATAATTTGTGCTCCTATTTTTTAAATTTCTGTGGGGGCAAAATTCAAAAAGTTGGGGCAAAAAAGTTTTTCCGCTTTGCAAATATTTCTGAAATTATGCCCCCTACTTTTCAAAACCTTGGTACACCTCTAATCGTGATCATTTGCTCACAACGCTAATGACTGCGATAACGATAATAACGACAAAGCATTTATTTGTTTTTCTAGCGCCATCTAAGAACGTCTGCATCGCCGCCTGCAGTGACCAGTTCCCTCGGAGCGGCTCCGAACGTCTCCAGTTCTAGATGTGTTGACCTCTGCCTTCAGCCGACCCAAGGACCAACATACCATTGACCCTCTAACGGAACAGGCATTACTCGGATAATACTGAACACGAGCGATATATAAATCAGTATACGACACTGGTGACAGTATCGGAACTACTTAATTAATACTATTCTGAATACTTACTTAACGTTGATTTGTTATAACAAAGATGACTATAGCGTTTCCCTCATCCTTAATACGGTCTTGGGACTGGCACTGACACGGGCGTGGCAGTGGAGGAGTTATGAATGTCATTATACTGATCTGATACTCAATAAAAAAATTTTATTATACTTACTGATCCAATGTTTATCATTTACCACAATATAATACTCAACATTTAACCGATTGTAACTTTTACTCAACCCTATAGTGTTTATCAATACCAGATATACAGGGTGGCGCAAAGAAAGTGGGACCGCCTAGTATAATATCAAATAATAATTTTTTTTGCTAACTTTTCTTCTATGAAAAACAAGTAAATTGTTGCCCTATGATAGTCTATACAAAATCAGAAATCAAATTCAATGTGTCCTCCTCGGTTCTCAACAGTTTTTTCTAAACGTCTGCGCCACTGGTCAATGCTTCTCAGTTTTTTCTAAACGTCTGCGCCACTGGTCAATGCTTCTGTTTATAAACCGCTGAGAGAGTTTTTGCCACTCTTCAACGATGGCCAATTTCAATTGATCTATTGTTGCAAATTTACGACGAAGGTAGACTTTTTGCTGGAGGGCACCCCAAATAGCATAATCTACCGGGTTTAGGTCCGGACTATTTGGGGGCCACATGTCTGGTTCGATGAAGCTGACATTCTCCCGAAGAAGAAGGTTTATCGTGTTTCTTGCCGTATGTGAAGGAGCTCCGTCCTGTTGCAGTGTCCAATTTTGCCGATTACATCTCGCTCGAATATCCGGAAGCAATCCTTGTATTAAGACGTGATTACAATAATACTCACTGTTCACTTTCGCTTCAGGTTCAACAAACACCACACTGGTTTTTCCCATCCGAGACACACCAACCGAAACCATGACTGAAATGTTCACGTTCGCGTACGAGTCTCGTTGCTGGAACTTGTTCTTTCTTTATTGTTAATTCTCAAAATGATCGTGTTTATTCTGATTCAGAATAAACACGATCATTTTGAGAATTAACCGGTGTCGCGAGAGTAAATGTCTTTTCGTCTGTAAACCAAATACTTCGTACACTTCTCTCGTTTGGAAATCTGTCAAGTAACTGTTGACTTCGCTGCAGGCGTTTAAATTTGCAGTTTTCGTTTATAACCTGCCCTATTACGCGTTTGTATGTTTGAAGTTGCAAATCTTGCTTTATAATGCGTTGCACTGTTCTTCGTGATATGCCAGTTTCTCTTTCAATTTCCCGTGGACTCTTGTGGCTGTGAGGATCATCATCCTGGCTAAAAATCAGCTCACGCACACGCTGAATATTTGGTGCTGTTCTAACGAACTTCGGGCGGCCGCTTCTAGATCTACGCGCTGTCGTAACATCGGCATCAATTTGTCTACAAAGTCGATTAAGACTTGTTTTACTCCAGGCTTTATTTGGAAACTCAGTAATCATTCGCCTAGCTCTCCATTGTTTTTCAATTCGCAAATGTTTTATGAGAATACGATCTTCTGCTGTTATTTTTGTCATTTTATAAACAGTGCAAAAATGACCTAAACTATAAAAATGACCTAAACTATGAAGATGACGACCTGAACTTCACGAAATAGTGACGTCATACGTTGGGTTAGTGAGCAAGGATTATTTTACAGTTAAAAAAACCGCCTAAAACATAATTTCATATATTTTGCGCAAGATTTCACGAGACGGTCCCACTTTCTTTGCGCCACCCTGTAGTTGCGCTGAAAATAAATATAAAATAATACTTAATATAATACTAGGTATAATATAGTGATTGGTTCTTCATTGCTAGACACCAGATAACGTAGTATCATTTTTAGCACTAATTGTATCTTTGACGGTATCTATATAACCGTGCACCAAATTGCTATGTCTGTCGTATTAGTAGCAGCATCACAAAGTACTGTACTCCAAGCAAGATACCGTTGGATATACTCAACAGTGCTGCCAGGTACTTATGAATACTGCATGATTCTTGTGAACATTGTTAGATACCTAGATGAGCGATAGGTACATGTAAATAGTAATGGGTACTCGTAGATACCAATAGGCACTTGTAGATACTAATAAGTACTAAAGTTACTAGTAGATACTCGTAGATACTGGGTACTTCTGTAGATACTTATAGATACATGTACTGTTCAATTGGTCGCCGTTGCTGACTCTCCTGAAACGGAAGTCACGCCGACCGGAAACACGGCCGCCGGATGTGGCATGACGTAACCCGGGCAGGTGTCCTTTCCATTTCCGGTCTGGCCAACGATCCTACTTCCGGACAGTGACGGGTAGATGGCGTCGTTGGCAGATTTATGGGTTGATAGGTCGAGTGAATCTCTGTAGAGATAATGTCGGATAGGCAGGGAGGAAGACAAGCAGGCAGGCAGGCAGACAGGCAGACAGACAGACAGACAGACAGACAGACAGACAGACAGACAGACAGACAGACAGACAGACAGATAGATAGACAGATAGTCAGATAGATAGATAGATAGATAGATAGATAGATAGATAGATAGATAGATAGATAGATAGATAGATAGATAGATAGATAGATAGATAGATAGATAGATAGATAGATAGATAGACAGACAGACAGACAGATAGATAGATAGATAGATAGATAGATAGACAGACAGACAGATGGACGGACGGATGGATGGATGGATGGATGGATGGATGGATACACAAAGAGACTGATAGATAGACAGACAGAAAGAAAGTTCAACGCATACATACACAGACAGTCAGACACACGCTATGCAGTATGCAGTTATGCACGGCACATACGTCACACGCCCACACAGACCAGCGCACACATACAAAGACACAAACAGAGGAGGAGTAAAGGGGTGAAGTGGGAAGAAAATCGGTGGGGATGGTGGGATGTGTAATGAGAGCAGAGTTGGAGGGATAAGAGTCATATATATATATATATATATATATATGTCTATATATAATATATATATATATTCATTCGCTAATTCATTCATTACAGAGATTTATATAGCGCCCCTTAAAGGCTACTATAGGAGCGCTTCCGACTCCAGCGCGTTTAAAAAGAACAGTTTTAAGGCACGTATAAAATGAGTCTGAGTGGACCCTTGGTGATAACCGTAACGCCAACGGGAGCATGTTCCAGAGCGAGGGGCCAACCATTGAGAAGGCACGATTCTGTTTGGTAATTGTACGGGCAAATGGGACAATGAGCATGCCTAGCTCAGCAGAGCGTAGAGAGCTGCGATCGACCCAGCAAACTCAAAGTAGAGTAACAGAGATCGCGAAGATGGGCAGGGGCGAGACCTAGCAAGGACCGCCATACCAAAGAGATGATATGGTACGAGATTCGCTGTTGGAGGGGAAGCCAGTGCAGCACATTCAGCATATAACCAGGATACATGGCCAAATTTAGGAATGCGTCCAACAAGACGCGCAGCAGAACGCAGAACCCGCTCCAGGCACCGCAAACACCCAGCTGGAAGGCCTGCATAGAGTGAGCAACAGTAATCCAGTCGGGCTGTGATGAAAGCGTGAACAAGGGTAGCTGTGGCGTATGGGGTTAGCGAGCGGGAAACAGTTCGAAGCTGACGCAACTGGTAGTATGAATCAATGCAAAGACGGTGAATATGAGAGGCAAAGGTGAGTTCTTGGTCTAACATGACTCCAAGGTCCCGGACAACAGAGGAAAATGCGAAGAGGGGGAAATCAGCAGTAATGGCAGTTAAATCAAGCATTATATGCTGCTGGCGAGTGCCCAGCCAGATGAATTGGGTTTTTTGGGGGTTGAGTCGCAGGCGGTTTGACGCCATCCAAGTCTCGAGGGCATCCAGCGTTAAAAATTAGGCTCATTGCCCGAACAGCAGTAGAGGCATTAGAAGCCATGCAATGTAAGTAGGCTTGGACGTCATCAGCGTACAGGTGACCCAGCACAGCAGTGGCACAAAGGACAGAAGCAATCTCAGCAGTGTACATGACATACAGAAGGGGTCCTAGCACAGAGCCCTGAGGAAGACCATAAGCAGCAGGGACCCACGTGGACCTGGAATATACATATATATATATATAAATATATATATATATACATATATATATTTATTTATATATATATATATGACCCTGACCTGGATGTTTCGGACTTGATTATTTGTCCGCTCGAAGTAGCCTTCCTTCAGATCTGCGTGCTCTTTTGGCTAGATACTCAATTCAATTCAATTCATTGCTTCCAGAAGGCCTAATCATGATTTCTCCATTGAATAAGTTCAGATGAAAATCAACCATAACATCAGAACAGGAGCTTAATTAATAGCATATGTAGGCCTATAAGCATAATCGTATTCTCAAAATTTTTATATCGTCCACACAAGCCAAGTCGCGGGAACCAGCTTATTCACAGGCGCTTTAATAAAGACAGAATCGATAGACAGAGGGTAAAAATGCATAATGTTAGCAGTCGAAAACAAATAGAACCCAGAAGAAACGAAATCCCGTTCTGCGGGTTCAGTGAGTCAGAGCTTCGTTCAACAGATGGACCAATGCAAACATCGCAATAAGTTTTTTCTAGTGCTCAACGCTAGAAACGAGAGGATTGGCTATTGCGGACTGATTTGGAATAGCGCCGGTAAATAAGCTGGTCTCTCTGAGGACCCTAACGTGGTTTTTGCGGGCGCTGAGAAATTTTCAAGGATTTAGGCCTACATTACATTACTCATTAGTCATTACACGTTCAGGTTCCTCCGAATAAGGTATTTTGAATAACATATAATAAACAAATAATATATAAATAAGTACACTTTTATAGTGCGCAACACGTTCAAGTGCAATAAATATATAAAAAATAAATAATAATAACAGGCTTAAATGGGGCAATTGGTGAAAATGATCTTCGCATCTGCGACATTGGGCTATCGGACAAAATAACGCATTGCGGGTCGCTGAGACAGCGTCCTAGCAACGTAGTTTGGGATCTCGATGATCTAGTTGGAAGACTTTAATCGCGCAGATTTTTAAAGCGAGAAAATGGATCGAAAACACCAATTCAAGCACAAATCAGCCACCGCGAAGTCCATCAGGGAAAAAAGACGCCAAGAGCGACAGGGTTGTGCACCCGATTTGTTTTTTAGAATGTGTTAATTCGGCTGTTACAAGCAGTTGCGCGTTGTTTACCCCAGCGCGTGCGATTTAGGTCACGCCTAGGAACCTGACAAAGAATTGTTTATTAGCGCCGTGGTTTAAAAGCGTGCCAGGCTTGAGACAGCGCATGGCGTCGCCTTATGTAGAATTTATTTCGGTTGGGATTGCGTGTGAGATAACCACTCCAATTGCGTCAGTATGCTGAAAAGCAAGATTTAAGATGGGTGGACTTGTGGGTCAAAGTTTATGTTTAAAGTGTCCTATAGTTCTAGGTCCCTAGTTCTTTACTGATTGTACGGCGCGTGTCTTTTACCACGTTTCAAATCCCAATTCTTTGGACGTTCAGTTGTACATTGCATCGAAGTTTTCAACTTTTGATGCGAGGAGAGTTAGCGTCAGTCACATGGCTTGATCACTTCAATGCAGTTTGTCCAGGGTTTCCGAATAAACCCTGAAATCTGTTGGATTAGGTTCGATTAGTTGCAACAAAGAATGATTTCTTGCTCAAAATGAAAATATCAATTTTTGAACCATTTGTTTATCTAAAATTAATTAAAATAGCTCATACTAACCTTGACACTTTTTAGTTAATATTCAAACATGTGTGAATGGACTAATTAGAAATTAAGTAATATCAGTAATGAATACTTACAATATAATAATTACAGTGATAATAATGATTTTGATGATTGTGACATTAATATTGCTAATTATAATTATATTAACAATAAAAATAGTAGCAATATTTACATTTTTAAAAGTAACAATACTGTTTATAGTAACAATTTTATTACTAGCAATAATTATAAAAGCAATGATAATAGTTATAATAATGATCATAGTAATTATAACAGCAATAATGATAGAAAATGTCTGTTTCAGAGCAAAGAAAGAAGCGCCGTGATGCAGCTCTGAAGGGAAAACGGATGAGACAAAACACAGTGGATACGGAGGATGACGATTTCAGCGAGGAACAGGTGGGGGAAAAAGTATGAGGTGAATCACTCAGCACAGCTCTAAAACCGCGTTGTCGATGCGCTTATGCACTTTTGGTGGGGCTTTCTTTTTAAAATTTATTCAGTTACTTTTCATTTGCGCCTCTGACTGGAAATAGCGCTATGTAAATACTTGATTGCTATGAGGTTATTTAGGCATGCTTGTTTTGGTACACTGTTACACTTTGATCATGGTATTATGAAATGTCGTGTTTATTATGCATTCATATATGTGTATATTAATAGCTATATTAATAACTATTCATATATATTAAATATACATCATAGAGTTAGGACCACTATGGCCCCCACTAGATATTGGACACCATTGTGCCAATCCCAATGGGATACCCTTTTCTCATTTCTGGGTGTTGCCATTTTTTTATGGGTCTCTTCCTGTGCCCTTTCTCAAAACCTTTTTGTTCATTTTTTCATATAGGAGCACTACTGAATAGTCACTGAGCGGCGCTATATAAATTAATTAGTGCAATACAATATATTCTGTATAATGTGTGTATGCCTGCATGATAATTGCTCTAAAAAATTCCATTTTATCTTTGATTAAATGTTATCCATTTAACTTTCTCCAATTCGAGTTGGTGTAAGCTCGATGAAAGGCCTTCGTAATTTTGCGTGTTTCCTTCGTAGGTGATTGAAATCGTTCAGACGCTGATGGCGAGCACAGAGAGCAGAACGGAGCCTTTGAAGTCGCTCAGACGCGCTCTCTCGCTCGGATCGGCATTGATCGAGGCTTTTCTCAGGTGATCAAGTGACATTATGTGATTGGTTGATTTGTGGACATTTGTGAGCATTTGGTTTTGATTGAGATGTTGGCTTAATTTAGTGCATTTTCCACTTGATTGATTGATCGTTGGTTGGTAGATTCATTGAGTGACTAGAAGGCAGGCTCACTGGCTGAGTGATTGACCGGCTTGTTGAATGACCTACTCATTGATTGACTGACCGACCGACCGAATAGCTGACTGATTGAACAATTGACCAATTGATTGGCCGGGTGTTCGATATTATATATACTGATTAACCTATGCCTTTGTTGGCCCTTTGCTATGGAACTGTCTTCCTGCTGTTACTTTTGCTGACATCTTATCTGGTATCACAACTGTTTCTGTTCGTTCTCTTAAGACTTTTCTTTTCTTGGGAGTTCTCCGCACTGGGAGTGTCTCTGATTAGGTTGTACTTTGAGAGGCACTTTATAAGTCTGTTAATAGAATAACAGCCAGCCATTTGATTGATCGATTGATTGACTATTTGATTTACATATTGATTGACCATTTGATTGCTGCTGTAGTGTCGATGGTGCATTGAAGTATCTCGTGGACCTCGTGAACGACGCAGGGGACGACGAGAGGGTGGAGGCGGCATGGTGCCTCAACAACATCTCAGCGGGGACAGACACCCAGGCGCAGACGGTCATCGACATAGCAGGAGATGCCCTCATCAAAGGACTTTCCAGTGGGAATGTACCCCTAGAGGCAAGTCAAACCCACTATTTTCTTGTTTTGGGTTCTGCCCTGCGCATTTTTGTGTGGTTGCTATGGTGATGTGTCGCCCTGGTAACCGTGGGGGACTGTCATGAACTGATTGCATCGGTTACTGAATTTAAATGTTTCATTCATTGGGAGATCCATAAATTAATGTTATAATGATATTTATTCATTTTTTTTATTAATATTTATTATTATTATCATGCATTTGTTATTATTATATGTTTGTATTTATCATTGCTTTAATTTATTGTTGCTTATTAATTAATTATTATGTTTATGAGTGAAAATATTAACCATATTTAATAAGAGAAGGTAGATCCTGACTCGTTGAATATGGATTACTTGTCTGACATTTGAAGTGTGTGTGATTTTCTCTTGTAGGACCAGTGTGCTTGGGCGATTGGTAATCTGGCAGGAGGAAGCACCCAATGTCGAGATCTTCTGAGGAGCAAGGGAGCGATCGAGCCGCTCATCAACCTCCTATTGGTATGCACAACTCTTTGGGTTCAATATAATTTTACATTTCTACGATATGTTGATTTTGGGACTTGTTGCTGACCAATGTTGCTTTTGTGACTTGTTGTGTTTGTGACTTGTTGCTTTCATGACTTGTTGCTTTCATGACTTGTTGCTTTCATGACATGCTGGTTGTTGGTTATGACATGTGTTACCTCATGTGTTTTAGTCTCCGATTCCTCAGGTCGTCCACTGCGCTGCATTCGCCCTGTCGAACCTAGCGAGAGACAAGGAAACAACAAGGTGGTATCTCGTCAAACATTCTTTAGTTCCATCATTCATTCATTCATTAAGTCATTCAATCATTCACTCAATAATGCTTTTATTCAATCATTCATTCTTTAATTTATTCTTTTATCATTGCATTCTGTCAGTCATTCATTAACTCATTAAGCCAATTATACTTGCAATCAGTCATTCATAATCATTCGGTCAGTCACTCGGTGGCATGGTGGCCGATCGGTTAGCCCGTTATGTTCAGTGTGTGCTGAGCGCACGGGTTCGACCATTGTCCGATGTGTCGGTCACTGTGTAGGGACCTTTAGCAAGTTCTTCACCAACAAATGCTCGGCAGTGCAACAGCAATTGCGCCGTCAAGGTGTGTGTGCACTTCTGAGCAAAAACTTTTGGATGAAGGGCAGTAATAAATAAATAAATGAGTCATTTGATGATTCTATTGCACTAAGCAGTTGTTTATTAAATTCTTATCTGCAATCCCTCTAAATCTTTGTTGTTCGATTGTAGCTTACTGACAGATGCAGGTGTTTTGCCGCACCTGGCTTCTCTTCTTGTCTACGACAAAGACAACCACGACATTCTCTCCGAAGTCTGTTGGGTCCTCACTTATCTCACGGCATGGTAGGGTGATAGCATCGTATATAGTGTTACATGCACCTTGCATGGCTACCATACATTTTTAAATTGAACTCCTGTAATAAGTTGTTTTATACTTTGTTTGTGTTTCTTCAGTTTGAAATTAAACAAATATTATTATTATCACGACATTATTATTTTCATTATTGTCATTATGTTATTATTATTATTTATTCTGTGAAGATTATATGTGTTTTTTGATTAACTATGTTAATTAGAATAATGTCCAGTTTAGATTTGTCAATGGTAAATTGCATTTGTTATTTCCGGTTAGGTTAATTAGTATCCAGTTAGATTATCAGTTTAAATGTTTTCTACTTAGATTAATTTCATTGATGGTTAGTTACTCTCCAGTTTTACTTACCTATTGCCTAGTTATATTAATTTCCAGCTGGTCTCAAATGAGCAAAGTTGCATGAATTTACTGATCAGCTTTTCTATAATGTTTTTATTATTTCGATTTACAAAACGCATTTTTCATTTGAACATTGACATGAACCTGTCTATTAAATAGAGCACCTCTGAGTAGATATCCGGATGTTCGATCGCAATGTGTATCGTTTGTTTTCAAGCGGAGTACACGAGAAGAAGGTTCTGGAGGCTGGAATCCTGGAGAGACTAACGACAGTCTTGATTGAAATGGCCCGAAGCGAAGATGACGATGTTCAGGTTTGGTATTCTCCTCATGTACAATATGACATAACTGTGTTTTGATGTTGCCCTCCTAACAACTGTTACAGAACATTAATGGTGCTAAGCAACTGTGAGTGGATGGCCTCCCTTCGTGTAGAGCTCTGCGCTCTTCTGCTAAAGGTGAGCTTCTGGGCTCCTGAGCTCGTCGCTAATGCTGAGTTGAGCTTTCTCTGTGGTTGGTCCATCCACTTGGGCTTCTGGTTTCCCTCAGTCTTCCCCATTACAATGACCTACCCACCTTTTGTAAGCAGTGTTAAGGTCATTTCTTTTTAGCCGTGGCTGGGCTGAGAGCACCTCTGAGTAGTTCTACTTGAAGAGGTGCTATATAAATTATTTAAATGAATGAATGAATGACTTGCTCATCGTTCCTAAGCAGTAACCATTTCAGAAGAGGAGGCGGATGATCGAACCAATGCTCTCCATGTTACTGCTTTAGAAAAATGAATGGATGTTACTCGAAAATTGCCATTTCTTGTTGACATTTTTAACATCTTACAGCTCCTTTCTCGTCTTGTTTCTCAGATTCACATTTCTGTGACACTGACTACATATGTTAAATTGTTTCTAATAATAATATATTAATAATGTTAAAATGTTTCTAATAATAATATATTAATAATGTTAAAATGTTTCTAATAATAATATATTAATAATGTTGAAGTGAATGAGAGATCCTGTTTACCTCTGGGCATGAAATCGTATTAATAACCAACAATTACTGTGCTTTCTTAGTTGTTGGCCCTTCCACCTGGAAAACACTCCCCTCAGACGATTTGTCTCACTGTGGTTGGGTTGGGAGTGCCTCCGAGTGGACTTCATGAGTAGCGAAAAAAATGAACGAATGAATAACGACAACTATATAAATAATTAATTAGCAAGAGTTTGAATTACTATCGATAGTAATGAGTGTTTTCTTCTGTGCTTTCCAGGTCTGGACTCCATTGCTGCGTTGTCTTGGCAACGTCATCTGCAGCGGCCTGGAGGAGACCGGAGCGGAGACCTGCAGCAAAAGGGAACTCTTTCCGATCCTCAGCAAACTGCTCCAATCTGACCACCAGCACGTCCGGAAGGAATGTCTCTGGGTCCTGTCTAACATCACAGGTTTGTAATCTTAGGGGATGGAGAGAGAGACAGGAAGAGATAATCTTAAGTATACCTCTTATCGGATATTGAATTTCCTGGTCGAGATATATAAGACCATACTTGGAGGATCATGACGTTTTTTCATGATCCGTTTCTGCGTTTTAAATCAATAAATTAGCATCTCTGACAAATTTTGAGGTATTCTGCTAAAATTTGCACTGTTATTCTGCATGTACTTAAAAAATGTACAAGACATTTTTTAAATCAAAAGGGGTTGCGGCATATTGTCATTTTAATGGTTGATTTGACGTGTAATGACCCAACAGCAAAGAAATTCTTCTTTCACGTTTATTTTCATTTAATTATTTATTACACTGATTGGTAAGTCGTTGATAAATTGCGTAGTTCATTAGGGCATCCTTGATTGTTCTATTTGGTCCTTGATTGTTCTATTTGGTGTCTTTCTCTGTTGCCAGCCCTTCCACAGGCGTGCAAGGAACTAATTGAGTCAGAACTCATCACGTCTATCATCAGCCTACTATCGTCGACATTCGACATAAAAAAAGAGGTATAGGGTGTTGAACATCCAAGGTCTGATAAGTTTAGAAATGGGGGATGGGTGTGGACTACGAGGAGACTGAATACTTAGAAATGGGGGGTGGTTGTAGACTTTGGGAAACTGAAAGGTTTAGAAATGGGGATGGTTGTGGACTATGAGGAAACTAAATGCTTAGAAGTGGAGGATAGTTGTAGTCTTTGGGGACATTAAAAGTTTAGAAATGGAGGATAGTTGTAGTCTTTGGGGAAACTAAAAGGTTTGGGAATTGAGGATGGTTGTAGATTTTCAGAAAGATGGTTGAAGTCTGAACGAATTTTATTAAGCTATTAGTTGAATCCGTACTCTCCATGTCACTAGTTCGCCTTGGTTACCATAAGATATTCTGTTCGTTCTTGTCATCAGGCGGCCTACACGATGTGCAATCTGGCGGCGAATGGCGCCGAATTCTGCAACGCTCTCTTGAAGAAGGATGCACTGAAGGCGATTATTCCTTTGTTAAAGTCGAGCGATGTCGATACGGTCCACTATGCGCTCTCCTTCACTGAAATGTTGCTCCACGAGTCGCCTGAAGTAAGTAGACTTAATGATAGATAAATACAGTACTTGTTTAATTTTTTGTTGTCTTGTTGATGAATTGAAAATGGTATAATGAGGTAAGAAATAATGCTTGTGGTGATATAATTATTATTACTTATAATGCTGTTTATAATTGTTTCTAATTTTATTATTATTATTACTTATAATTCTACTTGCAAATTTACTAGTATCTTCTGATAGCCAATGTTGTGATCATTATTAATAAATATTGTCATCTTTAGTAGTAACGTTGTTAGTAAAATAGACAAATATCTTCTGATGTCTGCTATTATTCATTGGATGTTATTGCAATTTTTAATAAGGCTTATTATTCATAATAATTAGTTTATAATGATTATTATTAATAATAGTAGCATCGGCTTCTCACTCTTTTCCCCGGGGTTTCCGTGCTGATAGCACCTCTGAGTAGTTATTCTGCTTGAGGTACTATATAATTCAAAAGCATAATAAAATGGTGGTTTTATTCTCTGATCCAGGCGGTAAAGATATTCCAGGATAACGGAGGACTTGAGGGACTGGAGACGCTGGAGTACAACAACAACGACATGCTCCGCGAACAGGCGGACAACATCCTTGACGTTTACTTCTACAAGGAAGACAAGCAGGTAAAACAGAGCCCTATTACCTGTCCCAGCTAAGGCCGCCAACGGGTACCTGGGTACCTGGGTGCCTGCTCGATTCTGACTGTTTGGGCAATGAAATCAGTTTTCAGCTGGCCGACATTCTGTAAAAATGCACAATTTTACCTGGATATATACCAGAAAATATTCTGTTGATCATATTGGCTAACTGCCCAGGGAAAAAAAAATCAGTTTTCTGGTGCCCGACATTCTGAATAAATGCGCAATTCCCTACATTTCCTAAAGGAGTGTCCGGGCAGTGTGGGTACCCACTCTGTGGGTCGATGGGTACACAGGCCATGATGTCAACAATTTTGGCAGCCTTAGTTCCAGGTGAGGTATTGTACTTGTGATGGATACAGTCTGTTACCTGTTAAGAGGTGATAGTTCTTAAGTGTGTCAGATGATACTTCTAGCCTGACAGAGGTTGCCTCACACCCATTTGTCTTCTTACCTGCACTACAGGGAGAACTATTTGCTACTATTGGTCATTCATTTTTATTATTATTATGCATTAATAAGTCTCCCAGTCCAACCACGGCGATACAATTCAGTCTCAAGCAACTTTTATAACAAAGGCGCATTGCTACTTAGGGACAGGGGTGTTTCGATTGGAAGGGCCAACAACTGAGAAGGCATGGTGCTGCTTGGTTGAGGTGCTTGAATGAGGCGCCAGAAGCTCACCACCAGAGGAAGAACGAAGAGCTCAACGGTCAGCCGAAACAGGGCAGAAAATTATTGTTATTATTATTTTAACGTAAATTGTTAAACGTGCTTGAATGTGGTCTATTTTAGGAAGAAGCTGAGGATCTGTCAAATGCTCAAGACAAGGCTCAGGTTGACAGTGCAACAAGTGCCTGAACTTCATCTACTGGTATAACAAATTGATAATGAATTAAAATAATAATTAATCATTAATTACTACTATCATTTCTGCCAAAATATATACTAGTTTTTGTGTCCTTTTGTTATGACTTTTTTGGACTGGGGCCCCCGCGGTTTGAGATACTAATAATTATAATGATAACAATACTTAATATTAGTAACATAAATTTTAACAACAATAATTGTGGTGGCAATAATGATTTTACACTCATAATAGTTACAATGATAATAGTTATACAGTTGATTTTTTCTGAGTGTCTTCAATATTTTTCCTTATAGCGTTTGACGACTCTTTCGTTGGACTGTAGCCGCCATCTTGTGCTTGTCGTCAATCGACAAGCTGACGGTTTAACCAGGCAGCGTGACTGCCTCTCTCTCGTTCATGTTTTTCTACGTCGTTTAAAACTGTATTCAAACAGTTACCGAGCATTGCCACGCGATTGGCTAGAGCGATATAGCTCTTGTGTTGTCCGACGCCAATGATCGTATTAATAATGTTCAGTTTAAACTGTGAAAGTATGCCGAAAAATTATGATTATCTGGCTTTTATGTGTCTGAAGTGTTCCATGGTTGTAATTTCTGAGCGATAAAGTGTTTCTGTTTGGTTGGATCGGTTGCTTTGTAATGCGTGGAGTACATGGGTGTTCGATCCTCCTCGTATGAGGTGGTTACTGTGTAGAGACTTTGAGCAAATCATTCACTCACAATTGCTCAGCACTATCGATCGACGATTTATTGGCAATCAATTAAGGCATTGTAAGGAGAGAATAATTAATTAATGCATGTAGCTGCATTATTGATAATACTAGTGATATTATTATTACGAGCACTCCTTGCGATAATATTACAAATGATACTTGTAACAGTAATAGTTGTAATGATAATAATGTTAATGGTGCCTAGAATAATACTTGTAATAACGGCTTTAATATTATGATAATGGTTGTAGTTAGACGATTGGTTTAATGATTTTAATAATGCTAAGATCTCGACCAGGCAGTGTCGTGTCTTTTCAGTTGTTTACCCTTCCACCTGGAACACATTCCCCTCGGAGATCCTACTGTTGCCAATGAGTAATGCACTTTTATTTTCCTAGTTGCTTAAGATGGATTTGTATCAACGTGGTTGTGCTGGGAGTGCTTATGAGTGGATTTCTTGAGGGATCGCTATGTAAATGCTATAATGAATTAATTATTATAAGTACTTTGACAAGAGGCGCATTTTAACACTGCAGGAAGTGTCTATCAAAATGTAGTTCTCTTTTAAATTTTTGCGAAATTTGTGTATCGTCTTCAGGTGTTGTTTTTTGTGTGTAATCTATCGTTTTGAAAGGAACGATTTAAGTTCCAAGTGCTGCGGAGTTTCTTTGAATCTTATCGCCGGGAAAGTGTTGCGCTTAACCGCAATAAATATTCATTACTGTGATGATGACGAATTCTGATTGGTGGAGTAACTCCTAAGCAATTTCCATGTCCATTTCAATATAGATTTTGCAGACCGTGAGATTACAGGCATAGTATGAACGAATGGTGAGTCATAACAGGGGTAAAATTTAAGTGTCGACAGCTATGCAAGCTCTAATTGCGTTATACGTCTAATTTAACCAACGCCGCCGCCTAGCGAATGAAGAACTGGTAGGATACGGTAATCGAACTCTGTTTCTCATCTATGTGTGTACTCCATTGCTCTACGACCCAGACTAGGGAACCGTTTTAAAATTGAGGATGAGACAGACGGCTACGATAGAGAAAGAAATTACCAAGTCGATAGGTGAACATAGGTAGTTAAGGTAGTAATTATACTGTACAGTGGGAAAATGTACAAGTGTTACGTGGTCTTATTGTTGTCATGGCAAACCAGGGCTGCAAACATGCTGGTTTTTTGTTTATTTGGTTTTTACAAAAAAAAACAAAAGTCTAAAAATGACAATTTTTGTTTTTTTACTATATTTTTTTATTAAATTACTAATATTACTATTAGATTATTAATTGTGTGTTATTCAGTCCGAAATCAAGCTCAATTAATCATAAAAACGAGTTGGAGGTCTTTTTCATGCTGTGTTTTATGCTTTTTATAACAAAATTGTTGACAAAATCCAAAGGAAAACAAAAACCCAGAAAACAACTTTTGGTTTAAGAAAAACGTTGTTTTTTGCGCCCATGGAGCAAATAGACCAAGATCTCTTTCTCAACAGGCAGTTCTGTGATTTCACACAAAAATCGTTGACCAAAATTGGTTTTCAAGCGCCTACGGCCCAAGCGCAATTACGACAGAAGCTGTTACCGTACGTGCGTTTTCGTAGCAACTTCTAGCGGACAATCGAGTTTATGTCTTTGTAATGAAAGCGCCGACCGAAACGCACCCGATCGATATAATTATAGCCGCCTATACCTCAGAGCCTTATAACAACCGTTGAAGTGGTTCGCAAAGCCTGGATCGATTAATGAATGGATTGACACGTACAAAGATTGTAGTATTATCATTCGGCCGCTGATGAAGGCTGCGTGCACTGGTGAGCATCCGTCCATTCCGTGCCTCTGTATCCGCTTGATCGTTCGAGATGCGACCGGGAAGAATCCTTTAGAGGTGAGTTCGAAATGCGCTAAGTAAATGCTATGTGACGTAGCACCATCATCATGCACAGAGATTTTACGACGTCGTATGGCAACAATGGCTGATGACGTCATTATTTTGACAATTTTTTCTTTTTTTGGATATTTTTTTGGTCATTTTGTGACATTTTTTTTTTCGTCATTTTTTTGGACAATGGCTGTTGACGTCATTTTTTCTGTGTTGACGTAACGCAGTCTCTTAAATACTTCTATTAGAGCTGACAAAACGCAGTTAGCATATTTTGAATGTATGACTATTTGAAGATATAATTCTATATATTATGAAGACCTACTTTGCATTCAAACTCGGCCACTGTTCACAATCTTGCAGTGCCAGTCTCAAGCCAGGATAATGGCGAAGGACGTCGCTAATGATCATTGTTATTTGCACAGTGTCGTTAAACTCTACTACTTTATTTCAGTTCAAATTTGTTGTATGTTCCATAGGTCTATTAAGCGGACATCGACGGTCAACTTTGGTTGCGGTGCTTGGAGAACGATACCTATGCCTGGATCATTGCAGCATCAAACTTGCCTATTCTCAATTTCGCCTAGGCCTATACCTCAGCCTACCAAGACCTATACCTCAACTTAACTAGGTCTATACCTCAAGTAACCTAAGTAAATACCTCAATTGACTATATGTCCATTACCCAGCTTACCCACCCTATACCTCAATTTACCTAGGCCTATACCTCAACTCACCTTTCTTGTACTCATTTCATTAACTTCCTAACCATACCACATCGTTGTCTGACCTTAGATTACCTAACCTCTATCACCTTTCCTCATTATACCTAGGTATTACCTTACCTTCGATGGAGGTCAAACTGCTGATCGTCGTGTACATCGTAAGAGGTAGGTCATTTTAACGACGCAGACACAATGGGTAAGTGGTAAAGTATGCGTATACTCGTTAACTGGACATTTCATCAGCGTCCAAAAGAGAAGTTGCGGGCACCAGCTTATACACAGGCGACTAGTCAAAGAAAAGTGATGGGCAGAGCGGCAAAAGGATCCAGAAAGTCAGACAGGTCATGCATGGTGAATGGTGAATGGTGTTTAAAGCTGAAACATCTTCGTCTGTTTGTCCTTCCTCACTCGATCTCTGTCCCTCTCCTTCGCTTCCTGATTGCTGGTCCTGCTCGCCTCTTCCCTCTCCCTCTGTCTCTCTCTTACTCTCTTCCCTACTGCTGTTCCTGCAGTCTCTTCCTTCCTTCCTCCCTCTCCCTCCCTCTGTATGTCTGTATATATGTGTGTCTGTCTCTCTCACTCTCTCACACCATGTCTGTCTGTCTCTCATTTCCTTACTGCTGGTCCTGCCGTATCTTTCCTCCTCCATTTCCATCACTCTCTCCCTCGGCCTCACTCTCTCTTTCCACGCCTCTCCCACACACTTCTTTCCTTCTTCTCCTGCCCTCCTCCACAATTCTCTGTTCCATTTCCAGTCTCCACATTATGAGAATGGTTCCCCTTTCGTCTCTTTCCTATTAGGCGATCTTCTTCCATTGTCTCCATCACGTTTAAAAATGTTCATTCGATTCAAAGCTCACACACACACACACACACACACACACACACACACACACACAAACACACACACACACATACACACACACACACACAACTATCTATCTATGTATATATATATATATGTATATATATATATATGTATATATATATATATGTATATATATATATATAATAGAGGCTATTCCAAGCATGCATACGTGTCACTTTGGATAGGTGGTTGTTTATAGTTGTTCACCAGTGGGCCCTACACCTATACAATACAATACAGCTCGGCATTTATAACGCGCTTTAACACGAAAGCGTACACAGTGCACTCGTCTGGACTCCGGACGACGCAACTGAAATTGTAATGCAGAGCAATAATTTATTGTGCGCGAAAGCCTTTGCTCAAGGTCAATACACAGTGACTTCCCGGACGAGGGTCGAACCCGCTCATACAGCGCACACTGAGTATTGAGGGCCGACCGCTCTAACCAATCGGCTAACATGCCACACCTATCTCTATTCATGCTCTACTAACTGCTAGCATCCATTCTCATTGCTTACGAAGTTACGATTATCAAGTACAGGTCTTTTGGTTGAGCCACAATGCAGAACAGTTGTGGGCTCTCCTACATTCCATGCCTCTGCTCCTAAGGAATGGAATCGACTACCACTCTCTCTTCGTTGTTTAAATTCATTTCCTTCTTTCAAAAGCGACTCAAAACTATTTCTTCTTGGCTTTCAGAGATTTTGAGAGCGAAGTGTATCTTCTCCTGGCGACTGACTATCCGTGCCTCAGATTCGCATTTCGGTGTGACGCCTGCGCGATTTACGAATTTATTAAATAAATGAATAAAAGGAATAAATAGATGTTTACTGCTATTAATGGTTGCTTGTAGTGTTTATTTTCCGTCCAGGCTGTCTCGGAGGTCCATACGAAGAACAGTTGATCAGTGATATCTTCAACGTTCGTAGGTACAACCGATTCGCTCGACCCGTCGCTACCGAGGCAGAAGCAGTGGAAGTCAGATTCGGAATCTCACTTCAACAGATCATTGACGTGGTGAGTGAGAGAGTAGGTAGGTGGAAAGAGGGTATCGAGAGGGTGAGTGGGTGGACGGTTGGTTGGTAATACTTGGTATGATGGTGAGAGGGCATGATAGTGACATTGAATTGGTTTTGTGGCTGATAGGGGTAATGGCTACTAATAAATAATGATGGGCTCTTGTGGTTCCATTTTGCCCATGGCTTACAGCAGCTATGAAAAACCACACGTTCTCTGTTGTAGGTCCTACGGTTTGGAATGGCCTTCTGGAATTGCGCCTGTTCCCTATATCGTGTAGGCCTAGTTGTACTTTTGGTTGTCATTTGAAACTAAGCATGCCTTTTTCGGGCTTGAGTTGGGAGTACTTTTGAGTAGTTACCTTGAAGGGGCGATACATAAATGTTTTCAATGAATATTTAAATGTATGAATGAGTATCTGGAACCCGTTTTGGTCTTAACCGGATCCAATATATTAAGTCAATGTTTGACCTGTACAAGTGAAAGGCTGCGACTTACTGACTTACTAACTCACTTATTTACTTTTTAATTTATTATTTTGTCCTCTACTGTAACAGGACGAGAAGAACGAAATGCTGAATACGAATCTTTGGCTAAATTACGTAAGTGTAACAAGTTTAACAACTATTTTAGGATGATCAACTGAACTCAGATTACGTGCAATTGGGGTTCTGTTTCGTGCATATAAATTGATCTCGATCTTAAATTCCTAATCTATTCCAATTTAATCCATTCTATTCTGTTCTAACCAATTCTAGTATTTTCTATTCCATTCCAATCCAATTCAGTATAATCTTTTTTAATCTTTTCAAAGTTATTCTTATATATTATATTTTAATCAGTTATATTCTAATCTTCTCTATTCTAATCTGATAATTATAATATGATATCTCTTCTTGCTTAATCTGTTGCGCTCCTATTCAATCTAATTCCTAACCCTACGAACCGTTTGTAATGTGATTTTGCAGAATTGGAAAGACTACAAACTTAGTTGGAACGAGACGGAATATGGCGGATTGAAGAGCATTCGTCTACCAGCCAAGCTTATCTGGACTCCAGATATACTCTTGTATAACAGGTGGTATTTAACAGGCGTTTTTTAACAAGTGGTATTACAGGTTGTATATTACAGGTTGTATCCAGCATGTGGAAATTTACAGGTGGTAGACAATTGGTGATATTAAGCTAGTTGAATGCAATATACTGCTAACAGTTGGCATATGGTCTTTGACAGGTGGTTATGTGACTTCTCTGAATAAATTAATGATACAATTATTCTACTTTCACTCTTACATATTATGAATAGAGTCAAAATATCAATACGATGTACAAGTAGTTATAGTGGTAGTAGTAATAATTTCAGGTTAACGACACTATGTGATAACACAAATAATTTGCGTCGCCCTACCTCATCATCCGGGATTGGGACTGGCACTGTGAGCAGTGACGGAGTAATAGTAGTTTCAGTTTAACAACAGTGTGCAATAGTTGAAATCGTAACCATAAATGTAGTCGTACTCGTTGTAACTGTAATGTGTCGTCCTCGTTTATATAGCGCCGATGAGGACATAGACAGTAAGTTCCCTACGAACATCGTCGTCTACTCTGACGGAACCTGTTCCTGGGTTCCTCTTGGTCTCTACATCTCGTCTTGTGCCATCGACATCCGATGGTTTCCCTTTGACGACCAGTTCTGCAGGCTGAAGTTTGGTTCTTGGTCGTACGATGGCGCTAGTATCAATCTGACCGCTCGAAGCGACACCGTTGATCTGACGACCTATCAGCCCAGCGGAGAATGGGACCTCATCGGTAATTAATCGATGCTGTGACGGTGACGACGACGATGATAAAAATGACAATAATAATGATGATTATGACGACAGTGATAAATAATTTTGATGCTGAAGATAATGATGATAATGATAAATTATGGTAAATGATGATGATTATTATGATAAATAATTAGATGATAATGATGATGAGGATGAGGATGATGAAGAAGCAATGTAATGCAACGTAATCAAGCATTTATATGGCGCCCCTTCAAAACATCTACTCAGAGGCGCTCTCTGCATTGGCCCGAATGTTGTTATTAAAGAATATTTTACAACAGTTAGCAAAACAAATTTAAACAATGCACAGTGAGCTGAAAAGAGTCACCAGTGTGGAACCAACCAACGGATTTCGGTCGATAGTTGACAGATTGAAATTGAAATTCTTGAAATTGGATATCGCCCTTCTTCCAACATCTTTTGCTCAGAAGTGCATACACACGCCTCGACGGCGCAATTGCAGTTGTAGGCCTACATCAATCAGAGCAATTGTGCGCGAAGGACTTGTTCAAGGTCCCTACATAGTGACTGGTGCCTCAGACGAGGGTCGAACCCGCTCACTCAGCGCACACGGGGTGCTACGGGCCGACCGCTTTAATCGATCAGCCACCGTGCCGCACAATGGCTGGGTTGCTCAGAGATATAAATTTCTTGTGATGATAATGATGATAAATAGTGATAAATAATGATAATGATGATGACATGTAATGATGATAAATTTATGGTGATGATAATAATGATGATGATGCTAATGGAGGTCTAAGAAGAGGCGCTATACAAATCAATTGTTACGTTATGTTTTAGCTGCCCCGGCGGTTCGCAGTTTCGTTCTGTATGAATGTTGTGCGGAGCCCTACATTGACATTACGTTTACCCTACACATTAGTCGACGGGCACTCTACTACGGGTTCAACCTGATCATACCCTGTGCCCTCATCTCTCTGCTTGCCCTCATCACGTTCACCCAACCCCCGGATGCAGGGGAGAAGATTGGACTGGGTGAGTAAGAGGGGATTGGGAACTGAATCAGCTGATGCAATGCGCTGGGCTATCGAGTGGCGCTTTAGAAGTTTGTAGATTACGATATCGGTCGGTTGGTTTAAGGCGTCTGTCTGTCTGTCTGTCTGTCTGTCTCTCTCTCTCTCTCTCTCTCTCTGTCCGTCCGTCTTCTTCTGCCTACCTTTCTCTCTGTATTTCTGTCTTCTTGTATATGTGTCTGAGTGTATATGGTTTCTAATTTCGTTTTAGGGATTACAATTCTATTATCGCTGAGTGTCTTCCAATTGATAGTGGCTGATAAAGTACCTGCGACGTCTCTGGCTGTTCCAATTGTCGGTAAGAATAATAATAATAATAATAATAATAATAATAATAATAATAATAATAATAATAATAATAATAATAATAATAATAATGATAATAATAATAATAATAATAATAATAATAATAATAATAATAATAATAATAATATTTGGCCTATGGAGTAGATGACAACATCGGGCAACATCTATCTGACCTTGTCAATCTGCTCCTAAAGGGAGGTCTATCCGAAGAGGTGAATGAGGTCATCTATGGGGCAAACCTCTTAGCCCTGAGCAAGAAGGACGGAGGCATAAGACCGATCGCCGTGGGCTACACATGGCGTCGTCTGGCGGCAAAGTGCGCTAATTCGCATGCGGTAACAAGGCTGTCTCAACTGCTCGCCCCCATTCAGCTTGGGGTAGGCATTCCAGGAGGCGCTGAGGCAGCTGTCCATGCGACACGTCGTTGGATTTCCACAATGCCTGAGGACAGCGTCCTAGTGAAGCTCGACTTCGCCAATGCCTTTAACACTCTGCGCAGAGATTGTCTTCTCTCAGCAGTTGCCAGAGAGATCCCAGAACTCTACCACTTTGCTCACGCTGCCTATTCAAACCGTCCACTGTTGCGCTATGGCTCAAACACAATTCGATCCGAAGAAGGAACGCAGCAAGGCGATCCTTTGGGACCTCTGGAATTCTGTCTTGTGCTGCAACCGATTCTGATGAAGCTTCGTTCGGATCTGCGTATCGGATATCTGGATGACCTGACATTGGGAGGTAACAAGGAAACAGTGGCCGACGACGTTCAATTAATCGAGCAGGAATCAAAGATTCTGGGATTGCTATTGAACCGCAGCAAATGCGAAATCGCGTGTCACAACACCCAGATGCCGAACAATGACCCTGCGTTCCAAGAGTTCACGAGCATAGCCCTCGAGGACATGACCTTGTTGGGTGCACCTCTAATTTCAGGTCCAGCTGTGAACATGGTCGTTAATTCAAAGGCCAATGACCTCGAGAGGGCAATCGGAAGATTGTCCTTGCTTTATACACATGACGCTCTGGTTCTGCTGAGAAACAGTCTAAGTGTACCGAAGCTCATGTACAGTCTGCGCACAGCCGTCTGCGCTGATTGCCCGGGCTTGGCTCGGTTTGATCAACTGCTGAGAGAAGGACTATCAACCATTTTAAATGTGGACCTTGACAATGACCGTTGGCTCCAGGCTTCTTTGCCGGTGAGAGATGGTGGTCTGGGAGTTCGTTGTGCATCTACGCTGGCACTTTCTGCCTTTCTGGCTTCTGCTGCTAGTACAAGCGAACTCCAGGCATGCATCCTACCAACAGAGTCTGCTGAGGAACCATATGAACTTGCGAGTTCAGCACTCAACGCTTGGAAGACCCTGACAGATGCAGAACCACCAACAGGAGCAGCGAGTCATCGCCAGAAAGAATGGGACCTCCGATTCACAGACAAGGCATGGAAAGGTCTGCTGGATTCCAATAACAATCCATGCGACCGTGCTCGCCTGCTGGCCTCACGAGCACCTCATTCTGGAGACTGGATGCTAGCGCCCCCTGTGACTGCCCTAGGCCTGCGCCTATCAAACGAGGATGTACGACTGGCAGCCGGGTTGAGGCTAGGAACGACGCTCTGCGAGCCACATTTGTGTCACCAATGTCAAGAGAGCGTCGACGCAAAAGGGCTCCATGGACTAATTTGTAGAAGAGGCAGCGGAAAACATCAACGACATAGCATGTTGAACGATGTCATCTGGAGAGCTCTTGGCAGGGCGAAGATTCCAGCGCAAAAGGAACCTCTCGGCTTGGTAGGAGAAGATGGAAAGCGACCGGACGGCGTCACGCTCATTCCTTGGACACGTGGTCGATGTCTGGCATGGGATGTGACAGTGCCCGACACCTACGCCAAGTCACATCTTGTCGACACATCTATCAGAGCTGGCGAAGCAGCCGAACGCGCAGCTAAGACGAAGAGGGCCAAGTATTCCACCATAACCAACACCCACGACTTCGTAGCCCTCTCCTTGGAATCCGGCGGCGCTTGGAGCAGTGAAGGACTGCAGTTCATCGCAGAGTTGGGTAAACGAACGAGTGCTGCAACCCACGATCCAATGGAGACGTCATTTCTGTTCCAACGTATCTCGGTTGTTCTTCAGCGTGGGAACGCCGCCTGCCTCTTCGGGACATTGCCAACACTCACTTAGCTCATCATGGGCGATAACAGCATAATGTGAAACATATATAATAATAATAATAATAATAATAATAATAATAATAATTTTCAACACCAACATTGGCCGCACTTTTAAATAATTACGCCGATGACCTTGTGCCATGTTTAAAGACCGACTGCGTCACAGTCGTCAATGGCAACGCAACGTTTATTTTTTAAATGGCGGCGCAACTGTAAACAAACTGAACTGAATCTCTAGAAATCAAACCAGAAGATTAAAACAATATCACTGTTTCCCAAATTCTCAAATGAATCAAAATCACAAGTTAACACATCGCACAATCACTAAGGGAACGGATTCACCAACCCTGATAGGGACATTTGAACTTAAACAGAAGAAGACACAAGGGACATGCAATGTATGTCATTCAGTTCGCCAACTCCATAACAAGGACGGCATGGTCCACCAACACGGGCCCAGGGTCAATCCATGTCCGGGTTCGAATAAGCCGCCCTTATCTTCAGGATTCTCTTTGGCACCTTTTGGTTCGGTGACCGTCGCGACAAATGCGAATCCCGAACAAATCACGACTGACGAAGAACGGACGACCGATGCCGCCCCTAATTCGGACCCGAGACCTGTCAGGTCAATGCGACACCCTTGCCTCTCACGAGGTCTTCTCAGGCATTATCACAAAGGAGCTAGATCAGGAGCTGGCCGCCTTCTAACCGACATTATGGAGTCCATTTTGGCGGACCCTACGAACCTCGCAGGATGGCGGCGCCTCCTCGCCTTTGGTGCGGGAACTTTGGAAACTCCTTTGAGGGGCGGCCGACGCCGCAATCTTACGTCCATCGTCAAGAAGCGCATTGCAGATTTTTATGACGGATGGCTGACTTTGGCCGACACTATCTTCCAACCAGACGCGGACACCCGCGAAGGGCAGAGGCCTACGGGCTCGAATGGAAGACAGGCACTGGCGGCGGCGGTAGCCGCAAAACTGGAGGATGGAAACATTAGTGCGGCAGCTCGCATACTTTGTTCTGGCGACACCCCAGCGCCGATTAATGAAGAGACACTGGAACTTCTATGCCAAAAACATCCTGCCCCGCCGCGTGACCGCCCAGCCATCCTTCGATCGACCTCAAGCGCACCCTTCCAGGCGACAGAGCTGGAGATTCGCACAATGATGCGCTCTTTCCCGATGGGGTCGTTCGGCGGCCCTGATGGGCTGCGCCCCCAACACGTGGTGGAACTGATTGGAGATCCAGACGCGGGACCTGGGCTGCTGAGAGCGACGACTGCTCTTATCAATCTACTACTGGCCGGCATCTGCCCTCAAGAGGTGCGGCCCATCTTATTCGGAGGTACTCTTTTCGCCCTCCGTAAAAGCTGTGGTGGTCTAAGACCAATAGCCATTGGATACGTGTGGCGTCGACTCGCATCTAAATGCGCCAACGCATACGCCGTCCCACGTGTCACGCCGTACCTAACCCCTAAACAACTGGGGGTTGGCGTTCCCGGAGGCTGCGAGGCGGCAACCCACGCCGCTAGACGATTCCTGACCAGCATGGACACGAATTCAATAATGGTGAAGCTTGACATTTCGAACGCTTTCAATAGCTTGCACCGAGATTTCATGCTCGCATCAGTGGACGAACTCATTCCTGATTTATCCGCATATTGCCATCTTGCCTACGCCGAGGCGACATCTCTGAAATTCGGGAGATTCACGATACAATCGCAAGAAGGTTCGCAACAGGGCGATCCCTTGGGACCTCTCATTTTCTGCCTACCGCTACAGCCGATCCTTAACCACCTGCTTTCACCATTGGCCTTTGGATACCTCGACGACCTCACCTTGGGCGGAGATCCTAAGGTGGTGGAGGCGGATGTTAACTCGATCGAAGAGGGATGTCTGCAACTAGGCCTCACGCTCAACCGCAAAAAATGCGAACTCATATCTTCCGACGCCCATATCAACGACGTTAGTCAAGGCTTCCTAGGACAGTTCGCCCGAGTCAATGCATCATCGGCCGTGCTCCTAGGGGCTCCGCTTTCCACGACGGATGCCCTGCTTTCAGCCATCGATACCTGTGTGGCCGACCTCGGAATTGCCCTCGACAGGTTGCAACTAATCGCTAGACAAGACGCTCTACTGATCCTTAGACATTCGATCGGCTCGCCTAAACTCATGCATTTATTGAGATGCACCCCTTGCCACGACCACCCGCGTCTATGGGCTTACGACGATCTGCTGCGAGGAGGGATCGAGCGAATCTTCAACATTTCGATGACCGATAACCAATGGAGTCAGGCCACTCTCCCGATCAGGATGGGAGGACTGGGAATTAGGAGGGCGTCCTCGCTGGCACTTCCCGCCTTTTTGGCTTCAGCCGCGGGCACTCTCCAGATCCAGTCCCTCATCTTAGAATCAGCAGCGGTGAAATCGGACTCAGCATGCGACTCGGCGATGTCTACCTGGCTTCAACTTACCGAAGCTTCTGCCCCGACGACGCCAGGCCATAAACAAGCCCACTTTACAGACCGCTGTTAAACGCGGTTCTGTCTGCACTAGAAGAAAAGCTACAGGATCCCTACGACCAGGCGAGACTAAGGGCCTCGCAGTCACCACACGCCTCGGACTGGCTATACGCTCTCCCGCTCGTTTCTCGCGATCTCAGACTGGAGGACGATACCGTGAGGGTGGCGGTCGGCCTACGTTTAGGGGTGGCCATCTGTGAGCCGCACACCTGCGCATGCGGCGCCTTCGTCTCAGCCAGAGGCGCACATGGCCTGTCCTGTTCATTGGGTTTTGGCCGTCAAGCAAGACACTGTAATATCAACGACCTAATCCATCGCAGCCTCAACAGAGCCGGTATTCCAGCAGTCAAGGAACCGTCAAGTCTTTCCAGATTAGATGGAAAGAGACCGGACGGGCAGACCCTGATACCGTGGAGTGGGGGGCGGACCTTACTTTGGGACGCAACTGTGGTGGACACAGTGGCCGCTTCCTATATCCCCGAAACAGCTTCCACAGCTGGAGGAGCGGCGGAGATAGCAGCCACAAGGAAACACACAAAATATTCTGAGCTAGAGAAGAAATACACTTTTGTTCCAATCGCTATAGAAACCTTCGGTCCCCTCAATAGTGAGGGCCTCGCCTTTCTGTCTGAGACTGGACGCCGACTTTCGACAACTACACGTGACACCCGAGAGACAAACTTCCTTTTCCAGAACTTGTCGGCATTGATCCAACGTTTCAATGCGGTGGCTTTTCAGGGCACCATGTCAAGATTACAGTCCACTGACAAGCGGCGACCCAGATAGCATGATGACAGATCCGTTGGCAATGCCAATGATGAATAATAATAATACTAATAATAATAATAATATCATAAAATAATAATAATAATAATAATAACAACAACAATAATAATAATAATAATAATAATAATAATAATAATAATAATAATCTCAACAATAATGGTGAGACTAAAATAATGTGATTATGATCAGCTATAGTGACATCATAATTGGTGGTTATTGTTGCTGTTGTTGTTATTGTTGCTGTTGTTGTTGTCGTTGTTGTTGTAGGGGTGTACTTTTCGGTGGTGATGATAATGTGCACATCATCGGTGATAATGACAGTCGTTGTTCTGAACTTTCATCATCGTAAGCCAGACATGTACGAAATGCCTCAATGGGTGAGTGGCATTTTAGATACCAATGCTGTTTCCAACCTAAGCCAAGCTGACTGTCGGTCTCATAATGTTCTATCATAATGTTCTATAAGAATGTTCCATCAAATCGTTCTATTAAAATGTTCTATAAGGATGTTTCATCAAATCGTTCTATTAAAATGTTCTATAAGAATGTTCCATCAAATCGTTGCCCCATATTTACAGTCATAATAAATCAATCATAGCTACAGAAATAATTGCAATTGCATTAATACAGTCACCATCATAATTGAAATGCATTCACAGTTGCAGGTACATGTATACAGTTTCAGTAACAATAGCACTTACAACAAATTACAGCCATAACTGCACTTACAGTAACGATTTCAACTCAAACAACACTTGCAGCTACGATTGCATTTAAAGTCATATTTCCAATTACATATTTCCAGGTCCGATGCGTCGTCTGTTCATGGCTACCCTGGCTCTTACGTATGTCCCGCCCGGGTCGTCGCCCTCCATCGCCGCGCGAGCACCACCTGCGCCAGACTCGCATGCGGGCCTTCACCTCTAAGGCCCCCGCATCGCTCAGCCTCATCTCTAACGTCCTGGCCGTCGAGAACAGCGCCGTTGCAGCGCCAGCCAACGCCTTTGCAGCGCTACAACGTCCCGTCACCGCTTCAGGAAACTCCTCTGCAGCGCTGCAGCGCCCCGTCAACGCCGCAGACGCCGCCGACGTCGCAGCCGCATCGATGCAGGGCTCGTCGACGCTGGCACAAGACGTTCACTGCGAGCTGACGGCCATCCTCGCCGAGGTTCGCTTCCTTACGCAGAGGCTGCGAGAGGAAGCGTCGTTCGCGGCGGAGGTTAACGACTGGAAGTTCGCTGCTATGGTCCTTGATAGACTCTGTCTCTGTGTCTGCTCCTTGTACTACGTCATAGGAACGCTGGCCATTTTCCTGTCAGTGGCCAACATGAAGATGCTCGGGTAGTGTGATGATGGGGTCGTTTGCGTCGCCCTCCTTCTTAACCCAGGCTTGCGACTGGCACTGTCGGAGTGCAGGCAGTGGTAGCAGTGCAGCAGTCTCAGTTTAACGACGCTGTGTGATGACAATGATCATTAGCGTCGCCCTCTGATCATTAGCGTCGCCCTCTGATCATTAGCGTCGCCCTCTGATCATTAGCGTCGCCCTCTGATCATTAGCGTCGCCCTCTGATCATTAGCGTCGCCCTCTGATCATTAGCGTCGCCCTCTGATCATTAGCGTCGCCCTCTGATCATTAGCGTCGCCCTCTGATCATTAGCGTCGCCCTCTGATCATTAGCGTCGCCCTCTGATCATTAGCGTCGCCCTCTGATCATTAGCGTCGCCCTCTGATCATTAGCGTCGCCCTCTGATCATTAGCGTCGCCCTCTGATCATTAGCGTCGCCCTCTGATCATTAGCGTCGCCCTCTGATCATTAGCGTCGCCCTCTGATCATTAGCGTCGCCCTCTGATCATTAGCGTCGCCCTCTGATCATTAGCGTCGCCCTCTGATCATTAGCGTCGCCCTCTGATCATTAGCGTCGCCCTCTGATCATTAGCGTCGCCCTCTGATCATTAGCGTCGCCCTCTGATCATTAGCGTCGCCCTCTGATCATTAGCGTCGCCCTCTGATCATTAGCGTCGCCCTCTGATCATTAGCGTCGCCCTCTGATCATTAGCGTCGCCCTCTGATCATTAGCGTCGCCCTCTGATCATTAGCGTCGCCCTCTTCCTTTATCCAGTCTTGGGACTAGCGCTCTCAGAGTACAAGCAGCGGATGAGTTTGACAGTAATGTAATGGATAAGACACTGAGGCGCAGAGCTGAGGGACCGAGTTCGATACCCGTAAGGTTGTCTGGTCATACTTTCACTTGGATGTATGATGTAATGGACGCCTTGCAATGCTGTCGACAGATAAATTCGGCTCCTGTAATAACTTGTCATCATTATTGTTCATACTCTTTTTGTTGGCCTAATCATACTTTGGTTTGTTAGAAATAAAACGAGAAAATCATCATTATTATCGCATTGGACGTAGGCGGAATTTTCTGGCGCTTTCAACATTTTTAACGGCCATGAAAGCGATTATTTGAAATGAAAGGATGGGTCAGAAATGGATTGTTTTCCAACAGATCTATTAGGACGGAATCATTGACAAACTAACGTTTCCTGCCAAATACATTAACAGCGCAGTTTCCATTGACGTTGATATTAATAACTAGGTTTCAAAGTCATATCAATTGTCCACAGACACACACGCAAACGCGCGCACGCACACGCACATACACACACACATATATATAAATGTATATGCATGTATGCATAACCCGAATCCCTCGTAATGTTGGCTAGTCCTTCTTTCGCTGGGCGTTGGTTAAACAGATGTATAACGTAATATAAGTGTAATGGGGGTCTTCTAATAACTAATAACTTGTCATCATTCGTTCATTTTGTACTTGAAGTCATAGTTTGGTTTGTCAGTTCCAAATTAAACGCAAATTATACAGGTATATTTAATTATATATTAATATATAGACCATTATGTAATATATATATAAATATGTATATCCACACGCAACGCCATATATATATATATGTATATATATATGGCGTTGCGTGTGGATTTCACAATGCATATATATATATATATGCACATATATATTCCTTTTATGAGATATATATATCCACACGTGATATATATTTATATATCATAGAATTAAATAAAATCAATATGAAAGCATACGTGATATATTAAGCCCGGAAGTGAGCGAATGCACCAAACGTTGCATCCCAAATTATCGCCGACGTCTGTTCTTGGTGCGCATGCGCTCTCGGATCGGTTGCGTTTGAGATCGTCTGCTAGAACCTGTTCATAGAGGGCTCACGTCTACCTCGTGAGCCGGACTTGGAGCATTGTTTGGATCTGTGGACGCTCGCGCTAGGCCTTGGTGTGGCGCTTAATATGTTTGGAGCGTTTGATTACGTTTTCGATTTTTCGTCGGCGCTATAGAAGTGAGATTAGAATAGATTACATTTGATACATTCGATAGGATTTTATTCGAGTCTGAATGACTAACGATTACTTTCGATTGCATTGTAGATAAATTGGCTTACATTCTAGATAACATTGTAATGTGTTTGATTACATTAGATTACATTTGATTACATTAGATTTACATTATATTACATTTTATTACATTAAATTACATGTCTATTATATTACATCACATTTGATTACATCAGATTACATTTGATTGCATCAGATTACATTTGATTACATCAGATTACCTTCGGCTACTTTCGATAACACTATATTACACTTGATGATATGGATAGATTTAGATTGCATCATATTATATTATATTTTATTTTATTATACCCTTTGATTATATTTTATCGTATTAAGTCAGATTAAGTAATATAAAATTAGATAACAATCAATCGATTACTTTACATTCCGCCAGACCGAAAAGATGTCCTCCCACATTTACATAACCGTCAACGTCCTCCTCATCGTCCTCTCCATCCTCACCAACTCCCTCCTCCTGCTCCTCCTCTTCCTCCTCCGACGCAAACCCTCCTCTTCCTCCTCTTCCCTCAACATCTTCATCCTATCCCTGGCCCTCTCCAACGCCCTCATTGGGACCCTCTTGGCAGAGTCAGCCTTGGCCGACGTCCTCGCTCCTCTCACCGTCAACGCCTATCGCTGCCTCGTCGTGCCCTGCCTCCGTCTTCTCTCCGCCTCCTCAGCCATCTTCTCCATGGTCGCCATAGCCGCGGACCTGTACAGGGCCGTCAGAAAGGTGGACACCACCCCGAGGCGTCGCTCGTGGGGAGTCGCGGGGCTCATAGCCGTCTGGGCTGCCTCAGGGATCTACTCGAGTAGGATGCTGGTCCAGATGGTCGTCGGAGATTATCAAGACCAGTTACTTTCGGTTTCCCAACTTCCGGATTCGTCATTTCCGGTATCAGTGGGATTTCAGTCGTCTTCACTTCCGGTTTCGATACATCCGGTAGCAGCTGACGTTCCCTTTTTGCCGCTATCACCTTTGACGAGTTTCGATTCTTCGTTGTTTCCGGTTTCGGCAGGAAGTTCGTTCGCTGAAGCGTCATCTGTTAGAGAGGCAGCGGCTTGGATGAGCGATGATGAGAGAAGAATCAGTGCACACGTCACAGCCTATTATGACGTAGATGAGACACAGTCTTACGTCGGCATCACCATATCTGACACTGATGAACGTCTGACAATAAGTTCGAAGCAGCATGACGTCGATCTGACGTCCGTCTTCGGCGTGGCGTATGGCGGCGACGTGACGACGCTTGACGCCGAAAACGATGACGCCACGTCATCACGTAGGTACCGTACGGAGTTCATTACCCCTTTTCCCCCACGACTTGAGTTCGGCACCGACATTGGTGCTGATAGTGTTAGTGACAGTGTTACTGACAATGTTACGGACATCGGTACTGACGGTGTAACTGACAGTGTAACTGTTTACCCTGCTCTCCTGACTGTCTGCCACCTCGTCGTCGATGACGGCGTCACCGACATTTTCTTCATCGTCGTCGACCTCATCGTTCTCTTCCTACTTCCGGTCCTCGTTCAGGTCTCCCTCTACTACGTTATCGTCCGGTCGCTATGGCGACACGGTGTCGCTCTTGGTAACAGCGTCGCTCATGGCAGCGACGTCGCCCGAGGCAACGCCTTGGCAACGAGGCAGAAGCGACGTCTAGTGCGCATGTCCGTGACAATCCTCGCCGCGTTCGTCGTCTGCTGGGCTCCGTGGCACATCGTCCGCTTCGCTCTGCCGTCGCTAAGGGCGAACGGTTGGCAAGGCGACGGGGTCACCGCGCAGAAGGTCACGACGATCCTCGCCTGCTGTAACAGTTGGATAACCCCTCTGACCTACTCCGCATTCAACGGGAGGCTGCGTGCGCAGGTCCGACGCATGTTTAGGCGCAGGACCGGAAATAACGTCATCGCACCGGAGGAGCGCAGAACCGGAAGAACGTGTTCCGGTGAGCGCGAACAAGATAGAACGACAAGCGGCGACACCTAGTGAACTTTCGTCCACGTGTGAATGACCCTTGAGTTTTGTTAGCGTTGGTTTTGGCGACTTTTCAATTAGACCAGAGTTTCCCAAACTGTGTTCCGCGGAACACAGGGGTTACGTAAGGTAAAGAAGACTAAGATTAAATTAATTTGTCTTACCAATAAGCCTCAAACAATTCATAATAAATTATGCGAATTTTTATTGCAGGCTTTTCCCTTAACATCTGTGTATATAGCTGCATATGTAAGAGAATTCGTTCACTCATATGATTGCCATCGATGTTAGTGTTGTAATTAATCAAATCTGGGCCCAGACCTATAATTTCCAGCATTATCTCTCAAGCGTTTTTATCTACATCACAATAAGTTTAGTTTTGGACGGGGATTCCGCCGCCAAAAAATTATGATCAAAACTGCAAAAGGGTTCCAATGCAAAAAAAATGGGGAAAAGCTGCATTAGACGTTGTCGCTCTAGAAGTTAATAGTCTCCGTTACAATTATAGTGCCCTTGAAAAGGACATTTCAAGGGTTGGTCAGTTGTGATTTTCTCGGTTGTTTAATTAACTCTCATGATTAGTTTGATTACCACTGAAATTCTAATCTTCATACACAATAATGGTAGTTGTAGTAGTAATAGTTGTTTTTGTCATTGTTGCAGCAGTAGGCGCAGCAATAACGCTTATTGTTTCTACTATAAGCATTATATGTACTATTATTAGTACCAGTTATATTTGTATGTTTGGATTTTTCTTTGCCTTGAGGAAGTTGAGGTTCATAGTATTCCTAAGGGACTTGAACGTTAGTTAAACTGTATATAGGTGTTGCATTATTATCAATCTTATTTTAATTGCGCTAATTAGTGTCATTATCATTGCTATTATTATCATTTATTATTATTATTATTATTATTATTATTATTATTGTTTTTGTTGTTGTTATTATTATTATTATTATTAGTGGTAGTAGTAGTAGTAGGTGGTGGAGTAGGTGGAGTAGTAGTAGTAGTAGTAGTAGTGTCATTATTATAATTGTCCGTCTGTCGGTCGGTCAATGACTGTACGAGGATTACCTGATGTAGGTGGGACATCTATGACAAAGAAATAATTGCAATGCAATAACTCCGCCAAATCCGAAGCCGACTAAAAAACGACTTGAGATTATAACGACCTTCTTAACTCGGCCTCTAAGAGGTTTCTGCTATATTGTGAAGCCTCTAACGAAGTGGTTCCCAACCTTCTTCGACTTAGGGCCACTTTTATTTAGTTGGAGGACATGATAGGCCACAAGGTTAAAAATAATTATTTTAAATTTTAAAAGATTTTAATTTTTGAATAGAATCAAATAACACATGGATAAAATAATACATTTGAAGTTACTTATAAACGTCAACAAACTATAATAATTTATAATAGAAAATAATTATTTTGTCAAATATTCATTTTTGCACGTGTATTTTTTATATCTTTGATAGGTTGAGGGCCACTTTTTGAGGCCTGGCGGGCAACTTTTGGCCCGCGGGCCAGAGGTTGGGAATCGCTGCTCTAACGCACTGTCGTTTTAGAAGTAGATGCGCAAACAACGGTTTATTCAATTCGAGAGCGAACTGAGTTCGATACTCATAGCCTAAGTCTGGAAAAAGAAGGACTAGGCCTGGAAAAAGAAGGACTAAACCTGGAAAAAGAAGGACTAAGCCTGGAAAAAGAAGGACTAGGCCTGGAAAAAGAAGGACTAAGCCTGGGAAAAGAAGGTCTAAGCCTGAAAAAGAAGGAGGGCGACTCAAATGATCTTTATTATCACTGTGTCGTTAAACTGAAATTACTGCTGTTCTACACGCACCTCAGCGTTTTGAAGGGTGAAACAGTGGAGTAGGGGAGTTTCTGTTGTCCCTGTCACTATCCCCGTACCAGTCAGCGTCTCTGAATCCCTGCTCTTTGTTCCTGCTCACTCCCGCTTTATATCTTTCCTCTTCTGCCTCTCCACATCCCTCTATTTGTCTGTCTGCTTCTTTATCTGTCTTCGTCTGTCCGTCCGTTCGTCTGTCCGTCCGTCCGTCCGTCCGTCTGTTTGTCTGCCTATCATGTTGTCTATCCCTCTACTTAGGTAATTAGATAAAGACCATTTTATCATCAGATGAATACCTTCAAAGAAGGAAAAAAGCAATCGACCATTAACCGAAGAATAATCAAGTATAATAAACGTATTGAAAGACGTCAACGTAACAAAAGATGTTTGAAAATAATACAATTACGCTATCGTTAGAGGCATATGTGAAAATAATTTCCCGGTAAAAGTTCACTCTAGTGGAGGGTACGACGCATTTAACATCGTGCCTGTGTACGAACGGATTTCCACAAAGGAAAATGACTGGAAACATTAAATGACCGGCTTCACTGAGCATGTCAATAATTGTTCGTCCGTTCGAAGCTTATTTTGACCAGGTATGAATTTCCACGTGTAATATCAGTTCAAGTGAAATCAATCGCAAAGATCATTCTTCCTTGGACAACCCATCTGATTCGACGCAGCGCTCGTGAATTTGTTGGTGCCCTGCGTTTTAGAAGTTTGGAGATTACGAATATCTTTTCGTCTGTTCCGCTTCATTTATGTAGCCCAATGTTTAAGAAAGGCAATGTGTATACGATTGGTTAGAGTGATCGACTTGTTACAAGAAGAGCACGGGTTCAATCCCCCTCGCCCTTCTCTTCCTCCTCCTCCTCCTTCTCCTACTCGCTCTCCTCCTTCTCGTCATACTCGTCGTCCTCGTTCTTCTCGTCCTCCTCCTCACGCTCATCCTCGTCCTCTACCTCTTCCTCCACCTCTGAGACGGTTACTTTGCTGAGACCTTGAGCAAGTTATTCACTCACAATTACTGTGAGCATTTCTAAAGTGAACATTTCTGAAGGACAATATCGAAGAAATTGTATTGCAGTGTGTTTGACAGCTTGATCAACAACGGCCTCAGCTTTCTTCTATTCTCTTCCGGGACTCTCTTCAATATCTCCAATGCCACGTGCTTGCCGAATTATTACACCTGTCTTATTTTCACTGTTTTCCAATCTTATCTCTCCTCTTCACCGCCCTAACTGGCCAATGTACGGCCGGTGACTGACAGACAACACCTGTTCCATTATCTTCCTGACAGACGTGGCCGTCGAGTTGACGTTATATCGATACACCGGTATTAATCTTGATTGAGTTACCTGAACGTACCGACGACGTTGATGTCTTCACCTGCTCTACCTGCGTAGGTGTCTAATGGTACCGTCACAGAGTCACCATTGTTATTGCTGCTCGGGCGTGCCTTAATTGCTTTGTCCACTTACCAAGCCACGCCTCAATAATTTGGCTGACGTTTTGATTCATCTACCTGCAAGTCACTTATTTCTACACCTTGGTTGGTATCTAGTATCTATTGATTAGTTGCGCGGAATGACGCCACGATTGTTCCAACTTCTTTGCAGGTATTTTAGGCTTTGGTTGGATTACCTTGGATGTGGACCTGTTTACGCCTTCATTGAATTATCTGCGCGGTGTGCAGGCTTGATCGAGACACTTGCGAGGCACTCTGACTGGTGACACACTGACAGGTTTACCTGAGAGGCTGTAGGTCGACACGGTGGCTGTGTGACCTCCTGGTGTGCCTCTTCTGATATGTCTACTGTTGAACACTTTGGGTCACCTCCTGGAGTAACCTCTAGGGTGGCCGTCTGGTTTCCCTTCTCAGGTCTGTCCTTCGTCCTTTAGCAGGCCAAGCTTCTGTCCGATCCACTTACACTTGTCCTTCACCTCCTCCTGCATCAGATTGAAGCACATGGCGAGCAGCGACAGTCCGAAGGCCAGCCACAGGGCGCACAGAACGAGCTTCGCTTCGGACGCCCACTCCTTCATGTCCGTTCCCGGGACGATGTCCCCAAAACCGATGGTGCTGAGCGTGATGAAGCAGAAGTAGGACCCGGTCCAGAGGTCCCATTGCTCCCAGACGGCGAACAGAGCCGACCCCGCGAACAGGTATCCGCTTATGATGATCAGGCAGATGGAGATGGGGACCGTAACCTTACCCTCCTGCTCCTCCCCGTCCTCCTCGTAGTCGAAGGGGTCGTCGAGGAAGCTCATCGGCTGGTCCCCCTGGATGAAGTCTTGGAAGTCGGTATCGTCGGAGGGAGAGGCTATATCAATTGCGACGGAATTGGCGCTGTGCGACGGACACTTGGAAACAATCCGTCTTCCACGACGGTGGTGGTGGTGGTCGCTATGGAAGTCCACGGAGCCAGCTTCCGTACCAGCTTCCTCAGAGGAGGACCTACTGTCGTCTACCGCCGTGACGAACGATTCCTCCGACCGATGAAACGGAGACCGGACGATCCTTCCCGAAGGAGACGTCATCTCCGTCGAGTCGGGTGGATTGCACGACTCTCCTGAGAACTTCCGCTGCGGGATCTTCACGGCAATCCGTTGGGCCCTCCGCTCGGAATTGGAATCGTCAACCCCGGCGGGGTTGCGCCGAAACATCAACGACCTTTTGGCGAGCTCCGTCGCATCGGGTCGTCTCTTTCTCGCTTCCTGTAGTGGCCCATCCTCCTTCGTCTTTCCGCGTTTCTTCTTCTTCCCGGAATCCTCTTTCCGGTCGGTTTTACCGGTCACCTCCAGGCGCTCCTTCTCGGCAAGCTGCTTGGTGTACTCAATCAGCTTCTTCCAGTTGGCCTTTGCCCGATCTTGGGAATCTTTCCCGGCGGCCGGGGACGTGGTTTTACCTGCGGATGGTGGTGTCTTACCTGCCAGAGCAGTCGCCTTTGTTCTCCATCTTTCGATCGACACGGATCGCTTGTTCTGTTCCGGTCGACTTGGTACGCTGTGGCCCTGTCGATGATATTCAACGCTGTGCTTCCTCGGTGCTGTCCGGTCTGGTCTAACGGTCGGCGATCGAGTCGATGGAAGGTGGCCGACGCCGGCCGAGGCGGGACACCGGCGACTCGAGCGGGTTGCTTCCCGGAAGTAAGATTCGGGAGCGTCGTGAGAAAATGGATCGGAGCAGTGCCGCTGAAAGTCTCTGGAGTGTTTGGATTCTCCCTCGGCGCTGGAGGAGTCTCCACGAATGATGTCCGTCTCCTTGGAGGTGTCCAAAAGGTGAAATCCGTTGTTGGCGTGGAAGGATGGAGTCCGGGTGCGGTCGGCGTTGAGCCGATCTCTTCTTGGACGGTCCGCCGACCGATGAGACCGTGACGAGGATGGGTGGCTCCCTGGGTCGTCGACGATGGCAGTTTCTCTGACCGGGTGCCTTTCATGATAGCCGTCGTCCTCGATGATCGCCGTCTCTCGGACGGTCTCCACGGACTCCCTGTCCTCGGAGGTGACTGTGCTGCCAGAGACCTCCTCTTCTTCTTCTTCCCCCTCTTCTTCCACCTCCTCCAATTCGTTTTCATCGTAATCCTCATCGTGCGATCGCTGAATCGAGGTTGGCGACGGGCACGACGCAGCACACGGGAATGTCTCCACCGAATCATCACAGTGTGTCTCCCAACTGAATCCCGGATTGTCTCCCCCTGCCGGCGACCCGCCAACCGCCCCAAGAACCTCTGGGGACTCCTTCCCTCTATGGTCTAAGTCCTCCCCTTCCTCGAAGTGCCACCTCCTGGGATCCCCTTCCTCGAGTAGAAAAATATCCGGAGAGAGGTCGGCGAGCAGTTCGGAATGCATCCCAAGGAGGATGTTGCGCTGGGCAGCCAGTTCCCGGCGCCTGCGCAGCTTCAACCGTTCCCGTTTCCGCTTCCGCTCGCACTTCTGGCAGCAGATGATGTCGCAACAGATCCGCTTGTAGAAGAGGCGGAAGCAATCGGCCAAGAAGTTCCCGATGTTCGACAGGTAGAGGAACGTTAGAGGTATACCGATGAGAGCGTAGAGGATAGTCAGCATACGTCCCTGGATCGTTTTCGGGGCGATGTGGCCGTAGCCTGTGGGCGTAACATTGAAACATACGTAACATTATTCCTTAATCTAGATAAATATAACTATAATATTATGCGATATAATAGATAACAATATAAAATGATATAATATAATTATACATTGTATTCATATATTATTGGAATGGAGCGTTATTCTATGTGGAATAGTATAGTATAATATAATATGAAACGATATGAAATAATATGAACGGAAGTGTTATTCTATAAGGAATAATATAAAATCTTAAGTGAAATCATGTAATATATAATGATAATGTGGTCACATGTAGTATTAAAACTAGGCGCTTAGAACACCTCCAAAATAGGGCGTTTTGAATTATCAATCGTAGGGTCAATTACCCAATAGCCTCCATCACTGGCCTTGAATTGAGGATACAGAATATAGAGCAAGCGACTTTTTACGGACTAATGAACTTATGCATCAACACATCAATTATCTGTTGCCAACGTGTTGGTAACTACTTATTTACAGTCTGATAACTAAACCCACATAGTCTCCGCAACTTTATAAGCCATAGACCTTACTTTGCGCGAACCAAAACTCGTCACTTTCTTTCACTGTCCCAATGGCTCGGATTAGGAACCCACAGAAAATACGTAACTTAATTAAAATTATCTTCCTTTATCAGACACAATTTTTTTTCATATCCTAGCACTAATTGACAAACATTAATATACTGTCTTGTTGAAATCAACAATTCAACATTTATTTCAGGCCTGCTCGTGTATCCTTTTTAACTAGTTTAGCTCTGCAGCTTCAAATAATCATTCTCTATGGTAGTTATCGGGCCTTTTCAACGCCTCATAATGAATACGTTCTAGTGCAGAGGTGGGCAATCTTTTCACTGTAGAGGGCCGCATGAAAATTATTTTTAGGGATGGCCGCATGATAATGTTCTAGGAATGGTGTCTTTGTCCTCAAGAGTGTAGACTCTATAGTGACTATAAATGTAACACATTTTTAACAATTTTAAAATTATTTTATTGACATAATGACAATTTTTATGGTAAAGGAAAGTAACTAGAGTGTGCTAGATAGTGAGTTTATTTGTTACTTACATTTACAAAAGGCCTACAATATTTATTGAGATTTCTTAAACTACAAACAGTTTTTGACTAGTTTTCTAAAATTCGTAGTCAAAGTACTTGTTGAAATTCGTCCTTTAGAATCCAAATTTGCATCAGTGAACTAAACTCCAGGAACAGTAAGTAATTCCTTAGAAACTATAAATTTTTCAACAATCCCTGTAATAAAGATAAGTGATTTTGCGGTGTCTTGTATATCAGGGCTTTCAATCACGGCTAATTTAATCTTATTAAACAACTGATCCGAAAGATCCTCCGATATATCATTAGTGCGCCTAGCCACTGTACAGTAGGCCTATACTTCGTGACAATGACATATTTTCAAACTTTTTCTTACTTTCTGGGCAGATAAATTCTGCAGCTTCAAGTATGCATTCCTTTATGAATTCACCCTCCGTAAACGCTTTATTATTTTCCACGATCTTGTGTGTAATAACTAAAAGCTCTGACCTTTGTCGCTGCATCTTGAACAGATGACGGCTTGGAAAAAGTTGTTTGTTCCTGCTTTAAGTTTCTCATAAAGTAGCCTAATCAGCTTTGCGCCGTAATTCGGTTTCACTTAGCCTATCATTCAGCAACTGCCATACTTCGTCTGAAAATGACATTTGAGATTCTACTCTATGAAAACGGCTATCGATTCCCGATATATTTAGCACACAGCCTTTGTTTTACTATCAATTAAAAATACTTCGCCGTCCAGTTTTTGCTATAAATTTTTCTCGTTTTATGTTTGGCGCACTTATTTCTCTTTTCGAATAATCAATCTTAATATTTGAAATTGCTTTCTTAACATCACTTCATTTGAAATAATTCAAATAACAAACAATCCAAACCGTTAAAATTGTGCATCAGACGTTACATTAATTCTTGTCAATATACTAAATTTTTAGTGACAAGAAAACGAGGTGGGGTTGGTGTCGAAAAATTCACTCCAACTTTGAAAATTTACTGCGTGAATATTTTAAAATTTACTGTGATACTATTAATATTACTTGATACTATGAATAGTAATTAATTGATAGTATTATTATAATCTGAAATTTACACAACGGAATCATGAATTTTCACAGAATTTTACAGGCAATTGCGTACATTTAAAAATAATACTATTCAGCTGGTAAAAGTCTCACGGGCCGCATTAAACGTCTTCACAGGCGGAAGGCGGCCCGCGAGCCGTAGTTTGCCCACCCTGTTCTAGTGGTACCTTGATCACTTTGGGATATTCTGCCCTATTTAATATTTTTTCTGCCCTATTTATTCCTCTTTAATATTTCCTTGTGATTCTTTAATCGTCTGACTTCTTGACTTGGTCCAATAATAGCTTCATTGGTTCATTGAATGTATGATTGATTGATTGCTTGATTGCTTGGTTGAACGACTGATAATTGTTTGATTGATTGATCGATCAATCGATCGATCGATTGACTTATTGATTAATTGATTGATAGGCTTATAACCGCTTGAGACGACCAGTTATAGATAAACTGCCCCTACCAATAGTCGTAATGACGGTAACAGCGTACAGTATCGCTCCGGCCAGTGACCACTGCAGCGCCGACTCATCCATGTCATCATTCCCGTCCCATCCCATGTCCTTCACGGCCACCTTCACCTCCAACTGGAACTCAGCAAAGACCCTTTTCAGCGTATCGTTGAGCCCCTCAACATCCACGGTCCAACTCCTCCTCCCTCCCGTCTCCGCCCAGCCTGGGGGACCTCCACAGACCTGCCTTACGGCGTCCAGTATCTCCACGATCCTTGCCTCCTTGTGCCTGACCACGTTCAGCTTCACCTGCTTCTCCTCGGGGGCCTCGATTGCCCGAAACAGGAATCCTCCCATGATGGAGTAGGCGACGACCATGGCGGCCAGCCCAATGTGGGAGAAGAGGAAGGCGGCCAGCTGCTTGCAACAACCGACGACCTGCTGCCTCTGCCTACGGCGCCGCTCTCTCCGCTCCTCCTCCTCCATGCTCTTCAGGGTCCACCAGGCGGACGGGTTCGTCGGCAGCGCTAGTCCGCTCGCCTGCTGGAAGACCAGCGACCGCAGGTTACCACCCCACGGGACGCCGGTGGCGCATGACCGCATAGGGAGATCCGGAAAGTACCGACGACAACCGACGAGAGGATCCGAACCGAGCCGAGTTGAGTCGAGTCGACGACCACTATGCGACGGTCCGATGGGTTAGTCGAAATTCGCTCGAAACTCAATAGAAACCGGAAGTTAGGGTACAGTTGTGCTGTGAAGATGACTCGCTTTCTGGTGCTAGGACTGGATGTGGTCCAGCCCTGAAAGGCAGTGATGGTTTAATCCGGAGCGGAAGCTGTGATCGACGAAACATACACCGCTGGGTGACAAGAGTCGCCGTCTGGGGACCGTCACCAGGGTGACTTTTAGGACGTCGTATCCAAGGCGACGAATGGTTCGGACACCTTATCTAAGGATACAGCCTGGTTGCAGTTTCCAAGGCGACAACTGAATAGGATTCAAGGCGATTGAGTGGGGTGGCTACCGTATCCAGGGAACATCCTGGTTAACGTATCCAAGGTGACGAATTGGGTGGATACCGTATCCAGGGGACGTATTTCAGTGACGCTATTTGGTTACCATATCCAAGGCGACGACTGGATAGGATTCCGCATGAGGTCGATGCTGTATCTAAGGCGAGGAGCAGGCTAGACACCGTATCCAAGGGGACATCCTTGGTGAAATTTCCAACGAGACGACTATATTACCATATCCAAGGCGACAAATACGGAGCATACGGCATCCAACTACCAAACAAGGCTGCCATTCCGAGATTAAGTTACCAACATCACCAAACCGACCGTATCACCGCTTCTAAGCGTCGTGGTTTCCAGGGCAACGCAGAAAACATAGAAACGTCGACGGCTCGCAGATTCCCACGTTCCCATCCGGCGAAATACAAGCACCCTCGACGGTGTCCCGTGTTCCCTGGTCCAACGCCTCTCGTCCCGGTCACGGGTTTCCGGCACCTCGCCCCTTCCCGTCGCATCAACCGCACGGTAACCCCCAAAGGGTAGCTGGCTGGCTAATAAGTCGCCACTTTGACGACGAAATCCTATGTTCGAAGTTTTCGTGTGTGTATTTTTTTCGCTCCAGACGTCCTAGATTTCCATCTTTCTGAGTAGCCTCTCTGACATTTGCCCGGGCCTCCCGACGCCAGAGGGAGCCCAGCCTGGAAACAGGTGTTATTTCGGATGCTCGCTCCCCTCTCGCCCTCCCACACCGCCAGCTTACCTTCGGTGACGTCATAATGCCCCGCCAGTCGCTTCTCCAACGCGCGGTGTGCAACTCACAGCCCGCCCGGGCCGAGGCCAAGGGTGCGAAACTAAAAGTGGTCCTCGTGAGACAGTTCCGGGAGAAGTTGTGTGTTTTTCAGCCCTGGATGCGGATAGTTTTATAAATTATTCTAACGTTCAGAGCTGCTCCGTTGGAAGCAATTGCAACCTGAGGGCATTGGGACACGTGTGCTGTTTTGTTAGAGCAATTGCCTTCGACACATTTAAAACGGTGTGATATATAAGGATGCGACCCTTAAACCGTGACAACTAATACATTAACTCCTACTGCTACAACTCTGGAAGCGCCTGTCCCAAAACTTGATAAAGGAGTAGGGCGACGCTAAAGATCAGTGTTATTAAACTGAAACTACTACATCTATATAAATGAGCTACTTCTAAAGAAATTATTCTAATGTTCGTAGTTGTGTGGCAGTCGATTTAGACACCTCCAAAACTATGCCAACAGATACTATGTATACATGGAACTCTAAACTACTCGCTGCTGGAGCTCTGGCAGTGCCCGTCCAAAGCTTTGATAAAGGAGGAGGGCGACGCTAGTGATCCTTGTCATCACAGTGTGGCTAAAATGCCACACCCACTTGCCACTGCAGTAGGTAAGGGCAATTGGACACCTCCAAGACGCTCTCAACCAATGCTATAAACATATACGACGTATGAGGTCTTCAATAACAGTATGCATTCAAATAGTTTCCCATTAATTTTTAAGGCGTTGAATCGGTCTATAATTACCAGGTAATAATGTCATCTCTGTAGAGGAGTAAACAAAAATAAGAAATAGTCACACTAACAATGTTCCAGGACAGGAACCGCTTTCGCACGGTACACCTCTGAAACCACACTCGCTTTTCGTCCCTTGCGGCCGGGCCTCCGGCTACCTATCTCTCGCCTCCGTACCTTGCCAAGAGTTAAATGGCAGTCGCTCGCAAAGGTACACGGCACAATCTGCGGGATGAGAAGAGAAGAAGAGGAAGAAGATATACCTGCGGGAGATGGTGTTCCACGGCTTGGCCCGCCAACAACACCCCCCACGCCCAACGGGACGAAAACCTCCCTCCCAATCCTCCCCACTCCCACTCCCCCACCCCCAAACCCGGCGCCGACGTACACAATCCGTTTCGATTTCGTCTGGCTATTTTCGGGCGCCAATATTTGATATCACACCAAAGGTTGAGGCAGACCGCGTATAGGTCACCGGAGAGTAAATCACGGCCCCTAGCGGCGGCGCTATGAAGCGCTATGAGGCTCGACATCCGTCGGACGGATGACAGTGATTAGCGGCACTCAATGGTTTATGCTGGCAGGCGGACGACGTGTACGATTCACAGGTTGTTGTCCGATCTGCGTCGTGCGTTGCTCCGCCAACGATTTCGAGGTATAGCTAACGGATAGAGACGATTGTGTGGCCAAAAGACGCCCTATGTAGACACCGTTTTTAAGGGTTTCAGTTTTGCTCAATAAACACCCCCACTGTTAAAATAATTTCAAGAGCTCCGCAAAATGGTTGCACTCTGCCAAGTCTGGTTAAAGGAGGGCGACGCTAATGATCTATGTTACCAACTTATCACACAGTGTTGTTAAAATACAGCTACCTACCTACATAATTTCAGAACCCCGCTACTGCTTGCACTCTAGCAATGCCAGTTCAAATCCCGGGTGAAGGAGGAGGGCGACGCTAATGATCGCTGCTACCATATCAACACACTACTTCCAGGGAAATTATTCCACTGTTCAGAGCTGTTTAGTATGACCAATCGTTTTCGACACCTTTAAAACCGTGAGAGCCGATTCTATATAAGGAGGGGACACGATACAAAAACATTTCAAATAATACACAGTGTCATTCTAATTATTATTAATAATAAGACTTGTCAAAATTGTCATTCACATTCCTGCGCTGTTCGTACGCGCCAGTCTCAGGTCTAGATAATGAAGGGGCAACGCCGATGATTTTTTCATCACACAGTGTCGCTAACCTCAACTATTACAACTGCCAAATAATGTGTATATGAATAACACATGGTGGTAAATAAGCCGAATGATACAAATAAGTGACTTCAATTTACCAAAAGGAATTCCACCTACTAGTCATGATTTCGCCTCGGTTCTGGTGAGGCTGGATATCAGCCTGCATGTACCCGTCGGTTCGTCTGTGCAAAGAAAGATGATGAAGGGTTGGAGGAAATGCCGAGAGGGCCTAAGGGGACCAGCGCTGAGCTGCTTAATTAAGAACCTCATCGTTTGATGGTTTAGGGTGAAGCGGAGAGGAGACTGTCAGATGCCAGGCTAACGAGGTAGTGACGGGACGTGATGACATAGAGGTAGTACAGTGTAGGGTGCGATGGTTTAGGGTAGAGTAAGGTATTATTTGACCAAAGGCTTCATTGGTAGGGCGTGTCCTACTCCCCCTTGCGATTCGATCAAAGGCTTTATTTACCGTCAATTAATTACCATCAGTTATTTCGGTTACCTTCAATTACCTTCATTTACGGTTGGTTACCTTCAGCTACCTTCAGCTACGATTGTTCAACATTTACGAGTGAAGGCGAACTGTATCCATAGAAAGTATTCATTATAGCATTATATCCACCTTTTGTATTTATATATATATACTAATTTTTACATGTGCACAATTATATATATATATGCCTATATATATATATACATGTGTAGTCTGTCGCACATATATACATACATGCAAATAGTTATGTATGTGTTTATCTATTGCCGCCTCATCGGATGTATTCCAGTGTGTGGCGAAATATAAAATTATATATCGATATATACACGTACATATTCATACATATATGGATATATATGGATACATATAAATATATATATATCTTAGTCAGCTCGTTGAACAGGTGGTTGGTTTGGCGAGTCAATTACGAGGGAGGGAGGGCCAGACAGGCGCTGGGGAGGGAGCGTTGTGGGTCGACCTGTCGGCGCCGCTTCATAATAATAAAGTTCTTCTCGTCATGATCTATGAAGCGGAGACAACAGCGGAGGGACCGGGGGGCCTGATCGCCAGGTGTCGAGCTCATTTGAAAAGGCGCTATATCATGTGCGAAGATGAAGGCGTGCGTATCATGCACGCAAATATATGCTTAGATACATGAATAAATACTTATAAATAAATACACATTATATACATACTTACGTGTATATATATATAAGCACGCTTTGTACACATTCATGCATACATACATACATACTTACACGCACATGATTATATGGATACATATCTTACGACACATCCATAAACCAATAACGCATACATACATAAATACATGCAAACACATACATTTAAGGAATATATACATATGCATACATAAATACAAACAAGTGCGTATTATGTGGTGTAGATATATGAACTAATACTTATACATAGAATAAATAAATGCAATGAACAAAAAACCTTGTAAATCCAAATACATGCGCGCGCGCACATGTATACACTTAAGCACATACACACACACACACACACGCATGCATACATACGAAGATACATGAATACATCTGTGCATACATATACACTGTGAACGAATAATAAACGAACCTATACAATAACTAGAGAAATAAACACCAAATATTAAATTGTTTTAATAATTCCAAAAGTAATGTGCCACAAACTAAAGAAGTAACAATATTTATGCTTATGCGCTGTACTAGTTAATAATTGACGTCACAGTGACCACATTTCAGTGACGCTATATTTTATCTGCAACAGGGCGTTCAGTGAGGACAGAATGGTAACAACATATTGACGTAAAAATCATTATCACACTGCAGAATGTTTTCTATAAAACATTTTTCTATAAAACATTTTTCTATAAAACATTTTTTTATAAAATTATGGGTTTGATGCAAGAAAACGTTTGCAAGGCAAAGGTACGTGACGTCGGGAAACTGCGTCAAAGCATTATAGAGGCATGGGACGAATTTGATTAAGTTGTAATCGATACAGAAATTATTTTATGACGAGCGAGTCTTGGTGCGCGTGTTGAGGACGAAGGAGGACATTTCGAACACATATAATAACTAACAAATGTTAAAGATGCACTTGAGAATCATTGAACCGCACACACGCACACACATACACACACACACACATACACACACACATACATGCATACATACATACATACAGACACACACACATACATACATACACATGCATCCACTCATATTTCGTCGGCAGTGTATCCGAAGGCCTGTTTACCTTTCGACGTCTCCATCATCCGTTTGATCCGCTGCTGCTGAACCAAGAGCACCTGGATGCGGGGCCCAGATGGATATGCCGTCGGAAGGGCCAAGTGGTTCGACGCTCGCCCTTAGGCACGCAGTGGGCGGATTCGACGAGCGCCCCTCGACCGATTCCAGGGAAATGATGATGTTTAAAGGGGCAGGTCATTGCCGGTGCTTATGCTGTTACAAGTGCCACCACCTGTGAGCCGCAGTTCGAGGAAATCTGACAGGTGTGGAAAGGGGAGAATGAGAGAGGAGGAAAGAGTAGGAGGGAGAAATGGAGTGACAGAAAGAGAGACAGAGATAGACAGAGGGACAGACAGACAAACAGAGAGAGACAGAGAGACAGAGACAGTGAGAGATATATAGACAGAAAGGCAGAGAGAGACTGAAACAGAGACAGAAAGACAGAGAGATAGACAGAGACAGAGACAGAGAGACACAGACAGACACTGAGAGACGGACAAACGGTTTGTCAGAGGTAGACGATATTATTCCGAGAGGCGGACAATAGGACATCCAGACGCACACCTCCCCCAAGGATTCATCCAGCTCTCCCATCAACATCTGCTGGTTTTCTTGGAATCCGGAGTCACCAGTTTTGCGTGTGCGTGTGAGTATAAATATGCAATATGTGCATGTAGGTAGGTATGAACGTTAGCATAAAACAGAGATGTTGTCGTAGTATTAGCGGTAATAATAGTTACTATAGCAGCATGGGGTGGAGTAGAAGAAGTAGTAGTTGCAGTAGTAGTAGGAGGAGGAGGAGAAGTAGTAGTAGTAGCAGTAGCAGTAGTAGCAGTAGCAGTAGTAGTAGTAGGGGAGCAGGGAAGTAGTAACACCAAGATAGTTTGCTCTTTAGTTTTCGCTCTTCTCTACGTGATTGTCAATGCGTCAGATTATTTACGACACGTCCATATACGTGTCTCCCGTTGTTACATAACATCGCTTGACACCGATTTAAATGTGTCTAAGGTGACCGAACAAGCTGAGCAGCAAGTACATTCGGAGTTTAACGACATCTCGTGACAGCAGTTCCCAAAGTTCGTGCGTCATAAGGCCGTGTCTTATTGATATAGATATTAACAAGTTTTGCTGATCAGTAGCGAGGGGTCTGATTGTTATATAGCATCGGTTGTCACCGTGAAAAAGGTGTTTGAACAGATATAAAATTTAAAACGCAGCTATTCTTTCGGCTTAACGAAAAGCCGCCCAAGCAGGCAACCCTTCCCGTTGGCGTCGGCGAAAAGGGCGTGTTTCATGTAGTAGAGTACAACGTTATGAATCGTCTGGAAGTGATGCTTGCCGATGTAGCAGGAACCGGTTTTGGTGACCTGGATCCCGAAGTGATGAACGGTTTCGTCATTCTTCACGGATAGGACGAAATGACCCGTCTAGAAGTGAATGAAGAACGCAACGGTTGGAGCAGAAAGAGAAGGAGAAAGTCACGGAGAAGCAGAAGGAGGAGGAGTAGGAAAAAGAGGAAAGGGAGGAGAAAAAAGAGGAAAGGGAGGAGGAGAAGAGTGGTGTAAGTGAAGATGGGGAGCTCGATTAAGGGATAAAAAATAAGTGAACAAAGAAAGAGAAGGACCAGAAAAAGGATTAGAGGAAGGATTAGTAGGAGAAGAAGAAGAAAGAGAAGGATAAGAAGGAGGGTAAAAATTCAAGAAGATGAGATCAGAAGACGGAGGACAAGAGAAAGATTCAACTGGAACTAAATATAATAGAAAGCCTGGAATGGAATTTAGAGAAACTGACTGTAAAAGAGCTTAGTGGAATAAGACGGAGTTCTTTGAAATTTAATGGAGAGGAATGAAATAACATGGAATGAAGTAGAATGAGGAGGAATTTAACAGACATAACAGAACAACTATAATCTAAACCATTTGACTAAATTGAAATTATTCTAATGAGGAAGAAATAATTCTATGAGAATATAATATAATGTAATGTAATAATGCACGACTAACCGAATTGGCGCTTTCTCTAACGAGGAAGTCCATCTTGTTTCTGGTGTTGAGGAGTGCTTCACACTCCGCTCGACCCAACGCTCCGAAGTTCCACGGAGCAAAGGGTGGCATCGCCTTGCCGCTGATCGTCTTGGAATCCTGTATCAACAAAGGAATTCGACTCAATTCAATTCTATTCAACTCCATCCTATTGCCTTCCATTCTGGTCTATATAATTCTTTACCATTCTATTTTATTCTATTTATTTCTAGTTCAATATATATATATATATATATATATATATATATAGAATGAGGATATATACGTTGTATATATAAATATATATATATATATATATATATATATATATATATATATAAGGCCTATATCACTCCATCCCATTCCATTCCATTTGATTCTATTCCATTCTTTTGTATACCATCCTATTGCACTCCAACCTATTCCATTCCATTTTATTGTGGAATGGTTTGGAATATAGTACCGCATCAGTGGACACCATCAAAGAGGTAGCTAGGTTAATTGATTGGCCATTGAGCATTATTTCCAGGCGGTTGGTAACTTGGTAAGTCAGTAGACGTACAGTGACGATTCTCCAGAAATCGGCTGGAACCCATCCAATGGCATCTCTTGTACGAATGAACCACCAGACGTCCGTTGTGTAGAGCAGGTGCGCCTGTTCCTTTCGCTTAAAAGAAAGAGTGTTCTCCGCAGTGCTCTTGCATCCGCAGACAGCAACGATGCAGACGTTTGGAACGTCCTGATTTGGCTGAAAAGCAATGGAAGATGGGTGTCAACGATAATGAATGAGGAGATTGATGAATTAATGAATTGCTGAATGATTGAATTAATGGGTTAATGAGTTAATTAATTAATTAATTAATTAATGATTGTATGAACAAATAATTGAATTACTGAATATATGAAGATCGATAGAGCGATGAATTGATTGATTTAAAAAATGAATGAATGAATTATTGAATAAATGAATGAATGAGAAAATGAATGAATAATTGAATAAATGAATGAATGAGGGAATGAATGAATAATTGAATAAATGAATGAATGAGGGAATGAATGAATTATTGAATAAATGAATGAATGAGGGAATGAATGAATAATTGAATAAATGAGTGATTGACCAAATAAATAAATGACTAAATAAATGAATGAACGAATGAATGAATGAACGAATAAATAAATAAATGAATGAATGAATGAACGAATTAATTAATCAATTAATTAAAACATTAATGAATTTTTATGAATTAATTACTTAATTAATTAATTAATGACTAAATAAAATTAATGACTAAATAAATGAATGAAATAATGAATAGATAAATGAATAAATAAATAAATTAATTAATAGATTAATTAATTAATTAATTAATTAATTATCCAATAAATGAATCAATGAATTGAGTAATTGAGTAATTGAGTGAGCGAGCTAGCATGTTATTGTGAGGCGAGTTTGGGTACGAGCCACTCACCTCCTCCTTCTTGGACAGTTTGATGTCCGGCGACGAGGGACATTTCTTCGGTTTGTGATTTGGCGGGAGAGGAACCAAGGTCCGGCTCGGGAAATCTGAAGGTGAAATAATTGTTATCTATGTTCTTTCATTTATTCATTAATTTCTTCATTAATTTATTCATAAGTTACTTCATTCTTGCAGTTATTCTTATTCGAATTCTTTAATCTATAAAATAACTGATTAATTCACTAAAATTTACCGAATCGGTGCAGACCTTGACTTTAGTCAGATAAAAGTGGACCGAATCGGTGCGGAATCGGACAGAATATGACTTAATCAGAAAATTGGACTGAATCGAACCGAATCAAAATAAATCAGACCGATTCAGATAAAATCGGACCAGACGAGCCTAATCCAGACTGAAATAGATTAAATTAGCATTGGACTACACGAGTACACGAGATTAGACTAAGATTGGATTAGACGACGCCTACTTGACATCATGGCGGCGTCGAAGAGACCCCGTGTGGGGTTCTTCCCTGAACCAGAGTCCAAGTCCTTCGCCTGAGTGATGAGTGTCTTCTCGGCTGAGTCTGTCATCTCATCCGCCGTCTCCGGTGCGTGGACTTCGGCCTTATCATGGATCTTTGAGTCGTCTGGTGTGGAAAGAGAGCCCTGTCAATGCACAACGGATTTGAATGTTCTGGAAGAGGTGTTGGAAAGGAAAAGGAGAAAGTGGCGGAAGGGGATGACTAGGATGAGGAATAAGAGAAGAAAGAGAAGGATGAAGAGGAGGAGAAAGTGGATGGAGAGGAAGACTATGAGGAGGAATAAGAGGTGTTGACGAGGAAGACGATGAGGAAGAAGACGAGAAAGAGAAGGACATCGCTGCAACAGATTTAGACGATCCCGAAAGATGCTGACGGGGAAGAGAGAGGTGGTAGTGGAGGAATAGGGGCTGATGGGAGGAAGATGGAAGATGAGGCAGAGATAGCGGGGAAGAGACAAACGAGGAAGTTCATGAAGATGATCTCTCTCTCTCTCTCTCTCTCTCTCTCTCTCTCTCTCTCTCTCTCTCTCTCTCTCTCTCTCTCTCTCTCTCTCTCTCTCTCTCTCTCTCTCTCTCTCTCTCTCTCTCTCTCTCTCTCTCTCTCTCTCTCTCTCTCTCTCTCTCTCTCTCTCTCTCTCTCTCTCTCTCTCTCTCTCTCTCTCTCTCTCTGTACAATTGGCGAACAGAAAGGTCTTGACCTTGACCTCATCGCTTGGAACGGCGGATATCCGAGGAGGCACGGTCGGAGGGGATCTGTCCTCTTCATCCGGGTCATCAGGGTCATCCAGTTCAGGCGACCGGTTCAGCCAATCGGAATGCGCAGACGACTTCAGCATCACGACCTCGGCATACACCGGTGATGCCACCTCGTGTGTCTCCCTGTAGAGATTGCACAGTTTAAGCATTATGAATTGAATGATGATGACGATGATAATTGTTGACTAGGACGTTGATCACGATAATGAAGATGGTGGTGGTGGTGGCGCTGATGATGATGACGACGAGAACGACGCTGATAATGATGATGGTGATGCTGGTGGTGCTGATGTTGATGCTGCTGCTGATGATGATGAGGTGATGATGGTGGTGATGATGGTGGTGGTGGTGGTGATGATGATGATGATGAAGACGACGACGGCGGCGGCGGTGATGGTTATGATGATGATTACTTTTTCTCTCTTGCGATGATTTCGATCTCGACATACTGCAACTTCGAATTCGATCTCGGTGGCTGTCTTGTGATGGCGTAGCGGGCGTCGGGTAATCTACAATTGTTAATGAAAGACTTACTCAAGGTCCCTATATACAGTAATCGTCTCAGAGTAGGAGGAGGGGAAGGTAAGGAGGAGGAGGACGTGGAGGGGAGGAGGAGGAGGAGCAGGAGGAGAAGCAGGTTTAGGACTGGCACTGCCGGGCAGCCGGAGTACCCGTCTTAAATAGGGGTATATTGAAACACATTTCGAGTCCATTAGTCGCAAATCGTGTCCCGTCCTTATAGGGCTGACGGTTGCAGTTTAATGACATTGTGGGATGACGTTGGTCATTAGTGTCGCCCTCCTTCTTTATTCCAGCATGGAGTAGCACTGCTGGACTGCAAGCGGTGTTGTTTGTATGGCATCGTTTAGTCCTCTTCAAAAGGTGTTTAAGTCGACTACTCTTTGACTAGGCTGTAAGAACCGCCGATTATTATACGACAACAACACGTCCATCCTTATATAGTATAAGTTGGTCTCAATTTAAGGGTGCTTAAAGAGTCTGCTTTACCCAATCGTAGCGCAGCATCGCAAGCGGATTAAACAACCGCCCTTTGTTTTCTCAACCTTGTATGGCATCGGTAAGTAAAGTTTTAAAGGTGTCCAAGGCGGATGCTCTAATCAATTGTATTTTGCGTCCCATAAGAAAAATCGATAAAGGGGAAGTTCAGAGATAATTATATAAATTAGTCAAAGAAAGTGTTCATTGCCAACCATTCATATTGAATCTGCATGTAGGTGGGCAATGATGAGGTAATGAAAATAACACTAACAGGGTCTAGGTGCATGGGAAATGAATAAATGTGATCGTTTTGATTTCGTATTTCTATGTTGCTTTTAAAATCTCGTTTTATCTTTTTATATTTTTCAGGGAGTTTATTTCCGTTATTTAAGGTTTATGTGTCACTTCATTCATTTATTTGCTTCCAGTAATTATTCCGTTTAATTTAATTACGTCCCAATGGCCTCCATGCGACTCCGCAGATGCATTTTAATTTTGAATTAATTTCTAACTTTCATTATCTTTTATTTCTCAATTTCTGACTGAACGAAACGTTTAATAATGTAACTAAAAGTGTCGTATATTAATTACACTTTATGTTCTTTTTAAGTGCTGGTTTGAATTTTATTGTGCGAACATAGTTTTTTATTTTAAACGTAGTCGAAGATGTTGCAAAGTCAATGTGTTTTATGTTTGTATGTACGTTCTTCTTTTCTTCTTTCCATCACTTATTTCTTAGAAAAAACGCTGTTTGATCCGGTTTTTAAAAATTCCGTTTCCGCCATTTTTTGCATCTATGGTCTTATCCAATCGTAGCGAACAACTTTAGACCTATTGATCGTATGTCTGACTGATATGTCGTATCATACCTGTATGTATAGCCTCGATTGGCGTAATTTTAAAGGTGTTTAACGCGAACTTTCCCATCAACTGCAAAAGCGTTCCATGACATAATTATAAGGTAACAGAGCACTCGTGGGGCAGGCCACAGCGGAAAGAATGATGCATGACAAATTCGATGTCATGCAATTTAGTCTAATCTGACTATTTATTTAGCGCTCATGTCGCAGACAGATCGCTTAAAACAATGCAGTACAAGGCATTTAGATACTAATAGGGCGCCTTGCCCGGGTATTCGCTCTGCTGCCAGGCTTGTTGGTTATTTTTCTAAGTATGTCCCAGTCACAGCTTACGTGTGTGATGTCCTGCGCTGGCTTCCCGTCTCACAGCGCATTCGTTACATGATAGCAGCGCTTGTCTGGCGGTTCCTCGGTGGCCGCGTTCCGTCCTATTTAAGTATAGTCTCTGTTCCCCAGTTTCCGATATATCCTACCGTAGGTCTCTCCGTGCCTCGGATAGGGGGAGCTACTGGTCCCACGAGCTCGATCCTCGATTAAGCAGCACCGAGCCTTCTCGGTTGTGGGCCCTCCATTTGGAATGGACCTCCGTTAGCGCTTCGCGCGCTCCGTCTTTCCTATATTTTTGGCTAATCCGCAGCCTGGCTGAGAGCGCCTCTGGGTAGGTTTCTTGAAGCGGCGCTATATAAATTATCGAAATGAATGAATGAATACAGACACAAATGACAACACTTTCAAATCCAGTAAATCAGGACAAACTTTGCACCCTGGTTTTATCCTCCCTTGCCTATCTTTAGCCTACCATGGCTCGCCTCGCATCAGTCTGGCTCCACACTGTCGCTCGCCTTGCCGTGTCTTGCCTCCTCTTGCCCATAACCACACACACACACATACACACACACACACACACACACACACACACACACATATATATATATATATATATATATACAACGAGCGTTGAGAGCGCTGATGATCTAGCGGCGCTGTGCAAATGATTGATTACATTAAGTCACATTGTTGCGCCATTGAAGTTGACGATGTAAATGGCAACCTACACTTCCGCGTAGTCGCTTTCCGGTGTGGAATCGCCCGACTCCACTTCCGGCTCCGGTTGAGCTTCTTCTGGCGCCATCTGGAACCCGTTTCCGTTCCCTAAGTGAACAGGGAATTGGAACAAGACTATAGCGACAAGATTGAAACCGTGGGATAGAAGCGAGAACATAACAATACGTTAATCGAGAAAATATTGAAAGGGTATTAAAACGATAGGCTATCAATGAGTTTATAATATTATTAATTACTCCTCCACTGTTCGCATTCTCGCAGTGCCAGTCCCAACCTTGGGTAATGGAGGAGGGCCTCTAACAGTGTCGATAAGTTGCAACTACTTCTACTAGCGGATTTTGGTGTGGAAACAGGGTCGTACGAAAACCTTTTTGTGGTCCCTAATTGTAATCTTCATTGTCAAATCCTACTAAGATGATGGGCAATAGAAGGCAAAAAACGGCCCAGTTCACTACTTTTACGTAAGAGATACGAGACGATGAGGTTCGTTGATTACCGGCTATTTCCGTGCATTGGCTTTGGACGCGAACCGTACTGCTAGGTATGTTGGAGATCGCTTCTGCTGGAATGCTACATAGAAAGACAGATAATTGAGTCACGATGATTTCTATGCATTAACCAATTTATTCATTAATTGATTGATCTGTTGATTGATTGATCTATTGATTGAGTGATCTAATGATTAATTGATTGATTGAGTGATCCATTAATCTATTGGTCAAATTGATCTATTGATCGAGTAATTGATTGATCCATTGATGCCTTGCTCCATTGATCCTTTGATCGATTGATCGTTTGATTGATTGATATATCGATTAATTGATTGAGATTGATTGACTGCTTGCGCGGATCAGTCTGTTGGTTACCTATCCATCCATTCATCTACCGTTTCATCCATGCTTCAATCAATCAATCGTTTCTTTTCGTCTTTCATTGAACACTCCACCAGTCCTTGCATCACATCACCCCCCCTCCCTTGCCTGCGTTGCTTCGCCTGGATCATATTACCCCATCTTGCCATTAATTTTTGACTTGCCAGTCATAAGCAAGTGAAAACTTACTGTGCCGATTCGAACTGGCTGGCGATTGCCTGCAGCTTGCCTTGGATGTGCGGCAAGTTTATGATTTGCTATTGTCACATAAAACAAGACACATTCAATAAGTGCAATGTTACATAACTCATTCACATTAATCCTTAACATAACTCCTTCACATAACACTCTTTAACATAACCCCTTCACATAACCCTTTCACAGAACTATTTTGCATTACCTTTCCATAGCTCCCAAGCATAACTCCTTCACATAACACTCTTTAACATAACCCCTTCACATAACCCTTTCACATAACTATTTCGCATTATCTTTCCATAGCTCCCAAGCGTAACTCCTTCACATAACTGCTTCGCACAACTGCTTCACATAGCTCCTTAACATAACTCCCTAATGTAATTAATTCACATGACTGTTTTACATAGCACTCATTCATATCACTAATTCACATACTCCTTCCCATAATTCCATCACATAACCCCTTCACATAATTACCTCATGGACAACCACAACGTTGTCAACTTTTTACTTATGTAGCGGAAAACTGAGACGAAATTAACAAAAGAACTAGATCAACAAACAGAACAGAATAACGACTACGATGTCATCCTTCCTTAACTTTTTTTTATCTCACCTCTTACCTACATTCTGATTCCTGGTCTTGTCTTAAGACGATACCACCCACACACACAACCGTTCATCACTTACCAAACAAAAATCATCGACGGCTTTCTTTCTCTTTTCCACCTTCTTTGCCTTCGAAGCAAAGCCACCGACTTTACCATCTGAAAAGATATTAAGGTCTATTCACTTATAGGCCAAGGCCTATAGTAGACGCCTAATGGGCGCCCAGTTGAACATCTATCTTCAATCATAATAATCATATCAAGGCCTAAGGCCTGTTATTCAGTGTGCTGAAAAATTTATGCAGAAATACACAAACATTCATATAACCATAACCATAGATATTTATAATAATACATACATGCATACATAAATACATACAGACAGACAGACAGACAGACAGACAGACAGACAGACACACGGATGGGCAGACATACTCACACACACATATGACTGCATTATGCCACATGCAAGGACAGATGTGGAAATGTGTGTCTTGCCTGGCATTTCCGGTATAGCTACTTCCGGTTTGTTCTTATACACTTCCGTCTTTAGGTTGTGCTAAAGCCACAAATTAAACACAATATATGATGTGATTGAACATAGGATATGGTTTGAAAATCACAGATGATTTAGCAAATGGAACATGGCAGGAAATTAGAGCATATACTGGAACAGAAAACAGCAGAACATGTTATACACAAGAAACATATCAGCATAAAATAGACAAGAATATAACAGAACGGCATAGAACAAAATAGAACTGAGTGCAATAGAACACAATAGCATAGAGCAGACAGGAAAGAACAGAACAACCTATTAAAAAAAAGAACAGAATGCAGTATAGGCCTACCATAAAACGGAATAGCATAGAACAAAACTGAACAGAGCAGTAAAACGACCTCTAATTTATAGTGTATCTACGCCACTGTTCGCACTCTGAGTGCCAGTCCCAAGCCTGGATAAAGAAGGAGAGCGCATCAATGATCTTTGTTATCACACAGCGTTGTTACACTGAGACCTACTAGACTGCCTGATAGTCCATACAGCACACAGAGCAACCGCATTTATCTCGTGCTTAGGCGGGTTTAGCAGCTAATCGCCATTGTAATTGCGGTAAATGAAGTAATTAATTCCTGGTCACTAATTAGCATAGTTGAACTAACTCTGAATACGGTAAGGCTTTCGGATGAAACTTCCTTGGACGAAGTAGACTCGTCGGACCAGGTCACTCTGAACGAATATATCTACAACAGAGAATTGTATCATGTATATTGTCTTTTGTACAATATAGACCATCGAAATGGGTGGATAGATGGGTGGATGGGTGGATGGATGGATGGATGAATGGATGGATGGATGGACGGATGTATGGATGGATGGATAGGTGGATATTCTTCTCAACTAGTCGCCTGCATGTTGTTAGTCAACTAAAACTCTATACTGGATGATTTTACGACCTACTGACGTCGTACAGGAAGATATAAAGCACAAAATTGCAATAGACGAATGCTGATACGCTTATGACTGTTATACATTCTGTTGTGATTCTGCGGGGCTTGGTGGGCCCCACAGCTTGTGAGTCCTTTGAACAAGCCCTCCAATTCAACACTCGTGAATAGGCTGGTGCCCTGCCTCAATTACGATAACGAAAACGCGTCCGGCCTACAATATTTTCTGATGATGCTGGATACTCACAAGTTGCTTCTTCTGATCGGTTGACTTCTGTACGGCTGTGCAGCTCAACCCAACGACGAACTTTGTCGACATGATGTACCTATTCAGTCCCTACTTCGATGACAACTCAGCCACTGGTACCACTCTGGTAGTGCCAGTCCTAAGACTGAATGAAGAAGGAGGTCGATCCTGATGATTTTGCTATCACACGGTGTCGTTAAACGAGAGCCACTGCTACTTCGGTTATGTTCCCAGAGGTATCCCAACGTACAGCTGTCGAAACGGGAACACAATTGAGAAGACTATGTTCCGTTGTACCTCTTTCTCTTCCCGATTGTCACATCCTGTTGATGTGTGTATCTAAGTTTTCACATCAGGCTTTAAATAGCCGTTCATGAGCCTCTGTGATGACGCTGGGATTTTACCTTTCAAATGAGGCCTGCGACCACCACGGGCATTTGATATAATCAAGCTAGGTCACCAAAAGCGTGTGCGTGCGTGTTTATATTTGCTTGCGAGTGTGTGTGTGTGTTTGTGCATATGCTGTGTGTGTGTTTGTGAGTGTGTGTGTGCGCGCGCGTGTGTATGTGTGTACATATGTTTGTGTATATGTGTTTGTATGTTTGTGTGTGCGTAAATACCCCGCTGAGCGCATAGACACACAAGCCCAAAGCGGTCACGCTGTGGTGATAATATTGCAGGCCGGGCATTACGCCTATTTCTCTGTGTTAACCTGGGTCAACGCGACAGTCTGAACGTCACTGTACTGTGACGGACTAATTGCTAGCATTGTGCATTTATTATGCGCCAGCGTACAAAGGCGAACCATCAATAGATGTCGCTGAGTGATAAACTTGCTTGAGGTAACCGTCTTAGAGGAGGAGGAAGAGGAGGAAGTGGTGGACGAGGAGGAAGTGGAGGAGAAAAAGGAGGAGGAGGAGGATGACGAGGACGAAGAGGAGGAGGAGGAAGAGATGAAGGAGGAGCAGGAAAAGGAGGAGGATCGAACCTATGTACGCTACGCGCTTTTAGTAGGCGAACGCCCTAACCAATCCTTGCCATTATTTGTCTCTTTTGCCGTCTGTCTGTCCGTGTGCTTTGCTGTCCGAGTACATACATCTGCGTATTTGTGAGCGGATGTTCAACTCTGTAATAATTATTGTATTTTCCCTGGATTTGGGGAATTGGTCGAAAGAATTTGGGAACCGGTCTAAGCAATTTTTTAACATGCAACATTTACATTTCAACGAAAAATAACCAAATATTGTGTGTAATATATTAAAATAAAATATTATCCACAACTCACCACTCAGTAAAGGATGGGCATTGTTGATAGTTATAATTTATATTAAATATTTATGATATATATAGTATATAACAAGTATTTCCAGCCCCTCCCTCAAGTTTAAGGGAACCGTCATTTTCTCTCCCCGAAGCTTCCGCCTCTGTGGTTCAGGCATTATCAGCTGGCACATCTTTAAATCGCAGCTCATGACCACAGATGGTATTTTAGATTTGCAGCCTTGCATACTGGATATATTGTCATGCAATGAGATACCTTTGAAGACATTTCGAAGGCTACCTGAGTGGTAGCCTTGAAGAGTCGATATATAAATCTTTGAAATGAAAGAATAAAACCAGAATTGTTTTTTCTGAATTGAAAACTGGGTTTATTTTGCCTAAGGCTACTTCAAACCTATCACACGTCGTGACAGGGTCGTGACAAGCACTACTGAGCGTTGCCCTCCTTTTTAGTCCCGGCTTAGGACTGGCTCGAACGGAGTACTGGCAGTGTCGTTGTTAATGACGTGTCAAGCTGGTTGACTACAGTTTAACCACACTGTATTACCAAAGATAATATTAGCGTCGCCCATCTCCTTCATGGTTCGTCTATATATTAGCATGCCTGTCTGCTACTGATAATACATGTTACTAATAGTAGGTATTTAACGAATAGATGCATTGTCATTCTAAGTGTGCAATATATGGCACGTATTTAAGGCAAGGGTCTGAAGTTACTTGCCTGTGCACACAATTTCGAGTGCCTGCCTATATTTGTATGTCTTAATCACAAAGGCAGGTAGTTGTATTCAGGAAACTATGGTAAAAATTGAACTGTACATTATTATAAATGTGTGCGTACCAGAGATGGGTGACCAATCAATTAGCTATTCGATGTAGAGAAACACCTCATACTGATTCCAATCGGTTGGTGCAAGGTTTGGCCAATTCTAAGTCTGTTCGATTAGCAGATTTCAGTTGTTAATTCAAAATTTAATCTTTGAGCAATTTTACTAATCGCTCTCATCTTTAATATGTATATAATTATTTACCTTTGATTCATTTTATTTAAGCTGATCTGTTTTGTAATTAATAACCTATGAGCTATGACGCTTAACACAATGCCATATGTCAGCTGTCGATGGGAACCCGTTGGTTGGTCATCGCTCGTGCATGGAACCACCACTATAGTGACTTTCACCTTACTGTGTATTGTTGGGACATTGTTGGGACCGTGTGGCAAGGTGGCCGATTGGTTAGAGCGGTCCGCCGTAACGCTCAGTGTGCGCTGAGTGAGCGGGTCAGACCTTCGTCCAAGGAGTTTCTGTATATAGACTGTGAGGAAGTCCTTCCGCGCACAGTTGCCCTGCAGTACAATTGCAATTGCGCCGTCGAGGCGTGTGCACTTCTGAGCAGAAAATGTTGGAAGAAGGGCGTTATCACATTTCATAATAAAATATAATTTTAAAAATATTAGTTAAAACTTGCATTTAACATTATTACGGGCAAGTGCAGAGATCGCCTCTGAATGATAATTCTCTGAAAGGCGCTATATAAATTTTGAAATACAGTGTAATACAATTCAATATGTTACTGCAGCCGTTTGACATTTAAAAACTGTGCAGATACGTTGAAAAGTGTCGGACTTGATTTAGCACTTTGGTAGTCACGACCAACTCATCAGTCGACTAAAATGTCCCACATATTCTATCCAAACGCCTTGCGCAACCTCTAACGCCTTGCGTGCGTCGCATTAATTGTTCCACAAAAGTTGACGTGGACGAGGCGGAACGTCGGCTAATTATCAGGAGTGGGTCGAGACTCCAAACTAGATGATCATTATATTTATATACAATTCGAGACAAAACAATTCATTTATAATGCAGTACAACGATAAATGTTAGGGACGAATCTAAGACTTTTTCGGTCTCCATCCTTTCGTGAACATCATCAACTTCCTGGCGTCAAAGGACGAGAACCCAAAGTCCTTGACTAGGATGTCTTCGTCGAGTTGCAGCAGCAGCTCACCGTCCACGCTCCTGCTCTCGAAGACGCTACAGTGGGTCTCTAGATTCATCAGTGAAAGTATTTTCGAAATCTCCACTACGGACAGTTCAATGAAGTTCATGTCTACCGGGATTTCTTCGAAGGACTTGAAGGCGTCGAGGCGAGACGCCGCGGCCGATCCAGGCTGCAGTTGCTCGTATCTTTTAGGTCCTGACTGTGGTCGCAGCCGAGGCGGCTCGTACGCTGGAGGTCCGTGGTGTGACCTCTTGTCCCGGGCTGGACTAGGCGGCGCATCCGGAGTAAGGCCAAGCGAAGTGCTCCTGGGAAGTACGCTCACACCCTTGCGGTCCCTTCCCACAGAAGGCGATAGGACAGGAACGGGAACTTTTCGAGTTGGAGGAAGCGCAGGACGAGCACCTTGGTGCGGTGTGCCAACTACAGGGCTCATGGAGACTGGGAAACTTGGCGGTTCGAGGGGGGGCGGAAGGGTCGGTGGTGGACGTCGTGGAAAGGGTGGAAGAGAAAGCTTTTCTATCGCCTGGATGGCTAGCCGTCCTGGACATGGGGCGTAGACGTTGATCGTCGGCTGCTTGACCGGTTGTCCGCCTGGATTGGGTTTGTCGTCGATGAGCGAGGACTTCTGCCGGAGGCTGGCTATTTGCGCCGGTTTGAGGTACTCGTACTCGCCGCGTGATGGCGTCTCGTTGAAGAGGATTATCTCTGAAAAGGAAGGTTAAATGGATGGGTTTGGGTGGATGGATGGCGATGGTAGATTCGTGGGTGCGTGAGTAGAGAGAGAGTGTAGATGGTTGGGTGGATTGATGGATGGATGGATGGACTGATGGATTAAGGCAGAAAGGAAGGGGAGGGAGAGAGGGAGGTGTGTGGGAGGGAAAGAGGCTGGGAGAAATGCTGGGAAGGAGGGAGGTAGTGAGTCATGAAGGGAGGTTCAGGGAGGGAGTGAGGATGGGTGGGTTAGATAATAGTAGAAAGACAGGGTGAATGGGTTGATGGATCGAAAGGGTTGATGGGTGGATGGATGGATGATTTATGGAGAGGGTCATTGGGTGGGTTAGAGTGGATGGAGAGGGTGGGTGTGGTTGGAGAGGGTTTATGGGTGTTGGTGATGGTCGGTGGGTATATGGATGGATGGATGGATGAATGGAGAGGTTAGATGGGTGGGCAGATTAGGCTGGGTATGTATGGTGGTTGGATATGCTTGGAGAGGGTAGATGTTTGGACGGATGGGTAGGTTTGGGTGGATGGATGGATGGATGGATGGATGGATGGATGGATGGATGGATGGATGGATGGATGGATGGATGGATGGATGGATGGATGGATGGATGGATGGATGGATGGATGGATGGATGGATGGATGGATGGATGGATGGATGGATGGATGGATGGATGGATGGATGGATGGATGGATGGATGGATGGATGGATGGATGGATGGATGGATGGATGGATGGATGGATGGATGGATGGATGGATGGATGGATGGATGGATGGATGGATGGATGGATGGATGGATGGATGGATGGATGGATGGATGGATGGATGGATGGATGGATGGATGGATGGATGGATGGATGGATGGATGGATGGATGGATGGATGGATGGATGGATGGATGGATGGATGGATGGATGGATGGATGGATGGATGGATGGATGGATGAGAGTAATGAGTAGGTGTGACTGGCTAACCGAATTGCCTCATGGAACGCATTGAATAAGGGAACGCATAGAAGCGATCGAATTCATAATCCAATAATAATTTATAACGGTATTGCATACATGACGGTGACGATTTAATTGACAACTTAGAGACCTAGTAAAACCAAAGTTCACGGACCTTGACACATTTTGGCTGGGGTGTTGGTGAGTCCACGGGCGATGACCATCAGCTGTTCGGTCCATGCGTCAAAGGCGACGTCGCCTCCTCCGTTGACTAAACCCTCGGCTAAGGATACGGTTATGTCCATGTAGACAGGAAGAGCTACTGTCTTTGAGAATATATGACCTACCCAGACCAACATCAGAACACACACATACATACATGGATAAATATATGCAATTACACATATATACTAGATTTTCCATTATTCCATGAGTCCCCTACTATACAGTTTTGGAATCGCAGGCAATATAGTAGTCGCAACTGCTTAACTCCACATTCAAAAACACTATTTATAAGCTGGACGTAGGGCACCAGCTTAATCGCGAGGAGATCCAGACGGAGTGCCGAGTCCGAGAGATGAGATGGAGGAGAAGGCAGAAGAGATGATGCAGTGTTGTATATATGTGTGAATATTTTGAGTGTGGATCACATCTTATTGGAATTGATTAGCTCTGATTTGATTCGTGAGATGTGATGATATTAAAACGGATCAAATTATAATAGAATTCGTTTGATATAGGAATAATTTTTGTTTTAGTGTAAACTAACATACGAGCCGTGGTACGAGCACAAATATAGTAGCATGAATGAATGAATTCAAGTTACTACAGGAGTCGAATTCAACTGTTGGCAGCCATGCAAGGCGTCCATTACGTTATACATATCATTTCAACAAACGCCACCGCCTAGCGATAGAAGGACTAGTCAACCAAACGGAGAGGGATACAGGTATCGAACTCGGTTCCTCGGCTGTGCACCCCCATTGTCTTATCCCCTACTCTACTCTGGGCATCCTTACCGCCATGAACTGTGTAGGCGAGTAGGTATTTCTCTTCGTACGAGTCTTCTATGAACAGAGTACCAAACTGGGTGGCATTTGCGAGGTCTGCTCCCATCTGGAAAGAGACGCTCTGGTTGTTCTCGAACTGGATCTCGAGTTGGTCACTGCTCGACATCAACGCTTTCGTAATGTCGTCTATTGACTTCGGTGGACCAACTGAAACATAGGTTAAAATTGCTATTATTATTATTATTATTATTATTATTATTATTATTATTATTATGCTACTAGTCATTTTTATGGCAAATCCATTCTACTACTATTACTAGTTGTCATAAAAATCATTATTTTTATTTATTATTATTATTATAATTACTATTATTTTTATTACTGTGAGTATTATTATTATTATTATTATTATTATTATTATTATTATTATTGTCAGTTCTTTAATTGACGATCCCGGTGGGCTGTTTGAACGTGCCTCTGAACGCTACGGCGTTGAATCTTTGAGTGCAAATAGAGAGACGTTGAAACAAGTGCACGGTCTCCATAGGATCTCCTGATACGGCGGTCATGCGGCGACCCAACTCCGTCAAGAACTCGCGTCCAGCGCCATTGATGGGTCCCAGTGATTCAAATGCCAGGGGAACGAAGTCTTGTGTGATGGGAAGAGTAGAATACTTGGAACACTTTCGGTCCGCGGCATGTTCAGACGCACCGCCAGGCACTGCCGAAGACAGGTGGATGTAGGAGGAGGCGCATGTGTGGATAGTTGTTGCATCCCAAGCGATGTACTTGCCTCTCGCCCACGGGATGAGTGTCGCTCCATCCGGTCTCTTTCCGTCGCTCCGGATCAAACCTTGTGGCTCCTTCGAGGATGGAACGTCTGCCTTTAAAAGGGCTCTCCAGACAACATCATTCAAGGCGAAGTGTCGGGCCGCTCTTCCTGTCGAATGTCTGCAAACAAGACCGTGATGTCCTCCCGGGTCAGCGGTTTCTCCACACTGACATTGATGCGGCGCACAGATGTTGAGTCCCAGGCGAAAGCCCACCACTACCCTCACGGCCACATTGCTCAGACCCAACCCGCAAGAGATGACGGGAACAGTCGAGAGCCAATCTCCAGAGTGGGGTGATATCATCGCGCCCAGCCTTGTCCGGCTGAGTGGGTCATTACTGGAAGACAACACTGCAGCTTTGTCGATGTTAATCAAGGGTCTGTCCCAGACCTTCTGACTGGTCAAGGCCGATACCTCACCATCCGGGAGTATTGGAGTGCGGGCCTCAAGGATTTCTTCCTTATGATCGTCGATCCAATCCTCCGAGTCGAAAACGGCGACAACGGGCGATAATACTATTATATAATTATAATAATAATAATAATAATAATAATAATAATAATAATAATAATAATAATAATAATAATAATAATAATAATAATAATGTCGTCATCAATATTATTATTATTAATACTTATTGTTACTATTATTACCATTACTATTATAATACTATACAATTATACCAATATGGGACGTGGTGGCATGTTCTGTGCCTTGCAACCGAAGAGTCTCATGATCGAACCCACCTCAAGTCGCTGCTTAGCGAACTAGTGCAAGTTGCTCACCCAACGGGAAACCACCTCATTCATACTCATTACTCATCCCCGAGTGACGTAATGGACCTGCCTTCGGGCAGAGAACTCATCATCTTCATCATCATCACTATTATAATTTTGTGTAATGCTTAATCCTTTTATCCCGTGGTCACATTTGCGATGTTACATCTGACAGCGATATCAACTGGAGCAGGAGAAGCAGCACACCGGGCAGCTGTCA
>OY365813.1:25567925-25592925 GCA_959347315.1 Bimastos eiseni | reverse complement strand
TTCATTCACTCATTTAGCCATTCAGTCACTTAGCAAGTGTCTGGCACGTAGACGGGAAGGCGCACAGGTGGGCAGACAGGTATTCATTTACATAGCTGGCACCACAATCAACCACCCAAGACTTGACACTCATTTGCTGGAACTATCTCCTCTCACCTTGGCACATGCGAACAGGTGTTCTCTTACAGGTCTTCATGATATCAGCGACATCTTTCATCCAAAGGCTCATAGCCTCGGCACCTCCGATTCTCAGGGCCCCAGCGGTCACGAACTCAATCGGTAGGTAGACGGGTATCGCTTGACTGTGGCGGTAGACGGAACCTGTTCAATGGAATATATGAGATTGTGGGGTCGTTTTAGGCAGGTGGGTGGGTTGATGGGTTAGAGAATGACTGAATGAATGAACGAGAATATAACAGATCAACAGAATAGAACGAACTGCACTGTGCTAAAATGGAATAGGATAGAATATAAAAGAGTTAATTAGAAGGCGAATAAACGGAAACATGGATTTGTGGTGAAGTAGGTGGATGAACGGACGCATGGACGAACGGATAGAAAGAATCGTTCCTCCAATCTTTTAGCTATTGAAGTCATCATCCTTGATAAATTTATTCTTTAATTAAATGAGTTGATCTTACGACCAAAGATGGTGTTGGCCAGCAGATACTTCTCCTCGTAAGTTTGGATCACGGTCAGGATCCCGAGCTTTGCGGTACTTCCGAGGTCCGCTCCTATCTGGAACGAGACCGGCTGGTTGTTCTCGAACTTCAGTCTGACCGGCGATGACCGCTTGGATATGACATCAAAGACATCCTTTACTGGAACTGGCGGACCAACTGGAAAGGTTGAGCGGAAGGTCAAGTAGGTTTCTAAACTTGAGTAACCTATTCCGCTCTAATCCGGTGCAGTCCACTCAATCGTATTTCATTCTATTATAGCCTATTCTATTCTGCTCAATTCGGTTCTATTATGTTCTATTTTACTTTATTCTGCTCTGATCTGTCGTGTTCTGTTCTGTTGTAGCGTTATCTAGTCAAGTCGACTCTATTCTAGTATAGTCCGATCCAATCTATTCAATTCCCATAATTATGGTCCAGTCTAGTCTAATCATATCTGGTCTCGTCTAATCTAGTACAGTATGGTCTGTTCCACCTAACTCCATTTGGCATCACTGAATGAAGCTGCACGTACCTTTCTTGCTGCCTTCTTGAAGGATCTGTACCTTGACTGGATACTCTGTAGGAATGCTAAGGTAGCAGCCGGACTTCTCTGGCTGCACCACGAGCCTCTTCTGCCGCTGGATGTCGCACACGCAGAAGATCTGGACGTCAAAAGAAAACGCACCCACCCTTTATCGAATATAATAGTTACCTGTGAACTTTAATGAATCACCCTATTCCACTCCACTCTAGCATAGTCCAGACCATGGGCTCGGATTTAATCTGCCAAGTAGCCCGAATTCCTCTGTCTGGGATCAGCATTTTCTGTGTCTAAAGGCCAGGATTTTCCCTGCCTAGGACTCTCACTTATCTCTTCTAAGAGGTCCGAATTTTTTCAGCCTGTGGACCCGGAATTTATCTGCCTTGGGGCCCGGATTTTCTCTGCCGATGGGGGGGGGGTTGGAATATCTCTGCCTTGGGGCTTGAAACTTTCCCGCCTATGGACTTGGAATTTCTCTGCCTAGGTCCTTGGAATTTCTGCAGGCGGGCTTGCTATAGCCTGGTCTCATTACAATCGAATCGAATCTACTTTTAAAATGACTCTACACGACAATTACATCATGATTCCGTCACGTAATTACAGGATGTGACGTGTTACGTACCTCTCCTGATCCAATCTGGTGCATGCTTTCGTCGAAGCCAGCGTATCCCGCCGTAGTCTTAACCAGGACGGGCAGAGAGTCATAGAAGGCCTCGACGAAGCCGCGCATCAAGTAGTTCACACTCGACCAGATTAACTCGCCTTCCAACGATGACGACATCTTTGACGTCACTCTGACGAGAGTGTCTTAATTCGTCATCAGGTCGACTGGATATTTGATAAATAAGAATAAATAAGGATAAAATATAAATTATAAAATGGATGGCGTAGAATTTATAAATAACATGGATCAGATAAATGAGCACAAAAACGTAGATGACGCGGTACTTGTTTTTTAATTCACCCCAAAAAGTAATGTTATTGGGGTGGCCAGAACACCTTTATGTCCTTAGGGTTAGGGTTAGGGTTAACCCTAACAGTATATAAATAGTATGATCTTGCGGGATTATTGCTGAAAGTGTCAGAAGATTCATGTTTATATGGTATATTTCAATTTCTAATTAAATTTCTTAGTACCACAAGAAATAACATCTTGAACTATAAGTAGGCAACTCCGCCCCTCTTGCATACTATCCGAATGAGGAAGTTCCAGTGCCATTGTGCCAGTCCCAAGCCGAGAGCATAGATGATACAGTGTTCCAGGGAATAGCCAGGACCTGTTGAAATCGCAGTTCTTGAATCTCAGGGCCTTGCGTGACGGCGATGATGGTGTTTTGCCCGCATGGTGGACACCGTACCTGTCATAAGCAGTAACGACGATTTTCACAGTCGTACAAGTGTATGTGACGTAGACCTCTTCAAATTGACGTCTTGTTGGTTGAGCTTTTAATATGTTTATTATGTTACCAGGTCTTCTCTGATTTCATGAGGAAGTTAATTGTGCCAGTGCTTATCAACGCAGTGCAAATTGTTGTGCTCGTTTTTAACTAAACCTAAACCTGCCCGCGCCAAAGCGCTTTCCCTTGGAAAAGGAGTTGACCCCAGTGTATAATTAAATTAAAATAATCTACAATAATATTTTCCGTGAGGCAATACAGCCCTCATCTTCTAATATATGGTCTAATTAGTCTATGTTGTATATAGGGCATCCGTGAGGCGATACGGCCCACATATTATAATATAATACATAGTTAATCATAATACATAACATGCGATACAGCCCACATAGTCTAATATATAGTGCACACGTGAGGCGATACAGTCCACTTATTATAATATAATGCATAATTTAATCATAGCACATAGTTTACGATAAAACTATGGCCATAGGAGATATAGGTGCAATAATATTTACACAGCCAACTAACCCTAAAAACTAACCCTTAACCTTATTCTGCTGTCTGGCCATCTGTCTGTTTGCCAATCTAGCTCACCCTTGTTGTGCTCGTTTTTAACTGAACCAATACGCAATTTATACGTCACTTCCGCTCACATCATTTAGGAACTATAGCTCCTTTTCTTATTACAATGTCAATTAAATTAAATTTTGGGGTTTAATTAAAAAACAAGTACCCATGACGCAGTTAAATAAGAAACTAAGTTACCCAATCATTCATCACGCATTGAGAATTCGCTTAAAATTCAAGAATTGTAAAGAATAAGCTTTGCTTGGTGTCGGATAACACTCAGTGTGTGTATGTACGCATGATGATGTATGTATATATGTATGCGTGTATGCATGTGTTTATGCATGAATATACACATCCACTCCCAGGCAAAATTCTGCTTATAATGCCAGTTCCAGGCCGCTGATAAATTAGAAGGGCTCCGCCTTTCCTCGCCGCCATAACACAGTTCAAATTGATGTAATACAAGAACCGTAAGTGCTGTAATATGCCAAGCAATTTTCTGTCGACGGTAACAGCCTTCCGGCAACAAATAATACTCTTCGATACTCTTCAGTGATCTTGCCAACACATAGTTCAGATAAAGCGAAACTGCTACTTGGACACCTATAAACGGTGTCATACAATGCTATATGAAAAACGCATATCATCGTTGTTATGGATGCGTCGTTAAATAAACTTATATCAGTCAGCTATATGAAAATGGGACGCGATAGGCAACTATAAAGCTGCCAGTGCTGTAATATGCCAAGCAATTTCTGTCGACGGCAACGGCCTCTGTCGATAAACTCTGGATCCTGCAACCAATCTTAACTCCCCACTAGTATACCATTTGGCCAGTGCTAGTCCCAATCCTGGATAAAGTAGGAGGGCGACGCTAATGATCTTTGTTATCGCACAGTGTCGTTAAACTGCAACAATCACCACCGCAACCAATCATTGAACGCTCCCAGTTATCACACAGAACTGATAAACTGCTTATCATGGAATCATGTATACCGATCATAGAGGCACTTACGTGTTGTTCCAAAGCGGCTTGGATTCAGCAGTACAGCATTCTATGTTTTCTTACGGTATTTGGTATCCTCGAACGGCCTTTCCACGCCAAAGGCGGAAGAGAGTCGATCTGACTTTATGTTTTGGGCTCTAGGCGAGACAATTGACATATCCTGAGCGTGCGTTGATGCGGAATGGTCTCGCATGCAGGCACATCTAAGGGGTTGGGTGTAACTGCCGTTGAATGGCGCTGTATCGTAACGATGATGATAGGAGGAGTCCTCCTAATTTATCAGAGGCCTGTGACTGGCACTGTAAGCAGGGTTCTGCCTGGCAGTAGACGCGTGGAGCCACGCATACACACTTGCATAATACAGATCTAACATACATACACGCTGTACGCATACATAGTGTATGCACACATACATACATACATACATACATACACATATACATATATACATACATACATACATACATATATACATACATACATACATACATACATACATACATACATACATACATACATATATACATACATACATACATACATACATACATACATATATACATACATACATACATGCATACATACATACATGCATGCATACATACATACATACATACATGCATACATACATACACATATATAAATACATATATGCATATATACAAACATACATAGATGCATACATACACATATACAGATATACACACATACATGCATACATACATGCATACATGTACGTGCGTACAAACAAACAAACATGAAAAATAGAAATCTAAGAGACAGGAAAATCGATACCCAAAAGATGTGCTCGTTCAATCCTTCATTACGAGAATTTATATAGCGCCCCATCAAGGCTACTAATCAGGAACGCTTCAGACTCCCGTCGCGGCTAAAAAGAACAGTTTTAAGGCGAGTATAAAAAGAGTCAGAGTGGACCCTGGGCGACAAACGCGACGCCAATGGGAGAGTACGTGTTCCAAAGCGAGGGCCTGTCCACTGAGAAGGCACGATTTTTTTAATGGTTGTACGGGCAAATGGGACAACGGAAGGCCTCGCTCAGTAAAGCGGAGAGAGCAGCCAAAATAGGCAGAGGCGAGACCCAGCGTCATGCCAAAGCGATAATACGGTATGAGACTCGCTGTCGTAGGGGGAGCTAGTGGAGCACATCGAGCGTGTCAAAATTTAGGAATGCGCCCGACAAGACGTGCAGATGTGAGACGCGCGTCACTCTAGACGATGGCGCTATATAAAAGTCATCGATCGACAGCAGAAGCGTAGGAGGACTACGGATGAGAATGTCAACCTGACACATGAGATGGAAGACATCAATGGGCTTCGCCTGAAGCAGAAGGCCTCAATACAGACACCAAGGAATATGCAAATATCAACGAAATGTCAAGCAGCGAAAACCGACACCTCGAGGCGGACGCCTGCCCCTTCCATCTCTACGACCCACAGACCAGAAACTCATGAATCAGTTGAAGATTTGGCCTGGACCGGCTGGTTGACACGGATCATGAATGGATCATGGGGACAATTCCGATACGAACGGCGCAATCTGTTAGGCGGTATAGCTGTAGTAATGGAATTCATTGACGCTAATAAGGCCCAGCCTTATTACATAACAGCCGCTAGTCAAACAGTAACTGGACGCCTCTAGGAATCGGACGTTACGCTAGGGACGCCAAGACCCGACCAACCAGGGTTTAGTAATGGTTTCTGCCGGTGACCTGTCATCCAATAGAGATACGAGTTTTGCGTTTGGGATGACGAAGGAAATCGCCTCTAGAAGGATTCATATAGCGTAGCAAGCAAAGGAACAGGGATTTGTTTCGGAACTGGGGAGACGCTAGGTCGTTCTGACGATAAGGGTAATCAACGTAGTTGGTAACCCCGTCTCCAACGTAAACCAGGGAAACATTTCGAAAATGACACTAATAATTCCAGTAAGTGTAGATAGGATGAGTGGTGTGTATCTATTTAATTAAATATACATATTAAAACCATCAAGTGAGTCGTGTTGCTGAGCTTGTTACCAAGATAGAAGAAAGAACCGAGCGGATACTCTCGTCATCAAGAAGAAGGAGTGGCGAGAGTGAAACCCGCGACAAGATGTGTAATGGATATGGATATGGATATCTAATAGCTCAGGGGAGTTGTAACACGTAAGTAATATATAATGTAAAAGAGGTGTGTTCATAAGGAATATATAAATCTATAAAAAGAGGTGTAAGGGATAGAAAAAGTCTCTTAAAAGAGGTGTGCAAGTATAAAGTAGTAATTTTTAGATTCACCCCAATCTACACCCATTTGTATATAATTTATTATTGGTATGTTCAGTTGTAAATTATAACTAAACGTACATGTAGGTAGGTCTACTAATGGACAAAGAGACAAAACAGATACAGAAGCACAGTGAATCACACATACACACGGAGAGAGACAGACAGAGAGAAACAGAGAGAGAGACAGACAGACAGACAGACAGACAGACAGACAGACAGACAGACAGACGGACAGACAGACAGACAGACGGACAGACAGACAGACAGACGGACAGACAGACAGACAGACAGACGGACAGACGGACAGACAGACGAACGGACAGTTAGACAGACAGACAGAGACGCACGTCTAAATCGTAATAGTAATCTCCAAATTTCTAAAACGCCACTGAAGGCCAAGCGCAGGGCACCAGCTTATTCACGAGCGCTGCATCAAATCAGAGGGCTTGTCCAAAGTATAGTCCGTGGTAAAGCATAGTCCGGTTTCCATGAGGTCAGCGGAGGCAGAGTAGCTGCTAAGGAGGGTGTCGGTTTGGTTGATGATTGACAGGTGGAATATCAAGTATAGAGGCTGAGTGTAACTGCCGTTAAATGACGCTGTGTTGATGATGATAGGCGAAACCCTCCTTACTTATCGAAACCTGTGACTGATATTCGATCCATGCAAAGTTTTATTCGAAAGTTTAATTCTTTAGACACCTCTTTCTAAGAGTCTCATCCGAGTATAGATGTTTCTGATAGTACACATCACACAAATACATCACTGACCCTCTAAATAACATGCGCCAGTTTCTCAGTGGTGAGTTTAATAACTACACTGCATGCAGTCGTGGAGTGCCAGTCCCAAGCGAGATTAAAGGTGGAGGGGACGCTAATGGTCTTTGTTCTCACATTTAGTGTCATTACACCGAAACTAACCTAGCCATCACATTAATGACAGTGCTGTTGACGGGATGCATGTATGTACACAATGAAGTAGAGTTGATTAATTAACTTATTATATCAATGTTCTGGATTGAAACTATCGTATATCAATGCCCTGATATCCGAAGCTAGGATCCAATTCTCTGCTTTCTGCGTCATATCAGACACCAGCCTACAGGATGCGCAGTGACCCCGGTCATGTATGATGTACATAATCCTAAAGGATATGCATACAAGACCTATAATATAAGTGAATGAAACATCCGCAAAACTAACTGATATCATATCAAACTAACTAATTAGTCAATCAACATTGGACACATTAACTCCACTAAACATGGGCTACTCAGAAACAGGGCTTGAAGTGGGGAAAATAGGTGTCGGCATGGTTACAAGAACCATTCCACTCTCCTGTCATGAAGGCCCTATGGCTTCTTAGTTTGGAGAATTACCGACAAGCCGTCCCTTTTCAAGCCCTGCAGAGACATACATGTTAGGCCTACCATTCCATACAATTATGTCCCAGAGCAGACTGGAAATGTAAATGTAGGCCTAATGTAATGTAAATCCTCGAAAATTTCTCAGCGCCCTCAAAAGCCACGTCAGGGAGACCAGCTTATTCACCGGCGCTATACCAAATCAAGTCCGCAATAGCCAATTTTCCGTTTCCTTTCGGTGCCGGGTCGAAATCCAGGGAGTCAAGCCTAGGAGACAGCATGGTGCTATGGTGGTAGTCGATGACGAGGGTGGTCATGTGGTTGCACAGGAACAGAATCTGGATAGGACACATTGGAGAGTTCGGTTTTTAGTCGTGAATGGAAAGTAGCAGAGTGTAGTGAAAGCGGAGGAGAGGTTAAGTATTAGGCCTATGCCAGAGGTGTAAGAAGGTTTTGAAAAGTGGGGGCATAATTTAAAAGATATTGCACAAAACGCAAAAACATTTTGCCCCCACTTTTTTAATTTTGTTCCCTCCCCCCCAGAAATTTGAAAAATGGGGGCACAAATTATCTTAACAAAAGTCATCTTAAAAATCCATTGGAGTTATGTATAAAAGAACCGATTTGGGGGCACATGGGGGCACTGAGCACTAACACTGGGGGTTTTACCTCCCCAGTTTTGAAACTGGGGGTGGTGCCCTCCTGCCCCACGCTTTTTACACCCCTGGCCTGTGCCTACATTATTACATCCCGGCTATTATTGACGTAGGCTTAACTAATGGGGGAACGCAAATGGAACAGACAGAATAATCCAACCTATTATGTGCACCTAAGTGTCAATTAAGCTTACGCTTGACAATTAATTTAAGTAAGCTAGGCACCCATCGTAATCGTAATCTCAGCATTTCTGCAGCGCCCACAAAAGCGAAGTCGCGGTAACCAGCTTATTCACGGGCGCTTAACACCTATGATGTTTACCCGTTACCAGAGAATGCTTATGGACCTATGGGAAATGTAATTATTAGGCAGATTGACATCATAAGCATCATAGGCCTAAATATTATTTTTTAAGCACAGCCGCTATGTAAAGAATTTTCTGTAGGCGAAGTGGTCGCTCGTAAATCTGTCAAGTCTGGGACTAAAACCATTATATTATTCTCAGGTCAAACGACGTGAAGTCATCGCTTGTGATTAAGCCCTGCGCTTTGTTAGCAAGGGACGTGTTGGCAGTATTGAGATTTTGCCGGTGAAATCTCTAGAGTAGATTACAAAGCGATCGAAAATGTACTCTGACCACGAAAATATGACTTGCGCATCACAAATATTCGGTCACTAAGTTTTCAGCTATGTTTTATGAATATTCATCATAAATGCACATGTACGTTCATGAATATTCAACAGGCAATTCAATGGATGACAACGAGGACGCAATGTGCTTGTCAACGAGCCAGAAATAATTTGTGATCTCATAATTCAATTTAATTATGATTACTTCAAAACGCTATTAACTATTTTTGAGAAGCTCTTCACTCGAAGTAACTGCTGCAAGTTATTCTCAAGTAAATTTTAATTGTTCTTTCTGGTGTAATTGTAATGGTTTATGTGATCGGAACCACTTTTGAAAATAAATTTAGGATTTTAATTTTAATTATATGTATTTTTATTCGATTTGTTGTAGAAAGTTCGTCGAAAATGAATAATCCAGCCAATGTTAGTTAACTTAACAGCCAAAACGTTTTGGTTTAAACTTTAACGTTGTCTTAACCAAGCTATCGGATTTTTATTTCGATATAACTTGGTTACACATGCATTGAGTGTGGACTGTGGTAAACATTTTGAACTTTGCACCCGAGTGTTAATTAGCATGTTCAAGTTTCATATTCCTAGATTAACTGTAGCAGCTTGCCCTAATTTTAACGCTTCAGTATCTTTATGTAACTCTTGTAAATATTGTGTGAGATTTATTTTGGGTGAATTCCAATGTTTTGGTTGGAGTTGGGGGTGACTTCCCCATATTTTCAACCTGCCCTAATGTCTTATCACTCCCATTGTCTCTGTCTCTCTGTGTCTCTCTCTGTGTATCTGTGTCTGTCTCTGACTGTCTGTCTGTTTCTATCTATGTGTGCCTCTCCCTATCTGTCTCTCCCTCTCACTCTGTTTTAGTTTCCTTATTTGTCTATCTCTGTCTGGCTATCTCTGTCTCTATATTAGTCTCTACCTGTCTCTAAAGGTGTATATGTTTGTCTCTCTGTCTGCCTGGCTGTATAACTCTGTGTAGTCTCTATCACCTTTCTTCACCCACAATCTCAGCCAGGCAACTTCAGATGTTTGGTTTGAAGTAATGAGTTATTTCATTTCACTTATATTGCTAAAGTTAACAACTTTTTAGTCTTCAATGGCTGATAATAGTTTACTAATTTAACATGTTTTGACAGTTTTCACGATTTTTCTTTTAAATCTATTACACAGGCCAAGTAGTCTAAGGCAGTATCCCAAGTGGTCTTCTAGAATTTTAAGTGGTCTGCTAGAATTTTAAGTGGTCTGCTAGGATTCTAGGTTGTTTGCTAGAAGTCTAGATGGTTTTTGGAATTAAAGGTTGTTTGCAAGAGTTCTAGGTGGTCTGCTAGAATTCTTTGTGGTTTTCTAGAATTATGTTTGGTCTGCTAGAATTCTAGGTGTTCTGCTAGAATTCTAAGCGGTCTAAGATTGCAATGCATTTCATCACATCTCATAATGTGATGTCGCTTGTTTTGTTCACATTTTTAGTTACTACTAACAACATTTCAGTGTTGCAATGGTTTCAAGACTGACCGCTAGCTAAACTAACTGCTAACCAGTTTCCCATCAGCTTGTTAGTCTTGTTAGTACTGTGCTTTGATTTTATATAACAGTTGAGACCGTCGAATACAAACCAGCAGTAGAACTCTTTCAGCTAATGTTTCCTTCGAGCAGTAAGTATTGCAACAACCAGTAGCTCTTTATTGCTCTTATCATTTTTGTCTTTATTGTTTCCGCTATTGTTGTTTTTGCTTTGACTATTGTTGTTGTTATTATTATTGTCTCATTAGTAATATTGAAGAAAAACAGAAATAAATAGGTATGTGATTAAATAAGAAAAAAATGACAAATTAATAAAACTAAATAGTTAAATAATAAATTTTGAAATAAATAAGTAATGAAATGACAAATAAATATTTAAATAATAAGATAACATATAAACAACCATATTATAAAATAAGAATTGAGGAATAAAATAAAATATTGGATCTCTTGAGCAGCACATTGTGAACAAGAACCTTTAACAGTCTCAGGCTTAGTTTCACAGAGCCTGAGGGATCATATCTACCATGGGCAATAAAAATATTAAAAAGTAATAAAATTAATGATTAATAACTACATAACGAAATAAAAATCTAAATAATAACATAAGAAATAATGAACTGAATAATAAAATTAGAAATAAATTACTAAATAGTAGGATTAGTTGTTATATTACTGGATAGACAAAGAAATCGGATATATTATAATGCATTGTAGTGTATAATTTTAATGCATTACTGTATTGTGTTGTCATTTCAGGGTGCTCCAACCCCCATTTCCCCCAATCCGCAGATAACCCTCCTCCCTCTTCCAGTCATCTTCATCATCGCTGTCGGGAGTTATGTAATCTTCGTCGTAGTCATCTGCCTCCTGCGTAACTTCCTGGCTGTATGTTACGCCTTACGCACATTGTTACGTTTCTGCTATTTATTGTTTTTGAAAATTATCACTGCTATCGTTATCGATAGTGCTGAACAATTGTGAGTGAAGTGATTGATTTTTATTATTATTATTATTATTATTGTTAGTTTTTATTTTTATGCTTTAAAGTTTATAATATATTGCTTTTGCTCTGGAGCAGGTGATTGAGCGTAGTTTGCCTTATATAGTCTACGAAAATTTGTTATAAAGATGTGTAAGTGACAATATTAATGACACTGATAATAATTGCATATTTGGCATCACTTGAACTCATTATAATTATTATTATTATTATTATTATCATTATTATAATTATGATTAATATTATTATTATCATTATTTTTTGCCCTGAGGTACTTCATTCCCACAGGGACCTAGAGATTATCATATGATGAGAAATTGTCTGGAGTGTCAGGACTCAACATCAGGGCTTGAAGAGAATGTACCCTTAAATGTGACAAAATTGTACGGCTGAATGGTCATATACATTTGTTGAAAAAGGAAGATTGGCTAGCGTTTGTCACCACCAATAGAAGAGGTACGACTGCAAATTTTCATTGATGAAACCCGAAGCTGAAGGGTTCAGAGGGCCAAGGGTCTCGATGGCCACTTGTTGATATATGTAGGAGGTGGGCAGCCCACCATATTTCTGGGTTTTGTGATTGGCCGCCTGCATCGATGCTGGCCCTACCAAACCGGACGTTGGTGTTATATAAGCTTACAAAGCGGCTCAAGTATGCACAATCGTGGCATCCAACGCCAAGTACTTGCCACTTATTATTATTATTATCATCATTATTACTATCAGTTACCGTTATTGTCATTACTGTCATCATCATCATCATCAGGGGCGGCGATCCCGAGGGGGGGTGGAGGGCGACAAGTCCCCCACCTTTTACAGAGAGGGAACACATTATATGTGTGCCTCCCCCCACATTTTCTATCCCTCTCATTGGGTGTCCCCACACCTGTCAAACGATATCGCCTCCTTATCATCATCATCATCATCATCATTGTTATTATTATCATTAGTAGTAGTAGTAGGCTTGGAAAAAGGAGTGGCAGTAGTAGTTGCATTATTATTAATTATTAGTTAATTGGTGATGATTGTTTCTGTTGTGTTTTAGTCGCGTGGTATCTGTGGTCGCTGTGAGTTCATTTGTGGTCAAGAAGGAACTCCCTGTTGTGAATGTTGTTACGTTCATTGCGTTGATTCCTGCGCTGGTCCAAACTTCCACGGGTTCTTCGATTCCCTGTGTCCTGCGAGAAAGGTTTTATTATTAATTGTTAATTAAATTAAAATTGCTAACTTTTATTGCATTGCTGTCTAGTGCAGAATACAGAGAGTCTATGGTCGATAAGAAGTTCACGAGAGGTTAAGTTCTAAGGTCAATCAATCAAATATGTTTTTATTGATTCCGTAAGTAGTTGTACATAGTTACTCCCACACAAGCAAAGAAATGAAGAAGCTATACAAGAGAACATTAATTTTTAGCTTAACAGATGAATCTTAGGAATGGGACAATAATGAAAACAGAAGAACCCTTAAGAATCCTGTTAGCCGGTCCTACCCTTTCCATGAAATTTTACACAGCTGCAGGTCAAACAATTAACAGAAGTGTTATTGTCTGAACTAGTTAACTAATCTGTTTAGTGTAGGTGCAGACCTTAAGCAGTAATAGTAGCAAATAGGTGTTTGTTAATGGTTTTCTTAAACATGATATTGATATTGTGTTAAAAAAATGGTATAACACAAACAACTAAGGAGAATGGGCATTAACATTATACAGGGAGAGACAGAGATAGAGACAGGAAGAAGGTAGCAGAGATGCATTGAGAGGGTTATTAAAATACACAGATACAGATGGATATTTCATATTTGGCTGAGTAGACAAATACAGAGAGATAGAGAAAGAGAGAGAGAGAAGAGAAAGAGACAGGCAGACAGACAGACAGAGAGAGAGAGAGACAAAGAGAGAGAGAGTGAGAGAGAGAGAGCGGAATGGACAGGTTCTTTCATTTGTGTTTTCCTTTAAAATCGTCTAACCTTATTTTAATGTATACATTTTTTCCATTTTTTTCTGTTTACAGCAAAAGCTGTCTGGTATTGACTTCCTAACCTGCCAGAATGCCTGCTGTGAGGATTTCCGCAGAAATGTTAGTATTTGCTTGCGTAACATTACACCAGTACGTATTCTCACGAGTAATATTACATTAGTATTTGTTTACGCACGTGATATTACATCAGTAAGTATTAATGTACCTAATTGTGTTGAATTGCATTGTATTTACAATAATAAATTAATTAACAATAAAAATGTATTGACTATAATAATTAATGAACAATTATAGTTTATCAGCAATAATAATAATCAGCAATAATAATTAATCAACAATAATATTTAGTCGACAATAGTTATTTATCAACAAATTTAATTAATCAACAATAATAATTAATTAACAATAGTTATTTATCAACAGTAATAATTAATTAACAGTAATAATTTTTTAATGAACATTAATAATTTATCAACAGTAATTAGCTGACAATATTATTTAATCAATAATAATTATTTATCAACAATAAAAATTAATTAACAATAATTATAGTTAAGCCTAGAAGTGTATTTGGTTTTTCTTTGAACAGTGTTGTGGTGACTCCACGGCTTGTGACTGTCGATGTCTGACTGGTGAAACCTCTGACGTTGGCTGTTTCTGCTGTGTAATCCAGGGTGGCCAGGGTCTGGTCGTCCATGAGGAAACACCTCAGTAGTTCACCCCACTTATGACCCTCTCTGAACGAGATAGACTGCACGACCTTGAATTTTCTGTCTCTTTAAAGTCTGAGTTTTCTAGCTTATTTTTTTTAGATTTTTATTTTCATTTTTGTATAGTTTTTTGTGTTTTTTTATCGTGTCTTGGACACCTTTATTTGAGAGATCTTGAACGGGATTGCATATAAGTAGTGGGACGCTGTATGTGATTGGTTAGACCGGTTACTTTATATTGTGTAGAATATATGGGTTTGATCTTCATACTTCTCCTCTGAGTTGGTTACTGTGTAGGGACCTTGAGCAAGTCATTCGCTGACAATTGCTCAGCGCCATCGATTGATGTTTTAATATTAGATAATGGTGATTAATGAATGAATAATTGCAATAATATTATGAACCTTTGTTTACCTGCGACATTGAACATTGATCTTGCTTTGTGATCTTAGGTTTGAAAAATACATATATGCTCTATCAATAAATGAACTTTTACATTGGGTAGTCTTTGAGTTTCTATTACCTCTGAGATGTGCTGAAAATAGCATGTATTTCAAACAACCAACTTCTCGATTGTTATAATAGCAGCAATTGGAATAAGTGAATTAATAATTGTAGTAATAATGACTATATAAGTAAGTAAGTATATTCTTTATTGAACCATCTGCATATTCGCACTCTAGTGCAAAATAAGCCTACATTTAATACTAGGCCTACAGTATTCTAATTAAAACAGGATTTTCTCTCTAAATTGTCTGCCTTTGTAATAACACAGTTATGCGTGTAGGGATTAAATAGCAATACATTGACAGGTACAGAAGATTATATTAGCTGTGAAGGTTTCAAAAAGGAAAGTGCAAGCCTACATGAACCGAATCTTACCACAGAGTTCAAAACTTCTGAAGTGAGTAATCATATAACTGTACGTCCGGTATTGTCGTCTGAAAACATGCTGCAGGTCAAATCATATGAACGTGAAATATAATAACTGACCGAACAATCAATCAATCAATAACCATGGGCTCATCGCCCGTAGGTGTCTGATGCCTTTCTGGTCACATCTCTCCACATGTCTCTGTTCATTGCTGCGTGGCTCAATTCTTGAAGATTTTTCCACACCATTCTTCAATGAACGAACAATGAATGAATCGTGTTGTTTCGTGTACAATATTACAAAAATAATCATAAACAATTATTGCGAACAGACGTCTTCCGAGGTTTTAGAGTGTTAAGAGAAAATAAGCAATAAGAAGGAGGAGGGCTACTTTCTAAAAAGTTTAGGGCTTCTACTACTACCCATATGGGAAAAAAGTCCTCTTCAGCTTCATTAGAAAATTCGGCTCGCAAAGCCATCTTACTTACACCAAATGAAAGGCAGAGAATCAGATAGTGTCGACGGCCAAGGCGTGTTTCTTGTTTATTACCAACTAAACCGTTAAATTAGTCGAATTAATTTCTAATATATCCTGTTAAATACATATCGGTCGTTAATGTTTATGCGTCTGTCGATATTTCTGAAACCAGGTAATAATTCGTGTGCTTTTCGTTTCGGAAACGATGATATGATAAACGTGTTTGCGTTGTTGTGGGTTATCAGCATGGTATAGGTGGCGGGGCGGAGGCGGCCAAATATAAGATGTGAAAGTGACCATGCGGCCGATATTAATGCTATGAATGTGATGAAAATGTAAACGTGACGAAATTCCCGAATAGTTATTTATCTACAGTCTATTTATAACGATCGTATGGACTATTCGGCCATTCTTGTGGATCATTACATTAATGTTGAAAAATCCCTAAAAGCTATATTATTTGTGCAAATGATTTTACTTCCACGTAGAAATTATATCTTTGGGTTTGGGGATTTGCTATGTTTTATATTATTTATTTATTAGGTAACCAAACCTAGTTAAATAAATTCAAGCAATTTGACACATAAATTCATTTAGGGTTATTCAGAAAACCCAAACATTTTTAAATCTGGGGCATCTCTGGGGAATTGCCTAGTTTAGCATCAGAAATTATTTTAACACATTGTGTTGAATGGCTGGGCAGCCTATGCTAACATTCCCATGATCCTTTCATGACATCCAGCTTGCACTTAGATATGATTCTTTTCATCAATCCAGCTTCCACTTAAAGTAAATTCTTTTCATCACATCCAGCTTCTACTTAGGAATGAAAAACATGTGGATGAGGGCCAGGAGAAAGCTGAGGAGGCAGTTTGTTACCAGTCGCGGACTTTTCCCGTCATATCTCTATGAGTTCATTCTTATCATCAATCCAGCTTCCATTTGAAGCAAATTCTTTTTGCATCCAGCTTTTACCTAGGAATGAAAAACATGAGGCAATTGCCTAGTTTTATCGTGCCTTGTTTAACCTCACAAATTATTGGTCTGCCTATGCTAACATCCACATGATCAATAATTTTTGATGCTAAACTAGGCAGTTACCCATCTCTGCTATCCTGTATTTTGTTTTTGAGATTAAATTGAAAACCTGTATCAGTGGCGGTGTTAATAAATAATACTTGTAGTAGTTTGAGTCCAACAGCACTGTGCCATAAGAAAAATTATTAGCGCTGCCCGCTCCTTTATCTGGGCTTGAGACTGGCACTGTCAGAGTTCAAACGCTTGAACTTTGAACTTGAAACGCTTGATTTGCTTGTTTCATTATATAGAAGATATTTAGTCAGGTAGTATATATTAGATATTATGATAAGACTTTTAGTGTAACAGATATACTATCAAGTGTATAATTATTTATTTATATACAAGTGAAAGGTGGATATGGAGGAAGATGCAGAGAATATCATGGAGGTGCTTTATATGTGTGTGTGTATATATATATATATATATATATATATATATATATATATACTTGGCCAGATGCCAAGTGAATCAATAAATGATTTTGATTAGCTTCCGCCATCTGGTGATGAGTGAGTATATTAAACGACGGTTCACTATCAATACTCTTTCATTCATTCGTTGGCGTTCAGACGGATTTGTTAAGAGACGCTGTGTTCTTCTGTGGCAGTTTCATATAGGTATGTATGAAGGACACCATATTTAAGGGTATTTTGCCACTGCTTGCACTTTGTCAGTGCCGGTCCCAAGCCTGGAGATAGGAGGAGGGTGGCACACATCTTGTTTAAACGAAAACTATTGGTCTATATGGCGTCTTTTTGAAGATAGGCGTTGAAGTGACTTAAGCCAACCCTGAGGTGTTTATTGGTGTCAAGTATTAGCGCCTTCGTTTTCTTAGGCTCGGCATACAAGGGCGTTTGACCAGTCCTCTCTCTTGCTGGCTCATCTACCCACTGACACTGTACGGTCGGTGCACTCATTATAGCTCCGTTGGATAGGGGCGCATGCACTGTAGAAACCTTCGTTCTCTATTTCTGTATATATCTTGACTGTTGTTTTTCAGTTCTGGTTTAGCAGGTCGTATGATATGTGATGCTATTATATCGCCAAATGCTGTGCTTAATCCTCATAAAATATTCTCTATGTCGCCTGCTTGTTAATTAGTGACCTAATTGAAGTTGAGACGGTCCCTGCCCTAGTATTGCTCTGTTAATACTTCATGTCCAGCTGTAGTTTATTTTGTTGACTCTGTTAGAAGAAGCAAGGATCAAATACTGAAGCTGTATATATATATATATATATATATATATATATATATTCTTATCAAAACTTTACTATTTTGTATAGTTTAACTTCAAACTGACAAACTGCAGAATGATTTCAAGCACAGTATGAACGAATGATGACAAGTTATTGCAGGAGGTGAATTTAACTGTCAGTAGCTGTGCAAGGCGTCCAATAGGTTATGCATCTTATTGAACCAACGCTGTCTAGCGGTTTCTCAACTCTGTCTTATCCATTACTGTACTTGTTATCCATTACTCTAGTTTGACCAACGCCGTCTAGCAAAAGAAGGACTAGTCAGCCTACTGTGTGTTGTCCATTACCATACAGCCTCATAATTAGCTGTAATTGTCTTAATTACACTTGTCTAATTAAATCTGTCAGGTTCTTTGTCGTCATTGGCGTCGACCTCTGGTGCCCAGCTTCTTCTTCTTCGTCAGTCTTCGTCTGTGATGGGAATGGCCGTCAGACCTGTTGTTATGAGCGGACCCTCGGGGACAGGCAAGAGCACCCTGCTCAAGAAACTATTTGATGAATACAAGGACTGCTTTGCCTTCAGCGTATCACGTAGGTCACGAAATCCATCAGTTGGTTATTGATCAGTCAGTAAGTCAGACTGTCGATCTATTAGTCAATCAGTATGTCAGGATATCGATCAGTCAGCTATCGATCAGTTGCCAACTGACATACACGGACAGAATGATCGACTGACGGAAGTACGTATTTGTGATTGGTGAATCCATTTGCATTCTGGCTCCCTGCTCTCTTCTATTTGCACCAGTTGTCTCTCCAAACTCAGGTGGAGGGGGTGGGGGTGGTATGTATGGAGTACTCATCAGTCTTCCCACTCCAGCAGAAGGCAGCACCCTGCCTCATAACCCGACTTATCCATTAGTCTCAGCCTTTGGGCCTCAACCGCTTTCTGCATCCCTGTTGCTTTTGCCGTTTGTTCTCTGAATTCACTTATATGCGTACATTTGTGTTTGTATAAATATGTGTGCATGAGTGTGTGTGTAGAGAGAGAGAGAGAGACAAACAGAGAAAGAGGGGCAGATTAACTTACAGACGCAAACAAGCAGAGACAGGCAGAGAGAGAGAGAGAGACGGATAGACAGATGGAGCAAGGCTGCATAGAGATCAATTATTCACTTTGAACAAATAAATCAATATCATCCTCTGCAGTTATCATGGCGACTGTGGTTTCCAAGACAACGGGTGTCCATAGAGTGGTCATGATAACCGATAATTGCCATCTTCCTGATCCGTTCCCGATTGGCACTAATTACCTTCTTAGAAGTGCTAATTAGTTTTCCCCGAATCTATGCCTGAGTGGGCTAGCGCAGGTGAAACTGGCGCTATAAAAATGGGCGTAATTGACGCAGTGCAAGAATAATCATTTAAGTGGGTTTTTTGGTTCAACTCATGTCCGAGTTTATTATTTGATTTAATTTGTTACAAATTTCTTTTTTTATTTCACTTATCTACAGACACGACCAGAAAACCTCGACCGGGCGAAGTCAACGGCAAAGGTTCATTTCATTTGTTAATATTTTAGCAGATTTGTTCAAATTGATGCAGGTTTATACAAATTGATGCAGATTCATTCCAATTTATGCAGAATTATTCGAATATATGCAGATTTGTAACAATAATGATTTGCCTTAGCAGCCGATGATGATCGGAATTTTATGTCACGGCTGCCATATAGCAGTATTTACTATGATAGGTTAGATACAGTGACAATATAATAACGATTCTGATGTTTTCTCGAATGCCAGATCTGAATCAATACGTTATGTTACAGGCAATGTGTGAAACAGGGATTTAGTAAAATGTCTGATTTCTTATATTTTAGGCAATGTGTAAAATCACCCATTTACGGTTAGGGTTAGGGTCAGTGCACTAACACTATTGTTAGTGTAGAGTTATGGTTTTACAAATTGCTTAGGCATTTTACAAAATCCCTAGTTTCACACATTGCCTGTTACATATGTAAATAGTGTATGCATACGAGTGTTGCTGTAAACATTATATGTGTGTACTTATGTGTACAATCATGCATGAAAGTTATTGTAAACTAAGTTGCGATTGTGACAGCTTGCTCTTCTCATTAAACGAATATTAAATTGAATAATTAACTAGTAGACTGTCTTGTCTAGTGCTGTGCCTTAGCGTACCTCGTTATACCTGATGTATAAGATGTTATGTTTTGTCACAGATTACTACTTTGTCAGTCGCGATGACATGGAAAAAGCGATTAAGAACGACGAATTTGTTGAGCATGCAGAGTTCTCCGGAAACCTTTACGGGACCAGGTAAAGAAGGACGACAATGTTGATATATCTTATTATTATTGTTATCATCATCATCATCATCATCAGTTTTATTATTAATATTATTATTATTATTATTGTCATCAGTTTTATTATTAATATTATTATTATTATTGTTATTATTATTATCATCATCATCAGTTTTATTATTATCAGTTTTATTATTATTATTATCAGTTTTATTATTATTATTATCAGTTTTATTATTAATAATATTATTATGGTTTTATTATTAATATTTTTGCCTTATTATTATCATCATTTTATTATTAATACTATTATTATTATTATTACCATTGTAGAAACGCTTAAATAATTATTGTTATTATTATTAATTATTATTATTATTTCCATTCAATTGTTATTACATATTATTATTATTATTATTATTATTATAATTATTGTTATTATTATCGTTATTATTATGTCACGTATAGTGTTATACATCATTGGCATTGCCAACGGATCTGTCATCAGGCTATCTGGGTCGCCGCTTGTCAGTGGATTGTAATCTTGACATAGTGCCCTGAAAAGCCACCGCATTGAAACGTTGGATCAATGCCGACAAGTTCTGGAAAAGGAAGTTTGTCTCTCGGGTGTCACCGGTAGTTGTCGGCGTCCAGCCTCAGACAGAAAGGCGAGGCCCTCACTATTGAGGGGACCGAAGGTTTCTATAGCGATTGGAACAAAAGTGTATTTCTTCTCTAGCTCAGAATATTTTGTGTGTTTCCTTGTGGCTGCTATCTCCGCCGCTCCTCCAGCTGTGGAAGCTGTCTCGGGAATATAAGAAGCGGCCACTGTGTCCACCACAGTTGCGTCCCAAAGTAAGGCCCGCCCCCCACTCCACGGTATCAGGGTCTGCCCATCCGGTCTCTTTCCATCTAATCTGGAAAGACCTGACGGTTCCTTGACCGCTGGAATACCGGCTCTGTTGAGGCTGCGATGGATAAGGTCGTTGATGTTACAGTGTCTTGCTTGACGGCCAAAACCCAATGAACAGGACAGGCCATGTGCCCCTCTGGCTGAGACGAAGGCGCCGCATGCGCAGGTGTGCGGCTCACAGATGGCCACCCCTAATCGTAGGCCGACCGCCACCCTCACGGTATCGTCCTCCAGTCTGAGATCGCGAGAAACGAGCGGGAGAGCGTATAGCCAGTCCGAGGCGTGCGGTGACTGCAAGGCCCTTAGTCTCGCCTGGTCGTAGGGATCCTGTAGCTTTTCTTCTAGTGCAGTCAGAACCGCGTTTAACAGCGGTCTGTCAAAGTGGGCTTGTTTATGGCTTGGCGTCGTCGGGGCAGAAGCTTCTGTAAGTTGAAGCCAGGTAGACATCGCCAAGTCGCATGCTGAGTCCGATTTCACCGCTACTGATTCTAAGATGAGGGACTGGATCTGGAGAGTGCCCGCGGCTGAAGCCAAAAAGGCTGGAAGTGCCAGCGACGACGCCCTCCTAATTCCCAGTCCTCCCATCCTGATCGGGAGAATGGCCTGACTCCATTGGTCATCGGTCATCGAAATGTTGAAGATTCGCTCGATCCCTCCTCGCAGCAGATCGTCGTAAGCCCATAGACGCGGGTGGTCGTGGCAAGGGGTGCATCTCAATAAATGCATGAGTTTAGGCGAGCCGACCGAATGTCTAAGGATCAGTAGAGCGTCTTGTCTAGCGATTAGTTGCAACCTGTCGAGGGCAATTCCGAGGTCGGCCACACAGATGTCGATGGCTGAAAGCAGGGCATCCGTCGGGGAGAGCGGAGCCCCTAGGAGCATGGCCGATGATGCATTGACTCGGGCGAACTGTCCTAGGAAGCCTTGACTAACGTCGTTGATATGGGCGTCGGAAGATATGAGTTCGCATTTTTTGCGGTTGAGCACGAGTCCAAGTTGCAGACATCCCTCTTCGATCGAGTTAACATCCGCCTCCACCACCTTAGGATCTCCGCCCAAGGTGAGGTCGTCGAGGTATCCAAAGGCCAATGGTGAAAGCAGATGGTTAAGGATCGGCTGTAGCGGTAGGCAGAAAAGGAGAGGTCCCAAGGGATCGCCCTGTTGCGAACCTTCTTGCGATTGTATCGTGAATCTCCCGAATTTCAGAGATGTCGCCTCGGCGTAGGCAAGATGGCAATATGCGGATAAATCAGGAATGAGTTCGTCCACTGATGCGAGCATGAAATCTCGGTGCAAGCTATTGAAAGCGTTCGAGATGTCACGCTTCACCATTATTGAATTCGTGTCCATGCTGGTCAGGAATCGTCTAGCGGCGTGGGTTGCCGCCTCGCAGCCTCCGGGAACGCCAACCCCCAGTTGTTTAGGGGTTAGGTACGGCGTGACATGTGGGACGGCGTATGCGTTGGCGCATTTAGATGCGAGTCGACGCCACACGTATCCAATGGCTATTGGCCTTAGACCACCACAGCTTTTACGGAGGGCGAAAAGAGTACCTCCGAATAAGATGGGCCGTACCTCTTGAGGGCAGATGCCGGCCAGTAGTAGATTGATAAGAGCAGTCGTCGCTCTCAGCAGCCCAGGTCCCGCGTCTGGATCTCCAATCAGTTCCACCACGTGTTGGGGGCGCAGGCCATCAGGGCCGCCGGACGATCCCATCGGGAAAGAGCGCATCATTGTGCGAATCTCCAGCTCTGTCGCCTGGAAGGGTGCGCTTGAGGTCGATCGAAGGATGGCTGGGCGATCATTATCAGTTTTATTATTGATTTATTATTATTTTGGTTTTATTAATAATATTATTGCATTATTATTATTATTATTGTAGTATTGCTTTTTTATTATTATTTGCAGTAGCAGTAATAGTAACATTTTTTTGCTAATTATTGGTTGTATTTCTATTAGTATTATTAATGCTGTTATTATTGTTTTATCATTATTGTTTTATTATAATAATTATTGGTAATAGTAGTAACATTGTTATTCTTAATATTGGTTGTACCTGCAGTATTAGTAGTAAATAAGTTAAGTAAGTATATACATAATTGCCTTGTTGCAAATTTGATTATTCTCAAATTTTTATGTAATTTGTAATAAAAACGTGCAGCAAAGATCTTAACATTAGCCGTTTGTGAATGTTTTTCCTAGTAAGAAATCTATTCAGGAGATCTTGAGTTCTGGGCACATCTGTATTCTTGACATCGACATGCAGGGCGTTAGAAGCGTGAAAAAGACAGACCTCAACCCTGTGTATATTTTCGTCAAACCCCCGGACCCGAAATCACTGGTGAGTCAGGCCACCCTTTAATTGTTGCGATTGTACAAGGAATTTTATTACAGTCAATTACTTTTATTTCAATAAATTTTGTTCCAATCAATTCTGTTTAAATATATCAGTTTTACTTTGATCAATTTTGTTTAAATCAATCGCTCTTGTTTCAATCCATCAATTTTATTTCAATATCTTTTTTTCAATCGTTAAATTTTACTTCCTATAACTGACATATTACAATTATGACAGCATGGTATATGGTAACTTATATTAATAGTGGTTACTAAGGAGTGGCCCACAATTAAAGAGGAATCCTGCTAACATGGCCACCTAGTAAATGGATACACATTTGTTGATATTTTATTATCAATATTGGAATAATTATTGTTATCGTGATGATGTTAATCATAGTTGTTGTTATTTAACCATTTTAATCTGAGGATTAGCTATGAGAGAACAGAGTTTCATCCTTTTGGTTTCAATTTTACCTTTTTGTTTCCATAGTTCACTTCCCTCTCTGTGTGTGTCTCCCTGTCTATCTCTCTCTCTCTCTCTCTCTCATTGTCTATCTCTCTCTCTCTCTCTCTCCCTGTCTATCTCTCTCTCTCCCTGTCTATCTCTCTCCCTCTCTCTCTCTGTCTATCTCTCTCTCTCTCTCTCTCCCTGTCTATCTCACTCTCGCTCTCTCTCCCTGTCTATCTCTCTCTCTCTCTCTCTCCCTGTCTATCTCTCTCTCTCTCTCTCTCTCTCTCTCCCTGTCTATCTCTCTCTCTCTCTCTCCCTGTCTATCTCTCTCTCTCTCTCTCTCTCTCCCTGTCTATCTCTCTCTCTCTCTCTCTCCCTGTCTATCTCTCTCTCTCTCTCTCTCTCTCTCTCTCCCTGTCTATCTCTCTATCTCTCTCTCTCTCTCTCTCTCCCTGTCTATCTCTCTCTCTCTCTCTCTCTCCCTGTCTATCTCTCTCTCTCTCTCCCTGTCTCTCTCTCTCTCTCCCTGTCTCTCTCTCTCTCTCCCTGTCTATCTCTCTCTCTCTCTCTCTCCCTGTCTATCTCTCTCTCTCCCTGTCTATCTCTCTATCTCTCTCTCTCTCTCTCTCCCTGTCTATCTCTCTCTCTCTCTCTCCCTGTCTATCTCTCTCTCTCTCTCTCTCTCACTGTCTATCTATCTCTCTCTCTCTCACTCCCTGTCTATCTCTCTCTCTCTCTCTCTCCCTGTCTATCTCTCTCTCTCTCTCTCCCTGTCTATCTCTCTCTCTCTCTCTCTCTCTCTCCCTGTCTATATATCTCTCTCTCTCTCCCTGTCTATCTCTCTCTCTCTCTCCCTGTCTATCTCTCTCTCTCTCTCTCCCTGTCTATCTCTCTCTCTCTCTCTCCCTGTCTATCTCTCTCTCTCTCTCTCTCTCCCTGTCTATCTCTCTCTCTCTCTCTCTCCCTGTCTCTCTCTCTCTCTCCCTGTCTATCTCTCTATCTCTCTC
>OY365813.1:25500425-25562925 GCA_959347315.1 Bimastos eiseni | reverse complement strand
AGTACATTACATCAATACTTTAAATTATTTCATTACATCGTTACAGTACATCATTACACTGCATCACTGCTTCATTACATTACAGCGCTACATTACATTGTTGCATTTCATTGTTCTTCTGCCAGCCACGGAGCCGGGGCTGTTCGATCACGTGCTCGTCAACAACGACTTAGAGACTGCCTATGCAGAACTGAAATCTATTCTCAGCCCGGTATGACCAGCTATATCGTGTAACATTCTAAGTCTTTATAACAATCTTAGTCTTGGTAACATTTCGATTCAATTCATTTTATTGATGTCATTGAAAGTAAAACAAAGAAAAACAATTACTTACCCTCAGTCTGAAACAACAGGAACCCAGAAAGGACAACAGTCTCGCTAGGTTGGACCACTTAAGCGATTTATAACATTAAGGCAAATGAAATAGAGATACTTTAGAGTCAATTGTCAAAGCAGTCTTCTAGACTTAGAGCAGGCATTAGTGTAAAAGTAAAACTTAACTAGGTTCACCAATCGCAAACAGTCACAATATAAAGCAATTAGAGAATACACACACACACAGTTTGGAGCTGTGAGACAGAAAGAGAAAGTAAGCAATAGGAATAGAGTCCTATTATGTATAGCATTCGGGGGATTAAACCACACTGGGTAAAAAGGACCAGCGAACTCCACATGAAGTACAGAACTATGCCATTGCTCGTACTGTGACAGTGCCAGTCCCAAGCCTGGATAAAGGAGAAGGGTGATGTTAATGATCTTTGTTATCACACAGTGTCGTTAAACTGAAACTGCTGTTGCTGCATGGAGTACGAAATTAGATGACATCACTCAATAAGAGCAGAATACCTATAATAATTACCTTCGCATTTTTGGTTTCAGGCAATCGCTGATGTCGTCGAACGTCAAAAAGGGAAAAAGTGAGATGTATACGTAGTTCAATATCACTCCAGGGCCATCATCCAGTGACCCATCTTAGATGTAGACGTTTTTTGGGATATTTTGTGTTGAACAGTTTGTTGAATCTTGTGCGATCCACGTTCATTGGAGAATTGCACGGTTTCAAGGTTGTGTGTTTCTCTTCAATTTGGGTATAATTATGTATCTGTTAATTTGTAGTAATTAACAGTCAGTGTTCCCTCTAAGTTGTGCATATGTGCACGCGCACACTGACTGTAGAGCCAGCGCACACAAGAATATTAAGAAGAACTGTAAACCAATATTTAGCTACAATACGATATGTACATCATCTGCTCTAAACTCATTTTAGACAAGGGACTTTTCTTAGGTTGTCAGAACTTCACCATGTTCTTTTAGATAGGGTCTTGATTTAACATTCATCGCATTCAGAAGTGTGAACCATTTGGAAAATGTTGCACATAAAAAATGTCTTGTGCACACACTGTATCTAAATATTTAGAGGAAACGTTATTAACAGTGTAATGCATATTATCTTGCAAATGTAAATTAATACACAACTGTTGGTTAATCTGGCAAGTGATTGTCGAAAGCAGTTGTATTGTGTAGCAGTTTGCAACTGTGCAAGGGTGTATTCTTTGTGGAAATTTGCGGCCAGTCTTTATGTCCAAACTTGCAGGGCTATTCTAGAGGAGATGTACTTTGTTTTATTATTTTTGACAGGTGTTGGCTAATTTTCAAAGTGTTAATTCATTTTTTGTGTAAATGGGTCATGCTTAAAAACAAATGGTAGATTGGGAGATCGTAGACCATGGGGAGGTTTACCCATAAAATCACTAAAGTATTTTTCATCTTCAATTAAGAGTATGATGTAGCAAGACTTGGACACTTGATTTTGCTAGGTTTGTTGCATACAGTAATCCTAGATTTTTACAACGGTTAAAACTTCTGTTTTAGCAAATTCAATTCAATAGACAAAATAACATTGAGACTACTAGTGATAATAATTAATAATAATAAAATCATGAATCCAACGGACATTATAAAATATTGCTCTTGCTATTAATTATTTAGAACTAATTACTCTTCAGTTCAACTACGTTTTCCGGAATTATATTTTGTTCTGTTTCTTATTTTACATGTACGAATGCTACATTCCTGTATACTCGAGTTTGTGAATATTGCATTTTTGTGACAACACAGATCTGGTTTCAATTACAGTGTTGATCTCAGAAGAGGCAGAGAACTATTAAATTCTGTTTCTACTTTGTACTTTTTAATGATTCAAAATGCCATCAGAATTAATTCTATCCACCCCGGATTCTCAACCGGTTCTGTGTCAATAGTCCGCAGCTTCGATAGTCCAAAGATTGCATGGTGTCCGGTCGTTAAGTGATAAGATTGAAGTTTTAATGGTAGCTTAATTGATGAAAGGAATTACGTTTGGCTAGTAGCTGGATTGCACCATTCTGTTAATTCATCCAGCTTCCATTCAGGCATGATTCTTTTCATGTCAATCCAGCTCTCAATTTTACACATTCTTTTCATCAATTAATCCAGCTTCTAGTTAAATTAATGTCGGAGTATAGAATCTTTGAACTATCAAACCTTCAGATTATTGAGCGGATTCCTATGAACCGATGTTGCCCTGTGGGCTGGCCCCTCCAACCCAACATTTCTCATGCAGTGGTAGGCACGATTATGAGGCATTCATAGGCATAATTTGGGGAGTACGGTGCACGAAGGGTTCCCGTACCTTATTTTGGGGAGTGGATAACACAGCACCCACTTTTCAAACCCAGAACAAGCTGCCCATATTTTTTCAAAGAGAAAGGCCTTCCTTTCTGCCCTTTAAATTCAAAACAATTAGCAAGCATCATTAAAATCAGTCCTAATTAACATTAAAGAGGGGGAGATGATGCAGAAATTGGTAACCACGCCTCTGCCCACAGACTTCTGGTGTTTCCCCGCATGCGCTCTGCCACGGCCCAATCCAGGAGCTTTGCCTACGTGGGTACCACCAGCTGGAACAGCCTCCCCATTCCTCTTCGGAAGGAGCTGCTCTCTGTCTCCCCTGCTGTCTTCCGGAAGCGCTTGAAGACTCCTTTTTTCTCTTCAGCTTTTATGCTGAGTCGTGAGCGCCTCTGATTACAGTGTCGCTGTACCTTACATTACATAGACCAAGGTTAGACCTATGTTTATTGCTAAACATTTAGATTGGTAGGCTTGTTAGTTGCTGTTTAAGATCATCAGCATAGCCTCCTCCTTTCTCCAGGACTGGGTCTGGCACTGCTAGAGTTCGAGCCTCGACCTAAACCACACTCCTTATCCAGGCACTCGGTCTCCTCTGCCAGATTCCCTGGAGGCTCGGATCTCCTAACGTTTGGACAACTATGACTTGATACAGCTCTCGTGAAGAATATGGTGCCCTTCGCTTGGCTTGCGAATGTCACGTGAAGAGGAACACAGGAATAGGATGCGAATGTGATCCACGATACTCTTACATTCGCTAGGAGGCGTTGGTAAAGCCGGCATATTAGGTTTACGGTGCCTTGCATGGTTGTCAACAGTTAAATTCGACTCTTGTAATAACCGGTGATCATCCGCTCACACAAATAGGAACCTAGATATTCGCTAGGCGGTTAAACGAGACCCTGTGGTGAAACCGGCTATTTTAAACAAATCATCGCTACACACAATTGGCATTTCACCTATCAATAACAATAAAAGTGGTTTTGAAATAGTCAACTTCTTGGAAGGAATGTGAATAGCAAATGATTCTGTCTCAGAGTTAGTAAAATAAATTGGGTATTGATCTACGTCACGGCCCGTTGGTCTAGGGGTATGATTCTCGCTTTGGGTGCGAGAGGTCCCGGGTTCAAATCCCGGACGGGCCCTACGTTTTAAATCTTTTGAATGACTGCTAACCTTTTCAAACGAAATTGTGCAGTTGTTCTATCACCAGAATGTCATACAAATGCATCTATGGTAATTGTATTGTCATTGCATGGCTTCTATTTTCTGTCACAACTCAAAGGACGTATGTTATGTCACTTATGTGAATTCTCATTATGATCCATCTGTGATTGTAGCCTATATTCTTTGTTCATATCTGATGTTCACGCAGTGCGTTGGCAGGCGGTTCAATAAAGTGCATAACTTAATGACTTTTGAACCAGGCCACATTCTTCACGACCTTCTCCTTTCCCTCAAGGTCAACCATTATACCAAGCGAGCAAGGTCACGTGACATTTAAATACAAAACCCAGATACCTTTGCCAACAGAACCTTTATAATGCGAATGTTACATTACCTTGTTTAAAATGTTTGATGCTATTAGTTATACCTCTTGTAAGCCATTGTGCGCTTGTTGGTAGTCTAAAAAAGAATATTTTAACTTGCATGGTTGCACAGGCGCCGACTCCACAGGGGCAACAGGGACATTCGTCCCAGTACTCGTCAAGGCACTGTAGCACGAAAGGCTTAATCATATGTTACAGAGTCCTTGTTAGTTTCAAATCTCAAAGAATTGTCTACGTAGAGCCTACGACTCTAAGATCAATTTTCATCATTTTATTAGTTTCTATAAAGTTGAAATTGTCTACGTACGATTCTAAGATCTTTTCTTTATCATTTTATTATTTTTTAAAGAAAACATTCATAGATAATAAATTTCTTCTTCACCCTATCTCTAGCCATCAATTATTGGACATAAAGTAACGTGGTTTGCTTCAATCAATAAGTTAAAACCTTAAATAATAAAAGTTGTGAACCGCTACACACCAACCTATTCAATTTTTATTCTACGGTGGGTAGTAACTCGGGGCTCACAACTTAAGGACGCGTCATTTTCGCCCCATAGTAGTATACGTACATTGCTTTCCTTATAAAATAATCAATAAAATACCTCTAAAATAAAGGTGTCTAAAATGTTCACGCTCTTTATTAGTTATTACATTTCAACTGCTCCCTATCTCCCTATATTTCATCACAATCATAGAACATCCATAAAAGTAGTTTTATTTAATCAATAAAAAATAACGTTAATTTGCAAAAATTAAGCTACCGCGCAATTAGTTATAACATTAATTATTTTAATACAACACGTATGCGACGCCACCTAGCGATTGATGTGCGCGACACATCTCAAAGGTGTCCAAAACTTTAAACTTTGAGTCAATCCTTGGCCATAAATTGTTGAACAGGGAGGAATGCAGTTTCATTTCCTCAATGAGTAAATACTCAAATGGCGGAAAACGTCTACGTATAATAATAGTGATTATAATTATATTTTTTATCGCACACATTACATACCACCTACCGATTGAGAGGCGCGGTAAGGCGTCTTATGTAAGTACACATTTTGGCCTCTCTCATACACTGCACCTTATTTTTTTAAAATAATAATAATGTCAATAACAATTTTAAGAATCCTTGCAATTTTGCTGGCACTTCCAGCCTTCTTGGCATCGGCCGCAGCCACTGATATGCTCCAGACAAGGATTCTGCGAGGAAAGCCCAAAAAGGACCCTGCCCTGGAGACCAGGCTAAATGGAGGGAAACCAGCGGAGTACCGGAGCCAGAAGAAACTTGGGCTCACAAACAATCAAGATGGGACGGCCCTTTGATCGAGCTCGGAGTGGCAGACCTCGCCACCAGAATGCCTGATTCCCAGAATCAGGCACGTCTTAGAGCAGTGTCAGCACCACACGCAGGCGACTGGCTCTTAACCCTACCGATTACCAACTGCGGGCTGACACTTGACGATGAGTCCCTGAGGGTGGCGGTGGGTTACAGACTTGGGTTACCCGTCTGTTTACCTCATTGCTGCCCACGCGAGGGAAACGGATAGCACGGTCTCTCATGGGGCCTGGGACGCTGGCCCAGACACGAGACCCTGAACGACCTTATTTATAGGAGTCTAATCCGTGCAGGAATCCCCACTGTCAGAGCCGATGGGCTTGACCCGATCTGATGGAAAAAGACCAGATGGACTCACTCAAATACCATGGCGGGCGGGGCGGTGTTTGATATGGGACGCGACAGTGTCAGATACAATGGCAATGTCGTATCTGCCAGAAACGTCACAAAGAGCGGGTGCATCGGCCAAGAGGGCAGCGACCCTCAAAACTCACAAATACGCAGAGCTAGCATGCCCGTAAGTTTTCACACCGGTGGCATTCGAAATCTTTGGCCCCATTAATTCCGAAGGCCAAAGCTTCCTTTCGGAACTGGGACACAAACTGAGCGCCGTCACTGGGGAGCAGAGGGAGACAACTTTCCTCTACCAGCGCATCTCGACGTTGTTCAACGCTACAACGCTGTTGCTTTCAAGGGAACTTTTGCTGCTCAGGAATCCAACGAGCAGGGTTACTTCGGACGACATCGCCACTAAATTAACTTGAAATTGATAAAACTTATAATAATAATAATATTTTAACAATAATGAACACTATTATTATTATTATTATTTGCCCCGTGGTATACATTCAAATTTCAGAAAAAATAAATAAATTACAATTAGCCTGTTTCCAGTTGAAACTGCTTGAGGAAACGGGGACTCGGAGGACAGGAATGACAGGGCTGGATATGCGATCCTATCACCAGATCATGGGAATTAAATTCTTGCCCCAGTACCTTTTACCAAAAGTCGGCACCTATGCTTGGTTGATCAACTTTGGCACTTTGGCAGTTTTTTATCAACTTTGTTAAAAGCAGAGTTCAAAATCAGATAAAATATTTCACTGCTCTCTTATGATATTGTATCGGAGTGATTTCGGCAAGAACTAACTGAGACGATCATTTTGCCCACTTAAAAGATGTTAGCAAATCCTTGAAATATGCATAACTAATAAATAAATAACCACAAACTTCTTTAAAAACAGGCAATAAATGGGAAGGTACTATACCAGAAATCCAGAAGTTAATTGTTAACTGTCACCCAAGTATGCATACTCTTACATTTTGACAGTGCCAATCCCAAGCTTAGATAGAGGACAACGCTAATGATCTTTGTTATCACAGTGTCGTGAAAATGAAACTAATATATTACCCCTTACATGCAATAGGCCTACTTGTATGTTCACTTTATATTAACAGGGTCTTTGACATTGTGTGTTTGTGTACAGTGGTGGCTATAATTATTGCATTAACCCTGTGATCAAAGCAACGAAATATTAAGATGTAAAAAGTAGAAACAATGAATTCTTCTTATTTACTTCCAACAGACCAACAGACATTCCTGAAAACATGTAAATGACTGGTTTTATGCTTGCTTACAAAATAATTTGAGTTACATCAATAAAAAACTGACTGCAAATGTACTAAACAGAATTTTAGCCTGTTTCATGGTGATTCAAGAATTATTTCAACCATTGTATGTCAAAAAAACATCTATGACGCTAATCCATTATATTTTCACAGTATGTTAATAATCCTGTCTTGATGAAGCTCTGTATTATAAACTCATAATGGGTGTGGGTTATATTTCGTGAACTTGAGTACCAAAAGTCTCTCGGGTCCGCACCGTCGGCTCAGAAGTACGGTCATCCGTAGACCGAATCCACTCATGCGAACCCCAATGTCGTCTGGAATTGCAAGAAGAAAAAAACATTTATTAACCATCTTTTAAGTTGTTGCTGTACAAAGTGACAAATGTATTTTGTTTTGGTACAGTAAACTCCAGAGTGCAAGTCTAAAATGTTTGGACAATTGGTTGGAGCAAATGTCTTCATAGTACCGACAGAAATTTTGGGCACCTAGACAGATAAATTTCGGACCCCTTGGCAGAGAAATTCTGGGCCCCTACACAGAGACATTCTGGTTTCTAGTCACAGAAATTGTGGGCTTCTAGGCAGAGATATTCTGGGCTCCATGGCAGAGAAATTCTGGGCCCAAGGCAGAGATTTTCTGGGCCTCTACAACTGATAACCATATTTTCATGAGTTAATTGCTCTAGATCCCAACACAGTGACCGTCTCAGAGGAAGAGGAGTAGGAGGAGGAAGATTGAACCCATGTACTCTATGCATTACAAGGCATCCACTCTAGACAATGGTATACTGTGTTCCAATAATTTACACTCACCTGTATCGTTTTCTTTGATCGTGACCAGGTAGAAGACGCCGTCTGGAGACAATAGCTTTGGCACGAGAGGGAAGACTCGGTCCATGACCTTACGACCCCTTTCGCCTCCGGCCCACGACGCCTTGATGCCCCTTCCTCCGACCTAAAAGGATAAAGTTAAACATAAAATCACACTACATGTTTCATAATGTGTATGAAACATTCCTTTATTATGGCTTGCCTTTGGAGCGCAATCAGTTGATGCTTTGTGTATTAGACACCACTACTTTAGAAGCCACTAATTAATAGATACTAATCAAATATGATAGTATCAATAATAATGGCACAAGAAATTGCTATAATAAAAATAGTACTAACAGTGACAATAATGATAATAATAACAATAATAATAAAAATAACAATCAAAATAATAATAAGATATAATAATAATAAGCAATAATAAAAATAATAATGATGCCAATAACAACAATGATAAAAACAACAATGATAATAATAATGATAATAATAACAATAATAATGATAATAACAATAACAACAATAATAATAGTACAGGTAATAATGGAGATGGGTCCAACCTCTTCGTCTGGTGTCACGACATACGGCGGATTGAAGAGCAGGACATCGATGAGACCTTCGAGACGGGAAGCCAGTGCAGAAACCTAAAAGAGACAAATAATTTGTTGACGATGTATTAACAATAGAATGACAGTCTAAGCCATTTATATAGATGAACAGTGAGTGGTTGGATGGATGAAATGGTTGGCTGGGCGAATGGAAGGATGGGTACAGGTCGACTAAATCTGGGTTTGGGATGACAGGTCGGAAATAAATCTCAATTCCCAAATACGTGGATGCAGCGATAAAGGATAAACAGTGCATTGAAATTTATAATATTCATGAAATATTTATGAAATATTAGAAGAGGGATGGATACAAGCAGCTACATCCCATCCACTTGAAATTAAAGAGGGGACCATCCCCTCCTGATCCCCTCCCAGTCTCTGCCAATGGTGTGTGGGTGAATGAGAGGGTGGATGCAGATTTGGACAAATTAAAAGAGCAATGAAAAGCCATTTTAATATGAGGACGAAATGAAAACTGACGAGGTCGGTGACAACAGGATTTAGAGAGACGCCATTGCTATCACCAGTCTTTGTAGTAACGGACGTTGCAATCGAGTTGATATCAGAACATCTACAAGAATAACAATAATAATAATAATTAACAAAATAACAGTATTAAAAGTATAAGGAAAATAGAAGTACTATTATTACTACTACTACTAATAATAATAACAAGCATAATAACGACATAATAACAAAAGGAAAAATATTACTTAAAATAATATGTAAAAAAACAACAATACTATTACTATTACTACTACTAAAAATATAATAAAAACATAATGACAATAGTAATTTAAAAAAATATTACTCATGATAATAATAACAATAATAATATTAATAAGAAAAATAGCACTCATATTAATGATAACAAAAATAACCACAATAGTAATAATTATGGTAATAGTCAGAGTTGTATGATCTCGAGATAGTGTCTCAGTCTCGAGACGTCTCGAGACAGTTTCTAAGTGTCTCGGTCTCGGAAGCCTGCTGTCTCGGTCTCGAGGTAGCGTCTCAAATTTTTAGAAACTGTCTTGACGTGAAAGTCTTGTTCTGTCTCGAACAAGCGGTCTCGATAAGTTTTGCGTTAACTGTCTTAAAATCTTGCGCTAGAAGCTGAAACCAGAATCTACGAGAAACGGTAATTCTGGTGAACGCGCGAGTCACATGATAAAGAAATCAATTCAATTATCTTAAAGTCGACAAGTGTCTAAAGAGAACCTGAAATTGTGAAGTTTCCTTTTATGCAATTGCAAAATTGCAATTTTACGCAATTTGAAGTTATTGACAAACAATAGCTATAGCGTGCCGTTCGCCATTGATGTAAAACCACCATAACTGAAACGATCGGAACAACTTCGAGTTTCTAAGGGTGAGTAAGGATTTGTGCAACTTTTTAATTTCGTTTGGTATTTGGTACTGGTAACAAATTTGCTTGTTTAAAAATGTCTAGAAGATTTCATACATGTCTAAAAAGAGTTTCTATATACTATTCAGAAGATAGGTCGACGAAGAGATATCGAAAAAGATAAAACATGGCATTATAAAAACTGTTCTCAGGAATTTGGTACTATAAGTTTCAAATTGAAATTACAAATGAACCTTATTCCCAAAAACTGATACATTAGTATTTTATAGCATTTTATGTAGGATCACTTGTGTTTTACTGTCTTGTGCTGTCTTGAACGTAGTGTCTCGGTCTCGTCTTGGTCTTGAAGTTTCAAGTCTTGCATAAAACACTGGTAATAGTAATAAAATGGAGCTAATAATAATAAACCACTCTGACGTTAATTTACAAAGTTCACAAAAGAAATAAACAAACATCAATCCCAAATATGAAAACATAAACCTACCACCAAATACAGCAATAATAGTTAAACGAATAATAACCATAACCAAAAATTTTATTGGTAACTGACCAACCAATTAAGAAAACAAAACATTAAGATTAAAAAGCACAGAAAGGTTGACAGACAACAAAAGGAGGAAACCTAAATAATAATAACACAGAGACAAAAATGAGACGGGTAATAATTACACGAAAAATAGTTGAACATTTTGTGAAAAAGGTTTGTTAATTTGTATGAGATGTGACATGAAAGGCAATTTTAACAGAATGAAAAAAATCACCTTTTTCACTTACAGATAGAGGGCAGCACCGCCTCCAAGCAGCTTGGCCAGGAAGGTGATGACAGCCCCAGATCCACAACCGATCTCCAGACACACCAGAGGTCTAGAAAAATAAACATCACACACCAATCACCCACAAGGCACACAATAGTCTCTGCCAATTGATTAGAACGGTCACCTAGTAGTGCATAGAGTGTGGGATCGATCCTCGTCCTTCTCCTATCAGATGGCTACTGTGTAGGGACCTTGAGCAAGTCCATTGCCCACAGTTTGGTAACCAAGACAACGTGGGTCAGCTCATCCGGCTCAAACCAACAATCGTTGGATTGCAAACCGAGTTACAAAAGCAACTGCTTTCAGTAATCAAACCAATTCGCTTTGGTCCACTCATCAAAACTCCGCCACTGTTCGCTTTCTGACAGTCCCAGTCCCAAGTCTGGATAAAGGAGGAGGGCGACGCTAATGATTTTGGGGGCACAAGTGTTGTTAAACTAAAATTACTATCACTTATAAATCTTAGGTAATTAAAAAATCTCTTTGACCCACCGAAGACGTTTGAGAGTGTCGACATCTGCGAACAGCGCGTCCATGAACAGGAAAGTGTCTTCTGCCGGTTCGTATACCGATTCATAATCGCTGGACGTCAGATGGTTAAGATTCGGAGTCTCGCCCATCCTCGATCTCTTTCAACGATCAAACTGAAAACATACGAATGTGTATATATTATTGCGGTTTTTAGATATCCGTGAAAAACCTTCTCGCACTGCTAAAAATCAATAATAAGACTTGACAACACCTTGACCTGAAAGTATTATTGTTGTTTTAAAATTTTCACGCAGATATCCGCCGCTGGTAGAGCTGTGCGTCGCGGTTTTTAACTTCACCTTGCTTAATGTTCATAAAAAGTCTGCGTAAAAGAGGCTTTAGGGTTTAAACTCTTCAACATCATCGCTTTCACAATTGACCGTAGGACTTAGGCTTATTTGTTACAGATTTTTATGATTACACTTTTTTTGGTAGGGTCTACGCACTTTTGTGCAAGATTCATTTTATTTTGGCGAGTTATAAATGACAGTTTAATAACAATAGAGAAAGTTACAGCGATAACAAATCTAAGAATATCTTCAAATATTTAATGCTCAATTGAAAAGTAGCAAAGTGAAATTTATCCGAAGAATGTGCACGATATTGAATCCTCGAATTCAGGATTGCAAACGGCGCCTGACTCTGGCTAGCACTGTTTTTATTTCTTGGCATAAAGAAACATGGTATGAAATGATTCAACACCAATTTATCTGCCTGTCTAACGCCATCAAGCTGCTGACAAACAAACAAATTTATAGAATGTGCTAAATTCAAGCGACTCGAGCAAGGTCGTGGCTCTCATTCTCTTAATCTCGACTGTAATTCGTCCCCATAGGGTCCAATTGTAAAAAATGGATAGTCATTCGCAAAACTGAATTTGCTATTTATTATGTTAGAAACCGTCAGTTTCATAGCACTGATTGCAAGAGTGTAAATCAGCGAATTTATTGGAAAGTTAACATCAAATACAGTTTAAGATATGTTGCCCTTTCTCCGCTCTCTCCAACGTGCTATTTTTGCTAAAATGATGCAGTGTAGAATTTAGTCAATTACACGGTGGCGCGCAACCACCATGACTCTGACGTCAGCTAGATGACGTCTGCTATCGGCGTCTGATATGCGTAGTCCGTGCCTTGACATTGGAGTCGTTCGGTGAATTCATAAATGGCGATTATTTCTCGGCATCGTTGCCGTCGATTTGTCCTCCGATCCGGGCATCGATCGCAAACCCGTCTGCGGCGCCCGATGCACTAGGCAAGGCCCGAGAGGAACCCCCGTTCGCTGGCGGTCGGAGCGTCGCGGCGGGCCGAGACGCGACGCCCGATGCGGTGATGGCCAGTCGATCGCCGTCATACTACTCGCCCGTGACGGGACTCCATCGGGGAAAAGGATCCGGTAGCTCACAGCATTCATCGTCGCCCCTCACCATACCCCACCAGGTAAGAATGGGTCGCATATCACGTGCTATAGAAGTCATTGTAACAACGACGACATCGATAGGACTGTCACTAGTCTATTGGGAGAAATGGACTTGACAAGTCACAAAACGACAGAAGATAGTGGAGAGCATTATTCGTACTCGATCGCCGCAATATGACTGACACCTGTAACTGTGTGATAATGATTGAAGTCATCGACTTACATTAGATTTTTTACTTTAATGCCAGTAGACAGGGAGTCGAACCGAGCACTTCTGATTTTCCTTCCACCACTAACGTCGCCTTCCTTTATCCAGGCTTGGGCAGTAATTGAATTGTCGGGGGTTGGGAGAGTTCGAACCTCAGTTCATTTTTCAACCCCCACCAGTTAATTCTAAAAAATTACCTTGGGTTAGGGTCAAGAAAATCCACCAAATCAGCTTTCACTGGTTCAATGTTTCAGGTAAGATTCAAGTTCATGCACTGAAAATCCAGTTACTCTCTATATTTATGCCGGTTTGGACAAGCAAAATTTTTTCAACCCACCCAGTTTGAATCTGAAAATTTAAACCCTGGGCTTGGGGGGTTATTATTATTATTATTAAATTTGTAATGCGCACAAGGTCACACCTAAATGTGAATCTGAGGCGCGGATAGTCAGTCGCCAGGAGAAGATGCAATTAGATTTCCAAATCCTTGAAAGCCAAAGAGAAATAGTGAGTTTGAGTCGCTTCTTGAAGGAAGGAAGTGAATTTGAGCTACGAAGAGAGAGTGGCAGTCGATTCCATTCCCTAGGAGCAGAGACATGAAATGCACGAGAGCCTATAACTGTTCTGCATCGTGGTTCAACTAAAAGACCTGTACTTGATGATCGTAAGCAACGAGGAGGAATGTCAGGAGTTAGTAGAGCATGAATATAGGTAGGTGTACTGGTGATGATGGTTTTGTAGGTCAAACAAGCTAACTTAAATTTGATTCTAAATTCAACAGGGAGCCAATGCAGCTGGTGGAGTAGGGCAGAGGAGCATATTCGTAGTGGGACACGTAGCACTACTCGAGCTAATGTATTTTGGATACGTTGAAGCCTTTTGAGTTCAAGGTCTGAGAGACCGACAAAAAGTGAATTAGCATAATCGAGGCGAGAGGAGACAAGTGAGCAGGCTATAGTTTCAGACGTATTTTGAGTTAGAGCCGACCTTATGTGACATATTGCCCTGATGTGGTAAAAACAAGATTTACAAAGGCTTGTTATGTGAGGTCGAATTGTGAGCTTGCTGTCGAGGGTAACCCCAAGTGTTTTGACAGAGTCTGAAAGCGGCACAGCAGTGCCAGCCAGTTCAATGCTAGAGAGCATAGGGAAAGAACGCAGGCGTTGACATGAGCCAAATACAATTGCTTCAGACTTGTCTGGGTTTATGGCCAAACCATTGAAACGGAACTATGCATATATGGATGAGTGGCATTCTTCCCAGTTTTAGTTTACCAGACTGATCAGTGTGTGACAGAGCAATATGGAGCTGAGTATCATCTGCATACTGTTGTAATTGAATTCCAAAGTGTTTAGCTATACGACTGATTGGGGAAGTAAAGACTGTAAATAATAAAGGGCCGAGGACAGATCCTTGTGGCACTCCAGCAGTGCAAAGTGTGGGCTCTGACCGAGCAGATCCAATGCCCACTTGCTGATTGCGGTCAACCAGGTATGAAGCTAACCAGTGTAAGGCAGTCCCAGAGACACCGAAGCTTTTTACATGTCTTGCCAGGAGTAACTGGTGGTCTACAGTGTCAAAGGCTGCACTAAGGTCAAGACACACAGAGAGGCAGGCTTTACCAATGTCAATAGATGAGAAGATGTAATCCAGTGTAGAGACAAGAGCAGTTTCAGTGGAGTAGCCTTCGCGATATGCTGACTGGTAGGGACTGAAGTTGGGAGAGGAACTAATGTGTCTCTTGATACGCATAAAAAAAAGAGGTTCAAGGATCTTGGAAATGTTATTGAGGTTGGAGATAGGTCTGAAGTTAGACAAATTGCTAGTGTGAAGGTCAGGCTTTTTAAGTAAAGGCGTGACTAAAGCGGATTTGAAGCATGAAGGAAAGCACCCCTCAGCAAAAGATAGGTTGGCCAAGTGTGCAATGAGGTGAGAGAATACATATATGAATTATATCTGTATTATTATTATTATGTGGCACATTCACAGCACCAACAGTAGTAGTTTTAAGTTTGACGACACTGTGATAGCAGAGATCATTTGCGTCACCCTCCTCCGTTGTTCAGTCCTGGAACTTGCACTGCCTGAGTGCTAGCAGTGGGGAGTTCTTGCTCCCGTGTTGACTCATGGCCGCGTTGGTAACAATCCTTTTGTTGGTTGGCTCTTTTTCAGACGGACGCATCTCCCAGAGGAGGAGGTGGAGGGGGAGGACGCAGGGAGAGGCTGGAGTCCGCAGAGGAATACGGAGGAGGAGGAGGTGGAGGATACGCAGGAGGAGGAGGAGGGGCCTCCGAGGATGACTCCATCACTTTCCCACGTCGATTGCAGGTAAACATACGAATACTTACGATATCACGTGCATCGGGACTATTGCGGAAGCAGCAGTTCGGCTATATATTGTTATGTATGGCTTTAATATTTCACATATATTTATATATATGTTTGTATGTATATATATGTATATATATATACACGCACGTATATATATATATATATATTTATATATATATATGTATATGGCCATTTATGTAGTGCCTTATTTGAACCACATGAAGGCCCAACCTATATATATTTATAAATGGGTTTGGAAGTTGAGGATTGTTCAATTGATTGACCAACTGACTGTTTTTTTGTTTGACCTGATTGGTTAACTGGCTGAGTGATTGGCTGATTGGGGGAATCGATTGAAGATACTGATTGAAGGAATGAATTGTCCTTGATCAACTGACCGAACTGATTGTCTGACTGATTGGTTTGACAGAATGGTCAATTGATTGATTGGATGATTAGTTTACTGACTGAATGGTCCATTGATTGAATAACTGATTGATTGGGATGATCGAATAATTGATTGAGTGACTGATAGGAGTGATTGAATGATTGATTGAACAATTGATTGATAGGATGATTGAATGATTGAGCTCTGCTTTCCATAAGGAATCGGAGGAGGAATCCGACTACAGTTTCCAGTCGTCGGAGTTTTCTACGGATGAGGAGACTGACGGTCCTCCGCCTCCTCCAAAGGAGACGGAAGCAGCTCGCAAGGAAGCAGAGAGACAGGCTGCGGTCCAGCTGGAAAAGGCACGAGTGAGTCCATTGGTACTGGTCTTTGGAGAAAGGTGGGTAGGTTGGTTGAAAAGGCAGGAAGAAGGGAGGGGTAGGGTTAGTTGATGAGCTACGGTAGAGGAGGCACTGGTATGTATGGAGACTGGTCTGTGGAGTAGGTGTGGGTAAGTTGGTTGAAATGGCTGGTTAGAGGGGTGGTGGTATGTATGGGTAGGTCGGTTGAAAAGGCAGAAGAGCCACTGGTAGGTATGGAGACTGATCTGTGGAGTAGGTGTGGGGAGGTTGGTTGAAAAGGCAGGTAGAAGGGCCAGTGGTATGGCTTTAATAATTCATATGGAGACTGGTCTGTGGAGTAGGTTTGGTAGGTTGGTTGAAAAGGCAGATGATGAGATGGTAGTAGGGACAGTGGTAGGTATAGGTACGTTGACTGAAAAGGTAGGTAGGTGGGTGGGTGACTAGTTGTTTTAGTTTAACGACACTGTGATAACAAAGATCTACAGCATCGCCTTCCTCCTTTATTCAGGCTTGGGACTGGCACAGCCAGATGTTGAATTATATCGGATTCAATGATATTAGTCTTGCATAGCACCTCTACTCGGACACCTTCCAAGGAACCGTTCCGATGGACAGGGATGGTTCCCATGGACAGGGATGGTTCCCATGGGGTCAATTCTGGATTCCATTGTATCGGATAACTGAAATCCGTTTCCATTTCAGGTGAAACCGGTGGCGTTTGCAATCCGTACGAACCTGTCGTACACTGCTTCCTATGACGACGACCCTCCTGTCTCCAATCGGACCATATCGTTCGGAGTTAAAGACTTTCTACACATCAAAGAGGTCTGTTGGGTTGGTTATTGTATGAAGAATGTAATGTGTGGAGTACATGGGCTCGATCCTCGTCCTCCTCCTCTGAGACGGTTACAGTGTTGGGATCTTTGAGCAAGTCATTCTTTCATGATTGCTCAACGCCATCTATTGATGCCTTGTCTTTAGGTAGTGGCGCTTCTTAACTGCACAATAATTAAGATAATAATGATGTAATAATAGTGAAAATTATAGTAGTAAAATATTAGTTATGATAATAATAGTCATAATGATGAGAATGATAATAAAAATAATAATAATATTAAATAATGATGAAACTATCTCCAAAGACTTTTAGTAATGATACTAGTTATAGTAAATACTTAAAAACACTAATTGTTATTACACACACACACACACATATATATATATATATATATATATATATATATATATATATATATATATATATATATATATATATATGTACTACTACTCTTTGTACTCTTGTCATGTTTTTGGTTTTTGTGTGTGTTGCTTGCTTGTGAATAAACAGAGTTTGATTGCTGTTGATGATAATAATGGTGAAATATAATACTAGTAATAACAACGATAGCAATAATTATAATAATGATAACAATGATATATCTGCAGAAGTACAACAATGACTGGTGGATTGGTCGATTGGTGAAGGAAGGCTGTGATGTTGGCTTCATTCCGAGTCCTGCGAAACTCGAAGCACTCCGGCTCCAACAGACGCATGGAAGACATTCCAAGATGTACGTACATTACTTGTATTTTGTTGCTCTTGTTGTTTTGTGTGGCATAGTGGCTGATTGGTTAGAGCGGTCGGCCCGTAACGCTCGGTGTGCGCTGAGTGAGTAGTGTGTTCGACTCTTATCCGAGGCGTCACTGTGTAGGGTCCTTGAGCAAATCCTTCGTACACAATTGGTCTGCATTACAACTGCAGTTGCGCCATCGAGGCGTGTGTGCACTTCTGAACTAAACTGTAAGAAGGGTGATATCAAATAATAGTTGCATTGTATTGTACTTTCATCGTTACAGTTTTTCTTTCTATCATGAACTACTTCTTCATTTGGTTGCACTCTCTATTATTTTTTATTGCTCTTACTGTTGCTATTGTTATTTAATCTTTACAACTATTTTTACAATTGTTTTACTGTTCATTTTATTATTACTGATATTGGTGGTTATAATGTTATTTTCTTACTAATTGTATTATTACTGTTATTTTTGACGGTGATTGCAATTACTATTATTTTCTTATTGCATTTGTTATTATTTTTTTATTGATCAGCGTTTTGATTTTGACTCAAAACTTTGAATAGATTAATTTTGTTGGACCGTAATTATTATTTTTTAATTATTATTATTATTGTTATTATTATTATCATTATTATTTATTGAGAAAGAAAACAATCTGACATAAATGCAGAAATGCTAACATGAATGACGGTATAAAAATGTTTTAGTAATTTTTGTCCAAGGTATTATTATTGTTATATTTACTCAGTCAATCAACAAAGGAGCCAGGCTCAGCCAGCGAAAGCGACGGCATTATTATTATTATTATTCATAGGGACAGAATGACAATGATTTTCATCAGCGTTATTTTCTCGTTTAGAAAACTCGGCTCCACTTCCAACCCAGACAATACATTGAATTCACGATATCCATCTTCGCGTGGATCCACGCCTCCCACTCCAGGTCAGCTCATCTAATATTGTATTGTATTTACGTACTTCTATAGCGCCAGTACTATTTGATCAGAGGTGCTCCCAGTGCAAAGCCAACATTGAATGACAAGTCTTAAGAATACAGCCATTATTATGATTTATGCTCTAATATGATCCATTGTTAGGATTTCTGACTCTTGCATGTCGTTATAATAGCAATGATGATGATGATGATGGCATTGAGGATAATTATAATAATACTAAAAATAAATAGCAATAATAATAATAATAACTAAGAATAATAATACTACTAGTAGTGGAAGTACTGGTAATAATAAGAATAATAATAATTATAAGAAGAATGATCATAGCAATTCTATTGAATAACAGTTGCAGCAGTAATGCCAGTAATTATAATAATTAATAAGCAGTAATTATAATAATTAATAAGCAGTAATTATAATATTGATAAACAGTTGTCAGAACGATTAATAAACAGTAATTATAAAGAAAAATAGCAGTAACATTAAAAATAATATCTATCATAATAATGATAATAATGTTTTCATAGAGAACAACGCGATGGAGGATGGCGATATCCTTGGCTTACAGCGCGCCAAGACTGGAACAACCCCACCAACAAAAGACAAGCACAAGCCATTCTTCAAGAAGGCAAGTCCTTATCTTCTCCCTTCTTAGGCAAGCTCTTATCTTACTCATTTTTATCTTACCTCCATTGCTACTTACCTTAGTTATACATTCCATCAACTGTTTTCTTTGCCTACTCTACCTTTGAATAAATTCGGAATAAATTTATATATCTTTGCCTTCCATGCCTTAGTCTGCCTTACCTTTGATTACCTTTCCTTTACCTAACTTGTAATACCTTCGAATAACACTCTTTGCCTACCTTATCGTTCTAGATAACTTTTCTTTCCTTCTTACCTCTGATTACCTTTCCTCTGCCTACATTACCTTTAGATAACTTTTCTTTCCATACCGACCTTTTTAGATAACTTTCTGTTGTATCTTAGCTTTTTAGTTACCTTTTCTTTGGCTACTTTACTTTTAGATAACATTCTTTTGCCTCCTTACCTTTTTATTACCTTTCCATTGTCTACCTTACCTTTTTAATTACCTTCCTTCACATGCCTTACAGTCGATTACCTTCACCCCACATACCTTGCCTAAAGTACCTTAATTGTTGGATTGTAGCCAGAGGCTGTTCCTCCGTATGAGGTCGTTCCCTCGATGCGCCCCGTCATCCTCATTGGTCCGTCTCTGAAGGGATTCGAAGTGACAGACATGATGCAGAAGGCTCTCTTCGACTTCCTCAAGCACAAGTTCCACGGAAGGTAGGCGCCCTTCTCCTTTATATGGACTTTGGACTGGCACTGCCAGAGCGCATGCTGTGTGAGCCTTCTCGCTTGGTTCTCGTAATAGTTTCAGTTTTACAACACTGTTATAACAAAGATCACTAGCGTTGCCCTCCTCGTTTATACAGGCCTGGGACTGGCACTGCCAGTGTGCAAGCAGTGATGAAGTTTTATTCACAGTAGTAGTTGTAATAACACTGTGATCAAAAAAGATCATTAGTTTCACCGTACTACTCTAAATAAGTAAATAAATATTTATGTATTTTGTTGACTCTAGCAAGGTTTCTGGATTAGCGGAGTAGCACTCCACATGCAGAGAACAACCACAAGGTCTTAGAGGAGAGTGGAGCGACCAGGGAGTGACGAGATCAAGGTACAGAAGGTCTTGGGTATGAAGGACCCAGGGGTGAAGACTTGGGGGAACAACATTGCAGGCGAAAGGGATGGAGCGGCTTATATTCCCCAATATTTTTTATTTTTTTCCAACCTGTCTTCAAACTCAAATTTTGTCTGCCTGTCTTCCCTAAACCCAGGACTAGGTCTCTGCCTATGGATAGCCCACCCCAACCAAGGTGCGCATATGAGTTCGAATTTTAACTGGGGCATGGTATAGAAAAGCCAGATATGTTTTGTTAAAAGAATTTTTTGTTGTCTTTCAATAATGACTGATATTTGTCTTGGAATGATCGATCTGTGCATTTGGTTCACCAATCGAGATGTAACCAATCTGATCGGGGTGGACATTGGTTAAATTAAATGTATAATGTCCGCCTTGCATGGCTTCCGACGGTTAGATTCGACTCCTGTAATAACTTGTCATCATTCGCTCATACTGTGCTTGTAATCATACTGCAGTTTGTCAATTGGAAATTAGACAAATATTACTTTTGTTCCTTCCAGGATCACAATAACTCGAGTGACGGCCGACATCTCGCTCGCAAAGCGCTCAGTGCTCAACGGACCGGGCAAACGGGTCATCATAGAACGCGGCAACAGTCGGACCTCATGCATAGGTCAGTGTTCTTTTCATCTCGCCTTAGACACCTTTTAAATGGTTTTAACCAATGCTATATAAGGATGGGCAATTAACATGAGATCTCTCAACTCTGCTGTTGCAAGAACTCTGGCAGTGCCAGTCCCAAGCCTGGATAAAGGAGGAGGGTGACACTAATGTTTTTTGTTGTTATCACACAGTGTCGTTAAACTGCAACTACCAAGAGCTCTCTCTCTCTAAGCTGTAATATGCCAAGCAAATTTCTGTCGACGTCAACGGCCTCTGTTGTCATAAGCTGTCGTTAAACTCTGGATCCAATCCAAGACGTATTTCTAAATGATGCCACTGCTTGTGGTCCAGCAGTGCTAGTCCCAAGCCTGGATAAAGGAGGAGGGCAACGCTAATGATCTTTGTTATCACACAGCACACAGTGTCGTTAAACTGCAACCAACCAACCAAGAGCTTGCTATAAACATCGTCACTGCTTGCACTATGGCACTTCTATCATCCAAACCATTCAGCAGGGCTATATGACAGATAACAAAGATAATTAGCATCACCCTCCTCCTTTATCCAGGCTTGGGACTGGCACTGCCGGGTTTCAAGTAGCAGAGGAGTTATGGTGCTTATTAGATGTGCAGTAATAATAATAAAAATAATATGACAGATATATATCAAGGGTATTGTATGTGTAAGTTGTTTGTGTTACTGTGAACAGCGGAGGTGCAGGAGGAGATTGAGCGGATCTTTGAGTTGGCTCGCGTCATGCAGCTTGTCATTCTCGACTGCGACACGATCAATCACCCGTCGCAGCTCGTCAAGACGTCGCTCGCTCCGATCATCGTCTATCTCAAGATATCGTCGCAGAAGGCAGGATATAGTTATATGATCAGTCCAATTGTGTATGGCTGTATGCATGTATGTATGTGTGTGAAAATTTATGTATGTGAAAATGTGTGTATGTATTTGTAATTGTATGTGTGTATGTATGTTTATGTATATATATGTATGTATCTATTTATATCTGTTTGTATGTACGTTAATAATGTGTATATTTATGTATGTATGTATATGTGTATGTATGTGTGTTTGTATGTATGTATGTATATATATATATATATATGTCGTTATGCATACAAGTGTTTGCAAAATTCTTATCTCTTACATGATTTTCACATTTTAACTTTGAGTGTTAATGATATAGGCATCTTCAAAAATTTGAAGTTATCAAGATTAGAATTTGGTCCCCCAAATTGATTAAATTGTTAAACAATTACATATTCATTCTATTGTTAGACAATTGCAGTTATTTGGGACATTCAATCCTAATCTTGAATTAGATTTACAGTCCCTTTTTTAGGGATGAGTAAGTAGATTAGAATGGCAGATAGAATAGAATTGCAAATTGATTAGAATTGCAAATAGATTAGAACTGCAGATAGGTTAGAATTGCAAATAGATTAGAACTGCAGATAGATTAGAATTGCAGTTAAATTAGAATTGCAAATAGATTAGAATTACAGATAGATTGGAATTGCAGATAGAATAGAATTACAAATAGATCAGAATTGCAAATTGATTAGAATTGCAAATAGATTAGAACTGCAGATATATTAGAATTGCAGTTAAATTAGAATTGCAAATAGATTAGAATTACAGATAGATTGGAATTGCAGATAGATTAGAATTACAGATAGATTAGAATTGCAAATTGACTAGAGTTACAATAAGATTAGAATTGTAAATGGATTAGAATTGTAATTAGATTATAAATGCAATTAGATTAGTTTCTCATCTCTGTTTTTTATATTTATTTATTATTAATTGTTAACTTCTATAGCTAGTCCTATGCATGTTTTCCACTGGCTCTATAATTAACAACGTTGTCCTTGGTTGTCGTTGTCTCCAGGTGTTGCAACGACTCATAAAGTCACGCACGAAGTCACAGAGTCGCAACATGAATGTACAACTCGTCGCTGCTGAGAAGTTGAACCAATGCAGCTCCGTAAGTCAAATGGAAATATCAGCACGAAGTCAATGTTTGGGGATTCTTTTTTTGATAATTTAAAATGTGAAATTAATTCCTAACTGAATTCTTGAATGATTGTCAGTGTCCTATTTCAACTAAAATTAAATTTCAATTGTAAGAATAGGCCTTCTTGGATTTTATTTAAATGCTTCAATCATTCGATGCATTTCAATTCTCAATTGCAGTTCTCAATCAATCATTATAAAAATTTATATAGCGCCTCTTTGGGATAGCTATTCAGGGGCAACACTGGGATCCACAATTGAGCAAGCTCTATTATTAAATATCAGTGGCAGCCACAACTCTAACAATCATTACTATCGCGAGGCTCGACCGCTGTCACTCCAGTGTATAACCGTTTCTTCGTTTGAAACAGGACATGTTCGACGTCACACTAGACGAAAACCAGCTTGAAGACGCCTGCGAACACCTCGCCGAGGTCCTAGAGTCCTACTGGCAGGCGACGCACCCGCCTCTCCAGCCTACGACCGCTCAACCGACGCCCCTGCCCGACCCCCCATCAAAACCCCGACACCAGCCGACTCCCCCGGACCCATCACCTAAGTCGGGCTCGCTAGACCCACCGCACGGGGTGGGGTCGGCGAGGCCAAGCAACCAGGAGCATGTTGATGCGCGACATGCCAACCGGGAGAATCGTTCGATGGTTGACGGGCCAATCGACTGCAACCACACCAATGCAGTTGGTCGGAAGATTAGTGAAGCGAGCCCGCGCCGCGAGGGTTACAACGAACCTGAAATGAGGGACCGGATTGGTCCCCACGACAGAAGTGATTGGCAAGACCGGATTGTTCCGCATGATCGAATTGGTTCGCATGATCGTATTGGTCAGCATGACCGAATCGGTCCGCAGGACAGAATCGGCTCGCATGACCGAATTGTTCCGCATGATCGGGCTGTTTCGCACGATCGAATCATTCCACATGACCGAATCGTTCCGCATGATCGGGCTGTTCCACACAACCGAATTGCTCCCCACGACCGAATTGTTCCTCATGACCGAATTGTTCCTCATGACCGAATCGTTCCGCATGACCGAATCGTTACCCATGACCGAATCGTTCCCCACGACCGCTCAGCCGCGCCCAAGCACTGCGGAACTCCGACGGCGAATGACTTGAGCGGGCAGCGCCGTGTCACCGCAAACCACCACCGACACCCCACCGGTCCTCCTCCTTCACGCCCGGACTACGACGAGGATGAAGATAACGAGCTCGACTTTGACGCCTGTCTCCCGCCCCCTGGCTACCCTGACTCCCCATGGGCGCGAGTGCCCGAGAGCGTCTCGCGGTCCTGGGACCCGCGGGATGAGTACCTCGGCGTCGAGAGGGCCGGGCGGTCACAGCGCCGCGAGAAAGGGAGTGGCGGCTCGCTGGCGATAGAGGACTGCTACGGCCGCGGTAATGATCCCTACAGGGACGTCAGGGCCTACACGTCGCCGAACCGCGTGCGCAAGTGCCCGGCGCAGGTCAGGCAGGGCAGCATCGACATCTAGCAGAGGGCGATGATGACGACGGTCTTTACCTTCTTTTACCGTTTCCGTTATCTTTGCCTGTTGTACAGAGCTTTTCCGTTGATAATTACCGTGGGAAGGCGATAGCTGTCGGATTGTCTGGGCTGCCAACGGATATAAGCGGTTGGGTGATCAGACTGGATGGCCAGGCTAACCTCAATCTGTCAGCGGATGGGTGGCGAGACTCGAATAATCTCCAGCGTATGGACGGCCAGACTAGTTTGAACTTCCATTGGTCAGACAATAAAAATATTAGTCTTACATCACAATGGAACCGTGCAGCTCTACTCATTTTTTGAAACGGTGTCGTCTATTGTCTCAGCAGCTGGCAACACAGTCGCTACTGATGGCTGGTGTTAGAAACAGCTGTCAGATATATCCTCTAGGGATCATTGCATAATTACTTAACGCTCGTGGGTGGGTAGGGTGCTACAAAACGTTACGAAACATTACATTTGGTTGTAGCGCCTTTTATTTTTAAACTAATTAAAAATTAATTAAAAACACTCAATCTAAACTAAAAACCAAAGATTAAGTTTTTCCTTTAGTTGTGAAGGCTCATGAACGGAACTCTCCGGCGACTTGAAATTTCTACAAAACGTTCTTCTCCCAATTTCTCAGCTCACGTGAATATTTTCAGAAAGGCGGGGTTTATTTAAAACATCATACGAAAGCGGGGTAAAATTCAATATGCAAATCAAGTCCCTTTGTTATGCATCAATATTATGATCGCCGTTGGCTTGAAATCAAACCAAAGTCAAGTTTAATCAAGTCAAAGCAAATGACACGACAAATCGTGTACATTTAACTTCCAAAATTTGAACAATTTTAGATTCGATATCAAAACAACCACCATTTTCAATCGCATCATCTAAAGACGTATTAGTTAAACACCTTGTGTAACTTGCAAATGCGGTACTAGTAAGCACAAAAAAACGAGCAGCGCTGCCACGCAAAATGGCGAACCTGCTTCCTAAAGAGGTCTGGTGATACCTGTATTAGTTAAGAAATACACAATCTGCATATGAGCACACCCACCAAGTTCAAAATTCAGTTCCAAGCGAGGCTAGTAGGCCTAGCATATAAATTTACATTAAACTAGTGTTTAACTTCATAGGCTACACACGGCTATGTGAAATTGAAGTTCAAACATAATATTACTACCATTGTTGGAGGTTAAATTTGGAGACCTGGGACTATATAGGCCCGGGTAAGACTACCCTGAGTTTTGTTCAAAATAAATATGTAACGTTCAGCAGGGGTGTGGGGGTCTACGGAAATGGTTGATGCATTAAAGGGTGAGTGGGTGGATCAAAACAGCCATTTTCAGCGTTACGTTATTATGCAATGACCTCCTATCTGTATCTGTCCGTTCTGCTAATTCTGTCTCTCTGTATCTGTCCGTTCTCCTATTCCAGGTTATCTTTCCATACCACTTAACATTAACCTTACCACTTGGCAAATTGTTTGACCTCTTTCGACAACGAGGTATTTTGCCAGCGAGCAATTACCTTACCACCGAGCGTTTACCACGACACTAAACAATTGTTTTACCATGAAGCAATTAACGTGCCACTGAGGAATTGTTTTACTCACAAGCAGTTGATTTGCAACTGAGCAATAGCTGCATCACTGAGCAGTGTTGTTTTTAACTTGTGAATGGTTATTTTGCCTCTGAACAATGTATTTGCAATTAATTTATTAATTAACTAATTTCCTGCTCTGTATGTTACCAGTGACCAATTGTTTTTATCACAAAGCATTTCCCATGTCACTTGTCCTTTATATTTTGCTTCTAAATCCTGTTGTACACGATCTGTAAGAGATCCTTGAAACTCCAAGATTACCTCTGATGGCTGTGGGTAGGGCCGGGCTGTCCAGTATATTAGAGATTATTCGTCACTCTAGCTTCCCATGTCGTCTCTTACCTATCCTTACCCTATCACCTGTGTTTTGTTTCCATACCCTCCCATTACCATACCTTAGACACCAAGTCACCCTAGCATTCCTTTCCGTACCATTCTCCCATTACCGTAGGTTGGCTGTTCTTTACTGCACCACGCCTAATCCTGATCCTGTTGAGTTGGCCAGCTGACGGTACCCAATGCTGATTTACATTTGCGGATTTTTAGAATGTAAATCACACGGCTTTAATATAGTATGTGTACAGGAACTGGGTTTTGTACATTTTTCGGACGTGTTCGTGCGTGTTTTCCAGTAATTTTTTAACGCTTTACTGCTCAAATTCGTAACATATTGTGTCTATAGGTGTTTTACTGTGGTAATGTTAACTCTCTTACCGTAACATTAACTCTGCTAGTCAGTGTAAAAAAGTGACGATAACGTTAAGAGTACAATGTCAATGTTAAGTCAAATCTAGTCATAAATGGTCTGTAACGAGTTACTTTACAAGCGAATGTATGTAAATATGTTTATTCCATTTCGGGCACTATCCTGCTTCACACCCGCGAAGGGTGTGGCGGAAAATCTTGTATGCTGCAATTTTCTGTATCCATTTTCCTGTTCTAACAGCTGTAGTCTGCTGTGGACTTTCAGTAATCTTTTGTTTCTTCCACGTAAACATAAGATGATGGAATACGAAAGATGTTTTTGATACGTTGCCAGTTCCAGCATATTTTTGCGCCTGAGCTATAGGATAGTCTTCCTGACCACTCTATATCAGCGTTTCCCAATTTTTTTGGCCATAGAACCCTTTTTGATCTTTAATTTTTTGGGGGCAGAACCCCGTCCAAAACCAAAAAGCCTTCTTTATGGGTACAAAATCAACAAACTGCATGAAAATGCAGACAATTATAGGATTGGGCCTAGATTAGATTAATAACAACAACACAAATATCGATGACAGCGACATACGAATTCTCTTTATATAAAGTTATACACAGATGTGAAGCAAAAGGCTTCTTATGACAAATTTTTATAATTTATTTAAAATTGTTTGAGGCTTATTGTTCAAACTGAATGTTTTCCGCGGAACCCGTCTTCACCTCGTGGAACCCTTGGGTTCCGCGGAACAGTTTGGGAAACGCTTCTCTATATTGTCGCCCATTAATCGTAACTCCTCTATATTTGCGTCAAAAATTAGTACCGCTCTTCAAGAATTTCTTTTCTGACTTTCTCTGAACCCTTCCAATTGCTCTCGAACTAAAAGTATAATGTAGTGCCTCCAGCTCCACTTTCTCTTGCTTGCAACTGGACTCTGATCTTCCCTTGGTCGACCCATCAGACATACTTGGAAAATGTGCTGGAACCCTGCACTTTGAAAGGATTCAGATTATGATCCTTGCCCATGATACCAACAGACAGAATAGAGCTTTTGCAATTGTGGCTACAAGTGTTTGGAATTGCCTTCCCTCTCATCTGCGTTCTCTTCTATGCGACCTGTCTAGTTCTTTCTATGAACTTCTCAAGACTTTCCTCTGGGTCAGAAGCGACTCTGAAAAGACGCAATATAAATCACATTGATTGGTTAAATGGACACTTGGTAATGTGCTGGTGCCCTAAACTTTGAAAGGACTGAGGCTATGATCCTTGCCCATGATAGTGTTAACAGATTTGGAGAATACTATGTCATACTAAGGCATGCTGTTCCTGGTACACTAGTCTCATCTTTGGCCGACGATCATTCACAGTTGCCCGTCTCTCCATCTGTAACTCTCTACCTCATCCTGTTCGGGAATTTTTTTGCGATCTTAACCGAAAACTTATCGCTTCCTGTCTTCTACCGATGTGCACTTCTGAACTTTGTAACTAGGGCATTATCAAATATCAATATATGGTATTGAGCTCACAAAACAAGAGTACAGGTTTAATCATCCCCCGAGACGGTTACCGTGTATGGACCTTGAGAAAAAGGCGCTTAATAAATGCTTGAAAATAATTAACTCCTACCCGTAGCTCTTTTCCCTACCAACCCCAAATACTGCTGGGTAATTATGTACTGTACGGTTCAAGTGCTACTTAAATCGACCAGTTTCATAATGAGAAGATACGTCTGTTGCATTGTGGCGCTCCTTAGTGCTGTAAAAGTTCGTAGAACGTGGGTGATTCAAAGGGCTTATATATTGTTCCAACTGTTCCATGTATGAAGTTTTTGAACTCATTTGATTAAAACTCTTTCCATCTTTATCGTTTACTGTGTTTGTTGGTTGCTGTAAGCACGGATTTCGGTGGCACCTCTTCTGCAGACAAAAGGCGCACCAAAATGTCTTCAGGGCCAAGAGGTGCTCCTTAGAAAGTTGTGTCGCATCTTCCCACGGTTCAGAGGCATTTCAGAGGTTCAGAGGTTTCATGGCATCCTTAAGAGCCAGAGGCATTTCGATATATCATGCATAAGTGATTAAATGATTATAACCTCGTCAAATAGAATTTAACAGTTTATTACAAAATGCAAAACCAACCAAGTTATTCGTGACTTGAGCTTCAGCAGATCGACATAATTAACAGACTAATTAAGACACTCTTGCTCTTGGTCCCTTCACAGTAACCATCTCAGGAGCAAGAGATTAGAACCAATATTTTCTGGGTAAAAAGGCGACCCACAGCAGACCAGAAATGACTTGCCGGAGTCAACACAGTTGAATACAAGCATGAAGTCAAAGCGACATTAGAGTTGGAATGAGTTGCCCAAGTCCGAGAATCTTGAAAAGCCGACGATTACTTGCGGAATATTTTATTCGATGGAACTTCTTGAACTTCAAGTGGATTTCATATGCTACAAGAGCATGCAAGACTCAATTATATGTCTTAACAAATTATTGATTATTGATAATAGTAATAATGATACATGCAATAATTTTGGTTACCTCCTGTCATTATTTTAAGTACCTGAAGGATCATAGATACCTTATGTAAATAATAATAAGAACAGTATTAATAATACTAATATTAATAACAAAGATTTACTGCAGGCCATGCCAAGAAATTCTTTACCAACAGATACACATTCTGATTATATAATAATTTTAAAAAATTACCAAACAGCTCCTCATGAATACAAAGCTCCAATTAATAATAATTCATAATTATCATTAACAGAGCTTCCAACACAGCCCACATAATTATGATTCCCATCAAACATCGAGACACCATTGCAGCATAAATTAATAAATAAACTGTCGAAATGGCATCGATTATAATTTAATAATGGCACAATCTTAAGAATAAATACACTTCAGAAGTAGTCTGTATTTGCGGTCATACCAAAGTTAACCCACAAGACATTTAATAAAGCGCCCTTCACAAAACACACAGAGTCCTATAAGAACCTCACAGACCATTTAAGTACATCACATAGTCCTTACAGTACCTCGCAGACTGTTTAAGTACCTCACAGAGTCCTTACAGTACCTCGCAGAGTCCTTGAAGTACCTCACAGACCATTAAAGTATCTTACAGACCGTTAAAGTACCTCACAGGGCTCTTAAGTACTTCACAGACCATTTAAGTATCTTAAAGATCCTTTAAGTACCTAACAGAGCCCTTTAAGGTACCTAAGAGAGGACCTTTAAAGTACTTAACAGGAGCCTTTAAGGTACCTAACAGAGGACCTTTAAAGGACTTTAAAGCAGACCTTTAAGTACCTCACAAAGCTTTTAAAATACCTTGCATAACCATTAAAAATACCTCACAGAGACCCTTGAGTACCTAACAGAGCCACTTCAGTACAAGCACCTCACCAGCACACAGGTAAGGAAACATGGTTGCTCCCACAACTCTCTAGAAGCCAAGTTGAAAGAGCTTTACCTGAAGTACAACAGTTAACCCCATGTAACAAAAACATTTCCTAACTGGCAAAACAGTTGGAAAAAGAATTTCCGTCAAATTCAACACGACCTTTGAACCTCTGAAGCTGTGACAAAGAGTAAAACCGTGCTAAATTTTTAGACTTGTCAGGCGAAATGCCTCATGAGCTACAAAGATGCCAAACTGATCCAGATTTGTTTTTTGCAGTTGCATTTGAATTCTTCTAAGGCATTTGCAGACGCCACAACTGGGCACTGCGACAAATCTAGATGCCATCACTGGCATTCCCCGCCTGGCATTCTCGATTCCCAAACAAGGCACAACAGCGTTTCGCAAACGAACAAAAAACACTAACTAGTTACTTCAAATTGGCAGTTAATCACAAATAACCTTGTTCGCACGTAAACCAGGGCACACGTGAAAATGACTAATGCATGAAAAAACTATCTAACAACGTTAGTAATTTTCGTTGAATAAATACCACTAAGCATCCAATGATGAGGCATCAAAGGATGGTGCTGAGGCTTATTGTAAGTGAATGACTTGCTCAAGGTCCCGACACAGTCACCGTCTCAGAGTGGAATCGAACTCTACGCATTACAAGGACCAATCCCACATTAGTACTCCCATAGCAACCATTAAATTAACACTTGCATAAAACCAATAAACGGAAACTTAATTAGTACAAATTACGATCAACAACCGAACTCCAGCTCGAATAATACCGAAGCAGTAACTAACTCCACTTAACATGCAACCGATTAACTCAACTTAACTAATGCACATCGAATCCGAAAATATTTCTGCCGTGATTACTCGATACAGGAAAAAACTGTGCCCCATTGCACGTGATTATAACCAGTACAACAACTCCGCCACGAGCTTTATGCGAAAATTCCTTGTGGGGAGTAGTTGGTAAATACAAGAGATTCTATTTAAATTCACAAACACTGTAATCCTCTTAAGAACGGGAGCAATTCATAGAAATCCACTTTACAACTGAATTACAGTAACTGCAGAGAGTTTATCAGCCAGAACACTGCTTCCTAAAAAATATTTCTGTGGCCCAGTTATTTATATATTTTTTATTCATGACCCACTAAGTTTTTATCGCCATTACTAGCCTAAAGGTAAAATTAAACAGATAGGGGGAGTTACTGACTACTTGTAGCATACAATTATCTTTTTTTTTATTTAGTTTAATTAAAATTACTAACCTCAAAAATTAATTAAAAAGCTTTTGCGACCCAGAATTTATTTTTCGTGGCACAGTGCTGGGTCACTACCCACCGTTTGAAAAATGCCGAGCCAGAGTACAACAAAAAACATCGCACAATGAGCAACAATCCTTCAAACTTTTAAAACTCAAGACAAACGAAACAAACATGCATTTGTTGACAAATTATCATAAATTAAGCTGAAGCAAAATCCCCCAAACATTTGAACAATGTTTTCACACACAATCATAATTTTAAAACTCTCAAATATTTCCTTAAAGATGATCTGGATTGAAAAATGCCTCTACATTGAATCGTGCAATTCTTGGTTAGCACCAAGACAACAGGACAACAAGAACCTTGTACACAATTGTAAATATATTGTAATTATAACTATTTCTGCACTTATTAGCGTCAATCCATGGCGCTGAGCAATTGTGAGTAAATGACTTGTTCAAGGTCCAAACACATAAAACGTCTCAGAGGAGAAGGACGAGGATCGAACCCATGCACTCCACGCGTTACAAAGCGACTGCTCTAAACATTTATTGTCTCTTTCCTGAGTTTCACGAGGTATCTCCCAAAAGGTTTTTACTAAGTAACTAAACCTCAAAATCCAACTGCAGTCAAATATAGAGAGCTTACTATTGCTCCCTAGACGATAACGATTTGAAAATGAAGAAATATTTATACCAAAGCAATAACATTGCAGTTAGACTAGGAAGGACACCCGTTGAGCTACTATCGAACCACAAGAATCAACCTAACAGCACATCTGACAGTACAACTTGTAGACCATCTGACAGTGAAATTGTTAGTACCTCTGAAAATCAAACTGTCAGGATATCAGACAGTTACATTTTTAGACAATTCTGACAGTGAAATTATCAGTACCATTAAAAATCAAACTGATGGTACAACCCTTAGACCATCTCACAGTCAAGTTGTCAGTACTTCTGAAAATCAAACTGTCAGGACACCAGACAATAAAATTCTTTCACATTTCAAATTGTCATCTAATTACATCTTACAATCAAACTGCCAGAGTACTTGACAGTCAGATTTTTAGACCATCCATCACTTAAGCTGTCAGACCCATCCGCCAGTCAAAGCTGTTGGTACATACTAAAAATAAAACCCACTGCTCTCTTAGAGTTCTGCTTGAAAAGCACTGAGATGATCGTAAGAAGTGGAACTCAATGCTTAAGAAAGCATTCTCAAGAACTGAATTCTCACGAAAAAACAGTCAACAATGCACCCAAAACCACCGTCTCAAAAACAGTCATAAGAACGAACTTTCAAGAACGAACTCTCCAAGACGCACCCAAGAACGAACTCTCAAGAATGCATCCAAGAACAACACGTTCCCAATGATGCACTCATATATCATTAGAATGCAGAGAAGACATGGAAAGTAGCAGTAGAGACGTCGAAAGCCATTCGGAGAGAAAGCGATTGACGTAGCAACGACAGTAGCAGCAGCAGCGAGAACGAAACGTTGTAAGGCATCGAAAAAGGCATTTCACCATCATCACCTAGGCAACAGAAAACGTAGCGTAAAGTAAACAAATGGAGCCAGAAATTTATATAGCACTTTAATTTATATGGAGTGTGAAGTGTGTTTGCGACTTCATCTTCTTAACATTTGTACTCGTCATAGCAGATTTGGGGAGCAGAAAATGAAAACCAAATCATCAGCATAAAAATAACAATAATAGCAGTAAAAATAATTATATAAAATAGTAGCAATAGTAGTAATAATAGAGAGAAATAATGATAACAATAGTAGTAATAATAGAGAGAAATAATGATAACAATAGTAATAACAATAGAGTGAAATAATGATAACAATAGTAATAATAATAAAGAGAAATAATGATAACAATAGTAATAATAATAGAGAAATAATTATAACAATAGCAATAATAATAGAGAAATAATTATAACAATAGTAATAAAAATAGAGAGAAATAATTATAACAATAGTAGTAGCAATAATAATAGCAATAATAATAATATAATCAAATAGTAGTATTAGTAGCAATAACAACAATAGCAGCAGTAATAACACTAATAATAACAGTGTTAGCAAAAACAATATTAACAGCAATGACATCAGCAATGGAGCTACAACAATAGACTCGTACATGACTCGAGTCGGGTCCGCCTACAGGATGCGACATCTGGATGACTCTCGTTGAGCCAGCATCGCGTTGATCTCTCGAACGATCTCGATGAAGACCTCGTTGACGTTCTCGGCTGTCTTTGCTGAAGCCTCTAGGAAAGGACAGCCCCACGTCTGAGCCAAACCAGCACCCTCCGACAGGGGCACACGACGCTGGCCCACCAGGTCACTCTTGTTACCCACAAGCACCACAGGGACCTTAGATAACACAGAAAGCAAATGATAATAGTAGTAATAAATAATGAGAATATAATAATATAAATAATAATAACAGTAACAATAATAGTAGCACTAATAACAATAATAATATACATAATAATAATAATAACAGCAGTAGCAGTACTAATAATAATATAATAATAATAAATTAATAATAGTAGATAAATCTGGACAATCATCGTAAAAATACAACAATTGACTACCTAAAAGTGAAAAGTACTAATTTGCCCATTATTCACCATTAAAAATATAATAATAGTAATAACAGTAACAGTATTAATAATAATAATCACAAAATAATAATAATAATAAAAATAATAAATCCAGCAACAGCAATCAGTCCTCGAAAGATACCCTAAGCATCGAAACTTTCCCCTTCAAACCACAGCTACCGGATATCCGCACCTGTCTGCGTCCCTTTATCCTCAGAATCTGGTCCTTCATCGTCCGAACATCCTGCAACGTCTGCTCTGCGGCGACGCTGTACACAACCACGAAACCGTGACCATTCCGGATATAGAGGTCGCGCATGGACGCAAATTGCTCGGTCCCGGCCGTATCGAGTATCTCGAGCATAGAGGGAACTCCATCGATCTGGATCTCCTTCCGGTAAAAGTCCTCGATCGTAGGATCATAGCGCTCGATGAACCGCCCGGCGACAAACATCACAGTGAGGGCGCTCTTACCTACGCCCCCACTGCCCAGGACGACGACTTTGTAGTCTCGCATCGCAGGGTCAGAGGGCGTCGCCGGCGACTGTGACCTGACCCGGAAAAGATCGGATGTTGGTGGAGTTGGGAACCTGCAAAGATTGCGCATATAAATAAACGAAAATCATCGTCATCGTCCTAGGAATTGAGAGAAGAATGAAGGGGAAGAAAGAACAGAATGACAGAGAACTAGAACGTTACACCACTAAAAAAATAAACCCCACCTCTAATTGCTTGAAGACGCCTCAGAGTATTGAATACTGTTATATTTGTGGTGGGTTTCTGTTCAGTGGATGCTACAATGAGCCCTTAGTTAAGACACTAGTTAAGAGTTCCTTCTTTCTATTTGTCTTTACCTAGTTAGTGAATGTTGTTATCGGCAGCCCATCACTATTAGGGGCCCTTGGTTATCAGGGTCTGTGACCCCTTTAGGTTCTCTGTGTAACAAGAATGTTCATTTCTGAAATGCATAGCCTGTCATATTCTTGAGCTTATGGTTACCAAATATATTGAATTGAATCAATTGAAATAAATTGATGGCATTGGAAAGGGTGATGAAGGAATGATAGAGTCTTATCCAAGTTCGCACAAATCGTGAGCAACTTCCCCTATTCACTTCAACCAATAAGTTTCGATCAAAATTTCTCAACAACAATATTATATAGTTTGCATAAAAAATTTCACGACGAACATATAAAAAATATAGGTGAGAACACATTCCAGGTTAAGTGAAACTCCAAGCAAAATCAAAACCAAAAAAAACTCAAACGAGTCAACAACCAAAACACGTGAAAACCAAAACCAACAGAATCCCAAAAACGTTGACAAACGTGCAAAACCAAAACGCACATAAACCCAATTGTAATCGCAAGCTACAAAACTTCTAAAGTGGCACTCGGAAGTCAAGCGCAAGGCACTGGCTCATGCATGTGCTGCATCAAGTCAGAGGGGTTGTACAAAGGGTAGAAGTCCAGTTGCCAGAGGGTCTAGAGGGGCAGGATAGCAGTTAAGGTGGATGTCGCTACAGACAAGACTTGGAAAATGGATTCAGGTTAATCAGAGTAAGAGTTCTTGAAGAGGTTAAGACTTCAGTTTAGTGTGGCAGCCAGATGGGGGTTTAAAAGAGGAGCCTGAGATAGATGAGTGAGTGGCAGGGTCACCAACAGAAATTCCAGGCCGAGTAGTCACAGAATTCCGAGCACCCACGCATAGGAATCGCATCCTCTAAACGAATTTTATAAATCCGTAAATAGAATAGAATATCTTATCAATAATAAATATGAGCATGAGCTCGGCCTGAGCCCCTAAAAAATAGCTGAGCTACTAGGCATTTTTCCTCCTGCCCCCTCCTCTCAGCAAGCCTGGCGGGTGGTTGATACAAAGGTTGAGGAATCGAAAAATTGCAGGATGCGGAATTCCGAGGGAACTTCTTTCCATAGACATGGTGCCGCGTGAGACAAGGTACAAACTGAACCCATGCTTAAACTCAGACTCTTCAAAAGAAAGACACAGGCAAAACAAAAATAAATCTCAAACGCAACTCTGCATTGAAGCAGACCAGACGAAAGTGTAAACGATCGAAAGGCAGTTGATCGAAAGGAGGTTGATCGAATGGTGGTCTTACCACGCGCTCGATCATTCCGCGGACGACGTCCAAAGTGACACTGTTCGTTAAATCAACATTGATCAATGTTACCACGATCAAAAGGAAAACAATTTACACCCTATGTCCACTCTAGATATAAGTGCAAGTCATTAGTTTACTCAGGAGTGTTGCGTCAGATCACAGGGGGTTGTCCAGAGATCGAGTTTTTTCATGTTGGCTGTAGAAGTAACATTTTCGTTTATTTTGCGGCTGAAAATTTCTCCTGCTAGCGACAGGGTTTCAAACCTTGCATTTTTTATTACCGAAATTTGATACCGCCCTTCTTCCAACATCTTTTGCTCAGAAGTGCATGCACACGCCTCGACGGCACAATTGCAGTTGTACTGCAGAGCAATTGTGCGCGAAGCACTTGCTCCAGGTCTCTACACAGTGACTCTCAGGCCGAGGGTCGAACCCGCTCGCTCAGCGCACACTGAAAGTTACGGGCTGACCGCTCTAACCGATCGGCCACTGTGCCAGCTCTCGATCGTCATTTTGACCTACAAGGCATCTATCACACATTCGGACATTTATGAAATTAGCTTATATCCGGTTGTTGGGAGGAAAAGTTTAAACTGTCGAATTAGACGATATGATGGTCAGCCAATTTAGGCTAACTAGTTAGAAACATGCAGGTGTCAGTTTGTTCAAAAAGCTGTGAAAAACTGCCGCGCTGCGCTCCTTTGTGGTACCAAGATATAGTAATCTTTAAGACTAACCTTTGTAGGATGGAGATTGGAAGAAAATGTGATAAAAACTGGCAGTTTTCTAAATTTTCTCGATTTCTTATGTAATATCAATATCTACACAGAACCGGTCCGATACATATGACATGGATTATCGATTTTGTGATTCGACTGTAAACAGAAATTGTATGATAGCAAGTAAGTGCAACATCGCAATTGACTGATTATGTGTTAGGTTTTTTGGTATCGCTCAGGTTCTACAGCACCCAAAACGACAAGTTGAGGAAATCGAGTCAGATACTAAGTTGCTAGCCTAAGAAAATGTATATGAACCATGGTGTAAGAGACATCTCTTACTTATTTTTATTCTCTTACTCATCTCTTATTTTCTTCAACCTGTGGGTCGCCACCCGCAAGTGGGTCGCAAAGGATATCCAATTGGGTCGCCAACTTTTCTTTGAAATTGCATTTTTTCCACTGAAAAATATTGTCACGTGAATATAATGCGCTATATTTTCTATAGATTGTTGCCTTGTCAGTGTTGCTGCCATTTTAAACTACGCATACATCTGTGAGACCGGTTGTTCAGCTATGATTACACTCAAGTCTAAATATTATAATTATAGGAATAGGCTCTGTGTAAATAATGGCTTAATTTAAGTTTGTGTCTAACCAGCCACGTATTGACTTAGGCTACTGTACATCTGACCAGAATGCAAGCCTCGACATCTCATTAACAGTTTTTATGTCTCAATGTAAGTCAATTCAAACAATAAAGGTTTTTTAATATTATTTTTTATCACATTATGTAATTTTATTATGATTTATTGATAGTTTTGTTATACTCCAGCATGGTTAGCCGTACAACGCATTGATGCGTGACTTGCTGATTTAACAAAGATCATATAATATGCAAGGTTTGGAGTGGATATGGGAACGCGTGGGAACGGCGTTCCCACGTACGTACTACTCTCGAAATCCTGTCTGTGTTCCCACTGCTCACAATGCAATGGAACCCTCGGAGCGCACGTGTTCCAATAAAACTCTTGTTCTGAACGTCCGTTCGGTAACAACAACTAATTCATGACTCTTATGAGTCTTATTTAGAATTACTTATTACAGTGTGTTAGTTGTCTGCTTGTAAGCAGCTTTACACTAACAACATGTAGGCCTATAAGGCCTTAAACTGGGTATGTTAACGGATCACTACAATAATGGGGAGGGCAGTAGATGGTGAGGAGTGGTGGAAAACGGAAGATGGGCGAGGATTGGAACGGAGGGAATGGCTAATGAGGATGGGAGTATAATAACATAAGCGAGGAGCATGGAAATGGGACGAAGTGTTGAAATCGGAAAAGATGGGCAGGTGAGGGATGAATGAGAGGGTGGTGGAGAAAAATTTTGAGAGTAGTGAGGGGGAGGAGTGAAAGATGAGGGGATTAGCATGGGAATTAAATGAGACTACAATGGATAGTAATAGACAGCAGAAGGAGAGGATCCATGAGAACAGATAGAAAGAGGAGGGGACGAGGAAGAGGCAGAGGATAATAGATGGCGAAAGGGAATGGAAGTTGAGGGGCATTGGCAGAAGTGTTGGCCTACTCTCCTTGAAGTCAGGTACGGTAGCCATTACATATTGCATTGTATTTAAACCTATTTATATAGCGCCTCAATAAACGCACACCAATCGCTTCCAGATAAAAGAAATTCGTCTTGAGAAAGGACAAAACAGGCACTATATTGTAACCCATGCAATACCTCTACAGAATAAAGTTCTTCTAGTATTGATTTCAGCATCTCTATCTTTGTCCATCAATGATTATTTTTGAGAAGAAAAAGTGAGGCTTTCTTAAAACAAGAAATTGAAACGCAAAAGCGGAAGTTTTGCAAAAGTTGGGAGCCGGGGAACCGCTACACATTCCTCCTCAAATGCAATTGTGCATTCACTGGACCGTAGGGCCTATCCTCAGAATGTGTAGCTATCAACCCGTCCACTCCCAACTATATCACAAACGCGCTGCACTACTTATATAGTATCCTATCAATACCCCTTTAAATAAAGGTGTCTAAGACTATAACTACCTTAATCTACTGTCAGCTCCGCCTTATTTTGGCAATCAATTAATGGACTTAGAGGAAACTAGTTTTATTTACTCACAAAATAGCAGTGTTAAATGGTAAATAAGCTACAGTAGTAATAGCAATCATAATTATTATTGTAAATTCAATAAACACGTGTACGATGCCACCTGGCGATTCGTGTGCGCGACACCTCTCAAAAGAGTTTACAATTTTATTTTAATTAAGATTAATTTCACATCAATCATCGCACATAGATGCAGCTTCGTTTAGTCAACAAATTAATACGTTGAAAATTCATAAATAGGTCGCCACAATAATACAAATTATTATTTTTAATTTCAAACACGTACTACGCCACCTACCGATTGAGGGGCGCGTTGCCGTCTGTCCAATACATTTGAACTTCAGCATTCTCTGTCGCTTATCTCAATACTTGTTCCTTCGATTATATATGAGCTCGTGGGAAGCTTCACAAATGACAAATGGAGTGCAGAATTAAATATTAAATAATTATGAGTCACAGCGTATTTTGCCTGCAATGATTGTGTAGCTAGAACAATGGGGTCTATATAGATCCTGTCCTGCAGTTTCCTGTATTCATTGTTTGTTGCCTATTTAATTGTAGAATTTTGTCGCGCAGATGATCTTGTAATTTCACACATTAGGGATTATTTGTAAGTTGTGCTGTTTATCTACGTAGTTTGCAAAGCCAAAGTGTACAGCATATTGTATCGTCAACGATCATACCTCGACGCAGTGTCTACTTCAAGCTTTGATTTAATTGCGTCGTAAATGTGGTATAATGTGGTTACCGTCGTTTACTGTCCTTCGGAATGCAGATCCGTGGCAAGTTAAATTAAGTCTAACGACATAATTATATCTGAAGTCGTTGATTGAAATTGCAGGGTGGCAATTAGCCCAACCCGATGCACTAAAGATGCGTGTCAGAATTTGCGAAGATCGGCGTAGACGATGCGGACAAACCGTGCCTTCTCATGCATTGGACCATCATACTGGCACGCTCTTCTGTTACAACTTCGCAACATTGCACTGCTTGCAGCCAACTTTTCTAAATTACTCAAATCGCATTTGTTTAGATCTATTGTGTAGCTAAGTTTAGCGCCTTCGAGAGGTTCTTATAAGGCGCCATGTAAATTGCCTAATACATACGTATACATGCTGCCAAATTTTGCAGTGGTGGGTCTCGTTAGGATCTAGATACTGCAAAGTGGGTCCGCATGTCAAAAAGGTTGAGAACCGCTGTCTTACAGCAATAACAGTCGGACCAACAGCTAATAGACAGAGGTCAAAATCGGTTCCAGTTCATAAAACAAATGGTAGCTGTGTCTATTGTTTGACGCATACCATCCTTGTCATGGATGCGTCGTTAAATAAACTTATTACACACGTGTCTGTAGCTGATGCGGCGAGCAGGATAGTGCCTATGAATAAGCTGGAGTTTGGAGCCAGAGGATGGATGACTCATTATGTTCTGTGAATGAGTAGTGCATAGATCAGACGTTTTGATGAAATCGCAAGTTCTAACTACCGCCAAGGAACAAAGCTCTTGTTGACAAGTTCCATATGACTGATTTCAGTGATTGTATCCCATGATTGGGCCTGGAGTGCCTACGAGGATACTTCCCTGTGGGCGCTATATAAATGTTAAAATGAATTAATGTCATTTCTGCTGTCCAAAAAATTGTTAACAATTGAATATGAATATCCTGTTGGTTCCTAGTTAACATGCTCATCTTTACCTCAATGGCATCCTTCAAGGTTTCTTGTATTTACATAACATACATTAGATTAGTATTCTTCAGCAATAAAATTAATGTTTTAATCGTGTTATTCCGTTTTAGCGTTTTAATAAATGGAACAGGAGTATCGGTCTTGGTCTTAGACCATCGGTCTTGGTCTCGAGGTTTTGGTCTCGTGCCCAACACTGCATATATGTTTCTGCCAGTAAACAAAAATATATCAATTTGTAATGTGCCAGTAAAAATTAACACTATCTGCCAAAAAAATAAAGAGTATAAAGCTAATAATATTATTAACAGCAAATTCAAACAATAATAAACAGCAATATGCTAATAATAATAAAAGAAGAATATGCCTAAAATAATAAACAATATGTCAATAATAATTGAGCCAATAATAATTAACAGTAATATGCCAATAATAATAAGGTATATGCTAAAAATAATGAACAATCATACGGAAATAATGTATATGCCAACAATAATATGCTATAAGTCTGGGCAATAAAAGAATATGCCCAATAATTATAAATAATAAGAAGCCAATAACAATAACCAGAGAATTTGTTGCAATCATTTGCATTCAACGCAACAATCAGGGATTCATCTTATGTCAATGAAACATGGTTCCACCTATCAACTCAAATCAATCTGAACAAAACAGGAACACATCAACAAGTTATAATTCTCCAAAAAACCGAAAGAGATATTGAAATTCGCACACAGTGATGGTTCACTCCGAACTATTCCACTTAATAACTATAAAAGCCTCTATAAATTGTATTGGAAAATGCCATGGGCAAACTAAATTTTAAACCACTGTCTTTACAAACAAGGGAGGCCCGTTAGAGGAGATACCTTCGTAAGAGTCTGGGCTCATCAGCAAAAGAAATCAGACATCATAACTACTCGCTGTCGACGTCCATGTCCATCGTGGTAAGATTTGTGTCCGGTGGGGCTCCACCCGAGCCCTCATGGGCCCTGCGGCCGCTCGATGGAGGACGCTCCTCATGATCCGAATCCTCCTTCTCGGATTCCGGCTTCCTTGCTGATTTCTCCTCGACCCCGACTCCTACCAGACTCTTCTCCTCCTCGTCGTAGTCGCGCTTCACCTTCCGCGACTTCTCCTCGACTTCCTGGTCCTTGTCTCGATGCCGCGACGACTTGCCGTCGCCGCCCGCTTCGCGGCGCTCACGACTCCGGTTACGCTCACGACTTCGCTCGCGCTCCTTTCTACTCTCGCGCTCACTGGCACGATCGCCAGCTTCTCTCTTCTTCTCTGGACTTCGTTCCTTCTCACGGCGGCTGTCACGCTCACGCTTGGAGTCTCGATCTTTGTCGCGCTCTCTATCACGATCCGATCCCTTTCGATCCCCATCTCGGCTGGACTCATGAGGCTTGTCTTTTCGAGATGATCCTCTGGGAGACTTGCTCTTCGACCGGCTTTTCTTCGGCGACTTTTTCGGGGTTCGCGATCTGCGTCTGGAGGATTCCTTCCTCGAGCTCGAGGACTCATCGAGATCCGGCTTGCGCTTCTTGGACGAATGCTCCAGCTCGGAGGAGCTCGGCACTTCCTTCTCCAGCTTTGGGATCGACGGTGAGTGACTCCTCGATTTGGACTTCTTCGACCCGGCCTCGCGGCCCTTCGTCTTGCTCCCCGATCGACTTCTCCTCCTCTTGCCACGACTCGGCGACCGAGATTTCCGAGACTTTGACGGCCTGGGTGACCGCGACTTGCTCCGATGTCTCTTCCGATCGGTGCGCTCCTTTGACTTCGATCGCGACTTGCGCCGCTTCGGAGAACGTGACTTGCGCCTCGACGGCGACTGCGACTTGCGTCTCGATCTTGAGTCCTTGTACGAGCGAGAGCTCGACCTCTTCCTCGACCTTGACCTTCTCGATCGGGACCTCGAGCTGTGCCTCGACCTTGACCGGTGCGACCTTGAACTCCGGTGCCGTGATGATCTCGATTTCGACCGGGTCCGTCGACCATTGGCGTCCGGGTCAACAGCGGCTGCAATCAGCGGCTGTGCCTCGTTGACCTTCCTCATCGCCTCCTCGATTTCGCGGCTTGTCGCGTTCAAACCAGGCGCCACAGGTTTTGCAATCGCATTATTTGATGGGGTAACATGTAGCTGGCGACCAGCAAACACTTGCCCACTGAGGGAAAGAGCTTTCACCACTGAAACCTGGTCAGTGTACTCTACAAACGCGCTGCGAACCGCCTGGCCCTCCTCCCCAGCCATCCTGATGTACTTTACCTCTCCTGCCTGCCCGAAGAATTGCATGAGCGCCTCTCCGGAGATCGCAGAGTCCACCCCGCTCGCATAAACGGTCCGGCGGATCTCCTCGACCTTGGAGAGCTCTGTAGATGCGGGGAGCGCTGGGTACTGAGCCAGCCCGGCGTACATCGCACTCGGGTCGAGCGCCGACGGGTTGTCGAGCAGTCCGAGCGCCGCAGTCTCATCCGGGATCTTTCCGTCTGGGACTGGGACAACGATGAGAGGGCGGTCGACAAAGACCGTGTTCGTGAGGTGGAGGGAGACGCCTATGTCCTCAGAGTCGCGGAATCGGACGAAGCAGACACGAGAGAGGACATCGGAGAGTTCCTCCGGGTAGAGGTGGATGTCATCGATTTTTCCGATGAAGCCAAAGAGCGCCTTCATCTGCTCTTTTGTCACGGTCGGTGACAGGTTGCTCACCTGGATAACACGGCTGTCTTCGTCGGGCATGGCGTAGTGTCAGTTCCGAGCAGAGCCTGCGTAGGAAAAGTAACAAAATGATGGACTGCTGCTCGTTTTAGAATTTTTTAACATGGTTATTAGACAATTAATCGTCATAACCAAAAGTTAATGAATCAGCTTGTTATGTCAACAAGATGTGAACATTTCTTGCTCCTGATCATCGCCCAGAAAACAACAGACACGAAGGAACATAGGTAGTTTACAGTCCTGTGCATATTGGTCTTTGCCTATGACCCTAGGTAGTGTAAGGCCAAGACAGAAGGATGTGGGTATAAAACATGCGTTCCTATGTTCTTGTGTCTGTGTATTACTAACCATTAGAAAATCTAGTCTTACAATGTAATCTGTCATTCTGGATCCCCGATTCTTCAACCATTGTAGGATAGTGATAGTAGAAATAGCAATTAAGCATTTATTAAGCGCCGCATTGTGACTCAGTAAGTGCTCATGACCCATGTCCTGACTATTATTAATAAATACATATACTTCAGGTCTAGAAAAAAACTGACGAAGATAAGGCAATATCGGTGTTCGAGAATATCTATTCAGCGTCAAAAATCAATTTCAGTGTTAACCTACACAATTCTCATACCCAGCATATAACTTTGTAAAACAGACATATGTACTCAGCGCCTACATGACGTTACTTTCGTACACAGAAAAATACCCCCATACCATATGATTGCCAATTTTAATTGCAGAAGGCTGGTAGCGCCTCGAAGTACGCTTTTGTAGAAGCGCCATATAAAACTCCAGAAGTGAATTAATTATTGAAAGCGCGTCCACGCAAAACCATCTCGCAAAAATTTAAGAAAATCCATATCAATTATGTCCAAAAATGCAAACGATAGATTATAAGTATTCTTTACCTAATTAACCGCGTGAATAATCAAGGAAGATTCCACACCTCTACCTTATAGATGCCGATTTTTATCGAAAACAGCGAACAATAAACGTTCTAGAAGAACTTCGGTGATGGCCGCATTAGATGCCGACCGCACATCCGCTTCAACAAGATCAATTTGTATAGCGCGATGATTTAAATGGATAAAAGGACGAAAAACCTATAATGTCGACGACAGAGAAGCGAATAGCCGAATAAGTTGGATGACGCTTAGAAATTGAAGTTGCGAGGGACTCCAATGGAATCATTTGTGTGAGTTGGCGAGACTGTTCGTGGAATTTGTCTTAATTCTAGTGCATGCGTCTAATCCATAGAGGCGGAATATCAATCAATCAATCAATCGTATCCAACTGAAACTTGATAAAGAGCCTCTTTAAGAAATCTACCTAGAGGCGCACCCAGTCCAACCTCGGTCAAAGAATACAGTTTAAGAGAAGAGTAGAACGAAGATGAGAACATAGATAAAATTCGGAGGTTCAGATCTCAGGATACCCATTCCAAGTGGTGTAGGGTCCACAATATTAGTCCCAGCCACAACAGAGAAGGCACGATGCTGCAGAATAGCAGTGCGTGAGAATGTAATAGAAAATCACAGTGCTATTGAGGAAAGGTGTATGGGACGTTTTTCATGCACTTCTGGATCGTAATTTTGTGTCTGGTGTGCGACTATTCGTATGTTGAAAACCTAATAAACATAAAAACTCTCCTGAAATTTCCCTCAGCTAAAGGTCTATAAATATTAGCACACCCTTACTTATTAAAAAGTTGTCGCTTCCGGTGTCTGAACGATTAACTATTCTTAGATTAGCACGTTTTTAACATAATAATCGTCTTCATTCTTCATAAAATTCAGCAGTTTATTTTGGCCAAAGGTGATGTTCACATCTCTTGATTCGTACTAATTAATATTCTTTGTGCTGACGATTTTTATTCCAGTGACGCGGAATAATCCTAACTGTTATCGACTTCAAAATTGCTAGCTGCGTTGCCCGCCCGTCATATCGGGATCAACCCGAATCATCGAAACCCGAATCCCCGAAAACGCTGAAATGCCCAAAAATCCGATTCCCCGAAAACAGCAATGTACTATTTAAAAACGCTGAACTATCTCAAAACAGCGCGATTCATTCATCTATCGAGCTTCTGCGTGAATTCTTTTCATTGATCCAACTTCCATTTAAGCAGAATCCTTTTAATCAATCCAGCTTCGTTTTCGGGGATAGGGCGGAAATCAGTTTCGGGGATTCGGCGTTTCGCTACGCACCCGTCAAATCGACCCTCACAAAATAATATCCCATGTTCCATAGTGTGTTTATTTATCAACTAAGCACTCTTTGAAAATTTTATAAATAATTAATAATGCAATATTTTGTTTGTCTGAATTTAGTAAATGATGTCGGAGGAGGGGGTCCCCAACGTCGCAACAACTGATCGATCGGTACTCGAAGGAAAAGCCGACATCCTCCTTCCACCAAACGTCTTCTACAATCCGGTTCAAGAGTTCAACCGCGACCTGACGATCGCCGTAATATCGCAGCTATCGATCGAACGATGGAACAGCAAGAAGGACAGAGCTGAATCGAAACAACTTCTCATATCGGAAGAACCAACGACTTCAAACTCTGAACTTGCAAGCCAAGCTGAAGAACGCATGGACGAAATGGTGGAGAATTCAACCGAACGCGCTGCAGCCATGCCAGAAGTTCCCCCAGAGAACGTAACAGACGACATGAAGATCGAATCAGATTTAGACGCTCCTCCGGAGCCGGGCAAGCGGTGTGCCAATGGGATCCGCATCCTGGAAGGGCTTGCGGCGTCGGGACTCCGCTCTGTTCGATTCGCGCTGGAAGTTCCCGGGGTGAGAGAAGTTGTGGCGAACGACTTTGACAGGGTCGCCTATGACTACATAAAACGAAACGCACAGAGGAACAACGTCGAGGGCGTTCTAACACCGAGCTATGCGGACGCCTCTATGATCATGTACGGAAGCAGGCGGGCCTCAGACCGGTTTGACGTGGTGGATCTGGACCCTTACGGTTCCCCGGCGGTATTCCTAGACGCAGCCGTGCAGTGCGTCAATGACGGCGGGCTGCTGTGCGTCACATGCACGGACATGGCGGTACTTTGTGGTAACGCTACTGAGACGTGCCACGCGAAATACGGGTCTACATCGCTCCGGACCCGCTTCTGCCACGAAATGGCTGTGCGAATACTCCTCAGGAGTATTGAGTCCCACGCAAACCGGTACTCGCGGTTCATCGCTCCGCTCCTCTCTCTCAGTATCGATTTCTACTGCCGAGTGTTTGTGAGGGTCTATACAGGGCAGAAGAAGGTTAAGGACTCGGCGACCAAGCTCTCCACGGTGTACCACTGCAACGGGTGCGGGTCTTATGCTCTCCAGTCTCTCGTTGGTAAGACCGGCGCACGCAACGACTGTTTTCGGTATGCAGTGTCCACCGGGCCCCCGGTCGGGCCGCGGTGCGCGCACTGTAATGGGAGATTCAACGTTGCTGGGCCCATATGGTCCGCGCCGATTCACGATAGGGACTTTGTCGAGAGGGTGATTGCTGGGGCCGACAGTGAGGGGCGTCCGCTTGGCACGAGGCAGAGGATCCTTGGGATGCTGAATGTTGTATGCGAAGAGCTGGAGGATGTTCCGCTCTACTATGATGTCGATCATCTTTGTAAGGTTCTGCACTGTACCGCAATTGGGTTCCTTCCCATGAGGTGTGTGTTTACCAAGTTTTAGTTGCCACATATTGTATTGAAGTATTTGTAGAGCGCCTCTAGTAGGGTGAACCGTTCAGAGGCGCTGCCAGCGCGCAAGGCCTCGCGAGAAGAAGTAGTTTTTGAGGAAAGAGAATGAGAGATGGAATTTTCGAGTGAACAGATGTAGAAAGCGCATTCCTCAGAGATGGACCAAATGAGGCAAAGAATCGAGACTTAGCCGTAACTGTTTTAGTACGAGGAACCAAGGGATCAAGTCTATTGGGCGAGCGAAATGGACGGAAGAAGGAGGCAGACTGAGGCCAAAGTATTACGTTGACCTGTATTACGACGTATCTTTTAAATGCAATTGGAGTTTATGCCGTTCTCCTAGTGCTTTATGGTTTGGACTGGCACTGCCTGAGCATAGGCTTTGACTGTGTTTTGTTAGGTTAAGTTCGGTTGAACTTGTTAATATTATGTCTGCTGACTTCTCTGATTTGTCGGATTTCGTGGTTTGATTGCGACTGACTGATTAAGATAAATCATTTCATTTGATTGGAAGGGCTCATTATCATATCAGATTTTATCAGCCAGCAATCTATTGATTATGTATAAAATGAACTAATTTCTGCACATGGTAATAGATTTATTAATATATTGCCTATATATATATATATATATATTAATATATTTCCAATTCGTTTTTATTGCAGGTCTGCCCTGTTGCACAGAGGCTTCGAAGTGTCGCTCTCTCACGCGAGTAAGAAGTCACTGAAGACAAATGCACCGTCGGAATTCGTCTGGGTGAGTCCCGGACTCTTTTTTGACACCAGCTTTTGGTTTTTTTGTTTTGTCTTGTGTGTGTGCCCACCACTGGCGACTCTTTTCAGCTTACAGTGCACAGTTTTGCTAACAGACATATATTATTACTTGTTCACTATGACATTTAACATCACTTAGGGCAGTCCAGAGAGCGCCTATGAGTAGATATTTTGAAGGGTATAAATGCTAAATTACATTACATATTTATTTATTTATTAACGAGATCAATGCATTTTGCGATTGTCGCTTTCAATTAAAATAAAGTAATATATTTTAATCTCTTTGTTAACGGGCAGATTTTCTTTCCAGGACATCCTGCGCTGTTGGGTGCGAAAGTACCCTGTCAGCTCGGACCGCCTCCAGAAGGGTTCCGTGGCAGAGAGCATCCTCTCCAAGGAGCCTTCCTTCGACGCGGACTTTTCCACCCATCCGGAGGCGAATCCGGAGTCCCGGAAGAAGGGCCTTGTCAGGTGGCAGCTCAACCCAGAGAGGGACTGGGGGCCGAAGCCCAGGGCAGCACGGAGCAGGGAGGCGGTTGAAGGGCGGAAGCAGGCGCAGGATGCAAAATGTCGGGAGATGAAGGCCAAACGCAGGGCAGAAAATGAGGCAAGGCAGGTTTGGGTGTCTGTGAGGTGTTAATGTTATGTAAATTTATGACAATATATTCATTCTTCTATAGAATTATGCAACAGATGCAAATATAGTCATTCATTTAAACATTTATATACATTAATTCATTCATTTAAAGAGCTTTCAATTATTGATTGATAAATTAAATCGTTGGGCATCTGCTTAATATTATTCGATTAAAATGGGTGAAATTCTAGTGGTGGCAAACCAGAATGTATTGAGGGTGTGTGTAGAAGTAGAATGGATTGAATGTCCATGTAGAAGTGGTATGTATTGAGGATGTATGTAGCACTAGTGTTTGTTGAAAATGCATAAACTAAAGGAGACAGGGCTAACTAACTGGTAATGGCCAGATGTAAGGGTGATAACAATATATTTATTGCCATTAAAAATAAGCATTTTATCAATAATATTAATAATTAATGATTATTCAATTAAAATCCTATTTTAATTATTGGTATTCAGCAAGTGCAATTAAAATCATAAGCTTTTAATTGATCAATTAGTAATTGAAAGATTTTGTTTTGCATAATATTAATATTGAATAATTAGTATGAAATGATTAATATTATGTTGCCAACTTCTGCCCAATACTGCTTTTAGCTATTGAAAGATATTCCCTCATTTCAATTTAACAGAGGGTGCTTCTCCTTCTGCCCATAATTTTACAACTCTTTTCCTGCACGGCTTTTAGCACTGAGTGCGCCTCTGATTAGGTTGTACTGGGAGACAATACAAGTCATTTTATTCTATATTCGGTTGATATTGCAACACAATAGTAGTCATTTTTATAACAGAGATCATCACTATACCCATCCTCATTTATTCATGCTTGGGACTGGCACTCTCAGAGTGCAAACAGTGGCAGAGTTTGTTGTGACATATTCGTTACTAGCGACATATAGGCCAGTAGATATTTTGAAGGGGTGCTATATACATGTAAATGTGCCACTACATTACATTATTTTTGGTTAACTAAACAAATTTAATTACAATATTGGAAATTCCTTCTTCAGGAGGACCTACGATCAACCATGAAATCGAACACATGTAAGAGATTCAGGAAAGGGATGTGCACCTTGGGGTCAACCTGTCGCTACTCACACACAGAGAAGTCGGAGAATCTGGAGAAGTCGGCGAGTAATCCTTCGGAAACTTCTCCATGCGACATTACCTTGTTAGAGATGGACAAGGCTTCGAATGGCGACTGAATTTTCTTAATGTTGCTTGGAAATTCAAGACTAAGTGGTTTTCCAGTTGAATGTGAAAACCCGGGTTGACTAGACTGGGAAAACCCACAATTGGGGAAAACCCAGGGTGACTAGACTAAGGGAACGAACAATTTGAACTCCAGAACTCTCAGTCAAACCAGTATTTTAAGCACCAGACTATTGCTACTATGTAAACCAATAAATATATAGTCACCCTAACATTATTTGTCTATAAAGCTGCTTTAAAATAATGTGGTTTCCAGAGAGTTCCTGGTCCATTTTGTGGTTCCACGTGCTCACACTGCCACCAGACAGAATAGAGCTTTCTCAATTGTTGGTCCCAGTGTTTAGCCTCACATCTGACCTGCGTTCTCTCCCGCAGGACCCGTCGCGTTCTTTCCATAGACTTCTCTAGACTTTTCTCTTTGACAGGGCCTGGGTCGGCAGCACCTCTGAATAGTTATCTCGAAGAGGCGCTATATAAATTGCATTGATTGATATTTCAAAACCTGCTAGCACAACTGAATGAATTTCTGGACTTGAAAAGTTAATGAACATATTCTTATCGGTACAAATCCTCGGGATTTAAAAGTTTCGTCATTACTGGCATGTTTGGGCAGATGCGAATCGAATTGATAATTATAATATTAATTACTATTATTATTAACTTATTATATCGTACATGGCTCTAAATGGACGCCAGGACATTATTGAATAGATTAGCTTGATACAATTGAATAAAAATTATAATACACAATATTTAATATTTATGGAAAAATAAGAGAATATTAACAGGAAACAAACAAGGAATCTGTAATTATATACTAGGCATCAACATAATCAAGCTACAAATCGATAGTACTGGGCAATTCAATCAATGCAGCTTGATATAGTGCCTATTTAAGAAATCTCAGAGGCACTGTCGGTTGAACCTCAGCCAGAGGAGAAAGATTTCATAGTAGAGTTGGGGGAAAGAGTTCCTTGGCTGAAGCCGAAGATCTAGGTCCTTAGAACTCACTGAGTGAAAGTACTTGTTCAAAGCCCATATACATTAACCAATACACGTTACAAGGTGACCATTCTTCTAACCAGTTGGCTACATCACCAGTTTCAAATGGTGGAACACGTAAGCACTAGTGGTATTCCCGATGCCATTAAGTGGTATGTGAAAAAATTCAAATAAAAAATTCTGTAAGCTTGTGCCAATTCTTCTTTATCAGCTATTGTATCCATGTTTAACTCTAACAGTTGACTAATTAGATACTAATCAAATTCTAAGATTGTAATCATTAATAATTAATAGTTACTGATAAACAGCAACCACAAATGCCTTCACAATTGATTCAGCCTATAATTAAATTGAAATTTACACAGACAACTATTAGACATCATCTCAAAACAAGTTCAAATTTGTCATCAATCACTTACAAATGATCCTTCCCAAACCCTGTAAGAGAACTTACAATGTTATTTTTGATCTGCCTTTTACCGGTAGTATGCCGACATTCAATTTTTTTAAACGGTGGTAAAAAAGGCTGAAAGCTGCTGAGCCACCTGGTGTGAAAAGTATTACATCACATAGAAAACGTCAAAAAATATTCCTAGATTTCTGCCAAGCCTTTGATTCGGTATCTTGGCAGTCAACTTCATCACCACCATTTCTCGTACTTGATCTGCTCGGGTGACACGCCAAGATCGAGGAGGACTCGATCCACGTCGTCGATCATTGAACTCGGACCGCAGACGTAGCAGTCTACATTTTTTAAGTCAGTGAAATCCGTCGAGAGAATGGCTGACAGCGTGTCACGGTCTATTCGATGATTTGCTAAAGAAATTAAGACACCCAATGAAATAAGGTCATCTTACTCAAATATAATTATTATCATTTATTTAGCTCCACTATCTAACGACAAACCATCAATCGATGGTGATGAGCAATTGTGAGTTAAATAAATAATAATTACACTCTGTTGTTAATTGTTGTGACACTACTTGTTAAAATGACTTTTAATATCATAAGAGGCCAGTGCAGAGAGCACCTCTGAATAGTTATTCAGTGAAATACACTGTATAAATCTAGAAATACAATACAATTATTAGATGCCAGTATCTATTGAATAGGCATCAAATTAAACAATTATTTTATCAATTACTGATCCTAAGTAGTTGTGAGTGAATGACTTGCTCAAGGTCCCTACACAGTAACTGTCTCAGAGGAGGATCGAACTCATGTACTCTAAGCGCTACAATGTGACCGCAATAAGAATAATTTGTATATGGTAAAGTGTTGGGAGAGAAGAAGCATGCTAAAAGATGAGCAGTCCCACAAGTTAGTGAGCTATAAAAAACATAGGTATTAAGTTTAGCAACCTCGTTTTCTTGGCCTCAGCGTATGACTGCAGGTCGCCAGTCCTTCAGTTTAGCCCGAGAGGTGGCTGTGGGTTTGGAGTTTTAGCGACTTAATTTCTTAACCTATACATAGAAGGGCCATCTCATCTTCCCACTGACAGTGTACGGTCTGTGTACTCATCATGGCTAGGTTGGCTACGGGCGCAAGTGTAGCAGAAATCTCGAGATTTTAACCCTGACCTCGCAATTGGCAGTCCAGCAAGCTACGCTAACTGCTGGATTACATCCTTAGAACTCACTGAAGATGTCAGCTCCCGTCAATTCATCCAATAGCTTTTCTTCGTGATGTGTGATGAAGAATTTCGCACTCATCGTATCGTTTTCTGCGACAATTTTACGAATTACATCCTGAAAAGAATTATTCATAGGAAAGTGATATTGTTGCCCATATATGCAAATTATTCAGTAGGAATTTAATGGTGACATGCAAACGACCAAATTAATTATTCAACAGTATATAACTTTACATGCGATCCAGGCAACGAATTGTTCAGTTTGATATTTTAACCTCCAGATGCAAATGGAGTGATGATATTATTCATAAGGTAGTTTTATCAGCAGATGCTAATGAGTTAATGAATTATTCGTGAGTATAAATCCAATAAGTAGCTGCAAGTGAATTATTCATGAGTCAATGTAATCTGCAGCTGCAATGAGGCACTGAATTATTTATGAGGCAATTCAATCATCAAAGCAAATGAGCTAATGAATTATTCATGAGGCATTTACCTTAAACACAAGTTCTGCATCTGACCGCGCACTATATGCCAGCACCAGTCGACCAGGAAGGGCATGACCTTCTGTGACCTTAAGGTCGGCCACATGTCGCATGATGGAGACAAGGGGGTTGATGCCAACACCCCCAGCGACGAGAAGAAGGTCGCGACAGCGATCGGCAGGCGGTGGGGTGTAACAAAAGTCACCACCCGCGACCAGACCAACCTTTGACCCGACCTGACACTGAAAAGAAATGAGATCACGTGTAGAATGTTAAACACTCTAACCAAAATATAAAACATCTACAATATTAATACTAATAGTAAATCCATTAATAATAATAAATCTATCAAAAATCATAATAATAAATCCCTTAATAATCATAATAATAATAACAACAACAGATCAAATAATAAAAATAATAATAAATCCTTTAATAATAAAAAAAGTAAATCCATTAGTAATATCAAGAATAAATCCACTAATAATAATAATAACATAAATCCACTAATAAATCAATGCTACAACCCAGTCATTTTTAAGGGCACATTTCCTTAACCCCAGAAGATGATGACTTCTCCAAATTAATTGTCTCTGAGTCCCTAGGGAACGAAATACCTCAGGGCAAAAAAATAAATAAATTCATCAACAATAATAAATCGGTTAACCTTCTCGTGGACCCATTTTGTCGGAGGAAATTCGCTGAACTTGATGGCCAGTTCGATTTCATTTGACTCTTGGAAGAGCTTTGGCGATGAGCAGATGGAGTAACCAGCCACTTCCGAGATATTTGGAACAAGGAAGTCGACCCTATGAAGGAATACACAGAAAGAGATTAGTTGCAGTTGAATGACACTGTGTGATAACAAAGATCATTCGAGACGCCCTCCTCCTTTATCCAGGCTTGGGACTAGCACTGCCAGAGTGCAAACAGCGGCAGAGTGGTTAGAGGAAGGGTGAAAATAAAGAGCAAATTGCCCACAAAGAACTCTACTCGTAAGTATAAATGCATAAATAAGGACATGAAAACACGCATAATGTTTTCCTAAGGTATGATGGAGCACATATATACATGTATATATATATATATATATTTATATATATATATCAATATATACACATATATATTATGATTATATAATTGGTCTGAATAAATGAAAGAATCAATGGACAAATATTCAAATCAAGGAAGGAAGGAATGAGTCAAGGAATTGAGTAAGGAGTAAATCAATAAAGAAGGCCTCAATGAATGAAGAAATAAGCATAAATGAATAAAAAAATTAATGAAGAAATTAATTAATAAAAGAATAACGGAATAAATGAAATGATTGAAGGAACAAACAAATTAAATGAATTTAAGCATGAACGAATGAATGAGCGATCATTGCTGACCCTACCATTGGCCGGGTTTAAACGTGAATTCTTTGCTTGCGATGAACATCCTAAGACCTCGGACCGTCGGAGAGAGATCGCACACCATTCGAACCGTTCCCTCAACGACATTCATTGTGCGCTGTCGAATTGAAAGCAAACATCATTCTAGAAATTCCCTCAGTAAAACTTCGACAGTTCAAAAATAATAATAATAATCTTCGTTTAATTTAAAACTGACAAGCTGCAGTATGACTACAAGCTATTGAAGGAGTCGAATTTAACTGTCGGCAGCAATGCAAGGTGCCCAATACTTCATACTTCTAATTTAACCAATGCTGCCGCCATCTAGAGTAAGAAGGACTAGTCAACATTACGGAGGATACGGATAATATCAAACTCGATTCCTCAGCTCTGCGCCCAAGTGTCTTACCTCTGTACTCAAGAAACATTCTAGTGTGTATCACTGTCTCTTTAGATCTCTTTCCTCAGAGATATTTAAAAAATCCAGATACATAAATGCAGACAAAGGCATACACTTTGAATCAAAGATGTTTATTTGGTGATCGTCACATGCTAATATTACTTTACAAGTACAAACAGTGGAGTGATTAGCTCTTTAGAAGCTAGAGATTACTCCAGAGAGGTAGTAGTGTTATTACAAGTATACATACAGACTTTGACACATGCATAATTTCATAGTCAATAAAATGCACTGGCTTCCTATACCAGCTTGGATCGAGTTCAAAGTTCATGCCATGGTGATCAGATACGAACAGGGTACTGCCCTGAAATATGACAGGGATCAAATTCTCTCCACACTTTCTGCAATCACCAATGGACTACCCTACCCTCATACTACGTGCTACCATTCATCCTAACTAGGTTGCGAAGGAGAGGTCATACCCGCTGTTCGATTCCTTTATCGAGAACTGCTGTGCGGGAGAATGGCGCTGGGCGATCGCAGAAGCTCTGGCGACAAATGTATACGCTGCTGGCCTTAAATCTACTAAAACACATTGAAACACAAAAGAAAAATTTGAGCACGTTACATCGAAAACATTCGAAGAATTATATTCAAGAACCCACACGATTTAAAAGAATTTAATGTAATTCGACACAACAAACCTGCTTATTGTTTTACGCAGAGGCTTCAAACTGAGCTGTAAAGTTAACAAACCTTCGGGTAGCACCGAAAAAAGTTTTCCATATATGCATTTATGCTTTTACTGAAATAATACATATAACACAAAATCTGGATTGCAACTATGAAATTCGTAGAATCACGTGGAAAAACAATTTGTTTTGGATAAATCTAAAAATGGCGACCAATGTCAATGTCATATGCACTAGTCGTGATACTGATAAATTATTCAGCTTGACAGACATTGTATTGATATTGCCTTACGACTGATAGATTCTTCGTATAGTAACTCTAATAATAATTATTCTGGCAGCAAAGCAAATTTTGACAAATTGGAATGATGCACATAAGATTTTAAAATATGATGATGTTGCGAGGATATTTGAGGTAATCGTCAAAATAGTATAGAATGTTCGACGACATGGACTTAATATAAATCGGATTTTCGGGAGGTAGAGTGTTTATTTGTTTTATAGTGTGCTTTCGCAAATCGCAAGTCTTAAAAATCTTCATTCATTCATTCTGATAATTTATATAGCGCCCATTAATTCAACTCTAAACCATCCACCTTAGCGACCTTACTGCTTAGCCGTCTGCAGGCTGTCTGTCTGACTCTCTCGATCTTGATCAGCTGCTTATCGATTTTGTCTTTATTAAGCGTCTGTGAATAAGCTTTTAACACGAATTCGCCTTTGGTGTTTTGTAAAAATATGAAGAATCTATTCGAGAACAATCACAGGATTCCCAGCCCAGTCACGATTAAGAAAAAAATTATTATTAAACCCAGTTGTGTCGAACAGAAGCAATCCAACGTTATGCCCCGCTAAGGCAACATTTGCAGATTCACGGCAACTGAATCTCCTGGTTTCATTATCGTTCAAAAACAGACGCACGTGCCTCGTTTTTGACTTCTGATCTTTAACCTTTGAAACTCAGTCGTAATTAAAGTTTAGAACGTGAAGATATTATCTAAAGAATGCAGATGTTACCAGAAAGTGCTTTGCAGTTTGAGCAGACTGATTTAAATACGCATGTAATTACACTTCAACCTATTACCTTCCAATTATCAGCCAAAACGACATTTGTCTTAGTAGCTACTCATCTCCACTACAATCGAACTCTGACTACACTTTGGACAACCCCTCTGATTCGACGTAATGCTGGTGCCCTGCGCTTGGCTATCGAATGGCGCTTTAGAAGTTTGGAGATTGCGATTGCAGTAATTAAGTCTTTTAAAATTCTTGTCAACATACTTAGACCTGCATCGAACAAAACCTACGACAATTTCTTCCCCGCTACTCAATCTAATTCCACGAACACCATCTAGCGGAATTAGACTGATTCAACCGTTACCAATAATAAAAATACACAATACAACTAGGCATTCATAACGCGCTTGGACAAGACAAGTCTTACACAAAAGCGCACTGTGCTGCATTCATAGTCATAGATCAGGGAGAATAAGTAGGTCTTCAGTTTTGTCTTGAATAATGTAACGGATGTGGCTTGACGTACTGTATAATTGGGAGACTATTCCATTCTGTGCACGGTTCCCAAACTTCTTGTTGGTGCGAGCTAGGTATGATAAAGTCCCCTCGCGTAGACGAACGGAGTCCTCTTGAGATAGTCTCAGGTAGAGCAGATTGATACCAGCGAGTATCTAGTCTGTTTTCCTGTCAGTTCCTGCTCTTCACGCCAGAGTTATCAACTCCATCGCACACTATCCCAATTCGAAACTAGACAACAAATACGATTACTTACTTATTTATTCCTACCATCCGCGCAGATACATGGTAAAACCTCAAAGCTGGACATCCTCCTGCGAACACGAGCAGCAACCATCTGGTGGTTTATATAATCCGTGGCACCGCCTCTCATTGAAAGTGGTCTAGACCGACATTTTTACCGCCAGCTTCCCAGGTTACGAAACAAATTTCATCTGTAACATCTGTTCGTCAGAATGAGCGGCCAAGAACCATCAACGGGCGACGAAAGGCCGAATTTTTCGGGCAAATACACACTCGCCCGAAACGAAAACTTCGAAAGCTTTCTCGAAGCGAACGGTACAGTATTTATTTTCCGAACTTAAGTTTGTTTTTGACGCGTGCGAAGCCGACGTTAAATAAATAAGAAACTGGGTCAAGAAATATTTTTTGTGCCATAATTATATTTGGTGGAATTCGCTAGCAAAGTGAGCATGTTTAGTTGCGTTTAGTGATGAATTTGAAGTTGCTGAGTGAGAATGGAGAGTTTGAAAGGGGCTTGTGAGAATTGACCGAGGTAAGAATAAGAATTGGACCCGCGACCCAGTTCAACGCAGAACCTGACCCTATTTTTGATGCCGAACCTGACCTAGAAATAGTGAAAGCGTGTTTTGTGCTTAATCTGTGCATAATTCTAGTAATATTGGTAGTAAAATAATCAATTATCTGAATCCGCAAAAGATCGAATTTAAGTTATAGCCAAGCTATTTATAATAACTGTAATAGACCTCCTCTGATACGGTTCTTGTAGGGGCCTATAGGGACCACGAGCAAGAATAATTAAAAATGAATTATAATAATAGCAATAATGACAATCATAATGATGATATTAGTGAAAAGATACATACATATCTTATAAATAAGTAGATATCTTTAAGAGACGCAATATAAATGCTTCATTACATATTAATCGAGAAAGAGTAGCCAAGGTTAGTATAAGTAAGCTATTTAGCTTTTCCTGGGTTCTATTGCACGGAACTTAGGGATTCATTCATTTCATTCATTCATTCTGAGTATTTATATAGTGCCTCTTCAAGAAACCTACTCAGAAGCGCTCCCAACCCAGCCACGACAAAGAAAGAAGTCTTGAGGGATTGGTGAAAACTTGACAGTTGGGCTCGAGCAATGAGCGGAGCTCAAATGGGAGATCGTTCCATAATGAAGGGCCCACAACTGAGAAAGCATGGCACAGCCTAATAGCCAAGTGAGTACGTGGAGCCAGAAGCTCGCCCTACGTCGCAGAGCGAAGCACCCGACATGCTGCAACGTCAGACGTTGGGTGGCAAAGATCACGTAAGTGAAATGGAGCACAACCAAGAATGCAATGTGAAACAAGAACAGCAATGCGGTATGAAATTCACTGTGACACTGGTAGCCAATGCGAAACATCATGCATGTATGCAAAAACGGGAGAATTTAGGAAACCACCCAATAAGCCTAGCAGCCCAGCACAGAACCCGATCCAACCACCCCAGAACCACAACTGTAATACTTGTATTGTGAAATTAACAACAGCAATTAATGATGATGATGATGATGATGATAAAGGTGACGATGATTTTGTTGTAGGTGCCAACTGGATGATTCGGAAGCTGGCATCGAGTGCATCTCCCAACCTGGAGATAACGCAGGATGGGGATAAGTTCAACGTGAAACTACAGAGCATGTTCCACAGCAAGGACCAATTGTTCCAGATCGGAGAGACTTTTGAGGAGGCTCAGCAGAACGGAGTTGTCATGAAAGTCAGTCCATGATGATAATGTAATTTAATGTAACATTTATGTAGCACCCTTTCAAGATGTCTATTCTCTGTTATAGCCTAGATGATGTCTCTATTAATGTAATGTAATGCTGTTTAACATTTATATAGCACCTCTTCAAGATATCTACTTAGATATCTACTACCTCTGCGCTGTCCTAAATGATGTTAAATGTCATTGCTGTCAAGTATTTGACATCAGTTAGCTAAACAGTGCACAGTAGGCCGAAAGAGTCACCAGTGGTGGGCCCACGCACAAGCATGGAAGCGACCAACAGATTCCAGCCGTCAGATGGCTGCGATGTTCTGATAATGATAACGATACCTGTGATGCTAATGTAGTCTTAACCATAGTCTAACCATTAACAGTGAGTTTTCTCCTATTGTGGAGTCCTGTCAATTTTTATCTAGATTTTCTCTGGGTTTTTTGTGTGTAGGTTATCAATAAAAACCTTTGGCTTTGGTTATTGTTGTAATGATGGTTGTAGCATTGATAATAATAATAATAATTATGAGAAAAAGACCAACTGCAGACAAGTTAGCTATGATTTTATATTGTGCAATGAGTCATACTGTCTTAATAATGGGAATTTACGCTGTTGTGTGTTACACTATGACGTTACGCTGCATAACAAGCAAAGTGATTTTACATTGTATTGTGTTATGCTGTAACTTTACACAGGGTAGCGAGCAGTGTGATTTGACTGTAGTAGGTTACACCATAACTTTACATTGGGTAGCAAACAATATGATTTTGCGCTCTAATGTGTTATGCTGTTACTTTACACTGTGTATTTTGTCCATAGGTGACTCCAGAGTGGGATGGGAAGAGACTGGTGTTGAACTACGTACCAAAGGACGAGACCCAGCTCGGGAAGCCTCAGAAGCACACAAGGGAACTGCAGGGGGACGAACTGGTCCTGGTAGGTGTTTCATGATTGTCTGACAGTTATAAGGATCTTATACAGAATGGCCATAAATGAATGTGTACGTAATAATTACGACTGATGAGGATGATTATGATGATAGTGATGTCATAATCATGATATTTACCATAATGATAAAAACGACAACATTGACAATAATAATAATAATAATAATAATAAAATAATAGTAATAAAAATACTGGTAATAAAAATGATAATAATAATGGTATTTATAATGGCAATAATGATGATAACAATAATGTAAAATAATAATGATAATTAATTAATTAATTATGATAGAATATGTCTCTATTCTTCTTCCAATCTTCTTCTTGTATTCCTTTCTTCCAGACGCTGGAAGTGGAAAATGTCGTCGCAAAGCGTATTTTCAAGAAAAGCGTTGTCTCGTGATGACGAACTCTCTTCTTTCTCCATCCACCGTTCCTTGTTCAATCGCTAGAGTTGCTTTTCGGATGATTGTGTCGCAGAAAAAGACACTTTTATCCCAATATTAGATGTTTGTTTGTTTTGTCCTTGCATTTGCTTTTGCTTCTGTTGCTTTGTCTGATTTGTTATCTGAGATATTATTTTTGGTTAATGTTTGGGTGGGTTGGTTTGATGTATGGGTGGGCTTGGTGATGGGTTGGTAGTGGTGGATGGGGTTATGGTTGTGGGTGGGTGTAGTAGCGGCGCTGCATAGACGCAAAATACGCAATTGCGCCCCAAAAAAAGATTAAAAACTCACAAAAATATTTTAACAACAATCTTTAACGGATTAAAATAAATTTAAATATTATACCAAATAATTTGTAAATGAAATGAAATTTGCAACTTTGTAAGAACATACTTACTTAGTACTTAAGTTACGGTGTATTGATGTTTTCGAGACTCAAGATAGCTAATATATAGGCCTATTACCCGCTTTCCATAGCGGACGATAATTGAACATTTTCTGTTTAAAAACGATCTGTTTTCATTTTTGCTTTTAGATTACAGTTTAAAATTGCATACCAAATTTTCAAGGCCAGCACTAGGTGGGTGGGTTGATGTATGGGTGGATTTGTGGATGGGTTAGTATTGGTGGATGGGGTTAAGGTTGGTTGTGTTATGTTGGATTTGTGGACGAATTAGTATGGATGGCAGTGTTCCCCTAGGGTGTGCACACAGGTTGTGGAGCCAGCGCACACAAGAATTTAGTGTGTGCACACCAATTCTATTAAAAAAAGAAAATATTGAGATGAACTGTAAACCAATATATATATAATTTAGCTATAATATGATATGTGCATTAGCTGCTGTAAACACATTTTAGACAAGGGACTTTTATTAGGTTATCAGAACTTGTCACCATGGCCCATAATGGTGACGAGTAGAAATTGTCTTGGTTTAACTATAATCGCATTCAGCTCAGACCTGCGCACAGAAGTGTGAACAGTTTTCAAAATGTTGCTCACACAAAATTTCTTGCACTCACTGTCTCGAAAAATTAGAGGGAACATTAACGGGTGGGTGGGAGATTGGGTGGATGTTGGGTGGGTGGACGGATGCTTTGATTGGCGAATATTGGTTGTATGGGATTGTTGGTAGTTAGATATATTAATGTTTTGAGTGGATAGATGGACCTGTGTGTAGGTAACCAAGCATGCAATTGAGTGGCTGAATTGATTTATTAGTAGATTTGTTTAATAAAGATTGTATGGATGGATGGATTATTGAACATCTGTATGGGAGTGGATACTTAGTTTTGTAAAAGTTCTTGGACATTTATTAGTTTTTGCATCGTTGTATTAATATCAAAACATCTTTTGCTATTTTGTAGCAGCAGTAGAGGTTGACTTTGCTCTAACGGATGATATAAATAGTAAGAAAAATACTTGTAAGAATAAAAGAATTATGTTTTGAATGATTATAATAAATTGTGATAATTAAGTAATAATTAAATTTTAATAGTAAAAAATATTCTGGACACAATCAATTAAGTGTTATGATGATGATAATAATAGTAGTTGTTGTAGTGGTTGTAATGATAATAAGAATAATAGTGCAATTATTTTGTGATTGAAATTCTGTCATTTTCACATGTAACATTTTTAAATGACTTAAACGTAATGACGTAATTGGATTAATGGCAATGACTTAATAGGACATAATTATAATGACTTAATTGTTTACAGGATAACTGTATTGATGTAACTCTTTAATTTTGCTCGTTAAATAAACTATTGAAGATTATTGACTGCTGTTCCCTAGTATTAGTTCCAGAATAGATTCTGATACCAGTTCCCTAATATTTACCTATCTAACCGATAAGAAGGAGAATTAAACGACCAAGTAACAAATATTTTTTTTTGATTTCAAACTCACAAGCCGCAGTTTGATTATTAAAAGACATCGTGAACGAATGATGACTAAGTTATTACAAAAGTCGTATTTAACCGCTCTCATTACGTCTCACATCCGATTTCACCAACGCCGCCTAGCGTAACAAAGGACTAGTCAACCTCTCTAATCGATTATTTGAAATACCATTTGATAAGAATTAGCAAGATCTTGTAGCTAAATCAATTTGAATTGGCTGTTTGTCTTATCGATTATTTGCTAATCTCCGATTCAGGAAATTGTAAGAAAACACGACATACGAACAAGACAGAAATAAACA
>OY365813.1:25433542-25500225 GCA_959347315.1 Bimastos eiseni | reverse complement strand
AAATAAAAGGAGATTTGGAATTCTACGGAGTAAATAATATAGCTAATTAGGACGTCAATGACATAGGATCAACGTTATTTTATACATCATTGTATGCTATATAAGCTTAGGCCTACATTTGAAAATGAGGTGTGTTCGTATACTTATTGTAAACCTAAGTCCATGATATTTTGTATGGCCAACTTGATAATGTTATATATTACACATGTATCTGAAAATTAAGCAATGAACGATTGTTTATTATCCATGTATATAAAAAGGCCTATATCAGTTTAGTCTAGATTTATTTGCGTTAAGCTGGTACGCATATCATCCTTGTCATGGATGCGTCATTAAATAAATTTATATCAGTCAGTCAGCTTTAAGCTGGTAACAGATGCCTTGCAAACATCTTGAATGTCGATCGATAGGCCTATGCCCAATAGCCCAGTCATCTAGTCACCCTATACGCAATGTGACCGAAGGAAGAAGAAGCACAAGATCAGTCCTTTAAGCACCCATTTTATACTCGTTTGTGTCATATGTATATATATATATATATATATATATATATATTCTTCCCTTATATATATATATATAAGGGAAGAAGAGAGGAAATCTTTTGATCTTCCCACTGTTTGGACTTTGACAGTGTCAGTCCCATGCCTGAGTAAAAGAGGAGCGCGATGGCAATAATCCTTGTTATCACACAGTGTCGTTAAACTGCAATAATGATAACAACAACGACGACAACGACGACGACACAACGACGACGACGACAACGACAACAACAACAATAATAATAGTAATAATAATAATAATAATAATAATAATAGTAATAATTATTATTATTATTATTATAATAATGATAATGATAATAATAGTAACAGAAGAATTTCCTATCCTTTAGCAATATCTGATTGGCTGTGTGTTTCTATGGCAACAGGGCTGGGCTGGTGTGCACGCAAGGTGGCAATGGCCGTCACACACGACCTGTCAATCATCCAAGACCGGAGAGAAAATGACAATAAAACAGGATGGAAGAGAGACGACCTTCACTGTTAGGAGAGGATTTCGAGGATAAACAGAATGGCCACACGATGAAGGTCAAAGGCCAGGCACCCCTAGAAGATAGGAAGGGGTGAATGGATGGACGGACGGATGGTTGGATGAATGGATTGATGGGGAGGGCTCGTAGTGGACGGAATGATTGAGTTGTATTAATTACAAAAATTATTATCACTATATAATTATCATAGCAACAACTATGCAGCAGCAACTACTACAGCTACCACTCGTTAACATAACTACGTATACTCCTCTGTAACTACAACTACTACTGCTACTGCCACTGCTGCAAATGTTATTATTATTATTATTATTATTATTATTATTATTAATTCTATTAAATAATAAGATGATAATGACAATGACAATGATAATACTAATGATATTAATCGAAAGGCGGAAAGGGAAAGATTGCAACCTGCTCTATGTGTTTTCACAGCAGACATCGCAACAACAATTAATATTATATATATGTATTTATAAACATATATACATATATATATATATATATATTTATTTATTTATTTATTTGTGATGTAGGTGACGCCACATTGGGATGGAGAAAAACTGGTGCTGGGCATGGAATCGAAGGAGGAGGGGAAAAGGAAAGACTGAGAAACAGACGAGAGAACTAAAAGAGGACGAACTCATTCTGGTAAAAAATAGTAATAGTAATAGTATTAATAATAATAATAATAATAATAATATTAATAATAATAATAATAATTAAAAACGTGTCAATATCATGCCAAGCAACCACATGGAAAGCAACCACATGGTGTCTACAAAACCATTATGTAAAACTTACTTTTTACATTTCATAATAATAATAATAATAATAATAATAATAATAATAATAATAATAATAAATATAATAATAATAATAAATATATATATATAGTAATAATAATAATAACTGTCATATATACTATAATAATAATTATAATAATAATAATATAAAGAGTAATAATAACAAATAATAATAATAAATAATAATAGTAATAATAATAATGATACTAATAATAACTTCCCGCCTTTCTGACTTCGGCCGCGGGCATTCTCCAGATCCAGTCCCTCATCCTAGAATCAGTACCGGTGAAATCGGACTCAGCATGCGACTCGGCGATGTCTACCTGGCTTCAACTTACCGAAGCCTTTGCCCCGACGACCACGCCAGACCATAAACAACCACACTTTGATAACAGCAACAGTAGCAGCATATAACTATAACTTAACACCATCGATCGGTTAATATGAGCTCATCGATGCATTGTCATCGAGTGTTTAGACACCTTGAAGTTTTTTCAAATGGTTGCTATAAATTAGACGCTACGTCAGTAAACAACATATCCTGCACATCCGCTCACTGTAAAAGAAAACTCTGAAAGTACTTGCATTGAGGCAGTGCCAGTCCCAAGCATGGATTAAGAATGAGGTCGACGATCGTGATCTTTGTCATCACGGTGCGGTTAAATTGCAGCAACCACGAGAACAACGAGACGACGCAGAAATGACTATATGAACGAATAAATAAATGTAGCTAGAATTGTACAATAAACTAGTTAATAATTTATTTAGCAATGTTGGAATAAATTGAGAGTTGTCTTTGGGTGGGAGAATACGGTTATGTTCCCTAGGTCACAATTGGTGAATATATGGAATGGAGAAGAGTAGTAGTAATAATTTTTTTAATAGTGATAGTAACAATTAGAATATTAAATAATCATAATTATGATAATATTAATGGTAAAACAAATACTACTAATAAAATATGCTGACGTAGTTGTACAATGCAACTGTTATTTTATATCGCCCTTCCTACAGTTTAGTTCGGGCATATGTGCACACACGCCCCGACGGCGCAACTGCAGTTGTCATGTAGAGCAATTGTGCGCGATGGACTTGCTTAAGGTCCCTACACAGAGGTGTCAGGAAAACTGCTCATCGTCGTCAACAACGACATCATCGTCATCTTATTTTTCTTTCAGACCTTGGAACTCGGTGATATCACGGCCAGGAGAATCTTCAAGAAGATTCCAGAGGCTAAGTAGGGGTCAACGTTCGCGCCTCTCTTGACTTGACCCAAATAGACACCGTCCTATATGACGACCGATGAAAAGCGGCGAAGGTGTCTGACTTTGCTTTCGCATGTGAACTAGACCAATGCAACGATTAGTAACATGCTGCTTTTTGAATAAGTAGATAGATCTATAGATATCAGTAGATATTATTTGCATATGCAAAATAGAATCCACATTTATAGTTATGTGCATATGAAAAGTCTTCTGCAAAGTACACTTTCAGTTGTGTTCTCCGCTTAAATGTCCGCATATGCAAATTAATTGAATACATAGATCCGATCACATATGCAAATTTCCTCTCATCATGCATATTAATTGCACAAATTAATTCAAATAGAGATGTAAATTTGTTGTTAATAACGCCTTATGCATATGTCAATTTATGCAGTTGTGTTTCCAAATTCTGGTTTCATTCTCTTTGCACAATTTGCCAATTAAAACACTGAGCCTATTGATTTTAATTGATGTTATTGCTACAGCCAAATGGAATAAATATTTGACCAGACTGAAAACAAGCATACACCGCCACTTTTTGAACTTTGACAGTGTGCCAGTCCCAAGCCTGGATAAAGGAGGAGGGCGACACTAGACCACCTTCGATATAGAACGGTGTCGTTAACACACGCGGTTCATTTCACACCACTTTTAAGTGCTACAAATTCATTACAAGTAACAGAAGCGAAGTAGTAAAGATTTCAACAATGCAAGTCCCAAGCCTAGATAAACGAGGAGGTCGACACTAGTGATCTTTGTCATCACACAATGTGGTTAAACTGCAACTAACCTAACCATTAATTAAATTCTTGTGCATAATGCTGTATGGCAACAAGATGACTCAACAGCGATGTCAGTCCAAAGCCTGGAGAAGAGACTTTGACTGGTCCCATAAAAACACTTTAAATCAGCTACAAGTCTCAGATGCTAGCGACTCTCTTTGTTTGGCAACGGCATGTGTAATATGGCAGGTTGACAGTACTCTACCCTCTCCCTCTCTCTCTCTCTCCCTCTCTGCCTGTCTGTCTGTCTGTCTCTGTCTGTCTGTCTGTCTGTCTCTCTCTCTCTCAATCTGACTCTCTCTCTGTGTCTCTCTCTGTCTCTGTCTGTCTGTCTGTCTGTCTCTCTCTCAATCTGACTCTCTCTCTCTCTGTGTCTCTCTGTGTCTCTGTCTGTCTGTCTGTCTGTCTGTCTGTCTCTCTCTCAATCTGACTCTCTCTCTCTGTGTCTCTCTCTGTCTCTGTCTGTCTGTCTGTCTGTCCGTCTCTCTCTCTCTCTCTCTCTCTCTCTCTCTCTCTCTCTCTTGCCGTCTGATCCTCACATCCACACCGCGTAGTTGTATAGTGGCAAAATCTAAGCGAAAATCTTGACACAAGCTTCATAATGACGTAGTCTTAGTAGCTTCACAATTAACTAGGCCTACATTTACACAACCATAGGCCTGTCGGTTTTTTGACTACCACGTACGCGAGTCAAACATTTCCCACTATCAGCTTTCAATTTCCTCTGCAAACAGGGTCAACAGCAGCAGATGTCCCTAAGAGCGACTAACGACCTGCGTTTCACAACACCCAATATTTCTGGACACCCTGTAGGTTAAGAAAAGAGCATCACGAACATAGGCCTACGTATGCCCGTCAACGCACACCCGCTTTAAGCGCTGCATTCACGGTATAATAAACAGTAGAAGACTAAAACTGCAATATCAACATAAGGTACTCATCTCAAACTGCTTGTAGTCCAGGAGTGCCAGTCTCTGACAGGGATAAAGGAGGAGGGCAACGCCAATGATCTCGTTATCACACAGTGTTGTTAAAATGAAACTACTACTAAAAGCAGGCCACCTTAAAAAGGAACACACGAACAATTATTAAGAACTGCTGAATATAATTGCACACCTCTTTTAAGTACTATGTTTTTATTATTAAACTGAGCAAAGAAAAGAACCGATACGGTCAAAAAAGAGCCTTCATGAACAAAAAAGGAAGCTATATGGCCACATGAATAAATGTTACATATGTAAGTTTGTACATTGTATGTATATATATATATTTATACAATATGTATGTTCATATATGTAGAAATAAAATATAATAATCATTTATATGTTATGAACTATCTACAACAACCATATGTCGAATATTGCTGTCTCAGCAACCACTGCCAACCATGTCATGCAAAAATGGGATCAATAACAACACAAATGGCAGAAAGAAAACAAAGATTAAAGAAAGAAAGACAACATTATGATAAAGGATTAAAACTATTACGAAATCGAACTGAAATGTAAAAAATTCTGAAGACGTCAACAGCCTGTGTTGCTATAAGATGTGGTCAAACTGTTGAAGAATGAATGTTTGTAAAGAGCTGTAAGTGCTGCATTATGCCAAGCAAATTTCTGTCGACTGCAATGGCCATTGTTGTCAAAAGAGGTCGTTAAACTGCTGAATCCGTGTAATGTGCCAAGAAAAATATTTATGTCGACAGAAACGGCCTCTGTTGTCATAAACAGTCGTTAAACCCTGGATCCATCCATTAAATGCTATGTTGACCCTATAATATCACCTTGCTAAATACGCAAGTAACTCGCCATCATACCGTGCTACCTTGTTAGGTAGCACGGTATGATGGCGAGTGTCCAGTCCTCTCCCTCATCTACCCATCGACAGCGTTGGTTAGTAAAAAAAATTCTCTAATCAAATTTCTGCCATCACGGGAATTTGAACCCCGACCTTTCCACGATATCAACTATACGTCAGTCTTGATCAGTTCAACTGATCAATTCTGTAGTTAATAATTTTCCAAAGTATACACAGAGCACAGGAAACCGGGTCAGGTTTATGCTGACCGAACTTTGAACTCTTTGTTTGTTCGGTGCATGCAAACTCTGCTTACCAACAACGTAGGTGCTCGTTGGTACCCAGCGTTCATAAAATCAGCGTCTGAAAGAAGACGTAATAAATATATTTTCCTATGCGCGTGTAGTCCTAGTTCCACTACATCAGATGCTACGACAACTTGGAGTACAGTAATCACTAATATTATTAATCATTATTGCAATTGCTACAACTACTACTACTACGACAATAGAAAATTACCTAATAACTCGATGGTAGAAATGAACACTTAGGACTCTAAAACTATAGAGAACAAAGCATTTATTACATCCAACGACATAACATTGTAGGTAAACATATAATCATTATTATAATTTTCGTCGTTTCTTTCACGGAAGCACATGTTATCCCTTAGAATGACAAAATCAGAGATACGAGAGTTAGAATAATATTATCAACAGCAGACATTGCTATTTTTTCCCGCATTTTAAAAATTATTTCTATTATATTTTTTTGCTCTGAGGTATACAAACAGAATCCAAGAGGGACTTAGAGATTGTTAGGTATTATGCAATTTGTCTAGAAATTGAAATTAATTCTATAATTAATTGTATCAATATAAATCTCATCATCATCATCATCGTCAGCATCGTCGTCATCATCATCGTCATCAGTATCAGGTGAAGTAGTGTACGAATACTAATTGATGCTTAACACCCTTTTAATAATATTCTCTGATGTTATATAAACCGACGACACAGCTGTGGTAACTCCACCACGGTCTGCACCCCAACAGTACCAGTTCAAAAATTGTATAAAGGAGGAGGGCGACACTAAAGTCCACGATGTCCACAAATACTGGGTGTTACGAATGATCTTTGGTATCGCAGTCTCGTTAAACGGCAACTTCTACTACGTTGTCTTGGATGTAAAACTTTATTTAACGACGCATCCATAGCCAGGATGATATGCGTAAATGATATGCAATTTGTCTGGATGGATCCAGGGTTTAACGACAGCTTATGACAACAGAGGCCGTTGCCGTCGACAGAAATTTGCTAGGAGTATTATAGCACTTACAGCTAAATCGTGGCATTATATAATGTCAGAAAATTCAATTAAAAGAGTGTTTAGCAGCAACAAGTATTCCAGGTCATTGTGCTTTACAAATCGTTTCGTGTTCTATTCTTATATAGCAACGGTTGACACTATTTTAAAGGTGTCGTTATCATAATTTTTAGCTGGAGTCAGTTCCGTTGGACGATGAAGTCCCATGTTTCGAACAGTCGCAGATTCTCAGCCAGTTCAGAGGTCACGGGAATAAGACCATAAGTCAACGCGCTGTACTTGACGAACACGGCGAAGACAAGGCAAATCCAGACGCCGACAAGTAACAAAAACACCGAAGAAAGCAGCACCGACCTAAAAGTACAAGTAAATCCAGCATTGTGGAAATATTTAGCACAGACCATTACACACCTCTTTTAAGCAAAATTAACCATACATAATTATACCAAGCAGGCACCACTTCAGTAAAATCCTAATTCAACAATATGAATTACGGCAAAATAAAACTAATTCAAGTATGCTTGCTAATTGAACAATGCAGATTTATAAAATGATAGATATTGCATACAGAATCTGAATGTAATAAAAATAAATAATAAAAATAAATATAAAATATAATCAAAAAATATGAATATAATAAATAATAAATATAATCTAAATATAAATCTGAATGTATAGTGGTGTTTTTTAAAGTCGCAAATCTTCAATGTTTGATATGACGTTTGCGGCCGATGTTGTCATGATATGTCAATATAATAACTCCTCCACCGCTTGCAGTACAGCAGGGCCAGTCTCACGCCTGGGTAAAGAAGGAGGGCGACGCTAATGATCCTTGTTATCAGACAGTGTCGTTAAACTGAAACTAACCAACCTCTGTTCGCACCCTGGCAGTGCCAGTCATACCAGAGATTAATGAGGAGGGCGACTCTGATTATATAAAATAGAACCAACCGTTTTATTAATACGGTGTAGAGATGGTCGAGAAGAGCGCAAAGGAGTAGGATTTTGAAGAGAAGGGCAACGAGATACTGGTAGAGGAAGAGGGTTCGATCCAGCAGCAGGTAGGGTAAGTAGTGAAAGAGGTAACCGCCGAAAAGCAGGCGACCAGCGCTGACGAATTTGTCCCACGATTCTGTAACATGAATTCAACACTGCTTAAATGTTGTTTAGATAATTCACTGAGGAAAGCAGTGGGGCAAGGGAAAGGAAATGGGGTTAGATAAAGAGAAAACTTAATGGGAAAAGCAATTGGGGAAAGATATTGAGAGAGGAGAAGGGAAACACAGCTGGGGCTAGATGGAGGGAAAAGATACGAGGAAAACAAGTGGGGTAAGGTAAAGAGGATGAAAGGGGGAGACCAAGATATAGGGAGATAGCGAATGGGGAAGAAATTGGGGCAAGATATAGGGAGATTTTGATGAAAATAGCAGCAATTATGGTAAGATACAGAGAGATGTTAATGGAAAAAGCATTTGGGGTCAGATATAAAGAGAAGGTAAGGGAGAGGTCAGTGGGGGTAAGATAAAGGAATTTGATAAGGGGAAACGCTAGTGGGGGGGGGGGTAAGATACACGAATAGAAAGCAGATGAGAAAGACAGTGAAATGTAAGATGATAGAGGCACTTAACGGTAAGAAAACGAAAGTATTGAAAAGTAAGTCGATGAAGCTAACGAACGGTACGATATGGCACCAATTTCGTGCAACTTACCTTCCGGTAAGTCATAGCACAGTCGCCTTCTGCGCAGCGTGTAAACGGTAAGAAGCAACGCGTAAAGTAGCACGGCTCCTGTAGCGGGAAACCAGTTGGCTGCGTTGCCAAGGAGATGAATCTGAGCCTGCCGGTCAACACAGCAACAATTGCCATAGTAACAGACACAAAGGTGACAATCGCAGCCATGGTAACGGTCACAAGATTAACCAGACAAGCGATGAATTTCGCTAAACAAAGCCATCACATTAACTTGAAAATTATTAATGATTGTCTGCCATACTTATATGACATTGGTTAACCATAACCATAATATTTATTGTTCACATACACACAATAAAACAACATATTTCACAAAATAACAAGGGAAGCTAAGGAGAAGAAAACCCTGAGGGGACAGACGTCTCGCTATCAGGGTCTACCCTTTAACGAAAAAAATTACGTATACAGGCTGAAAGAAATAGTGAGACTTAACTAGTTAACTAAAAAGGCAAAGTGCAAGAGATTATTACAAAAGCAAAGATGGCAGAGATTTGGAAAGTAATAAACGAAGAGTTTTAAACATTGCTAGGTAAAAATCATTAATTAAAAAATCATGTGAATTCTTTATAAATGCACATTTGTTAGGTTGTGAACGAAGGATGGATGGTTAAGTCATTCCAAATCATGGGTTCAGTGTGTTTGAAAATTTTCTGGTATTTGTTCGGTCGAAAATCGACCTATAGGCATTACAGGCATCCGGAGCATATGGGGTAACTTCAGATGAGTGAACGAAATAACCAGAGAAAAAAAGGATGAAGTCGATTCTTATAATGCCTAAAGGTTATATCAGCAGTTTGGTAAGATACTAACAGGCTAATATTTAGCATTTTAGTCTGTTTAAAAATTGTCTCACTAGGATAGGAGTAGTTAGATCCATCAACTATAAACTCTTCTGGAGTATGATCAGCCTTGTCAATCTTCAAGGATAATTGGTTGGTAAGTTGCAGCGTAACGACATATGTGATAGCTAAAATCATTAACGTTGCCATCCTCCAATATCCAGGCTTGGCACTGGCGCTGCTGGACTGCATGCAGAGGTGGATTTGCACCGTCCCTCTACTTATTTCCATGTACACAACCATCCAGGCCATCTCACAAAAAGTGCCTAAGACAACGAGAGTTTGACGGCAATAAACACTTATCAATTGATCATCGTGTCTCTTCTTTCTATAGCTTCGATTGACAGCATTTCAATGGTGTCTAACGACAGCGGTAATGCCTATCGCGCAGTCCCAAAACTTGGGTAGACACCCATTTTCGACCTCTCAAATAAAGGTGTCTAAGCCGCTAAGAGTAGGAAAGGGCCAGTAAAGATTCATCGATGGTGTAGGCCTACCACTTTTATATAACAACGGTTGAAACCATTTAAAAGGTGTCTAAGACGAACGTTTACGTTTGTTGTCGTATCGACCCAGTAAACGATGTTGCGCTGCATGAGTGGCCAATCGAGAGGATCAGAGCTGTAGCGGTGTTCAATGGACGCACCAAGCAGTGACGTCAACATCTTCGCCTTATGTAAATACACACAGCGATATCATAGAACAATGAAAGGGACGTTTACGAAGGTGATGAAGGTACTGAAAGGCGAGAAAATAGGGGTAATGAAATGTAAAAAAATGAAGGCAATAACAGGTGAGGTGATGAAGGTAGTAAAAGAAAGGTAACGAAGGTAATAATATATGTAAGATAATGATGTTAAGAAAAGCCAAGATAATGATAGGTATGATAATGAATTTTTTAAGGTAATTAATTATAAGATGATGCAAGTGGTAAAAAGTAGGAAATGATGGTAATGAAACATGCTATAATGAAGGTAATGAAACGAAAGGTAATGATGGGAATGAAATTAAAGGTAATGAAACGAAAGGTAATGATGGCAATAAAATTAAAGATAATGAAAGTACAGAAAAGTAAGATAATGATGGTAATGAAAGGTAAGATGATAGAGATAATGAAAGGTAAGGCAATAAGGGTAGTGATATTAAAGATAATGAAGGTAATGAAAATAAAAATTATGATGGCATTGAAATTAAAGTTAATGAAGGTAAGGAAAGGCAAGAACATGAAGGCAATGAAAAGTAAAACGATGAAAGTAATGAAAGGTGAGATAATGAAGGTGATGAAATTAAAGTTAACGAAGGTAATGAGAAGAAAAAGGCAGTACCAGGTAAGCAAGATAGCGGCATATTCCAACCTGCAATTCCAAGAATTTCCTGAAGAATCCTATTTCATTTTCCTTTGGCGAATGATGGAGAACTTCCATTTCTTGCCCCTCCTCCTCATCCACTGGACAAAGCAATCCACACAAAGTAACTTACTGGACTGAAACGCAGAGGTCAACCTACTCAAGCATACACACCGTTTCTAAACATGGCCTGCGAGTTAACCATAGAGTCACCCTATTACATCAACTCGAAAATAAATATGCCACACTGCTAAAAAATCAACAAGTCACTCCATTACACCAACTCGATCATTAAAAAGTCACTATGTTATTTCACCTCGAAAATCAACAAGTCACTCAATCAGCTCGTAAACCAACCAGCGTGTCACTCTATTACACAAACTCGAAAACTGACAACCCAGCCACGCAATTGCACCAACTCGAAAACCGAACATTGAGCCACTCTATGCCATGAACTCGAAAATTGACCATTGTTAATCTATATATGCACTAAACTCAAATCAATAGGCCACTCGATTCTAATAACTCAAAAAAGAATAAGCCACTCCATCCCATCAACTCAAAACCAACCATCGAGCCACTTTACGACATCAACTCAAAAACCGACCGACCATATGTGTATCGGTGTTCCTCCACGTTCCAGGTGGTAGATGGCTGGTGGTGAAGTCTATCCGTCACTACCTCGAACTGGTAGAAGCCCCAATCGTCCAGTTGCCTCCCACTAGTCTAAGAATCAGACAGAATACATTGCCAGGTAATGTAATGAAATACAAATTAAGAAAATCAGAATTAAAAATTAGAAGAAAACTTGCTGTAACCGTTAACTGAAACTTCTACAGCGCCATTGCGTATCCAGGCGCAGGTCTCACGAGCGCTGGGTCAGGTCAGGTGAGTGGTCCAGAAATGCTAAACAAAGATCCAAAGGCGGTTATACCGGATATAAAGGACGGATCATGAATATTCGTTCAACCATTCATTACAAAGATCTATCTATGTAGCGCTCCAGCACGGCTAAATAAACAGTTTATGGCGAGTATGAAATGAGTCTGAATGGACCCTTGGCGATAACCGCAACGCCAACGGGAGAGTGTTCCAGAGCGAGGGGCCAACCACTGAGAAGGCACGATTCTGTTTAGTAGTTGTACGGGCAAATGGGAAAATGAGCATGCCTCGCTCAGTAGAGCGGTGAGCGGCGATCCGTTACACTTATAGTAGAGTAACAGAGATCGCGAAGATGGACGAGACCAAGCAAGGACCCCATACCAAAGCGAAGATACGGTACGAGATTCGCTGTTGGATGGGGATAGGGTGACCCACGATGCAATGGTAAAAATTCAACTTTGTCAGAGCTAGTCTCCACAAGTTTAAATCTGTTCTATCTCACCCAAGTAAGATATGGTCCAAATTTGAAGCAGATTGGAGCATGTTTAGAGGTCACTCAAAGACCTGACATTCTTCTCATTAGAAGACGGTCAAGTGGAGATTATTGACTAATCTGCTGCTCAGAAAAAATATTATTCAAACTGGTTATTCCCTTAGTTTTAAACTATTGGGTTGTACACTGGTTTAAAAAACATCAAATGCAGTAAACTACGCATTATTATTAACTATTCTTTGCCACATTGGGAAATGCTTTTGCTTATAAAAATACAACTGAACGCTATTCTTCTTATTTTATTACGTTATTTTTCTGCTATTTTGGAGCCTTATTTTGACCGACTGGAAGACCTGAGGTTACTTTGTTCAGAAGGTTCCAGGCAATACATTGACTTGGCGACGTATGAAGTGGCTTCCGATACGTCATCGGAATCCACTTCATATGTCGTCAAGTCAATGTATTGCCATCTTTTGATGCACACACTTCTGCTCTTCGAGAAGGTGAAATTCTGCAAGGCTGCTCTGGAAGAATTTCATCCAAGAGAAGACTACAAGGAGTTTTTGAATCTCCGCTTGGTCTTCATGGGTTGTGAAAATGGAGCATCGGTTTCCTTCTGGGCACCGGGAGCATTCCATCCTGAATGCAGAAACCATCTATGGCATTTAAATATTTCTTTTCTATCAGCAGATCTCTCTCACTGTTAAAGAAAGGCACAGTGTAAAAGAGTTGGCACTGTTTGTAAGCCTGGCCTATGCTGGGTTCTGGCACGATGCCCCTCAGCCCATTCGAGCACCACTTAGTGACCAACTGCTTCTTAGTAAAAATTTCAATATGACAGTGGCAAAATTTAGGATTGTGTCTGGCACTCGCCAGCAACTTATGAAGTGCCCATCCAGATAAATTGGGGGTTTATGGGGTTGAGTCGCATGCGGTTTGTAGCCATCCAAGTTTCGAGGTCATCCAGCATTTGGCTCATTGCCCGAACAGCAGTAGAGGTATTAGAAGCCATGCAATGTAAGTAGGCTTATGATAGAAATTACAAAACTCAGGCAGCAAAACATAAGAGGAAAGTTATTACACACGTCTTTTAAATAATACACTCTCATAAATACACCCCACTCATTTCATACTCTTATACAAATTCTACCCATATATCCTACCATAATTATTACTATTATTAATCAGCACTTCCATCAGCGCATCAAAGCCAGACCGCGATCCACGTTTATTCCAGGTGGTCAATCCGGCGAGACAGAGAGACAGCAAACGACAATTATGAGTCAAGATCTAAACAAAGGAGTTCCAGAACCATATTCATATCATAATAACACCCTAATCATTTTGCAGTCATACAGTAATCACAAGTAAAAAACCTTTAAGGCATGCGATGATCCAATGTGGATCAGCTGTATGAGCGATTTGATCATTCTCCATGGTTCTCTCTCAGTCTCCCCATTCACAATTCTCTGCAATCAGAAACGCTGATACATGTATTTGATGACATAATCGTAAGTCATATATATATACATATCAATATATATCAATATATATATATCAATATATTTATATCAATATATATCAATATATATATATCAATATATATATATCAATATATATCAATATATTTATATCAATATATATCAATATATATATATCAATATATATATATCAATATATATCAATATATATATATATATACTTAGGGTTGTACTGATATAGTGATTTTAACAATTCTGTCGAATATGAATAATTGAAGAAGCTATTCGGCCGAATACGAGTACGAATAGTGTAAAAATACCTGTATGTCCACCAACAAATTTTAAAATTTCAAATCTAAGCAAAAGTTTCGGTTCAGTAAATATAATAGCCTACATAAACTAATAGTAATAACTAACAATAAACAGTTAACTGCATGTAAATTTGCATCCCTATGCCAGTATGTGCAAACTGTCATTGTAACTAATTTAACTAATTTAACTAAACTCAGAAACGAGACGGCTTACACTGCGACATCATCACTATAATTACCGCCAATATAAAAACAATCATAATTACCATTATAATTATTTAGTGAAGAGTAGATACGTACCACCATCCAGAGCGTCTGTGGAGGCAGGGAATCATCGTACTCTACATAACAACTGACCTCAGGAAACTGCGGAGACATGGGGGCAGCAACGTCATGGCTAAAGCCAAAGAATTTGACCATCATATATTATATACGAGTGTGTGTGCGCGCGCGCTTATGTGCTTGCGTGTGTGTGTGTGTGTGTGTGTGTGTGTGTGTGTGTGTGTGCATAGCGAGAGGACTGGCCGCTCGCTCTTGTAAACCGAGGCTAAGAACCTAAGGACGCTAGCACTTCACACCCAATTTGGTTAATTGCGCCAGCCGTTATATCATTCAAAAAATGTTAATGAATCAGTTGACGTGTTATTATTATTCCACAATTTAACGTCGTCGTATGATATCAATAGTCGTTGACGACGATTTGAAACAAATATCGTACAGTGATAATAAATAGCGTCCAAAAGACATAATTCATAACTGTCTGAACTTTAAACTAATGTTAACTGTTTTACACATAATTAATAACGGATTAATATCATCTACAGTACGTGTCATGTGGTATCTCATGCAAATGTAACAATATTTGCATCAATATTTGGATCAAGAAATGTTCCAAATAAATAAAATAGTGTATGACCAATGCGTTTCGTCCTTATAATTATAATTATATAGTATCGGCTGACACAGTTTAAAAGGTGTCTAAGTTGACCGCTCTAACTATCATGGTGGTGGTAGTTTCAGGGTTAACGACGCTGTGTGGTAACAAAGATCTTCCTGCTTTATCTAGGCTTGGGACTGGCACTGCTGGACTGCAACCAGAGATTAAATACTGAAATGCATTCTACTTTCTCGAAAACCAACAACCACGTTAATTTACCGACGCATCCTGTCTTTATATAGCATCGCCTGAGGCCGTTCTAAGGGTGTCTAAGGTGATCGCAATGGCCAACGGAATAAAGCACTTGTTTACGCTTAACGCGCAAAGTGATAGCAAAGATCATTACTGTCACCCTCCTCCTTTATTCAGATCTGGGACTGGCACTGCCAAGGTGCAAGCAGCGTAGAACTATAGAAATAGGTTTCGGATCTCCTGTGGTAGCTGCAGTTTAGCGACACTGTGTGATAACATGGATCATTAGCGTCGCCCTCCTCATTTATCCAGGCTTGGGACTGGCACTGCCTGAGTTCTCGCAGCGTTGGAGTTTACATATTTCCCAGTGGTGTTCCATATTTATATAGCATTGGTTAACATCTTTTAAAAGGCGAATGTGTACCGTGTCCCCACCTGTTGAGAGTTCTACTTGTCATTCCGTGAATCAGCTGAACAACGTCTCCGTCTCGGACCGGACGTACTGGGTCATCAACGACCAACGAAGTCCTATAATAAAACCAAGAACCATAGCCAGCGCTCAAGAATAAGCATGGGCCCTTCGACTGGCGCTTTAGAAACTTGAAAAAGACGACTACGATCAAACGCACCGCCTACATCACCCGTCGCGAAGACAATTGGTAATAATTGATGCACGAATTAAAAGCAATTTTAATAAGAGCAACGGTTAAGTAATAACCAAATAACATAAATAAATAACGAGTCATAACTTACAGAAAATGATGTAAAATGCTGTGCCAGTAAGCTTTAAATGATAATTAATTATATTAAACGCTAATGAGCAATAGGAATAGTAACCAGTAGGAATAGTTGATGTACGAATTAACAACTACACAGTAAATGAATGAATATGACAATAGACGCTTATATAATTAACAGCAATAGCAATTTATAAATAATGTCAGTTAGCCTCTCCACTTTCTACTCCTCCAAATCTTCCACTTCTTTCTCCTTCCCAATTCTCCTCCACTCCTGCTTAGCCTCCTTCTCCTATAAATCCTTCTCCTCCTCCTCAATCGTCTCCTTCCTCTATAATCTTTCCCCTAATCAACACCATCCGAAATCGCCAATCCCTATTCTCTTCATACCCTTCCTCCCACTCTTCCCCATCCGCTTTTCCCCCATATGCCTACTTCCCCCAACTCCTTCTGCTCCAACCTGTTTGGATCTTTGATGATCCACCAGTTGTTAACGTCCTTAAATGCATAGCACGTGACCTGCTGTTCGTGGCTGCTCCCTCTGCCGTCCTCGTACGTCACCGGATACACGTGATCGTGCGAGTGCAACCAGCACGGCTTCCCGTACGTTCGGCGCAGCGTCACCTGTGACCCGAACGCTATGAACTCCGGCTGACCCCGAGTTATGGACGACAGCCCGCCCTGAAACATCAACAAGCCGGCTCCGTTGCCATGGGAATAGTCACCATAGTAACGACTGTCATGTCAACGGTAACGAAAAAAGCGGCTTCGTAGCTATGGAAATGAGCACCATAGTAACGGCTGCCATAGCAACGGTAATAGAAAAACCGTCTCCGTTGCTATGGAAGTAAATCACTCCAGTAACGGCTGTCGTAGCAACCGCTTTGTGGAAACAATCAACATGGCAATGGATAGCATAGCAATGTTGAAGAGGTAGCAATTTAAATGACAACAACAGATGTCACTGCAGCGACGATTGTGGCATCAATCACCATGGCAATAGTTAAAAGTTTCTAAGTAACTCTCAAACTCCTGCAAGGAGCCAAAACACAGTCGCCGAGAGGTAACAATCACCATGACAACGGCTGTAATGGTTGTTACGCAATGAGCAGTGTCGAGGATCGCACACCAAGGATACCTCTTCACTGTTGATAGTCTCCCCATAACTAAAAGAACGACGGGGCACGAATGCTGTGCTCCTTGAACACCTCGTTTAAGATTTCTATTCGCTGTATAAATATAAAACGCGTGGAATTTTCCAACATAATTACAGAAACGGTGTTGCAAAATCTAGCAATAAATCCACCTAAAGTAAAGTAAATCGCTTAAGAAACTCCTGAAAAAACGTCATATGGCCAGAAAATTTTCTGCTTAATAGCTCAGATAAAATTATATATATATATATATATTATTTGTATTAGTATTTAAATCAATATTGTTATGTACTAGAACTGCCTCCTCCGCACTGACCCTTAGGCTGGCCTGGAACGAGCTGGTCATGACGTCATCATGGGGGCCGGATTTGACGAGGAGACCAAGGTGGACGTAGAAGATCAACACATAGACCAGGACAGGAAGGACCACGAGGAATGCAAAGCGCGCGATAAGGTGCCAGAAAATGGTCCACTGAAAAGGAAAAGGAGCAACAATAATATGATTATTTCTACTACTATATATATTATTCCTATTATTTACACTACAATATATAATTCGATTATTTATACCAGTAACAATTATATTTTGATCATCATTTGCATTAGTATTATTTTTTTGCATTAGTATTAATTAAATATTATTATTTTGACTATTGTTATTGCTCCTCTTGTTACGTGAGCATTTAAAAATTGGTATTATCTGTTTCTTATTCTTCTTATTATTGATAATTATCATCATTATTGCCATTATTATCATTACTATTAAAAAGTAATTTCATCAGATGTCGTTATAGTATTTTATCATAATAGCTAGTAGCATACAGCGCTTGTTAGTTATTTTCAATATATAACTAAATATTTTAATGTTTATACTATTACAACGGGATTATAATTAACTAATGATCCCTAAGAAGTTTATTTACTTTATGAAGTTTATGACCCTCAGTCATAATATGGCTTATCAAATACCGAAAATACTTCCAAAGACATCTTTCGATAGTATAATTATTTCGTGGAAATATTCGTTACTGATAACTCAAAAGATTAACTACAGGCTTACATCTGATAAGCTCTTATCGGGTAGAATACGCCAGAAGTCGATAACGATAAGTTTCACGATAAGTCCGACGGTGCAAATGGCGATATATTTGACGCTGGCAAAAGAAAACGGTTCAGCAATCAGCAATGTAATACAGATCGATAATTAAACGAGTGGTTGTTTCAATTTAATGTCACTGTGTCAGGCTTTGGACAGGCACTGCCGGGATGCAAGCAGTGACGCAGTAAAAATTTAATAAATATATTATTTTTATTATTATGATCAATCGTTCATCTTGTGAGAGTCATTCACGTAAACTATAATTCAGCTTCGTATAGAATAAACACAATAACTCAATAACTCATATACAAGGCAGCTTAAGGATCTTGAAAGTGAAAATTTTCAATGTGCTCGTAGCGACATCTTATAGTCGGGGCCCATTAGTAGTCTCAGTCTAGCGACACTTTGTGACATCAAAGATTATTAGCATCGCCCTCCTTTGTTAACCCGGCATGTGACTGGCACTTCCAGACTGAAAGCATATATAGCTGACCCAGACATTGTGGCAATTGCATATATATAGGATGGTTGTAAAGCGCTTTAACGGTGTCTAATGAAATCCCTAAGTCTTATTCAGCTTCCAACGACACCCTTGTGACTTTGACACAGCGTAAAGCTTCACCTAGCCAACTCACAAACAATGAGTACGCCTACCGTGCACAGAGAATTAGACGGCAAGCAATAAATTTAATTAATAATACTAATCACCTGACAGCAAAGGCCATTGACAGACCAGTGAGACCCAACCACAGGAACCACGAACAAGAAAATGGGCAGCTGCCAAAACAAACAAAAGAAGTCGTCAATAAATGACGTCTCGTGATTTTTTTTAACCTCATTTCAAAAAGTAAAACACCCTTCACAAAAGATGTCAAAAAGCTCCAAAAATTTCCAATTATATTAGAGAAGAAAAATTCAAAAAGATATTTTTACTGCAACTGCTATCTGGTGCTCATTATAAAGGAAGCATTTAGCTGGAATTGGCATCATAGTAACTTTTAAATATTCATGGTATATCAGTTACTACAGACGGTCAGAAAATAATTAAGATATTATCATGATGACGGTAAGAATATCAATATTTTAAAGCTTATTCGATGCAAATTTCAGCTAAATTAAAATTGATCACCGTTAAAAAAAATTTAAGTGGAACAAAAAAATGGAGAGTGTAGAATTATAATAATTCCCCACAAAAAGGGGCAATAGTAGAATCACTAGGATTAAAAATTTTTTAAATGGGAATGATTAAAAAATAATAGAAATCTATTTCCTAAATCACCATTCTCAAAATGTTCCTTCATGAAATTCATCCATTCACCCACACATTATTTAATTAATTCATTCGTGCATTCGCTCGATCTGGGCACTTATATAGCGCCCGGCCTAATATGATGGGATGCATAATATTATAATCAAAAGAATACATTTATTAACCATAATTATTACCATAACAACATGTATATAAGAAATTACTACCTCACTTATCATTCATCACGAGTATTTCTGCCACGAGTCTTGTATTTCTGTCTATTCAGTGGATGCAATGAGCCCTTAGGTAAGGCCCTGGTTAAGATTAACTTCTATCTAACGTACTTACCTAATATGTGAATGTTATTAATAATGGCACCCATTGCCAGTTCATAAATTCTACATAGGAGCCTCTGGTTAGCAGGTCCATGACCCCTTTAGATTTCCACCGTGTAACCAGAATATTCATTTATGTTAACTTGCTGTTTGTCATTTTCTCATGTTTTTTGGTTCTCAAATAAAATTGAAATTGAATATGCTATTCGAATGATCCTTTCAACTCAATGAGCCATCAAAAATTGTATAATCCCTTACGACTTGTCGACTTTTCTGAACTCAATATAGGCCAGGATCGCCATAGCAACGAAGAACATCAGAGGCATTTCCATAAGAACGAATCGAGACTGAGTTAACAGAGAATTTTCTATAACAAAAAACAAGAGACGGGATAAATTTAAGAAAACCTGGGAAAAGATATAAAATACACACAACACGCCCGGTTCCCTTAAACACCTTACCGGGCCAGTAGCAATATCTTCCAGCAAGTGGAGGCAAAGTACATGAGGAAAATGGGGTAGGGATCTCAGAGGGGCCACACAGACAGTTGAATTAGACTTTGATAATGTTATTCTAATATGCATTATTAGCTACAAACATCACAGAAAACTCATACGGCCTTAAAATGACTGCAAAATAGACATTTTATTCTTAATTACGTTGTCTTTAGACAAGGCTCCGTGGCCCAGAAATAATCGTCGGCGGGACAGAAAAGGCCCGCAGGCGGCTCTTAGAACCCGTGGACTTTAGAAATGAGACTACCTAAGATAACCAGGATAGCGGCAAGGCTGGCCGTCCAAACACAGAATCCAAGCGAGGTCATGATCAGGAAGGAAAGCGGAACGAGACTCCCGCCCATGACTGCTGGAACCAGACGAATCCACCAGATTGAAAATGATGGAGGATATGAGTCTCCTATCTTAGAAAACTCCGTCGTGGCATTGACGCCACCGAGCCAGGCAGAGAGTGAGACCAGCAGCTTTCCAAGAGGGGGATCAGGATCGAAATGGAAAGTACGGTTCAGGTAGAGCGACACGAATCGGACGTAGTATAGCTCATCAAACCTGTAGGCAGACAGAGAAATGCAATAAAATGCAACACAATACAATACAATACAGGAAGATATGCTAATCAAGTGAACTTACTCCTTATATACGGCTCTGAAGACAATTTTAAGAGGTGTGTGTTATCTTGAGTAGTATTAGTAGTAGTACCAGGTAAGCGACACTGAGTGATTTATAACAAAGATAATCAGGGTAGCCCTCCTCCTTTATCCAAATTTGGGACTAGCACTGCCAGTGTGCAAGCAGTGTAGGAGTTTTACATCGCTTGACTGCATATTTATTTTATAGTAGGCCTAGATTTTTATCACATTTATTAAGCGCCAATCAAAGCTGCAAACGACTATAGGCCTTATAATATAACATACTAATTAACGATGGACGGATCCAGAGTTTTGACAACGGCCGTTGCAGACTTGCAGTCGATAGAAATTTGCTTTGCATACTACATCGCTATTGCGCAAACCTGATCTTATAATGCGCATACATCAGTTTTTAGAGGTGTATAAAGCTTCGCTGACAAATGCAAATGTTACATAGTTTGAAAACATTTTGCGGGCGCCTATTATTATTGGTTAATGAATTATACGACATCAGATGAAATGATATAAAGTCTTCAATAAGTCCTAAGGCATTTGCCGTGACCAATTATTAATCGATAGCACTAGGCAGTGTTGTATGCAAGACTTGAAACTTCAAGACCAAGACGAGACCGAGACAGTGAGATGCCGAGACCGAGACAGTGAGGTACCAAGACCGAGACCGAGACACTAGATTCAAGACAGTACGAGACAGTAAAAGATAAGTGATCCTATAAAAAAGATCCTGTAGAATACTAATGTATCAGTTTTCAGGAATAAGGTTTATTCGTAATTTCAATTTGAAACTTATAATGTATACATGTATAGTACCAATTCACTTCATTAAAAAATTGTTAATTCTGCAAACCCGAGCGGGCCACTTAAAATCCACCCGCGTGTTAGACAGCCCTGCCTTACAGTTAAACGGTACCGTTCAAAGCTTCAGCTTTGTAACAACCTGTGTTTTTGGCTGATCGGAGCTTTCATTTAACTTTCTAGCAAACAGTTGAAGGCCCACTCCAGAGATTCCACGAAAACTTACGAACCAGTACGCCTGGAACGACGTATGCTTACGAAATTTTATTTTTGATTTGAATTTCTCCCTCAGTGTCATGTAACCGTGGAGACTGTATGTATCAGGTATTAAGCTGACAAGTAAACGCTTTGATCTTATCCAATTGGTTAAGAAGCCATAACGAAACATTTCACGTCGTGCCTTATAAATGGTTTTCTGAACTATGAAAAAAGGTTTTCAACGAGGCGAATCTAATTGAGATGAATAACTGTTAAAATTCGGTCATATACGGAAGAGTTACTTCAAAACAGTAATGCATTTAAATTAATACAATTATAAGTATCGATATCTATCATATAAAACACACAAAAGCGCAGATCTACTCGAATTTCTTTTACACCTACTCGAATTTCTTTTACACCTATGTAATCAATTGTAAATCAGCCACCTAGCGACCATTCTATTCTTAGCTACCGACGCTTAGGCTAGACAATGACGTCCAGAGCTATTTATAACTCTGATGACGTAACGATATAATTCACTCGCGCGGTAAACGCCTTTACATTCGTTTGAGCTATACAATGTATTACGCCTTCACCATGAGATGTGCGAGACGAGTGAAGAAATAGTTAATAATATTTTACAAATAATTGCAAAATGAATTGTAATTGTAATTAAGCATTTATATATCGCCACTCTTGCAAATCAGAGGCGCTCACGATTCAACACAAAGCTAAACAAAGCTAAACAGAGAAAAGCAGTGTTGTATGCAAGGCTGGAAACTTCAAGACCAAGACGAGACCGAGACAGTGAGGTGCCGAGACCGAGACAGTGAGGTGCCGAGACCGAGACAGTGAGGTACCAAGACCGAGACAGTGAGGTACCAAGACCGAGACCGAGACACTAGACTCAAAACAGTACGAGACAGTACGAGACAGTAAAAGACAAATGATAATATTAAAAAATGCTGTAAAAATACTAATGTATCAGTTTTCGGGAATAACGTTTAGTCGTAATTTCAATTTGAAACTTACAATGTATACATGTATATAGTACCATTTCCTGAGAACAGTTTTTATATTGCCGCAAGATTTTAAGACAGTTAACGCGAAACTTATCGAGATCTCTTGTTCGAGACAGAACAAGACTCACTTCAAGACAATTTCTAAAAATTCGAGACACTACCTCGAGACCGAGACAGCAGGTTTCCGAGTCCGAGACACTAAAAAACTGTCTCGAGAACGAGACACTGTCTCGAGAGTCGAGACCATACAACTCTGGCACTAGGTACAGAGTAGGTCTAGGCAAACCGTAGTTAGGTAATATTTCAATCAAAAGAACCAAAGATGCCGTCTGTCAATTAATGAATAAACAGATTTGATTGATATATCAATTTTGAACAAGAAGTTAAATGATAATTTGCATGGAAATTGCTTAAACTGAAACTACTACTACTGCGTTTAGATGGTAATGATATGGACGGGATACTTACACCACTTCTGAAGGTTTGTCCAACATCCAGAGACGCGTGGCTAAACCGATCCCAGTAAGGGCCAAGAGAACGCCATCCCATGTCCACTGCTTGGATCCCATCACGCCTTACTCACCACGCAGCTGCCTGCTTACACTAAGCGCTGGCCGATAAGCCGCTTATAATCGCATGAATCGTTGCTCAAAATCACTTAAATACACTTTAGAAGCAAAATAGAATTTTATGTAAAAACTCCAGTTGCTATAAAACATTTTAGCTGAATTCTAAGCTGTGATTAGCGCAACTTTGTAAGCTTGCGATCGTGGATTGACCCGATCCATTAAATATAGCCTGACCCACATTTACCATGAGGCCAATCGTATAGCGCTGCATTGATGGTTTAGTATCGTTATTGATGGCTGGCAACATTCAAAAGTTTTAAGTTTTCTGTGAGATTGGAAAGAAATTGCCGTATATAAAAGACAGGATAATTCTATATCGATATCGTGATTTAATTGTTTAGTCGTATTTGATTAGTGCTGTAGGATTTCGTAACTGCTGCAAAATGAGCGATATTGAAGGTCCCACAATTACCGACGGCTTTTCCCATCAGTCTGTTGTCGACCGTTACTTTGTAAGAAGATACAAAACAGGTTTGTTTTTAGCAGATTTCATTAGGTGATTTTGGAAAAACAGTTTTATCTTTGTTGTTTCGAGAATGGTTAATTAATTCTTGTCCCCGTGTTTCAGCGAAATTAACGATATAAGTTTCGTGTACAAGTAAGTATGTAATTTAACGATGCCTCTTAGGCAACATATCAGAATTTTATATATCAGGTAGACCTAGCACATTGATACGTTGATATGATTTGTTTAAGTGACTTTTTCGTTTTCACAGATCAGAAGCGGAAAGAAGGAGAGGATATATGCATTCTTGAACACTCAAACAGGTACAGACTTTCATAGGTCTTGAAGTTGATTGCTCATGTCGATTCAAACTGTCTTGACGCCTTAATAAACTAATTTTCTGTAGAGAACAATTAAATGACATGATGTGTATTCCAATCCTAGGTGCTTGATGGCGTCATCAGTACATGTAGGAAATGTGCGACTTCATTTTCTTAGCCTCAGCATACAAGTAGAGTGAGCTAACCATCGATAGCTTATAAATGTCAGTGCACCAATCTTTTAGCTGGGAGAGTACGCATTCGATCCTCTTTCTCCTGAGACGGTTACTGTGTAGGGACCTTGAGCAAGTAATTTACTCACAGCTATTGCTCAGCGCCATCGATTGATGCTTCGTCATTAGATTGTGGAGCTTAATAAATGAGTAATAAAAGTTATATCATGTGACACGCCATGATTCCCTATTCCTAACACTGCAGAAATGTGGTGTTAACAATTATTAAGCTGACTGCATATTTGTTGTTTTAAGATATGTGGTTTAATTACTTACCATAATTTGTTCCTTTTAGAATATGTATCGTCACTCTGGCACGATCTCATCCCATCGTCGCACAGAAGAAAATTGTCACAAAAGTTGATTTCCAGGCGGACGCTAAGACGAACCGCTTAGAGAATAAAGTTTCCGGGAAACTAAAGCGTGTAAGTGCAGGAAACCTTGGTTGGAGTGGTTGCCTTGTAATGCGTAGAGTACATGGGTTCGATTCTCCTCCTCCCCTTCTGAGATGGTTACTGTGTTGGGACAAAGAGAGTCATTCACTCACAGCTACTCAGCACCATCGATTGATGCTTAGTCTTGAGATAATAATAAATGCTCAATCTAAGTTATCTTATTCTTACTCCTCGCCCCATTTATCGACCTGTTTTGTATCAATTTGCTCTTTATTCTACAGTGTTTGACATTTTTACTATCGAAGTATGGTCATTATGTAGCTTATCAATCAGAAGCATCTCCAATGCGATAGACTGACAGTTGCCAGGTTGTAGAGCCCTTTGCTATCCAGATGTTTGAATGCTGGGCTAGAAAATATGTTGAGTTTGGATATAAGGAAAGGATTTCGAGCAGAAGGAGACATTCCAGAATTGAAGCTCAACCAAAAGACTCATGACAGAAGATTGCAGTCTGTGGAGCAGGGGCGTCCAGAGAGGGGGTCCGGAGGCAAATGCCTCCAATTTCAAGTAGTGGGGAGATTTTTTTGAGTCTCGGGGATAATATCTTGCCTTCTTGACACTATGGACCGGGGGACTTGCCTCCATCACTCAGGGGGGGTTGACGCCTCTGCTGTGAGGTGTGATGTACAGAGAAACTAGCGGCTGAAGTGGTTGGTAGGACCTGCAACCTTCTGTTATGGGTCTTTTGGTCGAGCCTCAATTCAGTGGTCAATCAATCAATGCAATTTATGTAGTGCTTCTTCAAGATAACTATTCAGTGGCGCTCCCGACCCAGGCCCAATCAAAAAGGAAAGTCTTGAGAAGTTTATAGTAAGAGCCAGACAGGTTGCACTGGACAGAGTGCAGGTCAGATAGGAGGCTATTCCAAACACAGAGACCCACAATTGAGAAAGCTCTCTTCTGTTTGGTGGCAGTGTGAGCATATGCATGTTTCTGCCTTCATCTGCTGCACAAAAATCAATTCTTTTTCCAAGAAACACTTCCAATTTTTAACTATTGGACTGGATCACTTGAGGCATGTTGTTGTTGATGTAACAGGGGGCACAGTGGATCACCGAAGGCTGTCCTCTGTGTCATTTAACGTGTGATGATGGAAACGTCTACTCCATTTACGGGTGTATCAGAGGAAACTTGGTCGAAGTCAATGAGAACCTTGTCTCAAATCCACAACTATTGGTCGCAAAGGTTCGTCTTGAGTGCAGTTTTAATAGATTTTAATTGATTTCACTCACAATTACTCAGCACCATCAATGGACACTTAATAAATTTGTACTAGTAATAATAATGTCGTGGGTAATAACTTGGCTCAGAGACACTGAAAATCCACACCATCTGTCAGCTGTCAACGGGAATCCATCAGTTGGTTCCACGCTTGTGCGTGGGCCCACCACTCTTCAGCTTACTGTGCATAGTTTTACAAATAGATACATTTATACTTGTTAGCTGACATTTAACATCATTAGGGCCAGCGCAGAGAGCACCTCTTAGTAGATATCTTGAAGGGTTGCTGCATAAATGTTTCATTACATTTCACTAATAATAAACGAGTTGACCACAATTACTGAAATATAGTTTTGCTTCAGAAGCCAGAAACTTCTTAAAACTACTTTGTTGATGTGTGTCGTGTTTAGCCCGATACTGAAGGATACATCGCCATATTGCTACCCAGGCAAACGGATCAACAAAAGGAGATGGCAAAACTACTGAAAGAGGAAGGCTATCAAAAGGTTCTGGAAAAGCGGACACATTTGGCAGAAGAAACCCCTTTGCAATCGTAGAGTGAGGACTCAAAAACAGACATGCTCCTTGTAGGAAGAAACCCTTCTCGGTTTTATTCGAAAACGGATATGCCCCAAGAAATTGAGTCGCTGGCTTCTGGACCAGATGACTGGTTGGTTTTGAACACCGATTTGAATGATATTTGAACAGAAGTTAGTTGAAAAAGGGGTAGTTGTAAATGCCACATTAAATGTTGTTTGTGAAGAAGATCTTGACTGATTTTTCGCTGCTCCACGGAGAAATTCAGGATGGTTCCTTAGAAACCTCTAAATTACTGTGTGCATCTTTTCCACATCCTCTGTCTCTGCCTTTTCCCCTCTCACTGTATCTCTCTCTGTCTGTTTCTTTTTTCTCTCTGCCTCTTTCCAGCCTGTTTATGTCTGTCCATGCCCCTCCCTCTCTTTGTGTATCTATGCTTCTTTTCTGTCCACACTTGAAGAACCATTTTGTTTCATCATGGCTACTGTGTTTTTGGTCTGGAGCACCTCATGAACTGGAGCTACATAAATTAACATACATACACAACTACACATGGACACAGGGCAGAAATAGAAACACCCAGAGTTAAAAACAAATGGTTTGGGAGGGAATAACATTCCAAAAGGATAGTTAATTCTGAATAAGGCCTGTGATACAGTTCAGAGTCGTCCAAGATACTGGGGTTCGTTCTCCCATTCCCAGTAGGGGGTTTGAAGTTAAATGCCACTGGTAACGACTACAAGGTTTGGATTATGTCCAATGCAGAAGGTATCAACAAGAATTACATTAAAAATTACATTAATAATAATAATAATAGACTTTACAATAATAATAATAATAAAAATAACCCAAGCAGATGTAATAATTTTTACTTCGAACCACCACAGCTCCAGACAAATTCAGTCACAGGTTTTTCTGGTGTGAACAACTTAACGTACATGAGTTTTTCTGATTTCTTGCTGGTAGAACCATTTAAGCGATCATGTTTGTCGCCAGTGGTTCTATTACCAGCGAAATTGCAAGATCCTGGTGCAAGTTTTTGGTTGCGAGGATTGGTGGTGCGTGGTTCGCTGGTTATCGGAGAGTTCATGAGACTCGTTGCAAGTCTGCAAGATTCGAAAACATTTGCAAGAAAGTTTTCCATGTTGGGCAGGACACTGAACGACGATTCATCCTGTTTCGAAACTGGTGAAGAATTGGTATGAATTAGTGCAGGATCTGTATGAATTGGTGAAGGATTTGTATGAATTGGTGAAGGATTTGTATGAATTGGTGAAGGATCTGTATGAATTGGTGAAGGATTTGCATGAATTGATAAAGGATTTGTATGAATGTTGATATTGGACTGAGGTAGCACCGACAAGGATATTGGAAGTGCGTCGGATACTGCAGCAATGTTTCCACTGTCTCTTGCTATGCCATTTGCCTCCACAAGTTTCGAGTGGACAGCACTTGGTGAGGAGTTATTCTGAGCTGGAAATGAGTAACCAAATTCCATTATTGCAGCAGTATTGCTTGCGACGTCAACTTTGTCTGTGTTGCCAGAAATCGAGCTGATCAGGTTGGCAACTTTCCGAGCAGCTGCCGAATTGTTAGTGTCTTTCGGTCGATGTATAGCCTCGCGATCGTTGATGTCCTTACAATAGTCTATACTTGATGGAGCCGGTCTTGATGGAGGTTCAAAATCAGATTTCTCACCAGTATTCGGACAAACCTCTGAATTATTGGATTTAAATTTTGGCGACATAGAGTGAACCAAACTAGGATATTCTTCGTTTTCACACTCATCCTCCACTTCAGAATCTGAACAAAGTTTGGTTTTGGTAGCAACAACCGTAGAATTACGACGGTTTTTGCGAGGATTCTCGAACGTTTCAAGCGAATTGTTCGATGGTAGAGATGTTCTGCTCTGACACAAATCTGAAATTTTTGCCTCGTCTTTGTTGTCATTACTTATATCATGCATTACCTTTGAACAGCTTTTCATGTTGACTTCACCGACAATATCAACATCGCACAATTGAGACGTCACGCTGTCAAACGGATATGTTTTCTCTTTGTATCTGTGTTTGCAACCGTTTGTGCAATTTTCCCTTCTGATGTCCTGACCAAATTTATGACTGCAGAGCAAATCCACTTCTTTCTTTCTACCGAAACCAGAATCGTCGTTTCTTAGGGTCTTCGTAACCCCTTTGTGCCGCCTGGAAATGTGTACCTGCAGGTTGGAACGTTGCCGAAACGTCTCTTCGCAGTAACAACACCGGAATGGTCTCGTCTCAGTGTGAATCAGTTCATGTGTCTTGAGAGTCGACTTCTGGTGGAAGGCCTTTCCACACCGTTTGCAGGCATGCTTTTTCTGCACGAAGAAAAAACACGACAGAAATTATCACAAGATTCCATTCACTAGTATTCTGAGATATCCATTTAATAACAGGCACACTTTAAAAATCTTATCTGTATTTTGCAGCTCACTTAGATGGCACTGAGCAATTGTTGTGAGTGAATGACAGTAACCGTTTCAGCAGAGAGGATTGAACCCATGAACTCTACACCAGTGTTGTATGGTCTCAAGACAGTGTCTCAGCCTCGAGACAGTTTTTTAGTGTCTCGGTCTCGTATAAGTTTCATGTTAACTGTCTTAAAATCTTGCACTGAAACTGGAATCTACGAGAAACGGTAATTCTGGTTAATGCGCAAGTCACATGATACTGAAATCAATTCAATTATCTTAAAGTGGAAATATGTCTGAGAGAGAACCTGAAATTGTGAAGTTTCCTTTTATGCAATTTGAAGTTATTGACAAACAAAAGCTATGCCGTGCCATTGGTCATTGATGTAAAACCACCATAACCAAAACGATCGGAACAACTTCGAGTTTCGCAGGGTGAGTAAGGCTATGCGCAACTTTTTAATTTCGTTTGGTATTTGGTAGGCCCCTATCGAATTTCCTTGTTTAAAATCGTCTAGAAAATTTCAGACATGTCTAAAAAGGCTTTCCTTATACTATTCAGACAAAGAGATATTGAAACAGATAAAACGCGGCAATATAAAAACTGTTCTGTGGAATTGGTGCTATATACATTATAAGTTTGAAATTACAAATGGAACCTTATTCCCAAAAACTGACACATTAGTATTCTACAGCATTTTTTTATAGGATCACTTGTCTTTTACTGTCTCGTACTGTCTTGAACCTAGTGTCTCGGTCTCGGTCTTGGTACTTCACTGTCTCGTCTTGGTCTTGCAGTTTCAAGTCTTGCATGTATACACTGCTCTACACGTTACAAGGCAACCACTCTGACCAATCGTAGACACTCTACCCGATTCATGCCATGTCAATTATAATAGTGGTGTTGTCCTTTGGCAAATGTCAGGTCCCTTAATCACGGTTGCTCATTAGATCAGTCCGGCTGCATGAACACTCTCAGCTTTCAAACAATCTATTCTGAATGGCAATTATTCTGCATATCTTGAATAAATCTGGTACTGTTTTAAAAATGTGCTGTGATACATACATAGCACTATCACTGTCAATATCAAATAAGCAAAGCACCCAAAAGTAGTCACCTGGGGTGCTGGTGTAATATAAATTGTCATAGCTTTACACTACAGTGGGACGTGGCCTAATCAGAACAGACCAGAGTAGTCCCTCTCACATATCAAAAGCGGCTTGAGTAGCCTCCCTCAGATGGATATACCCTAATCAGAACAGGCCAGAGTAACCCCCCACTCAGAGGGATATACCCTAATTATAATAGGCCACAGTAGTCCCTCCCCAGAAATCAATCCCATCCTGTACTATTAGCTACCAGTTTCTGTTCGTTTACCTCGGCGTGAGAGGCTTGGTGAACATCTCGGGTCGATGAACGATTGAATCGTTTTCCGCATTCCTCACAGCTATAGGCAAGACGGGACTCGTGGATGGCGGCGTGTCTGTTCAGGGCACTGCTCTGCAGAAAGGCCTCCCCACAAACGGAACACAGATGGTTTCTCACTCCCGTGTGCGCCACCAGGTGTCGATTTAGCAGATATCGTGCTGTGAAAGTCTTATCGCAGCGGTCGCAAGAAAATGCCATCAAAATAAACCAACTAGATCGGTACTAAATATTCACTAAAAGCAACGATAATGAATTGCAACAAAATGGATTTGGACTATAAACTCTACACGTTACAACAGAAATCAGATTTAAGTGCATTTAGTTAAGCATCTTTAGCGTATCGTTATGTGAGCGATAATATAAGTCTCTGTTTATAATGTTTTCTCCCGACGTAAAGCGTTATTATTTTAGCAACAGGCCATCTTAAGTTCTTGAGCTCAAACTCGACATGAGAACTGAGAGACATTGAAATAACACTAAATTCAGTAAATTGACACAGATTATCTTCTAAACGAAAACAATTTGTTGAAATGGTGATGGAAAAGTGTTAAGTGTGCTGCTGTTTTTTCTCTTTAAAACCAGCGTTCGTCAATAATCTTGCGTTCAGCTTTGGAGTGGCGTTATAGAAGTTTGGAGACTTTAATTAGAATCGCGAGTGTTGTTTTCTGCTGAATTCAAAGGGTCATCTGCTGGTTTCAAAGTTCTGCAGGTCGCGTCCACTGTTCAGTGTGCCATCATCGTCTGAGGTCCAAAGTCTTGTTTACGACTAAATTGTTTGGCATCGTCCCTCAGACAGTCTTTGTTAAATAAAAACACGCCACCTGACGGGAACCTATAAAACACCCAACGTATGGCAGAAAATCACCGTAACATAGTAGGCTACTACGATTAGACGGTAGATCTGAACATAGTACTAGGCTAGTAGTTATTTAAGTGTAGCGACGCTGCGTGGGGACATTGATCAACTAGACCCCGATAAAAGATACGCTAACGTCACATTTCTATTTTATCTCTCAGTTCTGCTAGTATATTCAACCTAAATATTAAGTTATATTCGTTTTAAATCTGTAAACGTTAGCCGACAGTTTGTTAAAGATGTTGAACATTTTTATAAGTCGTATCGACCGGGCGATAATAGGGAGTTTGCCCACGCCACTTTTCTGCTGCGGTCCATACGCGTGGCTTCAGCTAATTTTTTCGCTGGCCACTTGGCTCTTCAGTCGGTTCCAGGACTTTGTTGCCTCTCTGCAGTCGAGGAGAAACAGACAGGAAGTGAAGGATCGTCTGCAAAAGCAACTTCCTCTTCCGCCGGGAAGTCTTGGACTTCCGTTTATCGGAGAAATGTTTCAGTTCATCATTCAGGTATTTTTAGATCATTTTGATGCCTGTTGTTAAGCTAATTCTTTACCTTTTGTTAATTTAATTCCTTTCTGTTGGTGATTTAATTTTTTGCTTATTACTTTTAATATTACCACAATTACTATTGCTATTATTGTAATTATTATGAATTTCATTATCATTATCATCATAATATTTATTTTTGCCTTCGTGAGTTCCACTAGCTGGAACAGCCTCCCCTTCCGCTTCTGAAGGAGCAGCTCACTCTCTCTCTCTTTCCTCTGCTGCCTTCCAGAGGTGCCTAAAGACATCCCTGTCCTGAGTTCTCCGTTTAGCTGTGCTGAGTCGCGAGCGCCTTGGTGCTACATAAGTGTTCCCCTACAATTGTAATTATTATTGTTCTCATTTTTCCTATTACAACAACAACAACAACTACTACTACTACTATTACAGTCTCCAACCGCCGAGTTCTTCACCCGTCGTATCTCTTCCTTCGGTCCTATCTTCAAGACCAACATCCTCTTCAACCCAACGATCTTCATCTCCGGCCCATCCGCCGTCCGTCAAGTTCTTCTCGGCGAACACACCCTCGTTGAGAACCGCTGGCCTCTACCAATGCGTCGCCTTCTCGGCCCAGGCGCCCTGGCCACGTCCGCCGGCAGAGCCCATCGTGACCGCCGCGGGGCGATCCTTCGCTCCTTGCGAGGAGAGCGGCTTGAGGCTTACCTTCCGCGGATGAGACGGGCAATCCAGGAGGAGCTGGAAGGCTGGGGCGACGTGGAAGTTTACGGGTGCGCGAAGAGGATGGCCGTCAGGGTAGCGGCTGAGGTGCTGTTGGGAGTGGAGGTAAGGGAGTTGGAGGAGGTTGAAGGGTGGGTGATGGAGTACGCCGAAGGGTTCTTTGCCGTGCCGATACCAATTCCGGGAACAGCCTACTATAGGGTAGGTATCATCGCCGATGAGTTTTAGATGTTCAATATGTTATCTCGATCCTGTTCTCTGAGACCAAGGCCGCTGTTTGCTCCAGTTACCTCTTAATTGCTTTGCTGCGTATTGATGAGCTTGTCTTAACCGTAAACATAACCATTTGTATTGGTCCAAGTGTTGAAGGTAATTGTTCGCGACGCTCAGAACGAGCTTTCTGCCGGACTCAAAAGGGAACCCAGAAGAAACCATGGTCCCGCTGGCTAGGGTCACCTATAATGACCTCGTATATATAATAACACCTCTTCAAAGTTGCTAGTCTGATTTGCTATTGCCTCGTCCTCTGATTGGTCAAGTAACCTGACTAACCTCACGTGATCTTGATGTAAGCCAGATCTTTGACTATGTAAATTAAAACCTACAATGCATTGAACTATGAATAAGTTATGAACTTTTTAATTTGTAGGCACTAAGAGCCAAGGGAAAGTTGCACAGACTTCTCAGATCCTCCCTGCAGAAGAAGATAAGTACGTCTTCGCCAGGTCATCACGATAACGTCATCAGCGACATCCTAGCCAATAACAACGCAGGAACGACGTCACTGGATGCTTCTGTAGATCACGTGATTGACCAAGCGCTGGAACTGCTTTTCGGCGGACAGGAAACGCTGTCCGCATCCGTGACGTGCCTCGTCCTCCTATTGGCCAATAACCCTCACGTGATCGGGCAGATGTCACGCGAGCTTGCCGAAAACGGCCTCCTATTGAACGACGACATCGAGCGCATCAGCTTTGCGTCACTGACCAAGTTGACCTACTTCGATTACGTCATCCGTGAAGTCCTTCGTCTCTATCCACCGATAGGTGGCGGGTATCGACGCGTCATAAAGAGCTTCGAGTTACAGGTCAGAAAAACGGGAAGACTATTTTGCATCGTCGTTGCTTATTTAGGCCATTGAACGCATTGACGCAAGTGAAACGCAAAGCTCCAAAGTGGAACTATATGTTGTTATATATCGCTATTATATTATGTATATTATAATTTATTATTATATATAATTTTGTGTTTCTTCTGAATTTGATGCTGTGAATAAGAGTGCAGGTGGGTAGCGGTGACCCAGCAACCGTGACCAACTTTATGTCCTGACTGGAATTTAACAATGGCAGCACTAGGCCTAAATCAGGGCAAGGAGCAGGACACTACTCTGCTAATGATGCAATGATCGTGCCATGCCATAAAGCTGCCAGAATGTCAATATTACTAACTCCATCCCTTATGATTAACCTAGGACTAATAGTTATGAAAGGGTGATGAAGCCTACGAAAATTGAATAATTGGTTTAGACTCTGCCTATGTGTGTGACTATATCCGGGATTTTTTTAGGTTAAAAGCGGCAGTTGGGCTTGTTTCTGATAAAGAATTAACACGAATTAATATATAATTATAGCTTGAATTATAAATTAACCGTCTTCACAAGAAGATTTGTTGACTTCATATCCCATCCATATTAGCCCCAGGGTTAACTAATCAACACAGATGTGATGTTCTTGCAGGGCTTTCGGATCCCCGTCAACTGGTCGGTCACCTACAGCATCAAGGCCACGCATGACCGCAGCCCATACTTCGCAGGCGACACGGAAGCCTTCCGCCCCGAGCGTTGGGCGTCGCTTCTGGATCAGAGAACAATTCTAGAACCGGGTAGTCCCTTGCGCATGCGCTGTGACTATCTTCCGTTTGGTGCTGGTGCGCGCGCGTGTGTGGGTCAACGATACGCTCTGCAATTCATGCGACTATTCAGTGTACTGTTGATAAGGAAGATGGACGCATGGAGGCTCGTCACGTCTGTTCCTGTCATGCTAATAGTTCCGGTGATTCGACCGGAGAACGGGCTTTACGTTAGTTTTCGGCGTAGGGTGGACCTTCGGGATACCGATCGGTGATTGGTTGAATTCTGGACACGTTTGTTTTTTATTATTCATGTTTGAGATGACACCGAAATGTGATTGGGTGAATGCAGGACACGTTTGTCCTTTTAGCATTTTACTAACGCCAAATAGGCTACAGTGAGAGAAGAATGACATGTGAACGTTACAAAATTATCACAATTCCAATAGATTAAGAAATTTTGACTTTAAGAATTAATGAAGCCTCTATAAACCTCATATTTTGACTTTTAGGATATCTATTTTAAACAAAAGATAAAAAAACTTGTTTATTTATATCGTATTGACACGAATAGTCCAAGGATTAACTTTATCGACCTCTCGCCGACTTGGTAAACAAAGAGTCGACTTTCCGGCTTGAAATGTAGTGTCTGTTCAGTATGTGGTTTTCATATATCAAATACAGCTGTATTGCATAAAATTTCGGTGTACAATTCGTCGCGCCAAATCAATAACATTATCTGCTGAGGCTGTGTACCAGCGTATAGCGGATGCCGCGTCTTGGTGTTGTCATGGTAAGATTCAAACATAGCGGAGTCGAATTTGTTTACACTCGAAACTTCAAATAAATAAATTTTTATGGTTAAAGGAGCGAAAACCTCGGACGGTAAGCAGAAAGTATTAAATTATTAAGCGATTACTTTTATTTCGCTCGTTCATCAACTGTTTTTAATTCGTCCAACCCGCTATTCGGAATAATTATTTTGTGAAGTGCAACGATCGAAAGAATAATTCGTGAGGCTGGGATCGAATATCGTAACTTATACAGCGCAGTTACTATATGCACCGGTTATTTTCGTGTGTCTAGTCGTGCATATGTCTGGGAGACTGGGAGTATATGCATTCAAGAGGAGCTATATAACATTCTTCTGATTGAGCGACTGTTTGATAAATACCATGAATGGATCCATTTATTCTTGAGACAAAGACTGCCTATTGTTTCTCCAGCTACCTGGAATGACCTTCGTCGATCACGAACTACCAAGCTAATGGCTTGCTTCTCTCCATCGACATCTCGCACTTTAGAGGCGTTTCTTTTCCTCTGAGATTTCCGTGTTGACAACGCCTATGAATAGGTATTCTCATTCAAGCGCTACATAAATCTAAAGATAAGATAGTCGCAATTGAAGTTACTTTGATGTCATTTTTGCCTATTAGGACGATGAATGCGGTCGGGGCTTTTAGCCCCATTGAGGCCATCCATGTGGCAACTGTGTTGGAGGACTGCATTGACCAATTGGTTATCCTTGGTCATATCATGCCCGTCTCCTTCAAGGAGAAACCAAACGCCGTTCAGGTATACAATACGTTGCAACATGGTAACTACTTGTAACTGAGTAATTAATTGTAGCTTAGTAATTACTTGTTACTTCTTGGGCTACTTTGTTATTACATGTAACTTATTAATTACTTGTGGCTTAGTAATTGCTTGTAACTTAGTAATTACTTGTGACTTAGTAATTACTTATGATTTAATCTTTACTTGTGGCTTTCTAATTGCTTGCAGCTTATTATTTACTTGTAACTTAGTAATTACTTGGTAATTAAAATCTACAATTGCAATCATAGATCGGTGGAATCTAAAATATTAGATCATCGATTAGACTTACAGCAAGTTCTAACTGATCAGCTACAAGATTTTAACAATTTTTGTTTTATTCAATATCTGTGATCAGTAAATTTTAAATTATTACAATTTGTTTCATTTATTATATTTGTTACTAACTATATGAAGCGACTTATACAGCTTAGGTTAGATCAGTTTAAGGTTATTACAATTTGAATGATGATGATGGTGATGGTGGTGGTGGGTGGGGGTGGGTGGTGGTGGGTGGTGGTGGTGGTGGTGTTGGTGGCGGTGGTGATTGTGGTGGTGAACTGGTGATGATGATGATGATGATGACTACGACGACGGTGATGATGATGATGATAATGAGACTATTTCTACCACTGCTACTTCCCCTACTGCTTCTGCTACAGCTACCATTACTATTGAATTTATTATTATTATTATTATTATTATTATTATTATTATTATTATTATTATTATTATTATTATTATTATTATAATGATGCTAATAACTAATTATAATAAAATGTATTACAGATAGTCGATGAGGAGTTGGCTGACCTAATAAAGAGCCAGAAATCCCTTGAAGGCAACTTTGACCAGGCCATTCTACAGCGCCAGGGTTCTGGTTCTCTCAGGGCAATTGACATGCGCGATGACCCTAGGGTTGTTCCCACAAATGTCAACAAGGCGGGGATCGAATTGCGACGGGGTACCCAAGGTTTCGCCATGGGACTCAGACAGAGCCCTCTGACCGCAGACAATCTGGAAAAGGTGCAGGCTGACAGGTGAGCTAACATATAATAGTTTAGTTTAACCCAACAGGCCTAAGCTACTTTTAAGCAAATTCTAACCCATAATTTCTCACCTATCCTACCCTTATACTGACCTGTACCCTAATCTGACTATAAGGTTACACTGGTCTAACCTTGGATGTCATAATCTAACCTATGTGGGTATCTGTCTGTCTGTCTGTATTTCTGTCTGCCTGCCTGCCTGTCTGAATCTGTCTGTCTTCCTGTATGTGTACTGTTAGGTCTCCTGTGATCTTATTCTAGATCTTTTATTGAGGCCGTGCTTCAAGGAACGATGGCTGAACTGTTGAATCGTGGAACGTACGACACTCTTGCGAAGGCAGTACGAGGCGAACAGGACAAGAGGACACAGTTGGAACAAACCATCAAAAGGTTGGTTAGTCTCAGTTTAACGACACTCTGTGATAACAGAGATCATTATCGCCACCCTCCTCCTCTATCCAGGCTTGGGACTGGCATTGCTGGACTGCAAGCAGTTAGCGATTTAAAGCAGCACTCGAGCAAGATAAATGGTTAAGTAGGACAACTGGGTTTTTTACGTGCTGTCATTTTCTTAAAACAGGTGTTTAAAATGAAAATTTAATTGTTTTTGCCACGGACACTGTACGGACATCGTGGTATTTTAAAATGAAAATATCCTTGCTTTTGGACACTGTTAAAACGGGTATTTTACCTGCCGTTTCGTCATCTTTTTATAACAGTGTGTTAGCCATTACTCCTTGTATTAATAAAAAGGGCTGACAATGATAAATATTATTCTAATAGTTAACCTTTTAAAAATTGACGATTAATTAATAGTTTATTTCGAACAAATCACAAAAATTTACAGTTACATTTGCCGGACTAATTAATGACATTTCAAATAAAATTCTCAGTTACTGAATTCAGTTACAAGCAGGAAATCACAAAGGCTGTTTTCTTGCTCATAATATGTCGGATAACCAATTGCGCAAGCACACGAGAACGTTCGCAGTATATTTGGTTCAAATCCAAAATGTTCAGGTAATCGACCTGATATATGTTTCTATTCAATAGCTCGATTATTATCCGCCTCCAAATTGCAATATTTACTGGTTTTATTGTTGCTTCCAGTACATGTTAGTGATAGCAGAGAACAATCGAAACGAATAGTCGTTAAACAAAAGTGTAATCGTTAAAATAAGTTAATAAAATTAATCGGTTAATTAATCGATGATTTCCGCAGCTCTAATTATTGACAATAGTAACGCTGAGATTGTTTTCCGTTAGGGAGGAGGATAGTCGCAAGCGGGTCAAGCAACTCCAGCGGGAGCTGGTCGAGGTGAAGCGGGAGCGCGAAGTGGAGCTACAGAGGCGGACGGAGATGATCGCCCACCTGAAGGATCAGCTGCAGGAGATGAAGGCGAAGACGAATATGGAGGGAAAGTACGTCAAGAACGTAACGGATGTTAGCGTTGCTCAGACGCAGAAGAAGTGCGCTATGGAGGAGGACCGCATCAGGAACGAGATAGAGGTAGGTATCGGTAGGTAGGCCTATTCGACAGATTTACAGTGTTCATGTTACACACCTTTTTTAATATAATAATACGACCTTATATGAAGCCGCGCTTCCGTAGTGGTAAAAACTTACTACTGTTTCCAGTTTTGCAGTGCGAGTCCCAACTCTGGATAAAAGAGCAAGGCGACGCTAATTAATGATGTGTTTTATCACACAGTGTCCTTAAACGTAAATTTTTTTTGCAAGTATAACAACGCACTATGCTTTATTGAAATGAAACTACGTAATCTGAATCACCTACCCGGCTGCGCTATACCTTACTCCAGAAACTTTGGTTCCTTGATAGACAAGGGACTTTTTTTAAGTTACCAGAATTTATCCATATAGACTTTTAGATATGGTCTTAATTTAAGTATCATCGCATTCAGCTCGGACCTTCGCACAATAGGCTTAACCATTCATAAAATTTTGTTTGCACACTACCTCCAAAAATTACAGGGAATATTAGTTAGGTCTTCAGAGGGTGTGTTTGCATGGTAGGTGAAGGTATAGGTGGGTGAGTGTCGAGTGTATGGGTGTATTTGTATGATAGGTGTTTTTTGATATGGTTAGACATAGGTGTGGGTTTGTATGGGTAGGATGTTGGTGTGTTATCTGTCCGGTCCGATGTCAAAGGTGATCAAAGTTTTAAGCTCGTTTTGGGTAATCATTATAGTTATCTGTTCCGTTAATTATCTTTGGTTATTAATGTGAATGTGTTGTTCTAATTATTACTCTCGTAGACGTTGAAAAATCGAATAGACGAGGAGAATAGGGTGAACGCAGAGATTGAATCATTCCTAAGAACTCACATTCAGGTCAGACTTACGGCCGACGTTTACTCTTTTAAGTCGGTCGTATTTACAGTGTAAATCGATTTGCAAGTATTGTGATTTGTAAACTGAATTGGTAAGTGAGATTTGCGACTTACGAGTATTTGTAAATGCTGCAATTATGAACAGGACTATGGTACTGATTGTTTAAAAAGACATGATGATTGGAGCTAGGCTATTTGCTCAATTGCTTGATCTATGAGAGTTTCGTCTGCTTGTAAATAATGTTAATATTTTGTTTGTAACTTGCCATTTACGTTAATTCTGTAATAATACTATTATTATTACTACTAGCATTAATGATGATGATAATGGTAATAATAATAATAGTAATAGTAATAATAATAATAATTGATGATAGTAATTATAATATTTAATTGTAGTAGTAATGGTATTAGTAATAATGATTGTTGATCTACAGAAACGTCAGGATCTGCTCCAGTACTGGATCGATAAACACGAGAACGATGTCGATCTGAAGCAGAAGGAACTCGATCTTCTGAAAGCAGCAAAAGCCAAAGACTTTGAAAGACTCCAGGAACTGAAGCGACTTGTACGTTCATAGAAGACCATGCATTGCATTATTATTACTATTCTTATTACTGATCGTTATTATTATTATTATTATTATTAATTATGATTATTATTTTTCCCCAAGGTGCATTATTATTATTATTATTACTATCTATACTAATATTATTATTACTATTTTCCATTATTATCATTTTTTCTACCTTTTGTATACTATTAAAGTCAGATCTCTTTAGCCATGACTGGGCTGGGAGCACCTCTGAATAGTTTCGCTTGAAGGGGTGCTATATAAATTCTCGAAATTAATGTATGAATGAATTATTGTAACTATTATTAGTACTATCATGAACATCCATGCCATCTGTCAGCTGTCGATGGGAATCCGTTGGTTCGTTCCACACTTGTGCGTGGGCCCACCACTGATGGTTCGTTTCAGCTAACTGTGCAGAGTTTTTGCAAAAATAGATGTATTTTTTGATTGTACACTGACATTTAACATTATTAAGGCCAGCGCATAGAGCGCCTCTGAGCAGATATCTCGAAGGGTCGCTATATAAATGTTTGGTTACATTACATTTCATTACTGTTGTTATTATTATTATCACTATCGTTACTATGATTATTACAATTGTTATTATTATTACTGTTTTCTTTAGAGTTATTATCATTATTATTGTTATTATTATTATTATTGTTGTTATTATTATTATTTTTATTATTACTAGTAGTAGTAGTAGGGGGAGTAGGGGTGGAGTAGGGGATGTAGTAGTAGTAGTAGTAGTAGTAGTAGTAGTAGTAATAGCATTAGGCTGGTGATAAACTACTAATGTTTTAATAGTTTATTAGGCCTACATGTGTAGTAATTCGAGAGTGAAATCTGGTCTGTAATAATATTTCTGCTCTTTCTATCTGTGTAGTACAATGAATATGAGCAAGTAGTCATCGAGGAGAGAGTGGAGAAGGAGAAGCAACGGCGAAAGGCTGACCAAGAGGCAGACGAACAGGAAGCTTCCGTCATGGTAGGCAGATAATTCTCAGATGGCACGCCCTCGTATGCCGAGGTTAAGAAAATGAAGTCGGAAGTACTTCTTGGGCCTCCCATTACCTGCCTCTTGTGGTAGCTAAATGGACTTTTTCTTGTGATATATAGCTAAAAGGACTGTTTTTCTGCCTCATCTTGTGTTAGCTAAAGGAACTTATTGTACTTATTTTATACATGTATGCATCAAATTTTATTTTGCTTTTACAGATTCTAAAATTCTGGATTCTACGTATATGCAATTGTCCCTGCATTAGCAGAAAATACCAGGGTTTTCAAGAACATAAGGCTATGGAAACCTGTACATTCTCTTACGTTCTCTGTGGTAGGCCATAGGGTTTGATTGGCCCATCTCTGGAGTTACGGCTGTTCCCTAAATCGTGTAGTGTTACCTTTTATGGTTATTTGAAAACATACCTTTTTGTTTGGGCTGGAGTTGGGCACGCTTTTGATAGGGTGCTATAATAACTTCTGAATGAATGAAGTATCCTTGCCGTTGCAATATCGCACCTTGACTAGTGTTACCCTCTTTTTTACTTCTGCAATAATATCTTATCTTGACTAACGTTATCTTAGTTTTTGCCTTTGCTAGATCTTACCTTGACTATAGCGTTACCTTCGTTATTTTATTCAGATCCAGTCATGGTGGCGTGGAGTCATGGTGCGAAGATGTCTCGGTCCCTACAAGAAGAAGAAAAAGAAGGGTGGAAAGGGAAAGAAAGGGAAGAAAAAGGGGAAGAAGAAGTGAAGCTGAGTAGTAAGGGAGTAGTCGAACCTTTGCAACAGTTTATTTTTTAACTGGAACTGGGATTGGGCTTTGGAATGTATTGGACTTCTGAATATATCGAACTTGTAGTTGACGCAATAATGTTACGTGGAATGTTTGAATAAAGTATCGATGACTGAGTCCTCTAACTCTGTCAGATTTATTAAAATTCTTGGAGCACATTTTCATATGATATAGACACTAATAATAATTTTAATGCTGCTTTAGATTTAATAACAGTGACTAAAGGTCTTGATAGCATCGCTGGATAACTTGTACTTTTGTGAGCTAGTATACACTACTATAGAATCTTTATTTACCTTGAAAAAACTGTAGAATCTTTACTTACTTTGAAAAGACACGGCTTAGCTTACTAAGGAGTAGTTGAATCGTTTAACTTTGCAAAAGTTAGCATTTGGATGGTAATGAAGCTGAAACAATGCTGCATGTGATGCAACTCTAACGTAGCTTGATTCAAACTAAACTTGTTTTTTCTGAGTCAATAAGTAATTGATCTGTTAAAACAGCATTTAATTCGAACAGTTTGCAAGATATTAAGTTTTCCATTTTCATAAAGAAAAACATAAATAGAGGTCTGCAGTTCAATTATGAATCAACATTGATCAAGGTATATTCGCATAACCTTCTGTCACTACACGACTTTAGTCAGACTACAATTATTATTCACATAATTATTCTCTCCCCGTTGGCTGTAGCATATTGCCAGAAAAACCTATACAAAGTGTTTCAAAAGCAGCCGAAATCATTGCTATTTAAGGGCTAATTAATGTTCCAACAGATCGCTTTGATTTTGTAAAATGATCAACTTATTTGGCGGTTTATCAGCTGAACTTCCTCAATTAGCGTCTTTACATCTTACGCATGCGCACAGCACAGCAAATGAAAGCACCGCAAATCAGACCACAACTAGAATAGCCCTAATTGCTTGCCCAGTTCTGCCGCTCGATCAATCACCGCAACAAGAACTAGTTCGCAATGGCGGCTTGACACCATTTGATCACTTTTCGACGAGTTTATTCCAGTAGACTCATTGCCAAACGCACGTATAGAGGTAAATTGATCACCGTCTGACGTGTAAACGCTCAATTTTCCGTAATTACACTTCGTAATTTTACAAATTACACGCAAAAAGAAGTATTTGCAACGGGCATGGGCAGCGGTTACGCGAGCAACCCCGCGAACGTCACAGGGCTTGTTTGCCAGAGGATTTACCGTGGCTCGGTTTATTAATAAGGTTTGATAATAGTTCGATGGGAAGAGGGAATATGATGGTGGAGTTTTTCTCGGCTGAGATCGTGCTCAAGGTCTGCAGGTAGCGGAGCTGGAGGGCCGAGGATGACTCGTTGATGATGTCAGAAGCCTCCTTCAACGCGTGCGCCGCCTTATTCTCTCCTTCGGCTGCGATCACCTGGGAAATGAAGTATGCCATTGGGTAAGTTCTACTTTATAGAGTTATTGATATTAGGTATTGCTATTTAAATGTGCTTTGCAACGTGTTATTATTATTGTTCTTGTTTATTAATGTTGTTATTATTTTGTTATTATTTATTTTTTTATAGTAATGATAACAATAATGATGATAAAACTTAGAAAACTGTTAATGCACTTCTGTATTCTCATTGAGCCCGAGGGACCTTTTCCATAATATTGATAATGATAATAATAATAATAATAATAATAATAATAATAATAATAATAATAATAATGTCGTCGTCGTTGTTGTAGTTGTAGTTGTTGTCATCGTCATCGTCATCATCATCATTATCATTATCATTATCGATTTATGGCTATTAATAAAGGCACATTCTATTCCATGCGCTTCTATGATGATGACAAATTTGATGATTTTTATTATAATTATGATTATGATGATGAGGATCTTTTTGTGGTTGTATACATCATTGCGTGACATGTATGGTCGGCCATTACCTTCGCTTTGGCCTCCCTCGTTGCCTCTGCTTCTGCTGCCATTGCCCTCTGTAACTGAATCGGTAACCTGACGTCTTTTCTGAAATAGGGCATCGTCACAAAAAATACAACATTTAAAATAGTTAACGGAGTGCTGTACCTTAAATACCTTTTTGTAGCGATGCATTCGTTCTACACGGTGATTCATTAAAAAACGTACCTTACATAGGTTAGCATAACTCAGGTAAATGACCATTAATTTTAATGAAATTTCAGAATAATGATGCTTGATATTCTATTCAAGTGCTACATAAATCATTTGACACACCAAGCTAAAATGACGTAACGCGATTGACGAAACTAATGACGTCACGAAAATATCGCGAAAAAATGGTGTTTACCGAAGAGGATAAACAATTTGTTACATTCTTACGAAAGAATAAAAAGTACAGTGCAAAACGTTTTCTAAAGAAATTTCCTGATAAAGAGTGGACTCTTGGTGGATTAAATGCGTTACTTTCAAAGATCGACAAAACTGGGTCTTTCCATCGTCGACCAGGCAGCGGCCGCCCGCGTACGGCAGCAACAACCGACAATGCTGAAAAGGTTGAATCGCTGGTGCTCAGCCAGGAAGATATGCCGCAAACGCATCGCACACAGAGACAAATTGCTCGAGAAATAGGAATCAGTCAGACATCAGTTTGGAGAATTGTCAAGAATGATTTACATTTGCGATGTTTAAAGAAACGACACGCTCAAGAACTCACAGCAGCCAACAAGCAAGCAAGATTGACACGTTCCCGTCAGCTACTGAGGTTGTATCCTGCAAGCTTAGTGAATTTCATTTGGTTTACTGATGAGAAATTGTTTACTGTGGCAGCACCCAGTAACAGTCAGAATGATCGTATTTATGTCTCAGCCGGTACAAGGAAGAGAGACGTTCCAGCAAATCGTCTTTTGCGGACTCGACCAACTTTCAGCAAGTCCCTTATGGTATCTGTCGGGGTATCTGCACTCGGTCGTACGAACATCCATTTCATCGAACCAGGTGTTAAGATTAATGGACAATATTACAGAGATGTTCTACTAATGCAGGATCTCTTGCCTGACATTCGTGAGATAACGGAGTATTTCATCTTCCAGCAGGATAGCGCTCCTGCGCACAGAGCTCGGGAGACCGTTGCGTTACTCGAAACTGAAACACCTGATTTCATCCCGCCTAATTACTGGCCACCTAATAGCCCTGATTTGAATCCAGTGGACTATAAGATATGGAGCGTCATGCAGGAAAAAGTCTACAGAAATCGAATACATGATGTCGACGAGTTGCGTCACCGAATTGTGGAGGTATGGGATGAAATGGATCAGCGCATCATTGATGAGTCAGTCAGGCAGTGGCGTAGGCGTCTTCGCGCGTGTGTTACTGCCCGAGGGGGTCAATTTGAACATAAACTGTAACTTCCTTCCTATTCAGAACTGATTCCTCTATGTTCACTTAAAATTTTTTTGACATAAACCGATATTTGACGGAGTTACAATTAAATATCTAGGGGTACGTTTTTTAATGAATCACCGTGTATATAATAGAAGGAGTAATAAGGTCTTTAGCTGTTGATTGTTACGAGTTTATCTGTTGTTTTTCAATTCAATTTTTAAATTTAAATTTTATTTGGTAACAAAAAGCATGAGAAAATAACAAACAAGTTAACATAAATGAATATTCTGGTTGCACAGGGGAACCTAAATGGGTCATAGATCCCGCTAACCAGAGGCCCCTATGTGAAAATTTATAAACTGACAATGGGTTCCAATATTAATAACATTCACATATCAGGTAAGTAAAATAGATAGAAGTTAATCTTAAATAGTACCTTAACTAAGGGCTCATTGCATCCACTGAATAGACAGAAATATAAGCATTTAATAATACTTAGAGTTGTCTTCAAGCAAATAGAGGCAAAGTTTATTTTTAAATAATCTAATATTTGGCTGGTGTGGAATATATGTTGGGAGAAGAATCCAAAAAGTTGGATCCAGTACATTGAATAGGAAACAATCGAGTATTTGTGTGTGCATAAAGAGGGTCATAAGATGTCGAGTTTCTTGTCTGATAAAAGTGGCAATCAGAGGTGAGGCCAGAAAGTTATTAAAAACATGTGGTAATAAGCCATAATTATAGCGATACATAAACTCTCCTATTTACATCCGCCTGATTTTATCAACACTCAACAGCCAATATTTTTGAAGATACTGAGAAGTGTGTGCTCTATGAGAAATGTTTGCAATATATCTGTCAGCCTTTCTTTTAAAGGGTGGTGATTTTCTTGAGATTAGAACTCTAGGTGGATGTCCAAGTTAGATTGCAATAAGTTAAGTATGGATAGATGAGAGAATAATAAAGTGTAGACCGAATAGAGAGGGCAATCAATATGATTGAACGAAAAAGTATTCCAATATTTTTGGCTATTTTATTTGAGATATTAGTCAGGTGCTGATCAATGTATACTCCCAAGAATTTGTTAAAGACTACTTGGGTGATGGGGTCCTTCAACAATTAAGATGGGATTTGCTGGAAGACATTTTTTTCTATGAGATCGAAACAGGATGTAGTTTGTTTTATCTAGATTGAGGGTTAGTTTGTTTGACTGAAACCAATCGGCTACTTTGAGGAGTTCAGAATTATCATTTTGAAATAGAGTATCAATTGATTTATGAGAATGAAACATGTTGGAATAAACGGTGAATAATACAAAATACATAGAAAATATAAGATGATACACGGTCAAGGAGTGCCAGTCCCACGCCGTAACGAATGAGGAGGCGACGCTAATGATCTTTGTTATCACACAGTGTCGTTAAACTGAAACAATTAATTGTAGACAGTCTACTCAAGTTATCGTAATCATAATCTCCAAACTTATAAAGCGCCACTTGAAAGTCAAGCTCAGTGCACCAGCTTATTCTCGCTCGATCTCTACTAGGGTCACGTAGGAGCCTATTGCTCTTCGGACGGAAAACGGAACTCAATCGAAATTCGGTTGGTATTACATGCAAGATTCTTATACACGGCGAGTCGGTAGACTGTTAAACCAGAATCCAGGAACAAATCCACACAGACAAAAAGGAGAACAGAGGGAGAGACAAGCAGAAATAAAAAAGCACAACTAGAATCGTTGGCATTCGTGAAAATGTTTGTGCAGTTCCGCATCCGGTGCAAATGATTGGTCTCCCTTTATCCCAAGCCCGCCGACAGTTTCTTCCTTTGATGATGTAGCTTCGCACTAAAACATCCTAGATGTATCTAGCGCCTTCACCGGCCATTGCGCCCGTGAGGCTTTTAGCGCGAGCCAATTCATATGCAAGGCGGATCGCCGACGTCAGTGAATTTTCCGTCCGCAACGATCGCTTTGTTGCCGGATCAATGGACGATGACGGGAATCCGTGCGATCGTTAAAACTCCCTTTCCATCCACTCCATCCATCCAAACCCTCTCAAGATTGTCCGGATAGCCTCTCCCATGGCAGTCTGGCGGGTTTTATGCGGATCTAAGGCAACTATAACTCCTCCTTGGCGCATGTTGCAAGATGAATTGGTGTCAAGTTGGTACTCCATCATGGCCACCGGAAAGCTAGCAAGTCGCAGAGAATGTGATAAGTTTTAACGGGCGTTTTACATTATGAAACTGTAACGTTTTTGAACGTCACAGTGGAGGGATGATTGAGCAAGTCGCACAGGTTTGTGATAAGTTTAAGATGGGTGTTTGCATTATGAAATCGTAACGATTTTGAACGTCTCAGTGGAACAATAATTATTATTGAGTTAATCGCATGAGATGTAATGAGGTCCTGACGTATTTTGAAACATGAAATCCTAGCATTTGTAAACTTCGCAGTGGAAGAAATAAGTTCGTATTGCATGCACCTGGTTGAGTAAACGCTGACCTAACATTGCCCTTCATAATTATCACCTCCAAATCTCTACAAATGCTTTCTTACAATCCAATAAATTTTATACTGATAATCTATAATATGTGATTCAACCCAACCCCATCACCGTCCTCAGCAAACAAAGACTGAGCCCAACGCCATAACCAGCTACTTGGCAGTAAGTTTCACCCTAAACTGTACTCCGCAATCGTAGAACCATAACCTTTTTGCACCCAATGCAGTTGTCCTTGCCATATTTCCCCTAAGATCTATTCGCATTGAGTGCTGCACAAGGACATAAAGACAACGCCAGACGCGTTATTTATAGCTACTGGAAGCACTGACGGGATTTTTTGGACCGGGCGGTGTGTTACCACTTGGGTGACATGGGTTAACTGACGAAATCTGTTCCTACTAGGACAACTTCCGTTCCAAGATAGAATTTCAAGGCAAACTGTTTGCTACTAGTGCATGAGATGATAAGGAAGAATATTAGACAAATAAAGGAACAGTCTGTGGTTCCACTAAATTACTTGTGGTTCCATTGAATTACCTCTGGTTCTACTAAATTACCTGTGGTTCCACTAAATTTCATGCCGCTTCAGCCGAAGTAGTATTAAGGCGCCATATAAATCTTTTATTCTGCGACAAACGCTTCCAAAATACTGCATTTTCACCCCACCTTGGTGAGCCCCGGAACGATTCTCATGAACGGTCCCCATTTGACGCCATACCCTTCGGCTGCTGCGTCCTTGTACAGGGTACTAAATAATTTAGGCAGCACGGCGGTTTTCATAGGCGGTCAATACAATTGAGAACTTGCGATCCCCTGGGTGGGACTACAGAGTGCCACCAAGGCTAGACAGAGTATATCTTGACAGCCCCACATATGTGTATGTATGTGAGTGTGTATGCACTTGTGCATGTATGTACTCATTCACTCATTCATTCATTCATTCTCTCATTTATTTCAACATTTAAATAGCGCCCAATAAAGAAGAAGGCGGGCTTATATTGATATATGTAATGCGGTTGCACTAACTTATCTTGATTGATTGATATACACGTGAATGCATGCGTTTCTTCTGCCTGGTGTATATATATATATGTATATATATATATATATATATATAAACGTACAGAAAACATGCATACACATACAAGCATACATAAAACATGCGTACGAACACACACACAAACACACGCACAAACACATACGCAATATATATATATATATATATATATACTGTTTATATATATATATACAGTTGTGTACTAATATGCACACATATACTTACGCATACATGCATGCATACACAGGCACAGATTGTGGGCAGTCCGCGTCATGCGTGACATATTTAACGTATCGAGCGACACGACGTTCCGACAGCCGATAAACGGCGCCCAGCGGTCCCACTGGAAGGCATGGACGCCGTTTATTCGTTTATCGATCGGCGGAATCGGTTGGCGTCAGTTCCGCTGCGTATGTTCGAAGGATCGTCGTGTGCGTTGAGGCGTGGTTTGCTCTCGGACGAGACTTGCAAGCGGGTCGAGATGGGGAGACAAGGAAGAGAGAGAGAGAAACAGAGAGAGAGAGAGAGAGAGAGAGAGAGAGAGAGAGAGAGAGAGAGAGAGAGAGAGAGAGAGAGAGACAAAGATATATATATATATATATAACCATAACCATAACCAAAAATTTTATGTATACATGTAGAGAGAGGGAGAGAGACAGACAGACAGACAGACAGAGATAGACAGACAGACAGACAGACGGACAGAGCCAAGCAGACACAGAGAGACATAGAGAGACAGAATGAGACAGAGAGAAAGAGAGAAGGAGAGAGCGAGGGAGATAGCGAGGGAGAGTGGGAGGAATTAGATGGACGCACAGACTGGGAGATGGGCGGACTGAGAGACTGGCGGCGAGAGGGAAAGAAGAAGAAAATCAAGTATAGATACGTACATTTCGACTCTCTCCACCATGATTCCCCAATGCTCTGTAGCATCGTCCAGAGTTTCCTGAAATAATAATAATAATAATGATAATAATAATAACAATGATAAAAATAATAATTCCAATTTTGAAAATAATAATAATAATAATGATAATTAAAATAATAATTATTTCTCATTCAATCTACGGGATCTTTTCTATAATAATGATTATGATATGACGACGACGACGATGATGATGATGATGATGATGACCATCATAATTATTATTATTGTGAAAAGTTGTTATAATGGTTGTGACAATAATGCTAATAATTATATAAATAATAATTTTATATTTTGCACCGATTCATTACCTGAACTACCTGACGGGGCTTCATAATAATAATAATTCGTTTGATAACAGCTTGACACTGATCGATGGTTTGAAGGCACATTATTTACCTTGACAGGACGCAATATTAATTTTGGGGTGAATAATTGACTAACATTATTGATCAAACGTTGATTGCACACCACTAAAAATGAAAATTACACGTATTTATAAGTCGATGAGTGGCTTAAAAGAGGTGTGTAATTATTTTCAACAGTTCCCTTTATACATTTGGTATTACACGCCTAATTAGAGGTGTCTAAGGGGAACTTTGTATAACACGTGCAAATTGAAACTAATATTAGGTGGTTACTGTTAATGAAAACTATATATGAAATTGATCTGATACGTAAATAACTTTGAAGACGTGAACAGCTTGTGAAGTAATAGCATGTCGTTAAACTCTGGTGTAATAGTGGTTACTGTTTGTCGACGTTGTGTCAGCGCGTTATTAGCGTTGCCCTCCTTCTTTATTCAGGCTTGAGACTGATCCATTGGAGTGCAAGCAGCGGCCAAGTTTTGGCTTATAGGCTTGAATAGTTTCTCTATATAGCGCCCCAACGATTGGTGGCATCTTATTGCCTCTTGTGCCAATAGAGGCCATCCACATCTATAGATAATGTTAACGCAACGGCATGTGAAAGGTATTACTACTTTGAAATCTCTGCACACCTTTTTTAAAATGTAGCTTTCCCTATAATACGACGCAATAATGAGACGCGAATCAGATTAAACTTTTGCATTGGTTGCACTATGCCAATGTCAGTCTCAAGCCTGGATAAAGGAGGAAAGCGATGCTTCTTGTCTTTGTCACCACATAGTGTCGTTCACTGCAACTACCTATATACCGACCAACTGCTTTTTGAATTTCTTGTTTATCGTATCTATTACGGGAACAATAATAGAGTAAATAGACCGAAATCACTGACGAAATGTTCACACCTGCATAGAGTTTGATATGGTGTCCCTTTCGGATAGTATCTCGGATAGATTCTTTGTTCCTAGGACATTGCGAAGTGTTGTCTGTGCGAGCAGACGCGTCGAGTGGTGAGCATTTTCGACGTTGGCCACGGACACAGTGGCGTTGCTGACGCGATAGTAGACGACGGCGTCAACAGATACGGTCACGCTGTCTTTTGTTAGGACCTGGTAACATGATTACGATGATTATGGTGATATTCAATGTTGCTGTAGTTGTCGTTGTTTTTGCTATTGCTAGTGTTATTATCTTCATTTTTTCTTCTCTTAGCTATTACATTTGATATCACTATTATAATCAATAATAATATTATTTTTATGAAGACTACTACTATTTATATTACTATTATTGTTGTTTTTTTATTGTTATTGTTATTATTATTATTATTGTTATTATTATTATTATTATTATTATTATTATTATTACTGCTATTATCAATATTGCAACTATTATTATTTTTTATTATGATTATGATTATAATTATTAATATTATTGTGGGATCCTATTTTTTTAATGAGGATCGAAGATTATCATTATTAATTTACTACTTCTACTTCTGATACTATTAGTGCTAAGCTAATACTACTGACTACCTGACTACTATAAATGATCAGTTACCTCCTGCGGCGGTACATCAAATGAAACCGTTCTTAGGTCGACCTTCGTGTAGCTTTCGATACATGGCAGAACGAAGAAAATGCCTGTAATGTAACCGTTGATGTAAAGGTAAATCTAAAGCAAGTGAATGCATAGATTGAATGCGAATGTAAATGCATTTGATCTCGGAAGTGAAAACATTGTTATGCATAGCAAATTACGAGGGAGACAGACAGACAGACAGACAGACAGACAGACAGACAGACAGACAGATAGGCCTAAAATATAGAAAAAGACGAACTATACGGCAGATAAGCTTGCAAACAGACGTGCAGACAACATAGCATTACTAAAAGACATAGAAACAGAGGAGATCCAAGCAGAAAGGAAGATAGAAAGAGACAGACAGACAGAAAGACACAGACGGATGTATAGACAGATATACAGAGAGCGAGTCAGACGGGCAGACATACAGATAGACAAACAGTCAGAGACAATTAGGGGTTGAATCGGCGACGGATAACGATCCGAAATTTGATTGAACTCGGATTAACCGAGACTGGTCCGATGGATTTTCGTCGGGCGTCGCTTTGCCGGGGTCTCGGAGGAGGGGGGGGGGCGGAGGGGGGGACGACGCCCCGAACAAGAAAGGCATCCTACGCAGAAACCATGTAACCGCTCTGGACGCCGACAGCGTCGATCGATAACCGATCACAGAGACCATTAGCGTTGCCCTCCTTGTTTGTCCAGGCTTTGGACTGGCACTGCCAGAGTTTTCAATTCTTTAATAGCAGTAGTTGTAGTTGCAGTCTAACGACACAGTGCATTACTAATTCCGCTGAGAAAGATTAGGCCCACATGGCTCAATTATACGCTTATTCTTCTTGCTTGACGGGTCCAAGTATTCCAGAAATGTCGCCACATCCTTGAGGCGAATAAAAGAAAAGGGTTAAACCAGCACATGCAGCCAAATAGTGCCAGTCTCAAGCTTGGATAATGGTGAAGGGCGACGCCAATTATCTTTGTCATCACAGTGTCGTTAAACTGACCCTGCTAGCGCATGCTGCCGAAAAGGACACTGGACGCTTGAAATAGTCGTGGGAAGCCGCTGTGGTGCCAGTCCCAAGTCTGGAGAAAGGAGGAGGGTGACGCTAATGATGTTCTTCAACGCTAGCATTTGTAAGGTCTATGCTATCCTGTGCAAATATCTGGTTCTCGGTGCGAGAGGGCAAATTGTCGGATTGTGTTTGCTAATGTTCTTCAGTCTCGATGACCCGAGGGTCCGTGTTGGACGAGTCACTTGGGATAGACTAAGGGCTCTGGGTGGGAGATGGGAGGAGGGAGTTAGGAATATCGGTTGCCGTAGGGACGGGACCTACAATACAATATGAAGCAATTCGATTCAATACAATACAATACAATATGAAGCAATTCGATTCAATACAATACAATATGAAGCAATTCGATTCAATACAATACAATATGAAGCACTTCGATTCAATACAATACAATACAATATGAAGCAATTCGATTCAATACAATACAATATGAAGCAATTCGAGTCAATACAATACAATATGAAGCAATTCGATTCAATACAATACAATACAATATGAAGCAATTCGATTCAATACAATACAATATGAAGCAATTCGATTCAATACAATACAATATGAAGCAATTCGATTCAATACAATACAATACAATATGAAGCAATTCGATTCAATACAATACAATATGAAGCAATTCGATTCAATACAATACAATACAATACAATATGAAGCAATTCGATTCAATACAATACAATATGAAGCAATTCGATTCAATACAATACGATATAATATGAAGCAATGTCAATACAAGGCAATGCTAAACAATATATTACAATGCGATAAATACGGTGCGATACATCCTCGTGCTAGAACTGCTTCAATTAGTCTTTGTCGTTAATCCTTGGTTCCTGGAGGCTTTACTCTTTTGCTACAGTTGGTTCCTCTCTCTAGAATTACATCTGGCAGTCTCTCATCATCTTTCGCTTTTCTCATACGCTGTTTCTGGTCAAGGGACAGCGCTTCTGAACGGTTCACCCTACTAGAGGCGCTACAGAAATGCTTGAATACAATGCAACACCAGACAATACAATACTATGCAATACAGTACCTGGCCCTTTCGTTCCGCCGTGAAGCAGCCGTCCCAACCGGAATATTACCGCTCTCTCGTACTCCTGAACAACCTGAAATAGCAACGCAACAACAACTGCAACAACGCATTTGCAACCGATGACGACTTTGAAGGTTCTCGTTTTGCAAATTATATGCATATGCAAATGTGCCTTAAGTCGATGTCGTCGTAGAGCCAACATGTTAGGTGAAACAATTGGTTGGATCCGGGAGTTTAACGACCGCTTTTGGCAACATTGGCCGTTGCAGTCGACAGAAATTTGCTTGGCATTTTACAGCACTTAAATTCTGTCCAGTGTTTATTATTTATAGTACCGCCTAAAATCTCTTTTAAAAGGCGTGTTAAGCGAACACTTTAGCCATCGTTGTTGCACCATTGCGTGTCGTATGGTATAGTAGTTGCTGCAATTTAACGACAATGTGTGATAACAAGGATCATTTGCGTCCCCTCCTTCTTTTGCTTGGGACTGGCACTGCAAGTGCAAGCAGTGTGGGAGTTCGATGATTATCTGAGCTACAGTTTCAGTTTTAAAACCCTGTTTTTGATGACAAGGATAATTAGCGTCGCCCTCCTCCTTTACCCATACTTGGCACTGGCGTTGCCAGAATGCGATCAGTCCATGGCGTACGGTATTAATTACTTCGCATTCAATAACCCATGGATAAATCGTCTGCAGCAGAATGTTCGGCCCAAAACAAACGAAAATTTTGCTTCTACGGCCGAATCCATACAAAATTTTGGTTAGGCATCGTGAGGGTCGGTTAGGTAATTGAATAAACTTGCACTGTCATGCGTGTTATAGCGTGACGTGTACGCGTTAAAGAGGTGTCCAACGTACCAGCGGATAATTGAGCTCTACAGAGCCTTCTGGCGGGTCATCACTTCCGCCATTTGCATGCAATGCATTTGACATTTATCGTGATAATACAGATTAGCATTCACCCCTCGCCTGCCTTTTTGACCCCACCATGTTATTTCTGGCCGTTTTCGACTAAGAATATTGATACCGACGCGAGCCCTATTCGCCATCAGCACAATGGAGGTTTATTAATTAGCGAAACCGAGTAGAGTGCGGCCTGTAAGATGAATTATGTCTCTGTTGAGTGTTCGGACGCCATCGCCGAGTCAAATTAGATGGATGCCTCTTGACGGGATCGATAATCACCGGTCTGCCAATGTGCATGCCCGATCGCGTTCATGTTAACGCCATCTTGGAAATGGTTCGAATGATTGATGGTCATCCAATCTGATAATTTGCCGACCTTCGGCCTTTAAAACGCGTTCTCATGGCGATGTTAATGGTCTGATTTGTATCTCTGGGGTTTCGGGCGAGTTTTTAACGACGGATTAGCGCTTCTAATAGCGTTAGAAGCCGACGCTTTATAGCGTCTGGTCTTGGAGCGTCTTATGGGTTGTGTTTTGGTAAATTTAGGTAGTTGCAGATAATGGTGTTATCACGTTTGAATTGAGTTTTATACACTAGGTGTAGAATATATGAGCCGAAATTTGTAAATTCCGGAATAAACGAGATATTATTTACAAATACGGGATTTGTGTTTTTCGCAAAAGTTGACTCTTGGGAAACTTTATAAATAGATTACTCCTTCAAAGAGGCATCCTAATATCAGCTTGTTGAAGCATGTTTTATGTTATTAGACTGACGTCTCTCTTCTCTTTTGCGCGGTCCTGGAACTGATACTTATAGGGTTGTTGATTATTCGCGGTCATCGCGGGATTCGTATTGTTATGGACTACTGTTTGAATAAGTAGAAGTTTCATTTTAACGACACTTTGTGATACTAAGGAGCATTAGCGTCACCCTCTCCTTTATCCAGACTCGGGACTGACACTGCCAGGATATAGTAGTATAAATTCCGGTTTAACGACACTGTTTTACACGGACATTAGCGTTTTCCTCCTGGTTGTTGCAGTTTAACGACACTGTGTGATAACAAAGACCATTAGCGTCGCCCTCCTCCTTTATCCAGGCTTAGGATTGGCACTGCCTGAGTTCTTGCAGCGAGGTCTTCTTCCTCCTTTATCTTGGCGAAGTTTTTAAGCGGTTGGAAACGTTTTAAAGGTGTATTTGATGATGGCCGGCTAAGCTGCATTGTAATTATGTCGATTACGAAGTCCAATCTTATGCATGTATTGTTTATGGTTAATTAACAATAAATTAAAATATCTAAGGAGAGCTCTATAACAAACTACCGCAGCGCCACCTCTGAGAAGCAACCCTTGCACACATCTGTTTATTGATGATGTGAAGATGATTGACGGAGACAAACCTTTAGGCAGACGCACAGGGACACGGGGAATGTCAGACCAACGAGAATCCAGGAGAAGACTGTTAGGGCCCAACCGCAACAGCCAAGTCCAGGTTTCGTATCTTCCGCTAAGAATTGAAATTCACAGCACCACGTCAATTATCAAATTAGAATAACTATATAATAATAATTATTATTATTGTTATTAACAATTATTATTATTATTATTATTATTATTATTATTATTATTATTTGGTTTTTATATGTATTGTTGTGACTTTCCAAAGTATTTATAGGTGTTCGCATCAGGCTACAGCGACATCTTAAGACTACCAGAGTCTTTAACGAAATTCATTAATTTCGCTAATGACTCCGATAGTCTTGAGATGATGCGATAAGCTATAATAGTAGCTATAATAGTTGATATTAAACACATTTTTAATGCTCCCATGTTTTATTACATTATAATTTAAAGTAATCTTAGGTTCTACTAAATTAAATTACACATAGGTTACAATTTTGTCTTTTGGACTCTATGAATTTCTTTGCACCGCACTGTATATGTTTCAAATTGTCGTCAACGGCCATAGATGTCATATGACGACGTTAAACTGTGGATTAATAATTAGGTTCTATTCATTGTAGCAGTGGTCTCAATTACAGGATACTCAGTGGTAACAAATATCATTATGTAACCAGCTGTTAACCCGTGAAAAAATCACAGCTCATACTAAATTTTAATGTCGCTAGAGTAGTGGTTAGGACACTGCAAGTTCGCCGCGGTCAATACTAAAATACGCAAAAATACTTATTACCCGTTAAGATTCCATTTAATTTTGAAACCTGCAAATATAGGCCTACTTACAATGTACGATGTATTTAATTCTAATAACTGCAAATAAAGTGAAAAATACGTGAATAATGGTTTTTTAAAATTCGAATCGGACATTTTGTTTACTCTCTTTATTTGAAAGACTCTAACAGCATCCGGTGCAGTAAGGTTTATGGACGAGTTACGGGAAAATTGGCTAAAGGTTACTGGATCCGGTGCTGCAGACAGCCTATGTTTAGATCAGACAGGCAGACAGATTGACAGACTGACAGACAGACGTAGACACGGGATTTAGGTAATTACATAGATAGATGGCAATGTAATGTAATATAATGGAGCACTTATATAGCGCCACTCAAAGGAACATCTTCAAGTGCTTCCGGAAAGCATCAGAGGAGAGAGTGAGAGCAGCTCCTTCTGAAGAGGAAAAGGGAGGCTGTTCCAGGCTTCCAGCTGGTGGGGCACACGCAGCCGTAGCTCCCACATTAGCGCCCTCCTACTTTATTAAGGTGTGAGAGTTGTAATTTAAGTGGCAGAGCGTTGAGAAACAAACAGAAGTTGAGAAAACTGAGGAAGTTGATAAATAAATAGTTGAACATATGGAACGTTCATAAGGCTTCATTGAATCAATTTCGAAATATAATGACTATAGTCTTTAGGGTTCAGTTATTCATTCACGCCATGGGTTTCTTCGGTCACTGTTACCAGCATTCTGCATTGAATCTATTTCAAAATCACCGCGTATATAACTTCTGATGAATGCATTAAAATGGTATTTAATCCCAACTGCAGTTCAATGCATCATGATTTCGACTTTATAATGTGTGTATATATATATTATATATAATATATAAATATATATATAATATATATATATTATATATATATATATATAACCGCGTCTTTTGAGCCAGATGTCTGTCTACTTGGACGAGGCGGAGAGATGGGACCGTCCCAGGGGTGAGAAGGCGATCGATCGATCACTCCAATCCTGCGGTTATTGATGCGGTCGGCACTGCGCTGGGTGGCTGCCTGGTCTCTGCTAAGACGAATCCACCAAAGGAGAGAAAATCAATTCGGACGTACAAAGAATGTCCCGCTTTGAAACGGGTAAGTACTGCTGGACACCTTTAAAACGGTATACATTTTAGCTCGGCACCATTTTAAAGGTGTCCAGCAATACTTACCCGTCTTGAAGCGGGGAATTGGTCGTACTTCCGAATTGATTTTGATTATATATATATATATATATATATATATATATATATATATAATCAATCAAAATCACTATATATATACACTTATTTATATATACACATACATGGATTTGCGTCCCAAATGGCTGGTCCCAATCAGGGTGCAAGTCTAAGGGGTGGAATGGACTGTGGGTTCATCACCGGTGACCTTTGACTGCGTCAGTGAATGGTAATGGGTTGGAAAGGCGCGTGGGTTTGGATATTTCAATGCAAGGGACTGTTCGATAGGGAATTGGAACGGCTGGAAATTTGATTTGGAGATTTTATGCTCGTTGGAATTGAATTTATTTCGGCGTTCAGTTTATTCAGTTTGAATTCGATGATGGAACGTTAAGGATTCGCTACTGACGATGCTGAATGTTGTGATTAAAGGAAGAAATTCGAAGACTGAGACGAATGATCGTCTATACCGTAGCATTGGACAAGCTGGAACGATTTGGCAAAATCGCTAATCTAAAACACCTTTAAAACGGTGATAATCTACGCTATATAAGAATTCGACGCGATAAACTATTATTACACTAGTATAACAGTCGGGAGTGCATCTATAACAAATTGAAAAAAACAGCTAAGTTTCTTGGAGTCATTTTTGACTATAAGTTATCATGGATACCACATATAGAATATGTGTTATTCAAGTATAAAACCCGCATGAATTTGATGAGAGCAGTATCAGGTAATAGTTAGGAACCTCGAAAAAGGCCTTATTAAATATTTATAGGGTCTTTATTAGATCAGTCATTGATTACGGTAATGTAGTTTTCTCCTCAGCCACTAAGTCACAATTGGATAGATGTCATCTATTCAAACTGAGGCGCTAAGATTAAGTTCTGGTGCTGTTAAAGGTACTTCGGCCTCTGCACTTCAAAATGAATGCGGAGAAATGCCCTTGCAAATTAAAAGATTACAAAATTCCTTGAAATTGGGTGTACAAATATTGGGAAGTCCAGATCATCCCATCAGGTCTGCATATGAACCTCATTGGACAAATGATTACAGAACATCTGGACATAGGGACGAATCTACATACACACGAACAAACAGTTTTTTCTCTTCTTTAAATCAATCTTTTCAAGCTTCAAAATTCCCTATTAATCAATCCTCCTTGGTTAAATAGTGATATTAAAGTTGATCTTAGTCTTCACAAATCAGTAAATAAGAAAACAGATAATTCTGAGCTTATCCGTCTTCTTTCCTTGGAACATATCAATAAATATCATGACTATACACACACATATACACTGATGGATCTAAAGTTGATAACTTGGTTGCTGCTGCATATACAATCCATTCCATAGAGATAGATAAACAAATCCGTCTCTGTAATGATTCTTGTATATATGCCGCTGAATTAACTGCAATTAAAGAAGTTTTGTTATGGATATCAGAGAATGAAAAACCAAGATAATAAGAAAGTTAAGTTTTTTCTGACTGTTTGAGTGCTCTTACTTCTATTAAAAGTAACTATTCACACTCTAAACCACTCCTTTTACAGGAAACAATGGTAGCAATGAATCAAAATTAGAGGAGTAACATATGTTTAATTTGGATTTCTAGTCACGTTAATATATTAGGTAATGAAACAGCAGATGCTTTAGCAAAACAATCTCTTAATTTGCCTATTATAAATTCAAGAAATTATTTAGAATTACAAGAAATCTTTTCCATTATAAAATCTAATGTGGTTGATGAATGGCAGATTGAATATGACAGTGACTCCAACGGTCAGCATTATAAATATATGTGTCTTGTGATGGACACAAGCTTAAAATTTACTGACCCAAATAGAAAGAAAGAGGTTCAGGTATCAAGATAAAGGTTAGGAAAAGTGAATCTGAATGAAAGACTTCTTCTTATGAAGAAACATGAAACTGGACTTTGTAGTTTATGTAAGGTCCAAAAAATATTAACAATTTATTATTAAATTGTAGAAAAGAAAATATCTCTAACATATTAAAAAATGCATGTGTTTTATATAAAATGGATTTTAATAAAAGAATTTACTTATTGATGGTTGTATGCAAATTAAAGTTTATATGCTTATAAACCTTATTTATAATGGAACAGTTGTGTAACTGTTGTCTTACATAAATTAAGTTGGTTTTTTAGTGTTTGCAAAATTAGTCATAAAAATGTGTAATAGTTAAGAAAGTCAATTATTATTTCTTATAGATTGATTTTATGACAATTATATGTGTCAAATAAAAGAATAGAATAAGATGATCCTAGTGTTAAGATAATGAATATCTATAATCTGTAAACCTCTGGAAAACATTTTGCACTAGATTAAGAATCCTTTATTCTGAGTGAAGTTTGCTAAATGTGATTCAACATGTACTCAGTTATTGGTGTGCTAAAAATGTTTTATCTTCTTGCATTAAGTTTCTATTGTTATTTTGCAGTTATGATAATAAGATGTCTTTGGTATTGGTTATAGTTGATGTAGATTGGCTAATTCTTTGACTTTCAAGGTTTTTTAAATTTTATTTGCCTTGCATTGATTGTGTTGATTAAGTGCTTATACAAACACGTGATAATTAATATTGACCTCATTTGAGTCATTTCATACATATACATGCATATATATGACAAATGTTAATGGAGTTATATTAGAAAGTCAAAGTGAGCAATTTGAGATTTATGCAAGGCTGTAATTCTTTGAATTACACCTTGGTATAATATGTTACACGAATGTTATAATCATGTATTATATGAAAATATTTCTGTAATAATGTTTGATAGAATAAAAACGTTATGGAAAAATTTCATGTTAAAAAAATTCTTTAAAAGATTGATGATTACATAATCTACATAGAGACTGGTCTGAGGTGCCAGTCTCATGCATGGATAAAGGAGCAGGAGGAGGGCGACGCAAATGAATTTTGCAATAAATTTAACTGCTGCTGTCATATATACGCGTGATAAATTTAGATGAAAAATAGATGTTTGTTAGACACCTCTGCTAAGATTGCTCTTGTAATTATAAATATTTCGTCTCAGAGCCATTAAACACCATTTCCATTATATGAACATATTTCTGTAGTAATGTTTAGAAATGAACATTATGGAAAAAAATTTCATGATAAAAAATTCTTGAATAGTTTGTTGATTACATAATGTACATAGTGACTGGTCATACACAATTTGTTTTATTTTGAAAATTTCTTGATGCAAATATTAATGCAAATATTGTTACATTTGCATGAGATACTATACTACGTGTATTATTGATGTTATTAATACCATTATCATTTATGTTGTAAAACAACCGAACACTAATGACAGTTTAAAATTCAGACAAATTGGACGTCCAACCCAGATCTCTGTGCCGGACCACCTGTCATCCTGGTCACCAGCTGCCTCCAATGCTCAGCTGCCACCTTCGTCCTCTTCCCCAACTTCGGCTTCAAACGGTATTCGCTTGGCCAAATGGAATATCCGCTCGCACGCAGCAAGTATGTGGCAGTGGCTGACACTAGCCAATCGTACAATCTGGACCTTCTTGTCAGCACTGAGTCTTGGCACCGGTCGTCAACCGACGTCGCTGTCCGCCGCTCGGTGCCTTTGGATTATGCATCCACTGACGAACCACGAAGTGGAGATGAAGATACTGGCGGAATCGTCATTCTCCACCGTAAAGCCCTCTGGATTCCTCTCTCTATTACTTTTGAGGCGCTTGCTGTCTTGGTGTCGTCACCTCGATGCCCTCTAACCAAACTGGCTGTCTATCGTTCTGGTTCTTCGCCGTCGTCATTGACGTTCTTCGAAGAATTTACTACTCAGCTTGAACAGTTTGCGTTACACAACATTCAGAATGTTGTAGCTGGAGACCTCAACCTCCATCTTGAAGATTCTTCCTTACAGTTTAATTTCAAGCCGTAATAGATCAATTCGGCCTAGCCCAACACGTTGCTAGTCCGACCCACAAGTGTGGCGGCTGGCTCGATGTTATTCCTACACTTGACGACTGTACGCTGGTAGACCATAACATCCATCCGCCAACCATCTCTGACCATGGTCCTGTTACTGCCACCATCTCACTTCTTCACGACGCACCCTCTTGCCTTGCCAGACAGGTTCGAGGTTAGAGGAATCTCGGTCGGGAACACTTTCTGTCAGCTCTATACTTGAAGTGCCGGCCATTGTTGACCCGCCCATCATGGCTGACCTCTCGGTTGCTGAAATCTTTGCAACCTACGAAGCATTGAAACAACAATGGTCAAAATCATTGACAGGCTCCTTCCGCTGCTCCTGACAAGAGTTCGTCGATCCGCACTATCACCATGGTTCGATGTGGAGTGTCGTCATCTACGCCACCAGGCCCGCCGACTCGAAAGATCATAACGTCGCACCAAGTCGTCTGTTGACCGTTCTTACCGGGTGCTGTTCGTGCGAGACATGCATCGCCGCTATCGGGCAAGGAGCGTGCCCATTGGGAAACGAAGATCGTCGTCAACGCGAAGGACACTAAGCGTTTGTGGGCTATTTTCGAAGCCCTTCTTGGTCGGCGCCAGGCTGACAGACAGACTGATGCTTCATCTTTCACAGCTAATGACTTTCTGGCTTCCCTCACCGCTGAGGTCGCCGGCATCCGACAAGACACCGCTGACTCTACCCCACCGGTTTTCGGCCCAACTGACTGCAGATTTTCTGCCATGGTTCCCATTAGCAGTGCTGACCTACGCCACGTTATCCTGACCTCTCCAAAAAAATCCTGTAAGCTTGACCAATTCCCGACGTTTCTGCTCCAGGAGTTTGTTGACATTCTGCTTCCGTTTCTAACCTTCCTCTGCAACCGATCCAGTCAGGACGGAGCTCTACGGCCATCGCAGAAACGCTCAATTCTGGTTCCTATCCTCAAGCACGGTGGACTTGATTCATCCGACCCTGCCAATTTTCGACCAATTGCAAATGTGACATTCATATCGAAAATCATTGAAAAGATAGTCGCCTACCAGCTCATTGCTTATTTAGAATTAAATAAGTTGCCTCCGGAATGCCAATCCGGCTTTCGGATGGGTCATTCTACCGAGACGCTGTTACTCCGTCTCCTTTCCGCCATTTATGGTGTTTTCGATAATTCGCAGCTTACTCTACTGACATCAGTGCAGCTTTTGACACTGTCGATCATAACATCTTGCTTAAGTGGCTAGAGACTGTCTGGCAACTTTGTTAGCTGGTTGGCCTCATTTGTCAGAGAGCGCTCCATTTGTGTGGTTCATGGGTCTTCCAGGTCAACATGGGTCCCTGCCCCTTATGACTTTCCTCAGGGCTCTGTGCTAGGTCTCTTTCTGCAGTGTGTGTCATGTACATTGCTGAGATTGCTTCTGTCCCTATTGCCACTGCTGTGCTGGGTCACACGTACGCTGATGACGTCCAAGCCTACTTACATTGCATGGCTTCTAATGCCTCTAGTGTTGTTCGGGCAATGAGTCAAACGCTGGATGGTCTCGAGACTTGGATGGCGACAAACAGCCTGCGACTCAACCCCCCCTACCAATTTATCAGGTTGGGCACTCGCTAGCAGCTTATGAAGTTTGATTTAACTGCCATTACTTCTGATTTCTTTTTTTTGCATTTTCTTCGGTTTTCCGGGACTTTGGATGCGCGTTGGACGAAGAGCTCACCTTTGCTTCTCACATTCACCGTCTTTGCCGTGGTTCATACTACCAGTTTCGTCAGCTTTGCACTGCTTCCCGCTCGCTAACTCCAGACGCCACATTTACCCTTGTTCACGCTTTCATCACAGCCCGACTGGATTGTTGTTGCTCACTCCATGCAGGCCTTCCAGCTGGGCTATTGCGGTGCCTGGAGCAGGTCCTGCGTTCTGCTGCACGTCTTGTCGGACGCATTCAGAAATTTGGTCATGTCTCCGGCTATATGCTGGATGTGCTCAACTGGCCCCACTCCAACAGCGAATCTCGTACCGTATCATCTCTTTGGCTCTTTGGTACGACGGTCCTTGCTAGGTCTAGCTCCTGCCTATCTTCGCGATCTCTGTTACTCTACTTTTCCGCGGAATATTATTATCCGGAATTTAGACACATTTAAAAGGTATCACAATATCATTATATAATCCTCGTATGTGACGTGTTCAAACAATGCAAACAAAAGACCCATCTTAGTAATCGAACACTTTAAAATCGCAGCGCCAACACTGAACCGCGTCGGAACAATTTTCACTCGGGTACCGATCCGGCACCACATTCGCCTTTCTCTCAACCGCCAGGCGGCGCTAATATCGGAATGCATTAGCGCTCTGTGTATCGATTTCCTGGTCGCCCAAACGACCTCGTGGTCATCCATTACCCAGGCGAGGAATGGACAGTGAAGGATAAGAGAGGATCCGGTGTTCCTCCTTCTTCTTCTGTTCCTCATTGCGCTTAAGAACCTTTAAAAATTCTCCAAGGCGGTTTTCTAACGCCAAAATTGTAGCGATATTTCTCCACTAATATTTCAACATCTTATACTAACAGCGAGAAGAATAATAGCAATAACAGCAACAGCTTCTACTAGTCGTTTCAGTTTAACGACACTGTGATAACAAAGATCATTGAGGCTACCCTCCTGCTTCTTTATTCAAGTCTTGAGACTGGCACTGCCAGATAGCGAACCGCGGCGATGTTTAAGTTTAGGTGTTTCGGGAATGCCCCTTTCATACAGGAATTTAACGCATTTTTCAAATAGCGTATATATATATATATATATATATATATTATAAGCTGCGTTTCGTAGTTTAAAGGGTGTCTAACTACATCTTATAATCGTCGACCTTAACTCACTACTGAGCAGTGTTGTATGCAAGATACGAAACTTCAAGTCCAACACGAGACAGAGACAGTGAGGTGCCGAGACCGAGACACTAGGTTCAAGACAGTACGAGACAGTAAAAGGCAACAAGTAATCCTGTATAATATATATATATATATATACAGTGGCGTAGCGAGGCAAAATGCCGCCTGGGGCGAAGGCACAAAATGCCGCACCTGTCTATTATTTCCATCACCTTATTCTTGTGCATTTCCCGGGACATGCGCAAAGGATGATAGGGATAAGACGCTTGTTTTGAGTGTTTTCATTATATGCATTGTGATTATTCTATTTAGTATTCAATTCATCATAAAGTTAGTAACAACATCAGCATGCACTGTCACAATTAAAACTGTTTGACTAATTAAAATGCGTTGTCATTTGAAATAAAAATAAGAAATGAAAATAAGATTGTATTAATTAAGAAATAAAACATCTATAAAGCAAGCAAAAAAGCAAGCCTCACAATAAAGTTACTAAACGGCTTGCAGGGTATATCTAAAATTATAAAGTTCACAAAAAATTAAAATTGAACAGTGAAAATGTAATTCTTTCTCTCTAAGTCCTAAATATTATCATTTAATCATTAAGGGACTATAGTAAGTATAGTTATTAGAATAGGCTAGTTACTGGTAACTTTACTAACTTATCATACAGATTACGTATGCGGTACGGTTTCATGCTTTCATTCCCAATAAAATATTAAACAACATGGGTATAATGTCTAAATTCACTTTTGCTCCATGTCCATCAGGGCCGGTTCCTGGCATAGGCAGCATAAGACGTCGCCCAGGGCGCCAAACTTTAAGAGCGCCGAATTTTAGGGATAATAAGATAAAGTTTTCAGGAATGAAATTTCGTGACGATACATAAATAATTAATTCTTGTATTAAAAACTAGTTTTTGACTAATTCCAATTCCAACACCGATATTCAACCTCTTAACATCTCATTGAATTTCCCGCTCCTTCCCTATTAATTTTCGTTTGCCAAATAGTCTATATATATTTTGACAAAAACATTTTTATGTGCCATGTGCAGTGTGTGCCTGACCCCATCTTTTCTTACATCTTACTGCCTGTGCAACGGTAGTGGGGCGCTCTTATATAGATGACTGCCTATAGGGCGCCAAATTACCTGAGGATTGCTCTGATGTCAATAAGCAGTAGGTACCATTCGATCATTTCGATGGTACTTCGGTAAGCCTATATGTTAATTTTACGTCGAGAAAAACATTAAAAGGATTGTGCCAGGTTTAGACAAGGGCAACAGGAATCTTATAGAATGCAACTTTACAACAAGAATTTTTTATTTATCTTTTTACCGAAAATGCCGCCCCCAGGACAAGTGCCGCCTGGGGCGGTTCGCCCCTCTCGCCCTCTCCGTCGCTACGCCACTGTATATATATATGTTTATATTCGACAACTCAACAATTTTTCCAAACCAACCTCCGTTCTATTCATAATAGTAAACCTACAGTTTCAGTTTAATAACACTGCGCGATATAATAAAAAAACAATTAAAGTCGCCTTCCTCGTTTATCCAGGCTTTGAACAATTATGCTGCAATTTAACA